>JBCNJP010000003.1:36182691-36364588 GCA_039602395.1 Deinandra increscens subsp. villosa | reverse complement strand
CCACCTCTTGTGTTAACAAATAACATGGTAGAATAAAAGTCATTACAATTTATAGGGATATCCTTGTGTTAACAAATAACATGGTAAAATAAAAGTCATTACAATTTATAATATCCTTGGAACAATTACTTCAAACAATAACCCAGAAAATCCTTTAAAAAGTAGGTTATTAGGATATATTTCTGTCAACCCATTTAACACGGATAGTTAAACAGACACTTTCAATCGTTACAACCTGTTTAACCCTTCCGTTAAACATTTTATTCATGTAATAAACGGGTTAGGCAGACTGAATCCGTTTAGACACATTGTTAATCGTTTCAACCTGTTTAACCCTAATTGAAACCCAAACATGTGTAACTTATGTGTGTCACGTAATCCTCCCTTCAAATAATTTATAACTCATACCCATAGCAACGAGTCAAAACTGTGAGTTCATCCCACGGTTTATGGATGATTTTATGGTCGAACCAACTTTATCAATATCAACGCTTCAGAAACAAACTATATAAGCAAGCAAATGAGGGAATACCAAACAAGCAAATATTAAAATTTGTAAAAAAGAAAATGCAGTCAAAATGTTCTATTTTAATGTCGCTATAATCAATTATACATATAAGATTCAAGTATTATACCATCCATATAACAAGCAAGGCCAGGCCAGGCCAAGCCAAGCCAAGATGCAACCAAATGCAGATACGCCAACTCAACGATCAGAAAGCATCACTTGTTTCCACGAAAATACATGTAAACTTTCTGTATAAGCAAACAAAAAAACAAAGATTTAGGAAAACATTGGCCTAAATGGAAAAAGATATGAAAAGGATTAGTCATTTAAATCTCTAACCTGCAGCACCCAAAAGCTTAAAAGTGACTCTAAGCAAAATAATCCAAATCCAACCAGATAGAAGATCTACAACAACATCAAAAGGTTGCGGTTATTTGTGTTGACTAATAGTCAACTGTCTCAATTTTTGTTAATACACTAATGTAAGTATGATTTGAGACTTACCCCTGCTAATGCATGATCAGAGAAGACATCAATTGCAGCTAGGATGCCCCTGCTCATTAACAAGTAGACTAGAATTAGAAAATGGATACCAAGAACAAACACCCAAATATCATTCTATACTTTTCTACAATTTCAAGGTTAAGTAAAAAACACAACTTACGTTAATGACCTCCCCTCGAAGACTATTGGAGGAGCAATAGCAGCAAATATACAAAAGCCAAGATGGAGCTGAAAAATGACAAGGGGTTAATAGTGCAAGGGATTTGAAAATCAACCTCCAAAGGCTTGAAAATGGTTCCTCACTTACCAAGTAAAACAAGAAAAACCAACTAAATTTCATAGCACTGTCGGTCCTGCAAAATCAAGAGAAAGATTATAGACCCACTTCGGGTTATCACTTGAACAAGATCATGAGCATCGCCAAACAAACTGGGGGAATTGAGTTTAAATTTCATTCAAAAGTTGAGTTGAACTGGTGGTGTGGGCTGTGGAGGCAGTGATGGAGGGCTGAACAGAGACAAGAAAAAAATGAAATAAAGAAAAAAGCAAATATAAAAAAAAAAATTGAACTACCTAACCCCAATGCCATGCAATATAACTTTGAGTAACTACAGAAAATGGGGACAAAGTCTTCGGAGCCGAAGGTTGATTCACACAAAACCTTCTTTAAGGAAAATCACAATGTTGTGTTGCTACTTTCATACTTATTTCTTAGAATGTGGAGAAAACATAGTGTTAACTGTTAGGTGATATCAAAGACAGTTGTTGAAGGCCTTTTAACGAGTCAAAACAACCCATTCAATATAAAAAGAAAAGAAATAAAAAAAACCTCTCCAACTTCATGCTATTTCCCAAAGAACCGATGGTTCATTAAACTCTTGTTCTTATCTAAAGATCCTCTCTAGTGAAATAAAATAACTTCGAAGAGCTATTCACCCAGTAAAAACATACCACTAACCAAGGGTAAATATTGAGCTAGATAGCAGTTTTCAGCAAAGAACTTTATTGTAAATGACTAAATGTTTTTAGCAAGCGAAGAATGTATATACCTCATTGCACGATAAAGTGGCCTGTACCATAACACATAGGAAAGGGGTACTCCAAGAAGTGCGTAAATTACTGCAAGGAAAAAGATCTTGACACCTGTACATGGAAACACATAAAAGCTCAGAACTTCACAATGTCTTATTTCACACCAGTTTAAGCTTCATATAAATATTAACTTACCACCGCCTTTGACCCAACACACAATCACTGCTATGACATTAAATGTAAGGCAGAGAACTAGACCTGCATGGAAAGCGTGATACAAAAAATAAGAAACAATATTTCATCACTGTAACATTTCAGATTAGTTAAGCTAGTGAATAATTGCAACACATATATTAGTGCATAAATACAAACAGATGAATGAATCAGCATTGCAACTCATATAAATTAGTATCCAGTGAAGTTATCGTGTTCCTTTTGATTAAAAAAAGCCACAATATCAAGTGTGTGCTTTGATCATTTTGCCTTCAGATCCCCAAATATGAGTGTCTTCAAAATAAAAATGTAAAAAAAAAATAAAAAAGTTTCATATCATTAAAGTACATATCCTACTATAAATAAAATTCAAAGAACTAAAACCTGAAATCCATACCTAACCAACTTGCAAAAGCCAAATACTGCAGCTTTTGAGCATGGACTGGAATCTCATTGGCTATATCATGATGAATTATTGGAAAAATTGGAGGCCAGTTTCTATCATCTGCGGGGATGGCCGCTGTTTCCACAGGTAATGAGATTAAAGTTTAAAACTGTGCCAAACAAAGTACAGCTCAAACAATAATATTAAACAAAAATACTCACCACCAGCAACAGCTTCTTCTCTTCGTTTGATGTCCTGTAAGAGAAATGGTAATCGGTAACTTGAAGTCATTCTAGAATCATAGTAAATAAAACTACAACACAAACTTATAGATCTGGTAACTAGCATCTCCTTGATAAGAACAATGTTGTCCTTACCCAAAAGGAAAAGGGAAATGTCATACATACTGAAATGCAGATAATAACTTATAATTTATATAAATAAAAACTAAAAAGTTTTAAAAAATTCAAAAATTCAATATATAAAAACTGTAAACCAACATTTTCTCGTCTCTTCAAGTCAGATTCCCAGTTTGAAAGTTCTGTTGCTTTTTTCTTAGGATCCTGGAACAGAAAACCAGCCAATCAGTAAGCATCCTAACAGAGAGCTCAAAGGAACAAATACAGGAAATAAAATACCACATTACACTCACTGAATCCAATGGTATATCCACAGTTGCATCATGCTTTTGACCAAAACCTAGAGTACTAGCAACCATCTGAGGAATACGGGATTTTGATCCAGGGGCAGCATTTGTGTTCTGCTGTCAAGTTATATAATGAGAGGATGACATCAGAGGGAATCAAATCTCATGTGACAAGTATAGACTGCATTCTCTTATGTTCTAGTAGCAAACTCCATTGTGAAACATATATCTGGCCCAAGTTCATCAAAAGTTCATTCACCCTTAATGGACATGTGATTACCGATTTGCCGCCAAGTGAATCATAGCAACAAAAATCAATATAGATATATTTAAATTCATTGTAATGCAAGGGTGGGTGTTATTTTAAACTAGAAGTAAGATGGTATGCAAATTGAACACCTGATCTATTCGATTGTAGTGTTGATACAGAGCAGAGGTAGGGAATCAAGGTAAATAAAACAAACAATGCCTCTTTGGTTGATGTATTGTGAAAGGGAAGCGGGAAGCTGGGAACAGAAAAACATGCTGCTATTACAAATCTGCTTATAATTGTTTTATACCAATAAATAAAAAGTAGGTATAGTAGGGAAAAGTAGGGATGTCATTAAGGTTGTTAAATCGGTTTTCGGGTTATATGGTCTGGTTATAATCGGGTTGGTTTTAATCGATAATCAGGTTATACCAAACTAATTTTAAGATAAGCGAAAGTTGAATGCCAATTGATGGTTTGGAAGTTGGAACCCTATTGCAAAACAAAATCGTCAATGCTGAATGGGGACTACTGATTCAAGAGATAAAATTAAACCTTGTTCAAGAGAATGAAACCTTAAAGCCTTATAAATCACTAGAAAACCTTGCTTGCTGTACCCAGTACAATCTAGGATCTGGGGAAGGGTTGATGAAGGCGAGCCCTAACTCTAACCAGGGGATAGAGAGGCTCGATTATGATTATATCATTACAAGTTTAGAGCCTAGAAAATCTTGGGGACTTGTTTAAAAACCATTATCGGGTTAATCTGGTTCACCGAATCTAAAAGTTTACGCCTAACCAAAAGTGTGATTCGACTAAAAAGTGAGACACCATTATTTTGGTCCTTAAAAAAGCTCCCATCATGCTAATCGCCATATTTCTGATTTTGGAAAAAATTTAGCCTTGAAAATATTTAAGACTATTCAGCAATGAATAGAGCCACAGGCTGCAATTATATTAAGCATCTATAGATAAATATCATTTTATAATTATTTTGTTTTCTTTAATTAATCTGCACATACACTGAATTCAAAAGTAAGGGTGCTCTCTATCCCGGTGAACCTCCATATTAGGAGCTTCAATGTTGCAGTGCAACAAGGTGCGCCTGATAGGGTATACCAAATTCTTGATTAATGTCTAGAAATGTAAATTTACAAATTCAAAAATTAGAAGCAAAGGTTGGCAATCTAGAAAGTAAAAAATCCAGGGAGAAATAATAGCGGAATCATTTGCAACGCAGCCTAAATCTCAGTAATAATTGATTGATCTATGAGACCAGAGACAATGCGACATGAACGCGTCAACACACAAACACATTATTACATTGATAAACGCAATTGAGTAGATTCTCATAATCAATTACCTCAGATCTAGAACAAACAAATCACAAATTGTTGCAAATCAACATGCAAATAGCAAAATACCAAGCACAAGCACAGATTTATGTTAAACAGTCAAAATATCTTCTAATTTTACCCAAAAACAACTGAAACCGCGATTCAAGAGCTAGAAAGTAGGCAGATCTAGAGCAGAGATTACCGAAAATGGATTGACGTCTTCTTCATAAGGATTTGGATCTTCGCGGCGATTCATGGTTGATTTTCAACTTCTTTTAAGAAACTGAACAAAAATTTAAAAAAAAAAAAATTATGCAGAAATAACTTCCGCAGAGAGTGGTTTGTTGTTTTCGTGCATCTCACTCTCGCTTTAGTATGTGCGTGTCTGAGTATGCCTTCTGATTACCTGTCATGACTCATGAAGCAGGGATATGCCGCAATTTTCTTATCTGACCCCTTGAGTTTTCTCATATGGGTGTTTGTTTTCTCCTAAAATTTATCTGACTTGGCCCTAGAGAGTTGACCCACCTTAAAATATGTCTAACTCGATATGGAACTTAAAAACCACTGACTCGGTCACTTTGAAGCAAAAATATTACACATCGGATATGAATATAATGAGAGGTACAAACACCAAAGTTCGGTTCCAGTCCGATTCAAAACCAACTCGGTCATTTTGAACTAGTTACATTAGCTGTAACTAGTGAAGTTAAAAGATACAACATGCAAATCAAGATAAACCTAAATGACACAATGTGTAATTTACTTAAATATTTTTTTTTAATCTCACTACTTTTTATAAGAAACTAACTAAATTTTGCATATTTCTTGTAGGTGTGATTATCGGTTCGAACCGGACCAGAACCGAATTTGGTGTTTCTCCGAATTTGGTGTTTTTAAGAACTAGAACCGAACTGACAATTGACATGCTGGCTTCGATTCGGCCCAAAATTTGCGGGTCAGTTCTCGATTAGTTATCTAGACCGAATTACTACTACTACTATTTTCAAAATTGTCTGATGTTACTTTCAAGAGCCCTCTTAGAAGAGAAGATGTCCTAGCTAGTTAATTTCCACTAAAACCCCGCATCTACTTCTTACTGTATTCATATCCAATGAATACTAATTTTATAAGGGTGGGCGGTATACATACCGCCACCCTCGGCATCGACCTCGGCACCATATATGCTGAATCGGCATGCATACCATCCCCCAATTATTTTCAGCATCCGGCATGATCCACCCCACCCCCCCCCCCCCCAACGGCATTGTTTTGCCGAAAGATGCCGAGGGTTTTTGACCGTCTTTTTTTTACCGTTAACATGCAACGGCTACTTTTTTTTTTAATCAACCAAATACCACTATAAAAACCCCATAAACACCAAATTTTTTCTATACCTCTACTCCTCTCTCAAACACAAAACCTAAAAAACAAGAAATCACTCTCAATTACCATGGATTCATCAAGGAAGAACAAGTCACCCGCCACCGGAGGAAAAAAATTCCGACCGAAAATCCGGAAAGATCGAGGTCAATCCTCCAACGTTCCTCAACCAAACCCGCAACCACCACCAAACCAACTACCTGTTTTCTACTCACAACCACCACCTCCGCCACCATCACAACCCGGTTTCTATCAACAAAAATCGTTTGTTGATTTAGTTTGTGGTGTGTATGGACCACGACCACCTTTTTATACGCCGCATTCGTCGCAAATTCAACAACATCAATCGATGTATCGTAACACCCAATATCATGAACCTCGACATGTTGATGTTGACTCCGAATCGGAGGATGTTGATGAAGAAATTGAGGTGCAAGAAGCGGAGGAAAAAGAAGAACAAGAAGCCGCTATGCAAGACGATGTCGAAGAAGAAGAAGACGAGGAACCTACACAACCGATGAAAGGTGGCAAGAAGAAGAGGACCTATTGGTCACCCGCGGAGGAAGCGATTTTGGCGCAATCCTACATCTACATCACCGAAGACGGGAGAGTTGGTGATCAACAATCACGTGATTCGTTTGGTAACGGGTCCTCAATCACTTCAACGGTTTGAGTGGACGTGATACCGGTCGAACCGTTCACATGGTTAACACCAAATGGAACAACTTGAACAAGGCGATGCCGAGGTTCAACGGGTTATACACCCAAAATGTAAGTATTTCTTATAAAATTTATTTATTTTAAAAATTAATTTTTAAAAGTATATTTAATTTATTATTTTTTTATCGTAGACACGTGCGCGGGCTAGTGGTGCGAGTGATGTTGACATTCGTGAGAAGACGATGCGGGATTATCAATAAATGTACGAGAGAAAATGTTTCACGCACGTCGAAGCTTGGAAGGTGGTGAAGGATCACCCAAAGTGGCTTGCGCCACAACAAAAGGTTGGTGGGGTTGCCAAGGTATCGGCATCGGGCGAGTACACAACGTCAAACGATGCCGACTCGGCACAATTGCCGAGTCATTTGCCCGACTTGAATGAGAACTCGATGCCGAAGCACCCGCCACGAAGAAAAGGCTCAAGCAAGAAGTCGGGTGGTGACTCGTCGATAAAAGGATCGGCGAATGTTTTGGAGGTGATGGAGAGGTTTGAGTTGAAATGGGAGGATGAAAAGGTCGAAAAGCGGAGTGTTCGACATGAAACCGCTCAAAGGAAGAGAGAAATGTACGAGAAGGTTGGGAAGACGATGGATCGGCAACGGGAGACGATGAACGAAGAACAACGGGCTCGTGACCTCGAGTTGTATTTGAGGCCTCACGATAAAGGTGCCCGAATCACTCCTCCCAGTACTTTTAGATGAAAAACGTCGAGTTGCGGCTAGATACGGATGGCCGTGTAATTTTTAGATGGTGGACTTTGCATTTTTTTTAGGACTTGGTAATTTTTTTAATTTAGGAGTTGGTAATTTTATATTTTTAGGACTTGGTAATTTTTTTATTTTTAGGACTTTGTAAGTTTTTTTTTTAATCTAATGAATTGTTTTTTTTAATTTTATATTAAATGTTTAAGTTATAATTTTATTTGTAGATTAAAAAAATGAAAAAAAAAACATTTAATCCATGACTTAATCATCAATTAGGCAAGTATATCCCCTACCAAATCATCAATTCTACATCAATCTTCTCTCTCATATTGGCATCACCTCATTGGTCAGAATTTGATGCCTAAACCATGCCTTAGGCAAGCATACCCCCCACCTTAAACTCACATGTTTGTAAACTCATGGGGATAAATTAATTTTTTTAACAAAAGCCCAGACTTAAAAACAACTCTTAAATTTCTTAGAACTAGCATGAGCCTTGAAGACACCCAGTGGCGAGTCTTAAAAACAACTCCGATTTTCCTAAGTCTTTTGTTATGTATTTGACAAAAGCCCAGACTTAAAAACAACTCCGATTTTCCTAAGTCTTTTGTTATGTATTTGAGTCTAGTTGAGTCGGTTTTCTTTAGTTTTAGTTTGTTTTAGTTAAGTTGTGTCTTTGAGTCAGTTATTTATGTTTTCACAAGTTTTGTAGGTATTAGATGAATTCCCGAGGCCACGAGAGAAGTTAAGAAGAAAAGAAAGATAAGTGCTGAACAAGCAGTCCCAAGCGTATCGCTTGGGACCTGATGGCTAGTAGGCGATACGCGAGGAAGTGAAGGTCAACGAAAGTCAAAGTCGGCTCCGCCCGACTAAATTGTCGTGTAATAGGCGGTAGGCGTATCGCCTAGACAGGACCCACCTCCAAGCGATACGCTTGGAGGTCTAAAACCAGCAAAAGAAGGTTTCGCGATATTAAATTGGGTTTTAGGGTTTCAATTCGGATAACTCGACTTCCAGACGGCAGAGGGGCGATTTCAGGCGATATTCAGAGGCAAGGAAGGGCTGGAACTGCAGGGAATCAACGGGTGATCAATTCTACATTGCAATTCATCATCGAATCATCCGGTTTCTCTTGTTTCTCGTTTTAAATCTTAGACTCAGTTATGTTTATTGTTAAAGATTCAAACTTTATTTGTTCTTATGCTTTGAACATGATTGTAGGCTAGGCATTTATCACTGCCTAGACCGTTATGATGAACAACTAATATTTATAACTTTGTTTGGTTTTTGACAACTTGATTGATGTTATGTTTCTATTCAATTCCATTGTCGATATAATTGTATGCATATGACCACTAGAGTTAGGGTTTGAATTAATTTACTAAACTGCTTAGCCTGCGAATGTCTTTCGGTTTGGGTTGGGTAATCGATTGCGTGACTGTGTGTTTGTGATTGATTTGATTATCTGTCTTGATTTTCATAGTTTAGTATTTTAGTGAATTCCCTGATTCTTGTGTGCTGCTCTAGTTAGACAAGCCGGAAGGTGATAACTAGGTCGGGTAGTTGGGTTGACTAGTGGAATAGGATCACATTGCCATCGGGAGAGGAATGCCCTAGGAAGTTAGTTAGCTTGCTATTCCGTGTCAGTTGTGTTGATTAGTGGTAGTTCCTGCTAGCTTAAGGTGCCTAAGATTGTTTCGAGGGTGGTTAGGTCTAGTTGAGGTTGGATGTACTTGAAAGGTGAACTCCTGTCCGAACGTTAGGAACATTTGCTAAGAAGAACTTGAGAGGTGAATTAGCTGCCATCAGAGTTGTCATAGCCAGATGAAGTTGTAGGTGTTGGTTGGGATTCTAGGTCTAGGTAGTGTCTTTCTCGTATCTGATTGTTTCCTGAATTTTCCTGCTGTCCGCTTGTTAGTTGCATTAGTTTATTTTAGTTAATTTTAATTCAAATCAAATCTCAAATCAAAACCCAAATTACTCAGTATTTCCATTTCTTAGATCTTAGGTTAGTTTTGTCTATAGAGTGTCCTAGGTTCGATATTCCGGTCTTACCTTAGCTTTACTATAATCCGACAGGTTCACTGCCTTAGGGTTCGGTTCGGTTTAGGTTATTTCGGTAAAATTAGGTGTGTCTTAGGTCTAGGTTTTAGGTCTATTTTATTAGTGTTTTTAGTGTCGTTCCGAGCACATCAAGTTTTTGGCGCCGCTGCCGGGGACACTTGGCAATAGCAAGATTAACTAGGTCGTCTAGGAAATTTGAGTCTTTTCTAGGTTTTTGTGTATAGCTATTTATTTTTCTTGTGTTTAGTAGTTAGGTTTTATTTTTTCTGAATTAGTTTATTTATTTATTTTGTAATTTGTTTCTGCTACATACCCACTCACAATAACTATCTGAATTGTCTGTCACTATGAAACTTCTAGAGACTTTTAAATTTTATATGGATCTGATAATGCTTGGCAATAGGCTAGATGATGAAGATCCATTTGAGGATGAGTGTGGGGATGATCCTGGGGGTTTGGATAACTTGTTAAATAAGATTGAGCTAGATAACCCGTTAGGAGAACCCGGTGAGGTGGATTGTGAGACTGAGGTTGTTGTAGAGCCTAAGTGTGGGGAAGATCCCGGGGGGTTAGTTGAGTTAGTTGACAAAAATGAGAATTTTGACCCATTAGTGAAACCCGGTGAGGTATTTGAGAAAGTGGTTGGTGAAGTTGTGATAGAGGATAAGTGTGGGGAAGATCCCGGGGGGTTAGAGGATTTACTTGATAAAAATGAACATTTTGACCCGTTAGAAGAACCCGGGAGTGAATTGGTAGTTGGAGAGAATTTGATGGTTGAGAGTAGTTGTAAGACAGCCACACTTGGTGATTTAGGTGTTTTGAGTGATGATATAGAGTTTAGGCCAAGTGTGGGGAGGTTGGTAGTGGTTATGAGCGGAAATGACCCGACATTGAGTTTTCTGGAAAGAATTAGTTTTCTACCGGGTCGTTATAAGCATTGGAAGGTTAAAATGTTATTGGAGTTCATAAATTTTGATGCTTTATGGGCTAGGAAGTTGTTAGGTAGTGGGAAAGATGAGAACCGGATGCAAACCGGTAGTTGGTTTTTTAAGGATGTGAAATCGAAGCCTCCGGATGGTTTTGGAGGTTATTTTTCAGTTTTGTGCTAAATGATGAAGTGCCCGGTTTGTACATTATGTAGTTGTGTTTTTAATTTTCTGCACTTTTTGGTTTTTGTGCCTTTTGCGTCTTTTGTTTTTGTGCTTTTGGTGTTAGCAGGTGATTCTGGAGATTCAAGCTTTGGAATAGGGGAGTTGTGCAGGCAAAAGTGCAGATCGGGACCGAGATTTCGACTATAGGAGCTGGTATAGGCAAAAGAGATAGAAAATTTTTGGGGTCAAATTCCAAAAATTCTCTGGAAATCACGCTCCAAGCGTATCGCCTGGAGGTTGGTAGGTTATAGGCGATACGCTTGCATCCTTTGGCGGACTCACTCTTTGCAGTTCCAGGCGTATCGCCTGGGAGATGCATGGTTGTAGGCGATACGCCTGGAGGAGGTAAGTCAGAAAAATTTTCAATTTTTAAATTTTTATTATTTCTGTTTACCGGATTTGCGGTGGATCGTTGGTTGCTGTGCTGAGTCTCTGGAGTTTCAGGTGAACACGTTTCAACTTCTTTTAGTTTATTTATTTTATTTCTGCTTTATTTTTTATTTCCATTCCACATTGAGGGCAATGTGTGATTCAAGTGTGGGGATGGGATACGTTCGTATTGAGTCAGTCTTTTATTTTTCTTTTATTTTTGGTGTGTTATTGAGTCATAAAATTGAAAAAAAATTGAAAAATTGTTCAAATATGTCCGAGATTCTGGCTGCAATTTAAATGGAAAATGATAGGTAAAACTGGGAATTGATTGTCTAATTTTGTGCTTAAATGCTAATTAATGATTAATTTGGAAAAGTGGATAAGTTTGGTTGAATGGAAAGCATTACTAGTCTATGATGTGTCGGTAGGCCCAGCTGACCTAGGAGTAGCTTATGTATGCCTGTGTGTTTATTGTTGTATAAATATGCTAATCAGTCGGCTAGTGGGTTCCCATTTTAGGAGTGATAGGAATTCTGAATCTGATGATTAGGAAGAAAGAGACCGCTTTAGGCTAGATACTCTTATGTCCTTAGAATTTCCAATGAGCATATAGTTAATAATCTGGTTAATGAATTAGAGTGAAGGGGCAGAATACTCATGTACGAACTAAGGATAGTATCCCGTGGTAAGTACCTCTGATGATGTTCCGGATCTCGCGGGCAAAATACTCATGTATGATTTCGGGGGTAAGACCTTGTGAAAGAATACCTCTGGTGATGTCCGTTGGTAAGTTAGGTAAAAGTGACCAATTATAAGTTTAAAAAAAAAATTTAAAAAAAAGAATGAAAAAAATGATGAAAAATGTAGTTTAGAGGAATAAATGCTCAATAAGTTGCATATAAATAAACAGTTATTCCTTGGACATCTTAGTATCTGGTTTAAGGGGGGTTGGAGAAAATATATATATTTAAATCAATTATACCCATTGCTTTGACTGAATATGAGTTCGCCTGTAATCGGTGCAGAAAATTAAAAACACAACTACATAATGTACAAACCTAGACGACCTAGTTACATCTTGGCTATTGCCAAGATGTACCCCGGTCAGTCTGGGTTCCTCTAAACTACATTTTTGGCGGACTCACTCTTTGCAGTTCCAGGCGGACTCACTCTTTAGTCAAAGCAATGGGTATAATTGATTTAAATATATATATTTTCTCCAACCCCCCTTAAACCAGATATTAAGATGTCCAAGGAATAACTGTTTATTTATATGCAACTTATTGAGCATTTATTCCTCTAAACTACATTTTTCATCATTTTTTTCATTCTTTTTTTTAAATTTTTTTTTTTAAAGTTATAATTGGTCACTTTTACCTAACTTACCAACGGACATCACCAGAGGTATTCTTTCACAAGGTCTTACCCCCGAAATCATACATGAGTATTTTGCCCGCGAGATCCGGAACATCATCAGAGGTACTTACCACGGGATACTATCCTTAGTTCGTACATGAGTATTCTGCCCCTTCACTCTAATTCATTAACCAGATTATTAACTATATGCTCATTGGAAATTCTAAGGACATAAGAGTATCTAGCCTAAAGCGGTCTCTTTCTTCCTAATCATCAGATTCAGAATTCCTATCACTCCTAAAATGGGAACCCACTAGCCGACTGATTAGCATATTTATACAACAATAAACACACAGGCTATTTAAGCTACTCCTAGGTCAGCTGGGCCTACCGACACATCATAGACTAGTAATGCTTTCCATTCAACCAAACTTATCCACTTTTCCAAATTAATCATTAATTAGCATTTAAGCACAAAATTAGACAATCAATTCCCAGTTTTACCTATCATTTTCCATTTAAATTGCAGCCAGAATCTCGGACATATTTGAACAATTTTTCAATTTTTTTTCAATTTTATGACTCAATAACACACCAAAAATAAAAGAAAAATAAAAGACTGACTCAATACGAACGTATCCCATCCCCACACTTGAATCACACATTGCCCTCAATGTGGAATGGAAATAAAAAATAAAGCAGAAATAAAATAAATAAACTAAAAGAAGTTGAAACGTGTTCACCTGAAACTCCAGAGACTCAGCACAGCAACCAACGATCCACCGCAAATCCGGTAAACAGAAATAATAAAAATTTAAAAATTGAAAATTTTTCTGACTTACCTCCTCCAGGCGTATCGCCTACAACCATGCATCTCCCAGGCGATACGCCTGGAACTGCAAAGAGTGAGTCCGCCAAAGGATGCAAGCGTATCGCCTATAACCTACCAACCTCCAGGCGATACGCTTGGAGCGTGATTTCCAGAGAATTTTTGGAATTTGACCCCAAAAATTTTCTATCTCTTTTGCCTATACCAGCTCCTATAGTCGAAATCTCGGTCCCGATCTGCACTTTTGCCTGCACAACTCCCCTATTCCAAAGCTTGAATCTCCAGAATCACCTGCTAACACCAAAAGCACAAAAACAAAAGACGCAAAAGGCACAAAAACCAAAAAGTGCAGAAAATTAAAAACACAACTACATAATGTACAAACCGGGCACTTCATCATTTAGCACAAAACTGAAAAATAACCTCCAAAACCATCCGGAGGCTTCGATTTCACATCCTTAAAAAACCAACTACCGGTTTGCATCCGGTTCTCATCTTTCCCACTACCTAACAACTTCCTAGACCATAAAGCATCAAAATTTATGAACTCCAATAACATTTTAACCTTCCAATGCTTATAACGACCCGGTAGAAAACTAATTCTTTCCAGAAAACTCAATGTCGGGTCATTTCCGCTCATAACCACTACCAACCTCCCCACACTTGGCCTAAACTCTATATCATCACTCAAAACACCTAAATCACCAAGTGTGGCTGTCTTACAACTACTCTCAACCATCAAATTCTCTCCAACTACCAATTCACTCCCGGGTTCTTCTAACGGGTCAAAATGTTCATTTTTATCAAGTAAATCCTCTAACCCCCCGGGATCTTCCCCACACTTATCCTCTATCACAACTTCACCAACCACTTTCTCAAATACCTCACCGGGTTTCACTAATGGGTCAAAATTCTCATTTTTGTCAACTAACTCAACTAACCCCCCGGGATCTTCCCCACACTTAGGCTCTACAACAACCTCAGTCTCACAATCCACCTCACCGGGTTCTCCTAACGGGTTATCTAGCTCAATCTTATTTAACAAGTTATCCAAACCCCCAGGATCATCCCCACACTCATCCTCAAATGGATCTTCATCATCTAGCCTATTGCCAAGCATTATCAGATCCATATAAAATTTAAAAGTCTCTAGAAGTTTCATAGTGACAGACAATTCAGATAGTTATTGTGAGTGGGTATGTAGCAGAAACAAATTACAAAATAAATAAATAAACTAATTCAGAAAAAATAAAACCTAACTACTAAACACAAGAAAAATAAATAGCTATACACAAAAACCTAGAAAAGACTCAAATTTCCTAGACGACCTAGTTAATCTTGCTATTGCCAAGTGTCCCCGGCAGCGGCGCCAAAAACTTGATGTGCTCGGAACGACACTAAAAACACTAATAAAATAGACCTAAAACCTAGACCTAAGACACACCTAATTTTACCAAAATAACCTAAACCGAACCGAACCCTAAGGCAGTGAACCTGTCGGATTATAGTAAAGCTAAGGTAAGACCGGAATATCGAACCTAGGACACTCTATAGACAAAACTAACCTAAGATCTAAGAAATGGAAATACTGAGTAATTTGGGTTTTGATTTGAGATTTGATTTGAATTAAAATTAACTAAAATAAACTAATGCAACTAACAAGTGGACAACAGGAAAATTCAGGAAACAATCAGATACGAGAAAGACACTACCTAGACCTAGAATCCCAACCAACACCTACAACTTCATCTGGCTATGACAACTCTGATGGCAGCTAATTCACCTCTCAAGTTCTTCTTAGCAAATGTTCCTAACGTTCGGACAGGAGTTCACCTTTCAAGTACATCCAACCTCAACTAGACCTAACCACCCTCGAAACAATCTTAGGCACCTTAAGCTAGCAGGAACTACCACTAATCAACACAACTGACACGGAATAGCAAGCTAACTAACTTCCTAGGGCATTCCTCTCCCGATGGCAATGTGATCCTATTCCACTAGTCAACCCAACTACCCGACCTAGTTATCACCTTCCGGCTTGTCTAACTAGAGCAGCACACAAGAATCAGGGAATTCACTAAAATACTAAACTATGAAAATCAAGACAGATAATCAAATCAATCACAAACACACAGTCACGCAATCGATTACCCAACCCAAACCGAAAGACATTCGCAGGCTAAGCAGTTTAGTAAATTAATTCAAACCCTAACTCTAGTGGTCATATGCATACAATTATATCGACAATGGAATTGAATAGAAACATAACATCAATCAAGTTGTCAAAAACCAAACAAAGTTATAAATATTAGTTGTTCATCATAACGGTCTAGGCAGTGATAAATGCCTAGCCTACAATCATGTTCAAAGCATAAGAACAAATAAAGTTTGAATCTTTAACAATAAACATAACTGAGTCTAAGATTTAAAACGAGAAACAAGAGAAACCGGATGATTCGATGATGAATTGCAATGTAGAATTGATCACCCGTTGATTCCCTGCAGTTCCAGCCCTTCCTTGCCTCTGAATATCGCCTGAAATCGCCCCTCTGCCGTCTGGAAGTCGAGTTATCCGAATTGAAACCCTAAAACCCAATTTAATATCGCGAAACCTTCTTTTGCTGGTTTTAGACCTCCAAGCGTATCGCTTGGAGGTGGGTCCTGTCTAGGCGATACGCCTACCGCCTATTACACGACAATTTAGTCGGGCGGAGCCGACTTTGACTTTCGTTGACCTTCACTTCCTCGCGTATCGCCTACTAGCCATCAGGTCCCAAGCGATACGCTTGGGACTGCTTGTTCAGCACTTATCTTTCTTTTCTTCTTAACTTCTCTCGTGGCCTCGGGAATTCATCTAATACCTACAAAACTTGTGAAAACATAAATAACTGACTCAAAGACACAACTTAACTAAAACAAACTAAAACTAAAGAAAACCGACTCAACTAGACTCAAATACATAATAAAAGACTTAGGAAAATCGGATGTGTTTGCAACACATCAGTTTCGTCAAAATCAATCCTTTTTCGTGCATTTTTGAAAAATGAAGTCGAAGTTTGGAGGTAACTGGTCAAGTTAGGAGTAACTGCTCCGAATTTCGCGTTCGGACAGCCTTCGGTCAGTGTTCGGAGTTGTTTCGGTCGGAGTTCGGTGTGGTTCAAGGTTCGGAGCTAGATCGGTGTTACTTAGGAGTTCGGACAACTGTTTTTGTTTCGAAGATTGTTCGAACATAGTTCGGACTGTAAAGTTAGGTTCGGACAGAGTTCGGAGGATATTGATAGGATCGGAGCAGGTTCGGTCACCAGCAGAATTCAAGTTGTCAAACAATGTCGGAATTTCAAGCTTTTGCCGCAATGCAAAGCGTGATGCAAACTCTGCTAAACTTTGATAACGAAATTGGAACAAGTCAGAAAGTTCTGAAATTATTGAAGCTTGAAGATTACCAAAATTGGAAGAAACGATTTTCCGCTTACATAAGCACGGTTGATATCGATTTGTGGATTCCTCTCAAGAAACTTTATCAACACCCAACTGATGCGGGAGATTTTAAAGAAGTTCATACTTTTGATCTTGCTGAAAAAAAATCATACGAGCTTGAACAAAAAGCTTATGGTTATCTTACAATGGCATTACCTACTGAGCTGCTTCATCAATTTAGCATTTGCAAGAACTCTAAGCAATTGTGGGATGCTTTATCAGCAAGATGTGAGGGTAATGATGACTACAAGAAGAGTCGTAAGAAGGTTTTGAACAAAGAATTTGATAATTTCCAGAATTATGACAATGAAAATATTACTGCTCTTGTTTCAAGGTTGTCACATTTAATTAGTGAGTTAAAGGTTGTTGGAATTGAGAAAACCGATGCTGATTTGAAAGAAAAGATTTTGGAAGCTTTGCCAGAGAAATGGGAAAACTATGTTTTGTTACTCACTCATGACAAGGATTATTCTACAATGACATTTCACGAGCTTACTGGGAAACTTCATGCTCGAGAAATGGAAATGTTAAACTCAAAGAAATCAACTGCTACTTTGCAAAATCCTGAACTGTATCATGGTGAGAATAGTGCTAGTATGAGTTCAAAGTCTAAACCAAATCAGAATACAGCACCAAGTGTTGCTTTTATAGCTGGAGTTTCAGGAAATTCTGATAATAATTCTTCAAGGGGTTGCAATTTCACAATTCCAAATTTTTCAAATCAAAATGCGTTTTCAGCTGAATCAACAGATGATTGTGCCAAAATGATTTCTGCATTGATTTCATCATCCTTTGGATTGATTCTCAAAAATGTTGCTTATGCAAAGTTAACCAGTGAGGATCTTGATGCTCTTGATGATGATCAATTAACCGAATTGGATGTATCTTGGCAATATGCTATGTTGTGTCAAAGATCTAAGAGATTCTTTAAGAAACATGGAAGAAATATTTCTGGTGATAAATTGGGTTTTGACAAGTCCAAATTAAAGTGTTACAAATGTTCACAGCTTGGACATTTTGCTAAAGACTGTCAACAGACACATACAAACAAGTCTGGTGTTCCTATATCACCAAAGCCTGGTTTTACTCAACCATCTACTAGTAACACTAGCAAGTCTACAACTTTAATGGCTCAAAATGATGGTGTATATGATTGGGGTCAACAGTTTGGGTATGATTCATCTGCTTTGATAGTTACTCATGATCAACAAGAATATTTTTGTTCAGAAACTAGTTCCGATACTAGTTCAATTCCAAGTTCTTATGAATCTGCTGAGAATCTGGAGAGTTTAATGAAAGAAAATGCTTTGTTGGCAAATAAACTTCAACTATTGTCTGAGGAATTTGATGTGATTAATTCATCTTTCAAGATTTCTAAGGAAAATGAGGAAGAGTTGCTTTTGAAGAATGAGTGTTTGATTACTGAGATCAAGATGTTGAATGAAATTTTGGAAAGCTCTAAACAATACAAAAGGGATGTTGAAGCTGCTAGAGCAAAGTTTTGTGAAGAAAAGGATGAGTTGGTACAAGAAGTTAAGAAATGGAAGGCTGAAGCAGAGGATACAGCTAATGATTTTCAGAATTTGTTTGACAAGTCCAAAATCAAACTTGATTTGTTAACAAGGAATGTGGAAGACTCAAATGCTAAAATTGAAGCATATCAGGTTGATATGGAAAAGTTGTTGGTTGAGAAGCGTGAGTTGGTAAGTGTTAACAAAGTTCAAGCTGCAAATCTGGAAATTCAGAAGCGAAATGAGAATAAATTGAAAAAGGAGTTACATGAAGGACTTGACAATCTTCGTATGCAAAAGTTTGAAACTCACAAAGTTGCGAAGCGTTTGATTGCTAAAGAAAAGGAATTTGCAGAAGCTCAACAGCAAATTTCTAATCTCAAAGTTCAAGTTCTTGATGCTAATAGGTTGCTCAACAATGTTTCAAATTCTTAAGTCTTCACAAGCTTCTTAGCTAATGATGCGAATTTTGAGAAAATATTTGATAAAACTGCATCACCCCCGGCACATATCAAAGAAGTAAAGGAACAGGTTGACGATTTTGATTATTCAAAGGTTTCATCTTCTACTTCTGAAGAAGTAAAGGTTGTTAAGAAGAAGAAAAGCAAGAAAAACAATAAAAAGATTATGAAATCTGAGATTCCTCCAGCACCGGAGTTTGTCTCTAGTTCCTCTTCTGCTGATCAAGAAAATTCAGCTATGTCTAGTGAAAAGAATCAGTCTCAACCTGAAATTGATGAGACTATTTTCTATGATAAAAAGAAAATCACTCATGTAAAAGCTGAATTCACAAGGTTGGCAAAGAATGGACACCAGGGTTTTAATTTTGAAGAAAAGATTTCTGGTCAACAAGTTGGTTTTGGATTTCAAGAAAAGAATGTTCAAGCTGCACAAACTCCAGCATCTGAAAGACAAAATTTGAAGAAGCTTAAAATGAAACATGTGAAGAAGGAAGTGTTCAAAGCAGACAAAGTTCAACCTGAGAGATTCTACAAGCTCAAAGGTTCTGATCAGCTTTTCTCGGACAAAGAATTTCCTCTTCATTGCGTGGATGCTCGGAAAATTTCAGAGGTTTTTATAAAAGACAACATTTCTTCTGAAAGTTCTCAATCTCGAAGTCCTACATCTAAATGGGTACATGATCACAGGCATCAGGTATATGATTCTCATTCTGATCATGTTCGAGATATTCATGTGTGTTCTTCGCAGGTACATCAAAGATGGGACAAAACGACAAGAATCTGTTATATTTGCCGTCGCCCAGGGCATATGGCAAAAGACTGTCCATCACCTGCTGATTCACCCCAAAGATTTCATCAGAAATCAGTTTTTGGTAAACCTGCCACACCAAAGTTCTTTGATGAACAAGGCAGAGTTTTTGATGAAGTTCAACCTGCATTCTTTCAAAAACAAGAACGTTTTGTTCCATTTGTTTCAAAAGCTCCCAATGTAGGTTCATCATTACAGTCACATGTGACTGTTTCCTCAAAAACTGACTTACCAAAACAACAGCAATGGAAACCTAAGGTGGTTTCTAAGCAAAACAAGGATACTGGTCGATCAGAAGCAATTCGCTTGGGGTCATTTATGGACTAATTAGTTTGACCAGTGTGCAGGTACTTCTAGAAGACCTATTGACGATTGCAAAGTTGTTGATGGAGGAGTATTCTGCTTAATTTAAATTTCCTGAAATTCTGATTTCTACAACTGAAAAATATCCGTGTTGATTGATCAATTTTCTTTGCTTACAAGTTTTTCTTAAAAAAAAAAACCAAAAATAGAGTTTTCATTTTAAGGGGGAGAATTGTAAGTAAGGGGGAGTAATTGAGGAAATGCATGTTATGGGGAGAAAGTGAATACATGCTAAATATATAAAATTGTGAGAAATTGATCATTGGGAAATGATGGTACATTGGCTTTCGTATCTGACTCATGGATAGAGTAGATGAAAGAGCCATAAGATCATTGTTTGTTATGCTTGGTAGGCTTGGCAAATCAGAATGTATTTACATGTGTTTACACTAAATACTAATGCTTGACTATGTGGATAACATCTTGATGCATATTTCATGACACAAAAAGAAAAATAAGTGTGAAATTTAAAATGAGAAGTCACTGTGTATACATGTGTTCATTTTGCAAAGATTTAAACTTGTTTGATTTTCTTTATTTTGTCAAACGATCGGACTTTCTCTGTGTATCGAAAGATCGACCTGATCGTTGTTCGTTTGACGTTCTGCTTTATTTTATTTAGTGTTTCGTATAACTCATCGGACTTTCTCTGCGTGTACGGGAGTACCGACCTGATTGTTGTTGGGTTATACAATTTTAACTTGTTTTATTTTCTTATTTTGTTAAATCCGAGGCCTTATCTGCGTATCGAAAGATCGACCTTAAGGTAGACGATTTAACGTTCTTATTTCTTTTTGCATGAAACACAGTTGACTATATCATGAAAATATTATGCATTGTGAAAAATCACAAGTGCTGTCACACAAAAAGGGAAAGAAACACTGAATATGTCTGATAGTGTGGGATACACTGGTCAAATCAAATCTAATCAATATATTAACATATGTTATGAGTATGATTCTGCCTGAGTTTAAGTTGGACAAATTATACCTGCAATCAGCATGACTTATGTGCTTCGATTAATTGAAATTGAAATGCAGTTCAGTGCGTTATGTTCAATATGATCCCATATAGTGATCTTTCTCATACTAAAAATAGTGTTTGATTCTGTATTGCAATTACATTTCATTTCAGAAAAGAACAAAAAGATTTTCAGTGTGTTTTAGCATAAACTTTGTAAAATCAAAAAGATTTTGTTTCTGCTTTATTTTTGATCTGATCAACACGTGATACAAATCAATTTTTCAAAATCATATCTTGAAGTCTCAAAGAGACGTTTTGCGCCAAGATTATTTTAAAAGTTTGAACAGGTTTCTATGTGCATGTTATCACAACTTCAAGTCTTCTGAAGATGTTGATGAAAGACCAGAGATTCACTAAAATGTCATCAACTATTCAAGATCAAGCGTCGATCGAGTTGAGGAGGAGTTTGTTCGAAGATTTATTTCATTGGACGAACGAATTCTTAGCTTGAGGGGGAGCTTGTTTGAAGATACAGATTTGATGATGTTGAAAAGTTAGAAGAGATACTGCACACGACGAGGGGGAGTTTGTTGATACCTGATATGTGCGTCGTGTGAAGTATCAAACAAAGTACAAGATCTATTTAAAATAGGTCTGGCCGAACTAGGTCCGAACCTGAAGTTCGGACAGGCCGAACCTGAGGTTCGGACGAGGATCGGCCAGTCGCTATAAATAGGTTGCTTGTCTTTGTAATTTAGGAGTTCTGAGCGTGCGTGATATCTTAAGTGTGTGTTTCTGAGTGTGTATTCTCTGAGTCCATTTCTGAGTGTTTACTGGTTGTTATTGTTCTTCGTTGATCAATAAATCAATGGGTTAATTACGTTTCGTTGTCCGATTAGCTAGATCGAGTAGACGATCCGATGCTCACGCATTTTCACCAAAAAACCGGCCTTTAAAAAACCGGCTAGAGGACCGGTCACCGGTCGAACCGGCCGGTTCGAACCGGTTTTTAAAACAGTGGTATGTGTGTCATGTTTGTCAACTTGCATTCAAATATATACAGCCAAAATTCACAAATTAGGTATTGTTTACAATAATATTCAAATCAAGACTATTGTTAACGTAGTCACCCTAAGTCAACCATTATACATTATAACATGCTTGGTTACTATCATCAAGCACATATGTAGACATATAATCAAGTTTGGGTCACATAAATGTTGGATTTTGGTGTCCAGACCCGACTAAATCAAGTACCGGAAAATTCACGAAAGAATTAATTATTTGTTTATTAACTGGTTTAATAAATGAATTAATTAAGCGACAAAAGACGTTAAAAATTATTTACGTGTAGGACGAAGATTAATGAATCGATTAATTTAACGGATATTCGTTAAGTCTCGGTATTGTACACGTTTAAAATATGTCGTGTGATTAAAAGGTTCGATCATGGATTAATTTAAATCGAGGGACCTAATGGAAAATTAATCAGATATATAGGGGCCGGACTAAAGGCGGATAGGGCCGAACTAAGTATATAAACTTTTTTCGGACCGAATGAGTATAAATTTACATTGGGAGCGAAAAAACGGACCGGGTCGGGGCCCGGTCTGGCCCCTTAAAAGCTTCCCCCTTGCAGATATATATATCTGATTGAGGGAGGCGAAACCCTAATCCTCCACAGAGAATTTTCGGCCCCTCCATCCCTCTCTCTCTCGAATCCGACGCCGACCACCACCATTGGCCGCCGCCGCCCTCTTGTTCTCCGGCAATTCGATCATTCGATCGTGAGAACCTTAATCTATTGATCATCGTTTTCTTCGTTGTTTCTCCTCTCGGTAGCCGCACACCACGAAGCCGAAAAACCCTAGCCGCCGTCGTGCTGCCTCCGTGAGTCCGTCGTCGCCGCCTAAGTCGTCCGCCACCGCCGCCGCCATAGTCGCGATCGCCACCGCAGCCCCAAGTTGAGCCGCAACAGCAACCGCGACCACCGCCGCCCTTCCCGTCGCACTGCCGTCGCCGCTGAAGCTGACCGCCGCCTCTCCTCGCCGTCGCCGGTTCCACCTGCCGACGTCCTCAGTCGCGAACCGTCGTGACTAGGCGCGTTCGACTATCGTCCGCAAACCCTATTTCGCGCCCAATCCGACGTACGTGATTTTCTCGGTGCTTGTGTCACCGCGTGGTAAATCCGTAACTGTGAGGATTATTCGATTCACCCGTCAAAATGTAACCTGCGAAACCCTAGCGTCACCCGTTGACTTTCGGTGTCTCGAACATGTGTTTGAATCACCGCTCAGGTATATCTAAACTTGTTATTAGTTTAGATTTATTTATTTATTCAATTTATTATTTATTAGATCGCGTTCCTGTTTTAAACGCCATAGGTTTTGCGTGTTTTGGTGATCGTCGAATCCTGTTGTATATGGTTTACGTTGATAAGCTGGTTTTCGCGTTTTGTAAATTAAATTATTTTTCCGCTGCGTATTAAATAAATTGTTAATTTAATTTTTTGAATTTAATTTACTAATTACTCGGTAATTGATTTAATAATTATTTGTCATAAATAATTATTCGATTAAAAAAAAATTTGTCATTACCGGGGACCCTGTTGGGCTATATTTAATTGAGGCATGAACATTAGTGTTTGGGCTAGGTTTGTATTGGTTTTGGGCTTGTTAGTCAATGGACTTTAGCATTATCTTGTTTACGATTTGGGCCATGTGGGCCGGTTTCATATTTACGATTTTATTAGGGTTTGTATTGGGTAGTATATAAACCCATTTGTGTTTATGATTGTCTAAGCTTTTCTAATACAATTGGTAGTTTACGATTTCTGGGTTCTCACTTGTTTACGATCAGCTTCAACAAGTAGTGATATTCATTCAAGATTCAATCTTTCTTATAGATTGAGTCTATTTCTTCTACTTGTTTCTTGAATCAATCACTCACGAGGATTCCGCACTCGTTTGTGATTAGATATCGTGTTCTTGGTTTGATCTCGGACCGACAATTGGTATCAGAGCCAAGAATCAGTAATTCGAGGCTCACACGATATTGATTCAAGCTGTTTTCTGGGTTAAAGTCTTGGTTTTTAAAGATTTGAAGGTGTTTTGGTGTTTACGAGTTCTGCTACTGCTGTTCTTCGAGTTTCCGATCGGTTTTCTGGGTTTAGTTGGTGTTTACGACTGCGTGGTTTGAAGATATTCATCAGTTGCGGGTTTACGATTTCAAGATTGCTTTTTTATCGTGTTTACGATCCGGAAATAGGTGTTTACGACTTTTCTTGGTCGTAATTGGAGTTTACGATTCTGTGTTATCGAAATCTCGGAGTCGTAATCGGAGTTTACGATTTCTTAGGATCGTAATTGGTGTTTACGATTGGCTCTAATCGGAAACAAGTGTTCACGACATTCGGAGTCGTAATCGACAATCGTAATCAGGGTTTACGATTTTCTTAATCGGGTTTGGTGTTTACGGTTTTTGCTTGGATCGTAATCGGCGTTCACGATCGTAATCAAGTATTTGCGATCGTAATCAGGGGTTTTTAATCGTAATCTCAGTTTCTTGGACGTTTGGACTTTAATTTTTTGTTCCCTAAGCTATCGTAATGGATTTTGAACCAAGTATGTATCAGAAGCTGGATTTTGAGATAGGATCCATCACTCGTCCACCTAGGCTAACATCGGCAGATAACTTTTTGGAATGGAAATATCGATTTGAAAATCACTTGAAGAGTGTTGACCTAAGACTATGGAGAGCAGTAATTCATGGACCATTCACACCTACTCACGCAGAAGGAGTTAATGCAGGGAAGGTCAAGACGGAAGATGAGTATGATCATGATGATTGGGAAAGATGCAACAAAGCAGAAAGAGCATTTGCCATCATGACTATGGCATTAACACCATATATTGCTCAAGGTTTTAAACACTGCAAGACCGCTAAGGAACTCTAGAACGCTTTGGTTGTGGCTTATGAAGGGAATCCTGACATAAAGGCAAGCCGCAAGCAAATGCTGAAGCAAAAGTTTAATTTGTTCAACCATGTACAAGGTGAATCTTTTGAAGCACAGGTGCAGAGGTTTGTATCTTTGATGGCTGAAATGTCCAGCTATAATGTTGAACCAGACAAGGAAGACAAGAATCTGAAACTGTTGAATAGTTTACCCAAATCTTGGAACACCAATATCTCTATCATTAAGGACAACAACAATCTGAGTGAACTATTTATTGATGAGTTAATCATCAAACTCAAGTCCAAGCTAATCGATGACAAGCAGAGAGAGTTGAACCATATAAGCTCTCTTAGTTTGGCGGGAAAACTAAATCAAGCTCTGTTGTCAGAAGATGTGGAGACTAAGCATGAAGGGAAGTCAACTGGGTGTGGATCAAGCTCGGTCGCAAAGTCAACTGCTTTTGTGGCACAACCTCAAGGAAGTTCAAGTGGAGGCGTCAACCCTGATGATACGAATGATCCCAATTTTGCTCTTGGTATGGGTTTTATGAACAGCTACCATGCTCTCATGGCCGGAACTCTTATGCCTACTGATATGTTATCGGGTGAGCTAAACTAGATAAATCCTGAAGATGTTGAGATGTTGGATGTCTCATGGCAGATGGCTATGGCGGTCTTCAGAGCAAAGAAGTTCATGGTGAAGACTGGGAGAAACGTCTGGAAAGATCAAGACAAGATCAGGATGGGGTTTGACAAAAGCAAGCTGAGGTGCTACAACTGTGATGAGTATGGGCATTTTGCAAGAGAGTGTAGCAAGCCGAAGAGAGAAAGGGGAGAAGAAAGGAAAGCAGGTGAAGGAAAGGGAGAGGCAAAGGCATTGGTTGTTCAAGAAGGTGGTGGTTATGATTGGACACCTCAATTGAAAGAGTTTAGTATGTCTTATGCAATGATTGCTGCCATGGAAAGGGATGAAGAAGAAGAGCATGCTTTTGTTGTTACTGATGAAACTCCTGTGGAAGATAAGGAAGCCTTCGTTGCTGAAGCTGAAAACCTCAAGGTATGTTCTGATCCCTCTTATGCTCGTATAATTCCTGGTCTTAGACAAATCTGTAAAAACTATCAGATAGAATTGTTTGAGATAAAGTGTGAATGGAGTTCATTTAAGGGTAGATGGCAGAAAAATGAGGAGAAGGTTAAAGCACAAAAGCTAGACATAGTAAAATATCAAAAACTGGCAACTGAGAAAACTCTCATGTATGACAATGCTAAGTTAGAAATAGCTGAGCTTAGGAATCAGGTAGATGAGATCACACATAAGTACAATGAGTTGCAGGTTAAATTTGATATGAATCAAACAAAAAGCAAAAGAATGTTTGAGGCTAGAAAATCTTTGAACTCCTGTATAACTGATGTTAGAATGGGAAAGGACAAGGGTGGAATAGGAATTAGTTTCCCAAACACAAGTAAGAACAATGTTCTTCAAGATAACTCTAGAGATATCATAGGAATAATCTTTGAGGAGGACCAGATAGACAGATCTGAATCAGGAACACATGAGATAGGACCTCCCATAGATAGTATTCTGGTAGGAGTGACACCTTTGACCCCTCAGGAAATAGAAAATGAGAAACACATGTCTTATGGGTTGGGTAATCAGGATAAAATTGTGACAGACACTTGTGAATCAAGTACTTCCCAGGAGTCATTAAACAATGATGTTGGACCTGCTGATAGTTTTGTTTCATGTGCAGATGAAGTAGGTATTGAAGATGTATCTGGGAAGGATGCAGAATGTTTGAGAGTTAAACAGTGTCATGTGTCGAGTAGTGTAGTTTCTGATTTACCTAAAGATGATGTACTGGCATCAGTGTCTGAATTGAATGAGTCTAGGTCTATGCAATTAGTTGTGTCCAAGTCCTAAAAAACATGTTTCAAATTCTAGTAATGAAATTCATGGTTTTAAAATTCGTGTGCCTAACACTAAAGTAGGACGTGAGACTAAACCCAAAGATTTTGTAGCTTATCCTCAGGTTGTGTCGGCTTTTAATAGAACAAACAAGTCAAAATCAGAACAATTTTGTTTAATCACACAACCTGAAAAGGATACAAAACATGTTATATACAAATGGGATGATAAGCCAGAGTGGAAATCATCCTACCCAAGACGTTCATATTTGTGTAATCATGTAAATGGGCCTAGACCTATGAATTGTTTTCAATGTGGTAAACCAGGACATTTTGCTGCAAATTGCTTAAATAGACCTTATCAACCATACTGTCCGCAAAACCCACGGACCAGTATGTTGCAGAAAATGATGGCAGGAGAAAACAAAAACCAAAAACAACAAGCTTTGTCTAAGGGGAAGCAGAGTTTAGAACCAATGAAGACTGAACAGTCTAAGGTTTTGAACACAAAAGCTCCGATGACAAAGCATGTTGAAGAAAAGTGGAATGTGACTAGACCTCCAAACTCATCTTACAAACCTAAGGGAGTTTATCAAAGAAAAGACAAAATGAAAACAAAACCTTTTGAGAAACAAGTGCCTAAAGTCAACCATGTTGCTAAACCTAAGGGCAAAGCAGTTATTGAAAAACCAAAAGATGTCACTCAAACAAAACAAATGGTTTATACTAAATTGAAACTTGAGTGGACACCTATTGTTAAGTCAAAAGGTAAAAAGGTCACATCTCCATCAAATAAACCGTCACCAGCAAAGAACTCTGCTAGCAGTTCTAAATCTCAAAAACAACCTAATTGGAGACCAAAAGTTAACATTCAAAATGTGAATGTATCTGAACCAAAACCAGAAATGGTCCTTCAAATGGTTAATTACACTGACTCCAAAGGAGTGCCCAGATCTTTTATGGCCTGGGTACCTGAATCTCACTGATTTCTGATTTTTATAGGGACAGCCAAGTAGAACTATCGACAATCTTTGGTATGTTGATAGCGGTTGCTCCCGACACATGACCGTAGACTTATCCCTTTTGGAAGAGGTACAAGACTTCAATGGCGGAGGAGTATCTTTTGCAGGTGGGGTAGGTGGAAGAATCAGTAAGAAAGGGGTTGTGAAGAGTGGAAGCTTGACTTTTTCTGACGTGCACTATGTGGAGGAACTATCTCACAGCTTGCTCAGTGTGTCGCAAATGTGTGATAGAGAATTTTCAGTCCTGTTCAACATGAAGGAATGCATAATCCTCAAGCCAGGTGTCAAAATTCCAGAGGAGTGCATCCTGACGCGTACTCCAAGAAGAGGAAATTCTTATCAGTTGAATTTGGGCAAACCTCCAACTACTGAAGAAGCCTGTCTTATCTCAAAGCAGAATGAGAATCTAGCGTTATTATGGCATCGTCGCCTGGGGCATGCCAATATGAAGAATCTGTCTAAGCTGGCTAAAGGAGAGCACGTTAGAAATTTACCAATCAAAGATTTCTCGTCTGTGGAGAAATGTGTGGCTTGTGCTAAGGGGAAGCAGCACAAGTTGCCACACCGTCCAAAGGTTACAAATTCTATCTCATCTGTTCTTCAGCTCTTACATATGGATCTGTTTGGTCCCATGCAGGTACAAAGCATCAGCAAGTTTTCTTATTGTCTCGTGATAGTGGATGACTATTCTCGATTCACTTGGGTCTTCTTTCTATCGAACAAGTACAAAACTCCGGCCCTTGTGAAACAGTTCGTCACACTTATAGAAAACCAGATGAACAAGAGAGTAAAGGGTATAAGAACTGACAATGGAACAGAATTCAAGAATGCAGAGTTAAACATGTTTTGTGGTGAGAAGGGTATTGAAAGGCAGTTCAGTGCTCCCTATACACCACAACAGAATGGAGTTGCAGAAAGAAGGAATAGGACACTCATTGAAGCAGCAAGAACAATGATGTGTCAAGCGAAACTACCAATCTTCTTTTGGGCAGAAGCGGTGAATACAGCTTGTTATGTGCAGAATAGAGTACTTCTGAACAAGCGACATGAGCAGATTCCGTACCAAATTGTTTATGGGGAGAAGCCGAGGGTGGGGTACTTCAAGACCTTCGGGTGTCCATGCACGGTGCTAATTCAGCCCGATGTAGGGAAATTCGAAGCTAAAGCTGATGAGTGTTATTTTGTCGGTTACTCAGCAAATAGTGCTTATCGCATGTACAACAAAACCACCAAATTGATTATCGAGGCTTTTGATGTAGATTGGATAGAGGATAATCCAACCGATGCGGGTACTGGGCCAGATTGGATCTTTGACTACGGGTCACTGTTTGAAGGTTTTAACTTCTCCAATGTTTTCCACAATCTGGGAGAAGAAGAAGATATCATTGCTCCTAGTTCTGAAGTGAGGCCACATGTGGAAAGAGCATCAGCAGAGACTTCACGGAATTCTAATGCGAATATTCCAGAATGTTCAGGAACACATAATGCTCCAGTGGATTCTCAAGGACCAGGTATGTCTGATAATATTATTAATACTAACCTGCCTGTTACTGTTTCAGTTCCTGATATCCAAGTGAGTAGAATAAACAGAGATCATCCACTCAGCAACGTGGTTGGGCCAGTGACAGCAGGAGTCACTACTAGAAGCCGCACGGGAAACATTAACTTCTGCATGTTTTCTTGTTTCATTTCCCAGATTGAGCCTCCTAATGTGATGGTTGCTCTCAAAGATCCAAGTTGGACGGAGGCCATGCACAATGAATTGAATCAGTTCTCAAAGCTGGGAGTGTGGCGACTGGTGAAGAGGCCAGAAGACAAGAAGGTTATTCCTACAAGGTGGTTATATAAGAACAAAAAGGATGACACAGGAATAATTGTCAGAAACAAGGCGAGATTGATAGTACAAGGGCACAGGCAAGTTCATGGGATTGACTATGATGAGGTATATGCTCCGGTGGCAAGATTGGAAGCAATTCGGATCTTTCTTGCTGTGGCAACGTATCTCAATTTTACGGTGCATCAGATAGATGTGAAGACTGCCTTCCTTTACGCAGAGATGAATGAAGAAGTTTATGTAACTCAACCACCAGGGTTCATAGATGAGGAAAATCTAGACCATGTCTATCTGCTGGATAAAGCCTTGTATGGTTTGCATCAAGCTCCGCGCACCTGTCATGAAACTCTATCCAATCACTTGGTGGAGAATGGATACACAAGAGGAGTAGTTGATCAAACGTTGTTTAGGAAGAGGGTGAAGGAGGACATGATCATGGTGCAAGTTTATGTAGATGACATTATCTACGGGTCAACAAACGAGGAATTGTGCACTGAATTTGAAGAGATTATGAGGAAGAAGTTTGAAATGAGTGACCAAGGGGAGATGAGTTTCTTTCTTGCATTACAAGTAAAACAGGATGAAACTGGAATTCTTATTCATCAGGCAAAGTATGTGAATGAGATTCTGGAGAAATTCAAGATGCAGGATTGCAAGCCCATTTCCACTCCCATGGCATCCAGACCACTTTTGTCAGCTGATCTCAATGGGGAATCAGTGAGTGAATTCCAGTATCGGTCGATGATTGGATCACTCATGTACTTGACAGCCAGCAGGCCAGACATCATGCATGCAGTTTGTGTGTGTGCACGCTATCAGGCTAATCCTAAACTTTCACATTTATCTGCTGTTAAGCGTATCTTTAGGTATCTGAAGGGCAAGCCTAGGCTTGGTCTTTGGTACCCAAAGAACACTGATTTTCAATTGTATGCTTTTACTGACAGTGATTATGGAGATAGTGACCTTGACTAGAAATCTACTACTGGAGGATGTCAGTACCTGGGAGATAGGCTCATTTCTTGGCAGAGCAAAAAGCAGCATACCGTATCAAAATCAACTGCCGAAGCTGAATACGTGGCAGCATCTGCCGGTACCTCACAGGTAGTATGGATCCAAAATCAGCTCACAGATTACGGTATGGAATTCGTGAACACTCCTATCTTTTGTGATAACGCTGCTGCTCTGGAAATTGTCAAAAACCCCGTCCAACATTCCAAAACCAAGCATATAGACATAAAGGTACATTTTATTCGTGATTGCTATGATCGGGAGTTAATTCAACTTCAAAAGGTAAGCTCCGATCAGAATGTTTCGGACATTTTTACAAAACCCCTTCCTCGTCCAAATTTTGAATCATGTGTTGAAGGCCTAAAGATGATTGCCTTCGAGGAATGATCTGATCATTTTGTTTTTTGTACAAAGTCTTATGTTTTTTTTTTAAATGAAAAATGACTGAAAAACTGAGTCTTATTTCAAAAGTCTCACAAAAACAGGGGAAGAAATGGTGTTGGTTGAACTAAAAAATTTTTATGATGTCTTTTGACAGGACATGCAAAAATGTTCAAAGACGGTCGGAGACTGACACGTGTAAGGCTGATGTGAAAGACTGCTCAAAGATGATATGTCGGTAAGCTCAATCAAAACTATGACCATCTATGTAAGTGCAGTAATCTTAAACTCTATAAATGTTTAGTTTCCCATCCTAGTCTACATGGTTTAAAAAACTGAGTCCCGGCAAAAATGGGTTGAGAGTGGTATTTACCTAGTATTCATTCTCTCACACGCCATGCTTATACTGTAAATGACAACACCACAGGAAAGAAAAAGAATTCAAACAAAAAAAAATTATTAAAAAATTTGTGAAAAAGGAAAAAGAAAAAGAAAAGAAAATAAAATAAAATTATTATGTTGGTCTTCTCTACGTGCTTATGCGGCCGACCTGATCACCAACTGATAATTCATGAAAATAGAAATAAGTGGTAGTCAAAGCAGTGTTGCATGGTTCCTCAAGTTGGGGGTTTGTGAATCCTCAATAAACTCTGAGGTTGGGTAGGTTTTGCTATGAAAAATAGGGTGTGGGGACGGTTAAACATATCGGTAAAATTGTACCATATTTAAGCACTTAACTGGATGTGAGTTTAGGTGTTCAAATCACCTGGCAATTGTCTAGAGTGTCAACTAACGGAGGCTGAAAAGGGTTCCTCAGTTAAAGACTCGTCTGATATCATCAATGAAAATTATCAGCACCAGGCTAGTAGATATTTAAATTTCTGCAGTAAGTTTGTAAATATTTCAATTTGGGGCTTTTATCTCTTTTATTTTTTTTAATTTATGATCATGATCAGATACTCGGGGTATGAATCTGAGGGGAAGCTTCGTAAATTCTCAGTTTTTATCAAAGTTAACATTTTTCTATGAGAATTAACATTGTTTAAGGTTTGGGTGATTTTTAAAATATTTTTGAATTTTGAGGGGGCAAATTTGAAAAAGTTTTAAAAAGGGTATAAATACCCTTGACCGTTTACGATCGACTCACTTCTCTCCTCATCTCCGTTTACGACTCCGCCGAGAAAAACCCTAACCGCCGCTCAATCTCACCGGAAAACCGATCGAACCCTTCTCCGACCATCCTCTGAGAAATCCGAGCCCACAGACGCAACCGTAATCGTTTTCTGACCAAGAAACGTCCTTGACTCAACTGTTTTCACCAAGATCTGCTAACCTATTCTCGAGTTTTTCATTTTGAGCCCTAACTTGAGAATTTCTTCTGATTTTACCGTTTTCGAGTCTACTTCGAGTGATTTAGAAGTCGGTTCTTGTGCTTAAACCGTTAAAAGGTAGTCTTGGTTGTTCACTTGTGATTATTTGAGTTTTTAATGTGTTTCCGAGTTTGTTGCAGGTTTGGATATGGCGGAATTAGTGTTTCCGATAATCTCGTTGAAGAAGATGGCTCTTGGCGTTTCCGATCCGCGTTTACGATCTGTGATTCCGATCCGAGCTTACGAGTGACGTTTACGATCGGGCTTTTGGATTAAAAGAGTGTTTCCGATTGGGCCTCTCTGTTTTCGATTGGACCAGTCGTGATCCCGAATAGCGGGTCGTAAACTCATTTAATGGATCGTGAACCCAGTTTGAAAATCGTAAACTCATTATATGGATCGTAATCACGATATAAAAGCTTAAACACTTAATTTTTTTTTGTTTTTTTTTGTTTTTAGTCTCTTCAAACTTAAACATGTGAGTCAAAATCAAATATTTCTCTTGAACGTTTAAATTGAGAATTTTCTGAACTTAAAAAAAATAAACGTGATAATCAATTGAACTTCAAGAAGATGTTGACAAACATAATTGCTCTTTAACGAACAAATCTGATACATGTGTCTTGTCTTTCTCAGATGGCAGACGAGATGCTCGACGAAGAGATTAAGTTCAAACCGGCTAAAACTATGAGCAGGATTAGAATCCCGGATCAACAGATGTCAAGGCTGCAAACATTCAAGAAATGGTTCTATGACAATCAATCCGGTGAAGCTGTTATAAGAATTGGAGAAGATGCGGAGATAAGATTGTTTGATCCAATGGAAATACTCTCCTTTAGCAACGATGACTTAAAGACCTTGTGCGAGAATCCTATCAGATATGGGGCTGGAGATGACACTGCAGAAGAGGCAAACTTGTTTATGAGGGTTGCCAACAAAGCCCGGGGAATTATTAAAGAAATCAAGGATTTAGCACTGAAAGTAAGGGCTGGTGAAGATAAAATGGAAGAGGATAGGGACTTGGCAAATCAGATGACCAAATCATGGAGCGGTCTTGGAGAATCTACTGATCAAGTTGAAAAACCTGCTGAATCCCCAGTTGCTAATGAGCCAATGGTTGTGGGGGAATCAGAGGCTGAAATCCCCGTTTCTGAAGGGTCTACTGTTTTGGGGGAACCGGAGTCTACAGATTTGAATGAAGCCGGAGCTGATGAGTGAAGATCAAAAGGCTGAATCCCTCCCTAGGGGGAATATTGAAGATCAATGTAGGGAGGAATTCATAGTTTTTTTTGTTTTGTTAACTTGTCTAGATTAGTTTCTTTGTAATGTTGGTATTTTGGTAGTCAGCGAAACTACCGAGCGAAACTGTTGTTTCGCTCGGTATCTAGATTAGACTGACTCAGTGACAGTTTCGCTTGGCCAGCGAAACTACCAGCGAAATTGTCTACTGATGTGTATAAATTGTCGCCTTTGTGCACCATCTTGTAACTTTTGCAACTTTGAGAACCCTAATACAGAAAATCTGATTATTGGTAAGTTTGGTGACGGCTAGGAGCATTTCATATCATCTTTGTAGCTTGTATTCATCTCTTATCTATCTTTTGGTTCAAGTTGTGATTGTTCAATACTAGAAACCCATTTTAGCTATTGAAAATCATCTATTGTTGTTATTTCATTGGTTTTCTTCTCAAAACGTCATCATTAGCACTGATTAAGATCAGTGAGGACCAACAAGCCCTCCTCTGAATGAACGTAGCCCTGTTCATGAAGAAAGGCAATCTATGAAGGTTGATAACACTGTTGTTATACCCAGCTCAGTCAGAATAAGTGTCCCTAGTGGAACAAGCTTGCCGCCAACTGTTATGCCAAGTTTCCGCCCACTTCAAGCTGCTGAGCTACCTATTGAGATGAGGATAAGTGCAGACCCACACATAAACTTTCTGATGTCTCAGAACAGAATCAGAGAGAATGAGATAAAAGCTCTCCAGGCTGAAAACAGAAGATTACAAGAGAAGGAAGTGGCGGACAAGAACAGAATGAAGTATCTTTATGAGGCTCTGATGGACTTAAAGAAGAAATTTACTGGTTAAAGAGTGTTGTGGAGTCCAACGCCTCAGGTGCCGCAGGTCAAAGCTCATCTCAAGGAGCTCAAGGTACCAGTGCTGCTCAAGAAGATGATGGAGATGACTCCATTGCAATGTCTGATTATGCCCGAAGTGGAAGGGTCATCTCCAAAGCGCCTGAAGGTCACGACAACTGGTTTAGAGAATTCTTCCAAGGTCCAGTTCCCACTCAATACACCATAGATGTAGGTGAAAGCTCAATAGACAAAAGGGGGAGTCGTGAGACCATTCTGTGCTGGCACTATGATTCAGAGAAGAAATTGTTTGCCGTAATCCATGACGGCTATAGTCCAGTGGAATACTACAGAACGCGTGCTCAATTTCATACCTGGACTGAGTCTGAGATTAGAAGCCTGCTGAAAGCTCCTTACATCAACAGATGGAACAGCCCTGAAGGAGATCTTATTAGAAACAATTTGCTGAACCATCTAGAAGATAACTTTGCAAATTTTGAGCTAAGGCAAGTAAGATGGGTTGAGACTGGCACTGACCCAGTAACTGGAGAGTCTATTGGTGAAGCAAGGAGACCACCCACCAAACGCACAAGAGTGATCAATATGTTGGATGAGATTGAAGACGGTACACTTGTCAAGAACTTTGACTGCTGGTGTTATGACCCAACAACTCATGAGGTGGTGGTGCTCTGCAAAAGGATGAGGCAATTCCGGTTCTATGATCCGGTCGATTTGCTTAGATTTGGAGAAAGAGATATAAAGCTCCTCGCCTCCCAACCTATTCTCGGAGATGAGAACGACATGGAGAATGCTATAAGGGTGGGGATCTTTCATGGAACAGCGAATCGGATTGTGGCAAATGGATGGTGGTCGAACAACGTTCAGAAGACTTTCAGATTCGATCTGCTGCTGCCGTAAGTGGTCTAATGGTTCATGCCTAGGGGAAGATTGTTGGGCTATATTTAATTGAGGCATGAACATTAGTGTTTGGGCTAGGTTTGTATTGGTTTTGGGCTTGTTAGTCAATGGGCTTTAGCATTATCTTGTTTACGATTTGGGCCATGTGGGCCGGTTTCATATTTACGATTTTATTAGGGTTTGTATTGGGTAGTATATAAACCCATTTGTGTTTATGATTGTCTAAGCTTTTCTAATACAATTGGCAGTTTACGATTTATGGGTTCTCACTTGTTTACGATCAGCTTCAACAAGTAGTGATATTCATTCAAGATTCAATCTTTCTTATAGATTGAGTCTATTTCTTCTACTTGTTTCTTGAATCAATCACTCACGAGGATTCCGCACTCGTTTATGATTAGATATCGTGTTCTTGGTTTGATCTCGGACCGACAGACCCGAGTACCACTGTCGTAACCAACAGTGGCATCAGAGCCTTGATCAACACACGCAAACCCTAACCGGTGGATTTTCGCGAACTGGGGTTCTAAACCCGAAAGTCGTGAAATTAATTGAATCGCTATTTAAATATGTTTAGTCGATTCAAATCCACTAAACATGATCCGATTCAATAAAAATTGATTGGATCATCTTACGTACGTATTCGGCCGAACCCTATTTTTTTTGCCATGGATTTGTTATGGTTTGGCCCGTTAGGCCCATGTTGTTTTGTTTTCGGATTAGCCCACTTTTGACTGGGTTCAAAGTTGTATTTGTTTTAAAATAGATTAGGATTTATTTTAATTTTGTAATTGCTCACATTCGCCTGGACGGACGAGACGAGCTAGACGCGACGACCCATTTTGAGATTATCCCTTCTAGGGATTTTCAAAAATGGCTAGAACCAAAAATGGGATTGACGTTCCTGATGACGCGCAGGAACTTGTTGAAGTCAGTGGGAGCGACTAAATCGATCAGGGAGTTTTCCTGTCTCGTGGTTGATTTACTTTTACGTCCCTCGAACTTCCTCGATGCTGTCATAGGCTCTGAAAAATATCGAAACCCTTGCATGGCCGAATATGTGCATGTTGTTCGCTTGCTTTTGGTTGCTTGTCTTAATTTGATTGACACGCCAACTAAAATCCAAACTAAGTTTTACCGGTATAAAACTAATTTTTCAATCAATTAAATAAAAGTTCTAATTTTAATTACGACTTTATAAAATTTAATAACCAATTTAATTCGACATTAAATTCGGATTTTTCGATGAATTAATCGAACATAGTTAATAATTGGTTATCGTCTCGTGACACGTAGATCATTAATACTTAGGATATTTAAATGATCATCCCGAGTGAGATAGGATTCATAATATTCGTCATCACATTAATTATTAATATATGACTTAATAATCCTATCTGGTAAGCCTAAAACCGGTAGTTTATGCCATCCTAGATCAAGTCTAACTTGGAACATATTGACTGATGCATCCGTGTTGGAGTATTTCAACACCGCACGTGGTGTTTAGGGTATCTTCCAAGGTGAGCGTATTGGAGTATTTCAACACCGTACGCACACACTGACCACTTAGGACAACTACCATTTTCTTTACACGCACCTTTGGTATTGGAGTATTTCAACACCGTACTTCTAGTCGGCTTGTAGACAGAATGGCATAGATGGGGCTAAACGTATTTCGTTGATCCGTTCGTGAAAGCCCCATAACGGGAGTTGTGACAGTTACTCACAAGAGCCAATCGTTGTCCATTTGGTTACTTAGAGATTTTGAAAGCACTTTACGCTTTGTCTAACTAACTAAATTCCCATTTCCTATTCAAGATTCGCTTGCCATCCTTGAATACAAATCAAACACCAAAACACTAAATTTTTCCTATTGTTTCAGATGGCTAACGCAAACCGCGCAAATCAAGAGATTTTCCATCTCAAGTCTCTCCTTGAGAAGGATAAACTTGATGGCGCTAACTTTCTTGATTGAGAAATGAATCTGAGAATCGTCCTAAAAATGGCTAACATGGAGAACATGTTAGAAGCTGAGGTTCCCGAGCAACCTGAAGCTGACACTGCTCCGGCGCGCAACGCCCATAACACATTAAGACAAAATGCCAAAAACGTCGCATGTCTTATGCTAGCCACCATGACCTCTGATATTCAGAAGAACATGGTTGACAGGATGGCTTTTCAAATGATTGGTAATCTGAGGGGCATGTTTGAAACTCAGGCTCGGCAGGAACGCTATGACACTGTTGTGACACTTATTAACTGTCGCATGGCTGAAGGTGTCACCCCTCATGTCCTGAAGATGAAGGGTTACATCGACCGCCTAGCGAAGCTGAATTACGTCATACCCGTTGAAATGGCGGCAAACTTAATTCTGCACTCACTGTCCAGTGCCTTCACCCCTTTCAGGGTGAACTTCAACATGCATAGCATGGTAAAAACAGCGACTGAACTTCATGGCATGCTCAAGACTGCTGAAGTTAACTTTGTTAACGGCAAGGCACCCGATGTACTCGCAATCCGATCAGGAGGCGTCAAGAAGCCTGAGGTCAAGAAAGGAAGGTGTGGGAACAAGAAGAAGGGCAAGGCAACTGTTACCAGAGCGTCTGGAAGCTCCCAGAAGGGCAAGCCTAAAGAATCCAAGGCACCGCCGCCAGATCAGCGCCAATGTTTTCAATGAAACAAGATGGGGCACTGGAAAAGGAACTGCCCAGAGTATCTTTCCAAGGTGAAGAATGGGAAAGCCCAGCCGGGTAATTCCTCAGGTATACACATAAGTTTATGTTGTATGATGCTTCACTTATTCCTGCAAAAATATATGTTTGACATACTTTACATTTTGTAGGTGCATGAAGCTAAAGGAAGCAAACCAAGACGACACTGAGCTACCCTGCGAGACTCGCACCCGAATAAAGCTCGTGTCTAATGTTTTCGTTTAAAACAATTCTTGGTGGTGTTTGAAACAACTTGTTTTGTTTTTGGATTCCCTGGCAGTATTCCAAGATGAACAATTTCTTTCCTTGGATTTTGATTGTGACATGTTCTTGACTATGGTTGATTTTCGAAACATGCATGACCGTTTTAATCTATTTTGAATTTGATTCAACCTTTCATTAGATTAAATTCAAAATCCCAAAACAACATACATCATAACCTGGTGCACTTGATTTCATCAAGGCTAGCTAAAAATGCGACATGGAATACTTTTGGTTTTCATATCCCATCAAAGCTATAAAGCCTTGAGCGTCTATCGTACTTATTGCGAGATAACGCACGACATAAAGGTAGTTCACAAGTCTTATGATATTGAACCACCAACGCCAAGTATGTTTAGAAGCAAAAGTTTACTTGAAGTGTAGGGTTTTATATGTCATTATAAGAACTTAACCTTTTAATGTCCAAACTTGGGGGACTAAACATGTAAATTGACTAAAGTTAATTTAGTCAAGAAAAAATGAAAACTAGGGACTGAAGAATATGTATTCTTCATCCCAATTCCTCCAAGAACACCCATTTAGTGTAGAGCTAAAAATCAGGAGAACAAAGGGGAAACATTCGAAATTGGAGGCTAAGGAGACAATATTATGGTCTTCCTATCACCTCCAAACTCATTTGAGAATATGGACTGAGTAAGTTCTCTATTAATAGCCTACACACTTCTAAATTATTAGTGAGTTTAAGATTTAAATCTACAATTAACCTCTAGATAATATGAATTGAAGCTAGATTTAAATCATGCATGCTTAATTGATTATATGTTTTAGGCTGGAACTCAAATTTGGCATTAATGCCCAAATCAGTAGAGTTTTTAGAGAAGAGAACTTGTAATTTTAACTCAATTTTCTAAAAGTATATGTGCGATGCTCAAAAAATCATGTTTTGAATGTGGGAATCCATCTAGGAAGCCACAGATAGGATATAGGAGGTGATGTTCATCAAATGGATGTAAATTTATGCATATATTTATTAATGCATGTCAAGTGTTTGATGAAATGGCTAAATTAGGTGAACTACTTGAATTCAGGACCAAATGTAGTATCATACACTACTAGGGAAACATGAAATATGAATTGATATGTGATATGATTATCATGTTTGTGTAGTATGCTAAGCTAAGTAAAGACATTTAGAACCACGAAATGGTAGGATTTTCACCAACTATATGTGTGTTGTGCCACTACATGATTGCCAAATGTTTTTAGAATGCAAGGTATGATACACATAAGAAGGGTTGGACATCGGCCCGTACATATTAGATGATCAAATTGATAATTATGCGCTTGTAACACCCACACTCATATTATGCGTGTATTTAAAGTTAACGAAGTTTGGTCCTAGAAAAATTTGCGTTTAAATGAAACAAAATTTAATAAGTAAGAAAAGATTAAGTTATCAAAATACTGACAGTCATAATTTCTACGGTTTGATAAAATGCCGAGAAGTCAATCGTTGTCGATTTTTACGGTTTGATCATGTTTTGTTACTTGGATCTAGCGACCAGGATTGTTGTTGATTGGTGATGCACTTTGGTTAGCTAGTCTGCTATGGATTTTCCATCGACAGTTCTAAATACCCTATGGTTGAGCATTTATTATTTTCTGTTAATTTTGCTTGTATCTAGACTCTTGGTGGGAGACCCAAAGTTTGGTTCGGGTCAATTTGTGCCTATCTTCCGTTGCGTTTTGTACATAAAACCCATTTTTATGTTGAAACACTAATACATCATGTAGTAAAGACAAAACCTCTTTTATGCAAATCAAGGTTCAAACTTTAGTGATGAGAAAATTTAGTGAAAAAAACAAATTTGATGTTAAAAAAAAACGAAGAGAAGGCGGTTACATAACTGTTGCCCCACTATCTCGTTAAATCATTAATGCAAAGTGTTTTATGCAATTTTACCGTTGTCAAGATAAAGTATGTGACATCCGAGAATTTCAAGGTTAACTTCCGTTAGACAATTCCGTTAGTTACGTTATAAGTGTTAACTTAGTAACTAATACTTAACTAGGCCGAATACGTCCACGTCCTTTGGTTGATCACCAAACCCGCCCATATATGTTATGTGTTCAATTATTTATGGTCATTATGTGCAAACGTGATTTAAATGCATAATTATCAATAAAAAGCATGACTATTTAATTAATTGATAAATTATGTGACAAATTGCTTATTTGGATTATTATATGTTAACCGGGTAATTAAGTGTATGCATACATGTTTAATGATTGGGCTAGTAATTTGTTAATGATGGACTAATCATGGGCTAATGATGGCTAATCATTGGGGGCCCAAATCCCAATGAAAGCCCATGAGACCATTAGTATTTAAATGAGATTAAACCCTAATTCTCTATTTTACATCATCATCCACAAACACACACACTCTCCATCCTCTCTCTCTCTCTCTCTCTCACAATTTCTGGACCAGCCCAAGAACCACCAAGAATCAGCCATCATCTCTGGTTAGTGAAGATCATCCATCGATCCAAGAACAACCGTGAGTCCCATGACCATCTTTATGTGTTTTCTATGTGTTTTACCTTCAAAGCATGCTTAGATCTTCATGTAATCACTTGATCTTCTGTATTAATGCTTAGGAATGCTAGATCTATCATAAAAACAGTAACTTTATGTGTGAAACTGATCCATACTGAAGATTCATGCTACATTAGATTATTTTGTGTAAAATGTGTTCTTGAAGATTTGATGATGAAAATGCATGTTTATGATGTTAAAAATGCTCCTGTGATGTTCCTAAATGATTATGTATGCTTGCAAATGAATTACATGAAGTATGGAGGCTGTTAGAAAGATTTTTAGTCAAATTTACGGGTTTTTTAGCGACTAGCGACACTGTGCATTCATTAGGAGAAACTATCCAGCGAAACTATGCATATCTCCTTCCAGCGACACTGTGCAGCGAAACTGTAGTGTCTCTCGTGAACGAAACTGCCGAGCATAGACCTTGTCCCTGAACGAAAGTTCAACCAGTTCCTGGCGAAACTAGCTAGCGAAACTGCAGTTTCTCCAGCAGTTTCTCCAGCAGTTTCTCCAGCAGTTTCTCCAGCAGTTTCGCCAGACTAAACCCAAACTTGTGCAACTTATTTAAATGTTATGCCATGACTTGTATGATTATGCTATGATGAAACATGCTTTGATTTCTGTAATATGTGAACCCTTGTTTATGATCAACCATCGGTGTCGTGTGTCGTTATGTCGTGTCGTAGTTCCAACGTGCTATGTTATGGGCCATAGTGACGATAAGTTAATGATTAGACACAAAACTAATACTTAAGACCTAAACGTGTTCATAGGTCTTCGTTAAGCAATATTTGGATTAATTAGCAAGTGTAGCTGAGCAACCTAAGGTGAGTTTCACTAACCCTTTAATTGTGAGCCCGTTTGGGACACAACGAATGAACTTAACAAAAAACAACGCTGACATTTTGAGGTATTACCAAATGAGATACATGTTATGGAAGTTGGAGTGTTTTATGGGGAGCACTTGCAACTGTCCATCCTTGGGGTTTCGAATGAAATCCGGAAACAACCATTTTGACACTTAAACTCTTTTTGGGATTTCAGATGAAATCCAGAATAAACGTTTTAATATGACTAGTGTAGGTTAAAGTCTAAACCAAATGATATCACATGATTTCTAAGGATGCCTTAAAAACTTAAAAGTCCTCAATTTAGTACTGTTGATCTGAGAAGCGAGGGGATGTTGGGTAGATCTACTGAGGGTTTGACAAACCCTGCTCCGCGGTACACAAATGTGTAACCAACCGGCTGGAGGCCGAACGGAGTTCAATATCAGCCTGTTTTAGTTGTGGGCCTCCCAAAAGGGACACAACTGGAGGCACCAACCATCGGCAAATGCCGAACTCTGTTACGTCAGCTTTCAGCCCTAGTACGACTTCCTTAGTGCATGGAAACCGGATTTGCTACCCGCGATATCGGTTGACCGCTTTAACTTTTATTTAACTAGTGCATATTCGGTAATTCAACACTTGGCAATGTTTTGCAAATCTATTACTTATTTATATGTTGATGAATACGATTATGAGACCGGGCCAATGCATGTCATGCCCACCGTGAACTCACCAACCGTTAGGTTGACACTTGTGTGGTTTTCACTTTTGCAGATCGTTGAAGAGTATCCACTGGAGGTTGGCATGGCACAAGAAGATACTTACTTTTATTTTAAACTAAATTTGGGAATTAAACAACTATTTATGTTCTGTAATTAAAGTACGTGGTTAGTGCTAAGATACTTATGTTTTTATTCCGCTGCGTACTTTTAAAACTGTTTTTTATTATGAACATTTGGACTTTACTCTGATTCGTTTAGTATTTGTAACTAATGGTTGTGGTCCTGGTTTGCTCGCACCCCTTAACGGTATAAACTCCGTTAGTGGTTATTTGAGGGTGTGACAAAGTAGTTCTTTCCTAACACATATGTTACAACATCAAAGGACACACATATATGTCTATTTGTATGCACATTTAAAACATCATCCCTCACAGTAAAACAAAAAACAAAAAAACAAGGGTTTAAATCCTACAATTACAAGTAGCTATGGTTTATTTATCATAAAAGTCTTCGAAATGCCTTAAACAGGCGTTTCTACACAGGGTTTTCAAGTTTTAGAGCGTTTCTTGTTATATATTTTTCTGCTATTACACGTGTTAAGAAATTTAGTTTTTTGTTTGGGGAAATTGGATTTAAATAATCCCAAGTCTCGTCAATTAGCCGACATTAATCCTAAATAACGAAATGTTTACTACCGAGCCTAACTTTTAACCTATTTTCCTACAACGATCTCTGACTAACGTAAAATTAACGGCGTTAGTTTTTATGAAACTTGAGATTATTAATTGATGAAACATGAGATTATTTGGGATTTTTTTTTGTAAGTTGGGATTATTTCCAGTCAATTGATGAAACTTGGGATTATTTAAATCCAATGTTTCATCAAAAAACTAACATCATTAACTTTCCGTTAGCCAAGGATCATTGTAGAAAAATAGGTTAAAAGTTGGGCTCGGTAGTAAACATTTCGTTACTTGGGATTAATATCAACCAATTGATGAAACCTGAGATTATTTAAATCCAATTTCCCTTTAGTTTATTACCATAATAGCTTTAGAACTTTTTTTTAAAGATCTTGATAGTAAATCAAATTGTCAATGAAATAAGACTCTAGTGTGTGTACTAGAATTCTGAAAATAACTAATTATCACTCACCGGTGATAGTCAATTTGTTGCAAAAAGTGAAGAAAAAGTGAAAACAGCCATATACAAAATACAATGGAAGTGAAGGTTACAACTTACAGTGGTACATTTAGTCATACAAAAAATTAGTTTCCAAAATCATCTTCACACATTTGACCATTCTCTGCTGCAAGGTTGTATTTTGCTCATATGGCATCTCCTAAGAAAGTGTACACTCTCTTTTTGAAAATTCGAGCTAAATCCACAATCTCCGATTCCCTCATCTGTGTGGTCATGGTGTCGGATTGCCACAACCACTTATTTTTCCTTGATAACTGACTAGCAATGTCAATGGTCAAGATCGCCATGTCTCTTCTGCTTGTAAGAACCCGTAAAACTGGTGTCGAGTACTGGGAGTTTGACGCGAGTCTATTGAGAAGAATAAGCGCTTCCCGAATGAGTAATGTTCTACATGAATGATAACAAAACAAAGTATGAAATGAGATGGATGACAAGATCATGAACAAACAACAATGGTTGTTTTTGGATGTGTGTTTTGAAACTGATTATGTAATGTTAAACAATCACAATCAAATAATCAGTTTTCTAAAGCACATCCAAACACCTCCTATACTGTAAAAGAAGTTGTCAAATACTAGATTACCTTTCTCTGAAATCTTCAGGAGGCTGAATACGCTCAGATGTCTCTAAATCTATTTCAGATGCCAAAATTTGCAGAATTAAGTAAAGAAAATTGGTCCTCGAAAGATTACATCCCAACAAAATTTCGAAGCCATGTCTACCCGAGGATGCTAAAAAAGCAAGCAGAATGATGGTTTTCCTTTGAAGTTTGAAGACCTGAATGTTTTAAAAATATGAGACCGTCGATTCAGTATCAACTCTCTAAAAATTGAAAAACCATTTTGACCCGCATAAATTAACCGATATGACTTGTTACCTAACTAAAGAACACATAGGATAAAGGATCAATATAATATACCAAGGTTGTGGGTGCAACATTTCCGTGACATGCTAAACAATCAGTTAAACCATCTAGTACAGAACCAAATGCAAGGGCATTTTCAGCATTTGTGCTTGAAACTTCAGCAGTTGCTCCCTCATCTTCAGAAGAGGAACAGAACTTCAGCATTAAATTTGGACCTTCACATGAAAACAACTTCAATGACTAGCAAGCATAGTGATGGAAGTAAAATTATTGATTAAATAGAAATGAACACAGTCCATTAATTTTTTTAATTCAATCTAGTAAGATTTTGTTTATTAACTTAAAACCGGAATTATTTGCCATGACTTATATCCACTTCAAACAAAATAAATCAGAGGCAAGGCAGAAAAATACGGGGCACTCCAAGGACTCAATAAGTTGAAAGTAAGGTTTCCTAACAAATTTTTAAACTAGTGTTAGGTCACTTGATGAAAATTGTGTACGATTAAAATAAGATGAAGATATTATATTAACTTACAATTTAGCAGAAGGTAGAGAAGATGCACAGCTTGCTTTTGCACGCCAATCCCAGCTTCTTTTCTTAACAGCTGAGAGATACTTTGAAAGACCGCCACGTCTCCATACCTACCTTCAGTAGAATTTACATAACAAACTTCAGAAATATTATACAAAATGTGAGATGCCAAACAATAAATGTGGCAATTTCAACCCATATACTTCTTGTCATGATATTTTGACGCACAAACTGCTCCCAAAAAAATTGGGTTAACCCGACCCAACCCGTAGTAACAAATAACCAATCCGCCCAGAGCCTGTTCTGCCTATTACACAATCCGCCATGCAAACTATGTGACCACTATCGAACAGAAATAGACAATGAAACTTACATCTCCCTTTCCGTATAAGCATCAGTTCTCAAAAGAAGAATATTCATGATAGAAACTGCCTCCGCTCTTATACTTTCTTGACAGTGTCTTGTGACAACTTGATGCATTGTTTGAAAAAGGTAAAACCACTTGGAGGAAGAAATCAACGGCTGCAATTCATTCCTCCATTTACCCTTGTTCTGAATCTTCTTAGCTCTTACCAAACTTGTGGGAGCTGGATGATGTGGACTAGAGGTCTCATTTGTAATTTCACACAACAGGTGTCCCATTTCAGAATGTTTTTCAGAGCTTCTATTCACAGTGGAAGGGTCATTAATAATGACATTGTCCCTGAGCACAGTACACTGGAAACATCAAATCAAAGTTTATAAGGAGGAGAGCATCATTACCCACAATAATGAATAGAAAGGGTATGTTAGAAACTTAAATAGTGTGTAAGATTTATTATAGTAATGAAAGATCTTTGAAGATCAAATTTATTTCTTACTTCTAAAATTGCAACATTTTACTTTTCATAGTTTGAAGACATTTTTTTTACAACAAATCAAAAATCTAAATCTTGTGAACCATAATCAAAGTTGAAAATATTATCTAATGGTTGCTAATAACCATACACGTAAAGTAGGGCTAAAAACATAAACAAAAGATCACCATTTTATTTAGTTGGAGGGAATATACCTGTGGCACACTTTGTTTTCCATATTTACAATGTGTTTCAAAACCACATGCAGTACGCAAAGAGATTTGTTAACAATCATCATCTGTTTAACAAAAAGATCAGCTCTTACGCAACATAAAGAACATAAAAAATAAAAAAAGAGTAACAGCAATAAAACTAAATTTTCTAGGGGTGGACAGGGGTGGTAGTAGAATAGTTTGAAGCAGCACAATCAGCTTGTGCCAACTATAATGAGAGAGAAAAATAGTGGATTTGAAGTAGAAAGGTAGTAGAATGAAAAAAGGGGGGGGGGGGGGGGGGTAAAGCTGGTCCCATCCCCCCACCCTAAGTTCCTAACAGACTTGTACTTTTTGTAAGCATATGACCATATGTCTGTATTTTTTTTAACAGCAACTATATGTCTATATGAGAACAAAATTTTCAGTACTGATATATTTAACAACAATAATGTTCTATGTGGCTTTACTGCTCCCTTAATAACAGATATCTAGACACCAAAACTACTACATTCAGATGAGACTCATTTCTAACGGTGATTCTCAGTCTAAGACTGTTTTTCCAAGTGCATAAAAGTTTTTTAAAAACTCACATTTTGAAGAGAACAGAGGTCAACCAACGCTTCTAACAAATCACCCAATTTTCCTGTATCATAACTAATCTGCACAAGTAATAATTGTCAGGGATAACAAACAAAAAAAAACATATTGGCCATTTGCATATTTTATAATGATTGTAACATTCTTATACTTCAGTAAGGTATATAGAGAAATACGCATACACATGCCAAAATGCAAATAATCATCTCAGAGTCAGACAAGTGATTCATATATATTATTAAACAACAAATATTACATGAAGTCAACACCCAGAATCACATACAAGTACAACCTTCAGTGATGTCACAATGTGAGTGAACTACAGAAATCTTATAGAGAGTTTTCACCAACCACTGTTTTTGATCATCTAACTTTTAAAGTTGCATGTTTGGTCCTTTGATCAAGAACTTGTACCATTCAGTCCATCACTCCATCCTGATAGTCCCATTAATCCATCTCCACTAAAGTAATCATGTTTATGTTTATGGTACATAACAGTTACTTGGGTTAAAATGCCAGAAAAAAGAGAGACCAGCTAAAAAATATTTTAAGAAAAGTATAGCACGCACTAGGATTCATCGTAAGTAAAGTTCTCCATTTCTATTTCTAAGATAGCAAAACTAAGATAGTTGATACGGCTACTTCCCAGCTTATATAGAGCTTAAACGTGATCAAATTAACCTAGTTCGAAAAGATAAAATAAAGCACTATGAAAACATAGATAATAAAGGTTAGACCACATATGCCAAACTGCAATTACTGATGAAAACATTAGAGTAAATTACGGATTGCGTCCCTGTGGTTTGGAAACCTTTTTAAATTGAGTCCAAAGGTTCAGAAAATTTCGTCTGGAAGTCTAGAGTTAAATTTTTCTGTTAAGTAGAAGGGTATTATAGTAATTTTACATATCAGGGACCTGTTATGTAAATTAATAAGGTTATAAAAATACAGGGGTTATTTTAATTACTTACAAATATAAAAGGACTAAATCTGTAATTATCATTAAATATATAAAAAAATCTTCACCTGGGGTTCACCACCACCAAACCACATTCTCAGTTGAAATTCACCGGACTTCTCCATCGTCCCTCCGCCACCAAACTCCACCGCACCTCCGCCTCCTCCTCGACTCTGACGGCGAGCTCCAAATCCCGGAATCCATATTATCCTACTTCGACTCCGACGGCGAGCTCCAAATCCTAAAAATCAATCCTATTCGCTGTCCCCGGCACCTTCGCTCCAACCTGCTCCCAAAAACACCAACCCTAAGCCACTCACCCGCTCGTGCACTCCACCGCCGCACCCAGTAGATTACAATCACCATCCCATTATCACTCGCTTTTCAATTGGAGCATCCATGGCTGAATTTCACAAAATTGGTGCATATATAAGTGGGTATTCCTCAAGCCAATCGGGCCATTATTCATCTCCACCCTTACCGCCACTATGGGCCTCTTTAAGACAGTAGAAAGCCACTCATAGAATCTTCGACGGATGCGATGGTGGTGCTCGATGGTCATAAATATGCAGCCAAATCTCTAACCCACCGATCTCCGACACAAACATCCAATCGGTGGCGTTGGAAAAGAATGAAGGGAGAAAGCTTGCGGCGGATGTAAACCCCCTATTGAGTTCGCCGGACGTTGGATTGCCGGTGGTCTGTAACATTCAGAAGCAACTATAGAACCTAGACCTCAATCAATATATATAGTCGGAGATTTGTAATGATTCTTTACTTTAATTTCTAACCTTTTTCAGCTTTGGATTATTTGGTTTTATATTTCTTCTGTAAGGTATTTTTGTACTTGGTGTTTATGTAATTTTTTAGATTTGGCGCTTGATCCTCGTTGTTGGAAGCCATCGATTCTGGCACTGAACCGGAATCACCGACGCCGTACTTACCCGATTCGACGTTGTTCCTCTCTGAACCGGAATGGTGGACGGGAGAAGGTTGAGGCAGAATGGTGGACGGAGTAGCAGACGGTGGCAGGCGGTTCTTTTCTTCTGGCGTAGTGACGTAAACGGTGGCAGGCGGTTCTTTTCCGACGCCGCCCTTGCCGGATGTGATGACGACGACTCATGGAGTGGTGCCGGAGGGCTTCGGCTTGCGGTTGTATTGGAGGACGGACGGATCGGAGCTGTGATTGTCGCCGGTATAAGATGACGTGGGTCGCCGTTGATCGAAGGTGGCCAGGCGTTGATCGGCAGTCGCAGGTCGCCGACTGAAGGCCGGAGATTTCCTTCTTATTTCCCTTTTCTCCTTTCTTTATTTTTTTCTTATCCCGTATTTGTGTTAGATACATATGTATTTGTGAATGATAATTACAGATTTAGTCCTTTTATATTTGTAAGTAATTAAAATAACCCCTGTATTTTTATAACCTTATTAATTTACATAACAGGTCCCTAATATGTAAAATTACTATAATACCCTTCTACTTAACATAAAATTTCAACTCTGTTAGGCTCAGGGACTCAAATAGCAAATAAATACAAACCTCAGACTTCCAAACGAAAATTTATGAACCTTTGGACTCAATTAAAAAAGGTTTCCAAACCACAGGGACGCAATCCGTAATTTACTCAAAACATTAATAACAAATTCCTAAGCCCTGAAACTAGAAAAATTCATTTTGTGTGGCATGAGTAAGAAGAAGGCATAAAGTAAGAAGACAATAAAACACAACAAAAGCTAATGATGCAAAATTGTATGGTTAACATGTGAGATAGTTCACAATAACTCTAAGATATACTATGAGTCTATGAAGGCATGAAATCTAAAATACATAGACTGAAGATGAATATAATCTTCATCTAAGATACTATGAGTCTATGAAGGCATGAAATCTAAAATACTATACAAATCCAGTCAAATATAATCTTTTAACAGCCGGAAGATGAATATTTGTAATTTAATACCCACCTTTGTCAATGTTAAGTACAGATGAGACACTTTTGCAGCTTCAGCAGACTGGATGCAATCACTTGGAGCCATTTTAGTTGTCTTTTTCAATGGTATGCTCAAACCTAAGAATCCAAATAAGACCTGTAAATCTGCTTCACAAGCCACAAATAACTTAGAAACAAGGTTAGTTCGTGGACTTTGGTCATTTTGTGGTTCCCAAATGCCTGCCAACTTTCTTGAAACTGATAAATTCTTCTTTATCGTCAAATCGGTTGATAAGGCTTGTTCATCCGTCTGAACACCCACAGTCTTACAGGGGATTACACCTAATCAAAAATAAAACAAGCTAAATTAAGATCCAGAAATAACTAAAAGACAACTGGAAGCGAAAAGTTAAAATCGTGTTAGTAGAAGTGTAATTTCAATAATAATTTTTACAATTTTATCAAAAAGAATTCAATAGTATTATTCAGTGGGTGACTTCTAGCCATTTTCCTTTCTACCTATTTTTTTAATTTTACCCATACGACCCATTAGTGACAACACAAAATCTGCAGTTTGAATCAACCCATTATAAGTACTTGGGTCTATTCACTCTCAACATTAGAAGTCTATAAATGACAACTTTTAATGGCACCACAACTAATCCTCCATGAAATAGTTTACAAATATTAAATGATTTGAGCACCTTTACTCCTCGGACGAATGAAAGATGGGTCTTCAATAGGATCTTTATTTTTCCTGCAACATTAACTTAAGTAAATACAGGGAAGATATAGAATGCCACCATGAATAATGCATATTATCAAAATAAAGGTCACGCATTTTCAAAACTACAGTTGACAAGAAAGATAGATGGGTCTTAAAAAAGGTATAACAATTCAAAAACTTTCTAGCTCCTCTAACTTTTGAAACAATACAGAGTCACTCCTCTGCATTTATCAGATAAAAGTTGGTACATCAATGTAAATTTCTGATCTACATGTTTCACAATATCCATCATGAAAAGTCAATGGTCTAACACTTTAGCTATGAAGACACATGTAACAGTATTAAACCACGGTACTACTCACGGATTTGACTTCTTTGCACATAAAGTTTCAGCATCTTCAGACCCATTTAGTGGAAGAACCAATCTAACATTATTCTGGTTCTTTTCTCTATCCTTCCTGAGATCTAAACACTCTTGTTCCTGGAAGTGTATGAAAAATCATTAGATACAAACAGCATCAGATAGATAATTTTTTGAAAATATATGATACACAATACTTCCAGAACAAGCAACAAAAATCAGCTGTTACAAACCAGAAAATTTGTAACATCAAGTCAAATAAATACTAAGTTGAAACAGTTGACCCTGAAAATTTTAAAATCACAGGAATTTTGTAGAAAGAAGAGTAGGATACTGTCATTAGATTTACATTAAGTCAATGATTACACATACGTCAAATAAATACTAAGTTGAAACAGTTGACCCTGAAAATTTTAAAATCACAGGAATTTTGTAGAAAGAAGAGTAGGATACTGTCATTAGATTTACATTAAGTCAATGATTACACATACAAGTCCATATGTAACATATATGTAGAAAACAATAACCCTAGAAAGTGCATAGACACAATTAAAACAAATTATCCAATCATCTTAACTAAGAGCATGAGCTGATTTCAATTTTGACTTGTTCAGAAAAGATTTCAAGCATTTACATATTGGACGATTTGTTAACTGGTCTATGGTAAGTTAAACTTCCATTAGGAGCATCCTCAAATAATATAGAATTATGCATACAATTAAAGTATATATCATACCAGGTTATTAAGCAACTTGGACACTCTTCCCAATTCATCCTGCAAAAAAGAAGAGTAGATCATGAATACTCTTCACAGAAAACTTCATTGATAATGTGCCAAAACAAGATGACTCAATTTATCAACTGAAAACATAAGTAGATGAAATAAATAAGCAAGCATGTGAGTGCAGTTTAAACCTTCAATCGATCGATTTCCTGCTGTTTGGAACATTTATCATCGTCGTCATGCTGCAAACGAGAAGAATGAGCATAATTGATTCCGTTTAACGAGACCGCGGAATCCAAACCTTTATCCGGAAAGCGTCTATGATTTTCCTCTTTTACTCTCTGAGACAACTCTCTAGGAGGGGAATAGCTGATCGGAGGAGGTGGCGGCCGGAATAGTTGCGGTGGCGGTTGAATAGGGTTTGAAGAAGAAGCAGAGGAGGAGGAGCAAACTGCAGCTTCAGTGAGTTGGATAGCTTCAGCCAGGAATTCCTCATCCCACATTTCAAAATCCTGACCATCCGCCATTGTTGGTGACGTGAGGCGGGTTTGATTCGAATTCTTTCAAGATTTTACCCTCATAATAATTTGGGGGAAACCAACAGATAGGCACCTTGAAGACCTACTTATTAATCGTACCCGACATGGTCACTGCCCGGGTCTCTCGACAACCCACGGGTTTTACTCATGGTTATGCCTTTATATTTAGAGTTAATTTCTAAGGTTCGGTCTATTTAACCGTTTTAGTTCAGACTTTTAAAAAGTTCGATTTTAGTCTATATGTTTTACTTTTATTTTAATTTTAGTCAATTTTTTAACACGGTTAGCTTTTTTATGTTAGATTAATAAAATGACCAAAATACCCTTATTTTTTATAAAAATATATATATAAAATACTCATTTCTATTAATTCATTATCCATGTCTATCTTCGTAATCTTGAAAAAATTGCTTAACTTCCATGCCAATTATTTTTAGATGAAAGTTCAATTTTGGTTTCAGAAACAACATATATAATCATCAATTCACATATCCCAGAGATTCATAAATTGAAATGGTTATTACAAGAACAAAGAAGAGACTGAGATGGAGGTTGCCCTTTTTCAAACGCATTGGGAATTTTGAAATGTCGATGGTGTTTGGGAGGTGTATATAGAAAGGGGTTTTAGCAACTAAACTAATAAATTGAAGATCCCTTGAGGTATTTTTCACTAGGTCAGCGCAAAGCCCCACTGTAATCGGCCGCCCAAAATCCAAAATCATCATGAATTGAGTAAATTACTATTTGCATCCTTGAGGTTTGTCCAATTTTGCCACCTGCATCCGATTTTCAAATTTTTAACAAATCTTCACCTAAGGTTTGTGTTTTGTTGCCATCTGAGTCCTTGGGACTAACGAAGATTAGATTTTTCAGTTAAGTGCAAGGGTATTTCAGTCATTTCATAAATGAGGGACTGGTTCTGTAAATTAATAAAGTTTACTAAAGAGGAGGGGTTGTTTTGTAATTTATCAAATCCTTCTTTAAAACCCTCCCTTTTTATTTTTAGAAGATCAGGTCTCACCCCCACCTTCAAATCCGCCTCCCACCATCAAATCCTCCTCCTAGAACCACCACCACCGGCATTTACTCCTCTTCCAAGTCGTGCTTCCTCTCTTAGCGGTGGTGGTCTTGGTGGTGGTGCGATGGATGTCGGCGGTGGTGGTAGGGTTGAAAACACGAGTCCTTTTATGGTGAATGACGAAGGATTTAGGGTTGAAAACACGATTCGGGAGGAAGGCACAGGTCGGTGAGCTCGAGGCTACCGCCTCCGGCTCGATTCCGCCTGAAATCTGTACGTGGTTGCCGTACTTAGTGACACCAGATCTATCCGGAATCTCGTTAACCGGAAATATTCCGCCGGAGATTTAAACACTTTGATTTTATCTGATAACAGTTTCTCTGGTACAAATCCGTATCAGATTGGGCAACTCGAGAGGCTGAAAAAGCTAGACGTGTCGGACAACAAGCTCCCTGGTTCGATTCCTGACGATCAATCACGATTTGATTCTCAATCGTTCGACGGAAACGACGGATTATGCGGTCCGTCGGTAAGTTTGAAATACGGTAGTCTGAATAACAAAAACCTAGCGATTATTGTATCTGCGGGGGTTCTAGGCGCCGCCGCGTCCTTGTTTCTAGGGTTTGCGACCTGGTGGTGGTTTTTTCTTAGAGCTGATCGGAAAACGGGTAAGGGTTACGACAGTGAGGGTGGTAGTGGTGAAGACTAGAACAATTGGGTTGATAGATTGAGAGCTTATCGGCTTGTTCATGTATCATTGTTTCAAAAACCGATTGTTATGAGTGGCGGCAGTGGCGACGGTGGCCGGAAACGAGATTAGGCTGCCGGAGAAGAAGGGAGGGGAGTAGACGACAATGTCTTTCTTCTCTCTTTCTTTTTTCAATATTTTTTTTGTTATTTTTAAGTTTTAAAACATTTTAATTAAATTACAAAACAGTCCCTCCTATTATTCAAGTTATAAAAACACCCCCTACAAATTAAAGCTATAAAATGACTGAAATACCCTTGCACTTAACTGAAAAATCTAACCCTCGTTAGTCCCAAGGACTCAGATGGCAACAAAATACAAACCTCATGTGAAGATTTGTTAAAAAAATTTGAAAATCGGATGCAGGTGGCAAAACTGGACAAACCTCAGGGATGCAAATAGTAAATTACTCTCATGAATTTAACAGAGCTCCGGCAAAGAAATTGGAGCCAGAGTGGAGATGGAAGGTCTCTTCAGATCTGAATTTAAACCCTAAAATCGCCTTGGTTCAGATCGATAAAGACATTTAAACTAGTTTCACCTAAGCATTATAGTGACGAAATCGGTTCTTTAAGAACATTATTCCCAAATTCATGTTGCTCCAACAGTGGTAGGTTAGATTGGTGGTGAAGTTTCCAAATTCAAGAACAATTTTTTATTCATTTTCCCCTAAGTGAATATTTATTTCATGCAAACTATTGTGGCGGTGGTGGATAACGATGATACTCAACTGAGTTTTGTTTAATTTGAGGGTTAGCCCGACGGTTGATGGTGATGAACCGACCTCGTAGTGGTGGTTGGGTGTGGAGGCGGTCAAAGAAAGAGATAGGATGTTGGGGGGGGGGGATAAAAGAGAGACACATAGGAGATTTGTTAGGGTTTGTTATTTTATATTTTTTATAAAAAAGGAATTAAGGGTATTTTAGTCACTTTATTAGATCTAACAGAAAAAAACTAACGGTGTTAAAAAAATAACTGAAATTGAAATAAAAATGTAATGTTGGACTGAAAATGAATTGTTAAAAGTTTGGACTGAAACGGTGAAATGGTCCAAACCTCAGGGATGAAAAATGAAATTAGCTCTTTTATTTATTTGAATAGGATTCGAAAATTTTAAAATTCAATTTACATAGGCATTATTTGGACTGGATGACTCCACGCAAGCATTCTGGCAAACAATTTATTGTATATTTGTGACAACCCTCTTAGATCCCTATCCGTTATTGACAATTTCAAAAATAAAGAAAAGTCAAAATTTGTCAACAAAGTCCAATGTGGACCATCTACTGGGTTTATATGGATTTGGGACGGTCTGCATCTCATATAGGATACTAGTCGGGAGCGCTAGCCCGAAAATAAGATCCACACTTTTTCTTAAAAAAAAGTGGACCATCTGAACCTAATGGTTCAATGGAGACAGTCTGTGTCGATGCAACCAAGGGTTTAGTGCATAAAAGACAAAATCTGCCTCATTTCACATTCATATTGACACCACTACTTTCTCTCAGTATTCTAAGCTCCTGCAACCTTCTAAAGAACTCAGGGTCACCACCATTTGAAGGTATTTAGGCCAATTGTGAAATTAGTAAGCATTCTAGTACATTGTAATGCATTTCTAAGAACTTTTCTTCAAGATTTGGTTGATGAATGTTCATATAACCTGCTCTAGCTAAGAAGCTGAAGAATCAGAGGGTGTGTTGTCGCACCCTCAAATTCCGCTTGCGGGTTTTACCATGAGACACGTGACAAACCAAGACCGAAGTGATTAGCCATAGTCAGTAACCTTTGTTAAACTATGAAAATTTACACAAGTCATTTTCAAAATTCATGTGTCTTGGTTTTCTGTTTCAAGTTCCGATTCAATCTATGAGAAAAACAAAATATTGAACATCTCTGGGTGAACATCAACCGGAAAAATGCTTTGTAATAATTGTGGAAAAAGTTTTTGAAAACAGTTCTTTCAAGCGGAAAAATTATCCTCTTAAAGTTCACACGGAAGAAATTTGGTTTTTAAAATAAATGAGAATATGGGTTCCGCTTGAACTTCCGGGTCAAAAAGTCAAAAGGTACATTTCATTTAATTACCCGGATGGCACAACTTTTTAAGCGGATACACATTAAATTGCCCATTAAGTTTTAACCATTAAATATCTGAGGTTTTAGTAAATATCCTTCTGGATAATGACATGCTTTAATGTGTTATACCGTATAAACCGCTAAGCAAAAGTCACATCATTTACTGGACGGTTGTGTTAAAACCTCTCTCCTCCACGTCACCGACGAAAAAGGTAAAAAGCCCTAGTATACCGTCATCTCCTCATTTCTTACAAACCCCACACCCAAATTCTCTCCAAAATCTCAGTAACTTCCAACAAACCGTCAAGTTTTTCCTCCAAAATCCAATAATCGATGGCTCCCAAGGCGAGCACAAGTGGCAAGAAGCCTGCCAGTGATTCCAAGTTCCCTGTGGAACACAATCTGGTGGCATATCTCGAAGTAACCAGTAAAACAGACATTTACACAGGCATGATCGAATTTCTAAAAAACTCCCACCTTCATCACGCTCTGACAGTTGAAGCGGTGATATTTGAAGAAATTATGGAGGAATTTTGGAAAAACGCCAGGGTAGTCGAAGATACCAACAGTGGTGAACAAATTGTGTCAACTGTTCAGGGCACAACAGTGGAAATCGATGAAGCAAAAATTAGAAAACAGTTGAAACTGAGGGATGAAAATGGCTATATTGTTGTGGATTCAAAGAAATACCTGTCGTTGTCCATATCCATTGGCTACGACGGTTGAATTCTGTAATAACTGACATCAAAATGAAATAAACAAATGACTAACATAATATAGATATGATCAAATTTGACGAATTGAGATTGATATCTGTGAGGGAATTGTGCAGACATAAATGACATAAATGAAAGTAAGTGTACTGAATCTTATAAAGCAGGACGTAAGTTGAAATATAAGAAAAGCAATGGAAGTACCGTAAAACATAAATGAAAAGATCTGCAATTGATGGTCTCTGTATGCGTATTTCGCTTCCTGGCCAAAAATAAACAACAAGAATAATTTACAATTTGAAACACTTAAAAAGATTCCTAAATGCGTCAAGAAGACAAATACCATGATACAAAATGCAAGAAAAAAAAACAAAATAATAACATTTTAAATAGATTTGTACAGTTAGTACCCAAAGTACAACTTATTGGTCGACCCATTTCACACATACCATGTTCTTAACTAAATATTATATTTATTTATTTAATCATCATACAATAAGACTTAATTACTGAAAAAATATATGACAGTAGTGAGTTTAGAAAGTAGAACTCAGGAGCTTTATAACAAATGTTGTAAAGATACATGCTAGGATGCCCCACTATTTGAAATTTTGTATTTGTGTTAGGTTTATGTATTTATTTTCTGAATTTCTAAAACATGAATATAAGTGGACTAATGTTGGTGTTTAGTAACCATTACCTTACCTAGGGTCCATATATTGAACCGGTTCTCAGTTTTAATATATAATCTTATATTGTCAAAATCACAGTTTGAAGGCTCATATTTGACATGAATTTTTTACTTTCTTTTTCTCTGCAAAATGTTAGGTTATTATATGTTTATACGATCACATGAAGTTATTATACCCTTTATTCAAGAGATCATAATGAAACACGACTTAGAATACTCATCTTATACAATTTTAAGATATATAAAAGATAGTTGGAAAAAGACTCGACGAACATACCTAAATCATCACTATCTTAATTCTAATATTACATAAAATAGATGGTAGAAATAAAAAATAAAATAAAAAAAAACTCAACAAACATACCTCAACAGTAAAACAGCAAAGAAAACGTAAACTCCCAAATGAACCTGCATGCTTATAAAATGGAAGTTAAAACAATTACATTCTTCCAAAACATATTCATTTCCATAACATATCGAAATGATCACTTAATTAACTAAAAGTGACATGTTTCATAGACAATATCAGTGAGAATATAATTTGTTATTTATATCAAGTTTAATAAACTGATATATACATGTTTTCGATCAAAATAAAGAGAATATGGAGTTCATTGTGACCAATTTGAAAACAAAAGGTCAAAATGTAAAGTATTAACCCTTCAAACACTTCTATGGTCAAGAGTCATGGTTTAATAAAGAAATAGAAAGCCATCATCAATTTCAAACCAAATAAAACCCCCTAAAAGTGAAAGTAATATAAATCAAATGTAAAACAGAGAGAAAATAATTTTGGACTTGGAAGATATGAACAAATTAACAAAGATAAACCTGAAAATGAAGCTAATTAGATTCTTACTTTCATTTATTGATGAATGCAATCAGCAAATGACAGAAACTGAATCCATCCTTATAAAGCGAGACGAAATTGATGAGGCTGACAACGAACGATGGAGGCGAAAGTGAAATGGCTAGCAGATCATATTTATACCACAATCAACGCAATATGAAAACCAACACAACATGCAAGAACAACTTACCCACAACGCACAATCAACGTAAGATGAAGACCAATAACAAACTCAATTCTGCAAAAGTAAACACATGAATTTTGTATAGCTTAGAGATTACCTAATAAACTCAAATGAAACTTCAGTTGTTGCAATCAGGAGAAGGGGTCAGGAAAGAAAGCCAACTGGATTTGAGTTCGAGAGAGAAAGAGACGATTTGTAAATTGTGTACCTCAAATACCTCAAGTGGATTTGCTTCTTTTTAAATATAAAATGTTTGGAGACCAGAAAAAATTACTCAATCGGTGGTTTCGTTATAGGCCTTTGAATTAAGATTTGAATTCACATTTGAATTCACATTTGAATTGGCCGCCATTTTACAATTACCAAATTCATGTATGCCTGCAACTTTGCAAACAATCCAAGAACCTTTGGTCTGCATTTTGCCCATAATTGAAATCTCAAATTAACGTTTTCCCAATTAGGGTTGGCGTGGACATCAAAGATGAAAAGCAATTATAGATCTATCTGAAAGAGAAGATTCTTTGGCTTCTTTTGGTACGCTATCAGGGAATGCGAGATGCTTTTGTCTTCGATTCTTGGTCATTGTTCAAAAATTGTCGCATCCTTGGGTCTGCCTTCAAAACTGCAGCATCCATTGGTGCTTTCGAAGAGAATCATATTAGGGAGTAAAAAGAGAGGGTGACACGGATCGAAGATGAGAACCCTAATGTAAATGAAATGCGTCTTAATTTTAAGACATCAAAAACTACAATCCTACCCTTTTTATCACTACTCATTATATAGTATTATAGATATAATATAAAAGGTGTCCCTTGGTCAACTCGGTCGAAGATAATATCATTTGGGGGACCTATATGTGGTGATGTTGGTAACTTGTGAATTATACCATGCGCGTATGATTATTCACCACTAGGCAACTAGACCGCCTCTCAGCCTCAAATCTAGTATCACTACTCTCCTGGTTGATCATCTGCGAGGAGTACGAACCCCAAGAAACTGTGATGTTGGAAAACAAATATAGTGACTCTAATGCCACTTAGTTATGGGCCCCCCTCTCAGGCCAGCACACCATACTCGACATGCCTTCATGAACCAGTAAGGGAACAACCGTGCGTGCCGGAATATTTTATTATAAAAATGATCTTTTAAAAGGACTAAGGTCCGTTTCTTCCACGTATCGCTCTCGCGCATACGCGTCCATTGTGACCAAATCCAAGTTCACAAACACGTACCATCTCGGATTCCGCGAAGTGACAAAATATTACCAACCCTTTTCTAAACCCGATACTTTCAGCCGACACACGCGTAGTCAGCCGGTTTTGCTTACAGAGACCATAAGGACGCCGAACGTATCATGTAGCATGAGGCGCGAGTCACCCGAAGGATCATGCATCATCCCCCAACTGGATGTCACAATTCTGGTTGATGAGATTTTGACTCCTCAAATGGTCTGTGATACGTAAAGGCCGATTGCTCAAAGAAATCAATAATAAACTTTCATATAAAAGAGTTTTTATAAGGTCATTAGTCCACCTTAAAGAAATCTTATAAAATCAGTTTACCAACCCATCAAAGATATGTTTACCCCCAAACGAGTGTAAGAATTTGGCCACTAATCATGGCCTAAAGATATTCTTGAGATAATGAACGATTCATAGGCAAATAACGTTTTATTATCCAAAAAAGTTTAAGTTCTTACAATCTTGACGAGAAGACACAAGAACACGAAAACAAAGTGGCTCAAAAAGAAAATGTGGTATAAACTAGGGGGAGAGTGAGCGGGAGCTCTGAGTGGTTTGGAATGGAGGGGGAGACCCTCCTTTTATAGGCAGTTCTGGAGAATGACACGGGCATGCTATGCAGGGGCACGGGGTCGTGCCGTGCAGGGGAGTTGTGTTATCCAGAGAGCTATAGTGGCACGGGGCCGTGTCTGTCAGAAGGCTACAGGGCTTCCCTAGAGTTGGGCATGGGGCGTGTCAAGGTCCAAGAATCACCATCTTTGATCTTTCTCATCTGGTTTTCTTCATTTTCCGCTCCTTTTGTGATTTTGACTTAAATAAACCTGAAAAACTACAAAGAAGACAAAAACATTGTTTTCTTGCAATAGTTAGTCAGTTTTATCCCTATATGCGAGGGATATTTGTTAATAAAATATGTATATTTGTTGGTACATCATATGCATGTTCAATTTTGCTTTGGTTGCCGTTTGGGTAGGAACCGGCACGTACATGGGAAATCTTTACTTCACGTACATGGGAAATATGTAAGTCACATATAGCCCGATATGTGAGGTATAGAGCTCCCGTTTAAGTTTTATGGCTCCCATTTAGGCCAATATTTGAGGTTTAGATTTGTATTTTGTACGTATATTTATACGATTACGTGCATACACTCACACATACAAACACATAATCATACGATATCAAACCACACACATATATACATACAAAAATGATACCAATAAACTTAATATACATTCATATATACATACATATAGTCACGTGAATACAAACCTATATAAGAATACCGCTGGTATAATTGTACGTATTACCACATACATACATACACATACATATATACATACATTATCAATACAAATAAACTTATTGCTATTATTATTATTATTATTAATAATATTATTATTATTATTATTATTGTTATTATTGTTATTATTCTTGTTATTACTATATTATTGTTATTATATTACTAGTAGTAGTATTGTTGTTATTATTATCACTATATTATTATTATTATTATTATTATTATTACATTATTATTACTATTAGTATTGTTATTATTATCATCACATATATTATTATTATTATTATTATTATTATTATTATTATTATTATTATTATTATTATTATTATTATTATTATTATTATTATTATTATTACGAGCAATCTGACCACACGTTGCGGCGGTTCTCTAGATGAGAGTTTGTGATCTATTAATGTTGTTTCGTTTATAGTAGCTAATAACATATTATCCAAAAATGGACATTACATTTGAACTTCTAGAAACATTTCATAATTAAACTTGGGTATTGGTATTACCCAAAAGTGGACATTACATTTGAACTTTTTTGAAACGCTTTCATGATTGAACTTGGGTCTTGGTAATACCTAAAAGTGGACATTACAATTGAACTTTCTAGAAACGCTTTCATAACTGAACTTTGTAAAATCGATCATCTCCCGCTTTCATAAGTAAACTTTGTAAAAACGATCATCTCCCCACAACGCGAGCGAGTTGTCATTGATTATTGTTTCACACATCTTCTAAAGATCACTGTATACAATAGATTTTTAATTGAGTATCGTGGGTCGTGTGTTTTTTGCACCTCAAGTTTCTTTCTACGTGTTTTTATTTAACCTAAAACTTTTCCTTTGAATCCATTTCTTTTCCCGTCCTCCATCAGTTAACATCATAATATATCGATGTGGTTAGCATGTTTGTTTAAATATATGTTCTTATTGAATTAGAGAATAGTAACCAATTATTAATTTCTATGAAATAAAAATAACTATATTACATTGTGGTTACACCTTACATTGAAGTTAATTACTATGTTATTCTATTAATAAATTTATTTCAACAATGAACCCGTGCCTTGTCACGGAGTCATGAAGTCAATTACTATATTATTCTATTAATTAATGTATTCAACAATGAACCCGTGCGTTGTCACGGAGTCATGTTAAATTGTTGTTCGTATTAGTATTATACTCAATCTCACGTGCTGCCAAGCGATTCGTTTAGTATTTAAATACTTTTTCGTTAAACGTGTAAATGTTCTTGTCATTTGCAAATGTTTAAATGTATTTGTGATTCTTAAGAGATTAAAAAAAACTATTTAGTTATTTATAGTAAAAAATCTAGAAATTATTTTGTCAGGACGGATTTCACATCAAGAATCTCGACATTGAGCAAGAACAAAGATTAGATGAGGAGACGGGATGATGAGAATCAAAGATAATCTATAACAAAAATGATAAAATCAAACGATTCATTGATTATTGCTGAATGATTACAACGAACCGAAAGATTACAAACTCGTCATAGGAAATCCACGGTCACATTGGGTTGAGCTCAAACCCAATGTGAGACTCCCTCTCTCTAGAATGATGCTCACTCACTCTAAGAGTCATCACCCTTACAAATGAGCACACTCACCCTATATATAGGAGAGCCCATGTGCTCACTAGCCCACTAACTAGCAAGACACAAATAAAAATGAGCAAATTAAAAATAAATAACTAAAGTAAATTATTAATTAAATCAAAGTTGATTTAATTAATATGAAGCTTGACTCGCTCGAACCGATCTTCTGTTGACTTTTATGTTGACCGTTGACTCGAACAGTTGACTTTCAAGAAAACGTCTTCGGTCCAAACTTGCAAGCCTCGATCATCACAACCCGTGTCTCTGAATCAAATCACAATGGATTTTTCAACCGAATTATTCGAGAATAGATTTGATGGCGTCAGTCACACATATTATTAGTTCCAACAATTCCCCCTTGACTGACGCTGTCAAATCTGTCATACTGGTGAAGAACCGCTCTGTCGTACATCTTCAAAGAATAACTGATAAACCGGAATCTTTCTGTTGTAAAGATTCTCCCTTTGAACAAGCTTATTTTGTTCTTGTTTCTCCAGTTGAGATCCAAGTGCTGCAGTTCACTCGGTTCACACGACCGGGTACAATACTAAGAATGCTGAACATCGGAGTCAAAACCACAACAAATCGACTCAAATAAACCAATCAATCACTGAAAATGCTCCAACTTCTGATAATCGACCCGATAATCCAGTTCTATTATTGTTCCCCCTTTTCTCTAGATCCCTCTGAAAACATCCGATGCGGAAGCGGAAAATCAGATGCAGAGAGTTGAACCGTTCCGCTCAGTTCCGAAGAGAAAACGGTATTAAAATCCTGAAATCGGACAATCTTGCGAAAAACCGGAAGCCGGGTGCTGACAGTCGTGAATGATCCATAAATACTGAACTTGTTCCGCGTGACTGGGTTGGATGCAAAAATAATGTCAAATCGATGAAAAACTGAGATCCCGAGCGTAAACGAGAAATTCATTCATAACCGGAGTCTTCGTAATTTTGGGTCTTGAAAACTGAGCTCGGAAAAATGATCCGTGAAGATTTATGAGTCAAACGGTGCAATTTGGAATGAATCTGAGAAAACCGTCAATTTTATTCAAGTAACGGTCATTCCGTTAGAGATATAACGGACAATTCCAATATTTAACTGAGATTGCAGTTAATTCGGTTAGATGACATCAGCGCTGCATCAGCTAAACAACTTGGAGTGAGACATAACAAAACAGTCGCATACTTAACCGAGAAGCGAAACCAGTTCGTTAGTGGTCATTAGCTAACGTGGTCTTGACGTCAACAAAAACTAGAACCCAATGAAAAATCCGGAATAAATCCAAGACTAATAAAAAATTTCCATAATTTCGTTACGGGCGTTATCTCGTTAATCTCGTAAAAGACTGATAAAAATACCCGTTTTTTAATGCTGAAAATTAATTAGTGGTAAAAATCCCCATGGAAAGCACAATCCTTGTGATTATTTATAGACCAATCAGAATTGAGATTTAGAATAAATCTACGGTGCAGATTTAAGAAAATCCATGGCTGAGATGATGATCCACGTGAAGGGTACAACAGCCAATCAGGAAAAAGCACAATCTAGATCCTATGGCTGAGAATTACAGAGATCTGACGGCAGGGAGAGTGCATCCGCGTGAGGTGGCCAAGAACCAATGAAAGATCAGCAACTCATCCCCATTCAACGGTTCTTTGAAGGCTGGGTGGGGTCCACGAGGATTTCTTCAGCCAATCAGAGAGAGGCAGCAAAGAGAGTACCAACGGCTCTCTTTTTGTCTGCTGGGCCCACATGACTTGCTATCCTCCAATCAGAAATCAACAGCGAGAAGGTTGACCTTGGTAACCGACAATAGAAAGAGAAACATTCTATGTCCGCCAATACAAATATTCCACGTCACAACTGCCTCTTCTTCAACGTTGGACCACCGAAACCCTAATAAACTCATCGGAAAATCGATACCGCCGCCGGGAAACCGTAAATAACCCATAACTCGGTCAAATCTTAACCAAATTTGATGATTTTTATGTCCCTGAACTCCTTATTCGATGCTCTATCATTCTAGACGATCAAAAATCTCTAAAAACAACTTGAGTGAAAACCCAGATGTCGAAATAAGTCGAGATCGCCAATGTCACTAGAGATCGCCAAACTTTATTGAAGTCGCCAAGGCTACACGAGGTCGCCAAGGCTTATTCGAGGTCCCCAGGTTATGAAATCGCCAAGAAGTAGTCGAGATCGCTAAGAATAGTGACCAAATCGCTAAGACAATTTTCGTGGACACATGAAATCACCATGAGCATGTTCAAGCTCTCACGAGGTCGCCAAGAACACCTTCAAACACCTTCCAGATCGCCATGAACATCTTCAACAGATGCGAAATCGCCAAGGCAATCTTCAAGAGAAATGAAGAACACCGTGAAACACATACTACTGTGTGTTTCTCCAGATCTGCCCAAACCGTTGCGTTTTAGACAAACCGATGCTCCCAATGGATCCGGAACGCGTTTTCCATCAAGATTCATACTTTATTTCATCCAAAAAGACTGATTTTATCATCAAAAACTCAGAATCAAACTCGAAATCTTCAAGAACACCAAAAAACGTGACAACCCTAACAGTTTCATTTTTTTCAGCTCAGATCTCACATTTCTTCATAGATTTGGACATATGGAGCATGAAATCACATCTAAATGAACCCAATAACAAGAATCTACCATCAGATTCATCTAGAAATCATCCAACAGCTCCAAAAATAAGAAAAAGTAGAAAAAGTCTCCAAAGTGGGTTTTCCAATCAGCACCTCATTCAAGCTCAAAATCAAGATTCGAGAAATCAGATTCGTCGTGAAACGAGATCTGATCGGTACCCGCTCTGATACCATTTTTCAGGACCGATTTCACATAAAGAATCTTGACATTAAGCAAGAACAAAGATTAGATGAGGAGACGGGATGATGAGAATCAAAGATAATCTATAACAAAAATGATAAAATCAAACGATTCATTGATTATTGCTGAATGATTACAACGAACCGAAAGATTACAAACTCGTCATAGGAAATCCACGGTCACATTAGGTTGAGCTCAAACCCAATGTGAGACTCTCTCTCTCTAGAATGTTGCTCACTCACTCTAAGAGTCATCACCCTTACAAATGAGCACACTCACCCTATATATAGGAGAGCCCATGTGCTCACTAGCCCACTAACTAGCAAGACACAAATAAAAATGAGCAAATTAATAATAAACAACTAAAGTAAATTATTAATTAAATCAAAGTTGATTTAATTAATATGAAGCTTGAATCGCTCGAACCGATCTTCTGTTAACTTTTATGTTGACCGTTGACTCGAACAGTTGACTTTCAAGAAAACGTCTTCGGTCCAAACTTGCAAGCCTCGATCATCACAACCCGTGTCTCTGAATCAAATCACAATGGATTCTTCAACCGAATTACTCGAGAATAGATTTGATGGCGTCAGTCACACATATTATTAGTTCCAACATATTTATTCCTTAAATTTAAAAGAAAATAAAGAAGATAAAAGAATCAATACTTTGTTATTATAATATCAATGGTGAAAAAGTGAAAAGTGTGTTTTCAAGAAACCCAATAACTTGTAAACAATTATGAATTATCCTTTCAAATCAATAAGGCCATATTTTTAGTAGAGTTTTTAACTTTTTTAATATTAAACATATCTAATAAGAAAAGCTATTGCTCTTTCGTTAACGATATCTTTGTTTAAATCGTAACTTTATATAATATAAAAATTCTTCATATGATAATAAGTTAACATTTATAAAGAACGTAAAAAACAAACATATGGTTGTATGTAAATATTTAATTTTCATTGTTCTCTAATAACAAAGAAAAACGAATTATTAGCAAACTCTTAGGTGTAGCGGAAAATATAATATGAAAGAAAAACAATTGAGTATATAAAATGACTTGATTTATAATAGAGCTATGCTAAGTCTATCATGAGGTTATGCTAACTCTATTAAGTACTTGTTAGACATAAAATAATGTATGTTAAACTTGTGCTCGATTAATCACAATCTTTCTCTCACCCAACAAAAGCAGTTAAAAAAAAATCAAAAACTTATGATCATAGAATTTAAAAGAGGAATAAATTTAGATATGGCTCAGATCTGAGTGAGGTTGCGTTTAACGCTTTTCCAATCACCAGAAAAACATCATAGCCACAAAGAGAAGAGAAGTAGCAACTGCAGCAGATTCATGCAAATTGTTCTTTAAACCAGGAATCCCTAAATCTGAGATGGATCTCAGATGCATAGTCCTGAGAAGCCACACCAACGACTTAGATATCTGATATGTATCTGATTAGTTATACACCGTAGGTGCAAAATAAGTTAAATCTTCAATGAGTGCCAGCTTGCAAAACATCGTAGCCCTAGCAACGGTACGTAACCAACAACCATCATCTTCAAAAAAGAAACATACATGGTTAGTTCGTGGTGCATCAAGCCCAAGCAACAGTAAGTGAATAACCATTAGATGCTACGACATCATCATAGCACATATAAAAATCACGCCAGATAATTATGCATACAAAACCAGCAAACCATCGTAAGAACGCAAGAAAACATAAAAGCGTCAATTTCTTTTGGTACAGAAAATGGAAACCAAATCAGATCCAATACCCAGGCAAGCTCAGAACCAAAATGTTCACCACACCATCACATTTATTATGAACCGTACTAAAGGAGAGACCGAGAGTCGGTAAAAAAAAAACCCAAATCGTCAAAAACGAAGCAATGACCAAAAGAACACCACATATCACCTGAATATAATTCAAAACCCCAAACCGTCGCGAGCTCGACGTAATGACAATCGATCGGATGTCAAAAACGAAGCAACAGCGAAAAGAACAACACAGGTCACCGAAAAACCCCCATCCATAAAAGAACGGACCACTGGCGCAGAGAGCACCACCGATCAAACGAACAATAAAGTAAATTGTCGTCGTCTCAACGGAGCAACGCCTCAACGGAAGCCGCTTCAACGTGAATAGCGGCGGCGCGTAACATCACCGTCAACCAACTTATGAGAGGAACTACTGCCACAGTAAATAATAGATTAGATTTGTAGAGGGAGAGAAAAGCCGCCGGCCATGGCGGTGAATCTATATAAGAGAGAGACGCTTGAATCTAATAGTCATGAAGATGGATGACAATGAGCAAGAAACCTTCTGTAAGAAGAGAGAGAACGTGCCTGGAGATTATGGTGGAGAGCGACATAGACTCCTTGGACTAAAAATAAAGAGAGACAGCAGGTAGTAGCTATCATGCGTGTACCTAAAAGCACCATAAAAACAATGTGTGTCTTATACGTGTAATGACCGACCAAACAGACGAATAAGAAAATGGGACATGACATGAATAGTATAAAATGAGTCACTGACAACGTTATTAAATTGATATATAAGGTTATTATTATTATTATTATTATTATTATTATTATTATTATTATTATTTATTATTTGTTATTACATATATATAATTGAGTTAAATTTCTATTTTTTAATAATTTATAATATTACAAAATGCATTAAGTGGGTTTTGAATGTAAAGTATTGTGTTTCGTTTTGTCAAATAGGCTTCTTCCAAGTGTCCTATTATACTACATGTTTACTTCCAATTTGTTGATTGGGTGGTGGTTGGTGAGTTTATATTAATCAGACTTTTGACTCTCTCTCCCCCCCCCCTCTCTCTCTCTCTATCTCTCATATTCTGAGAATGAAATGCACATCACTCTCTCTCATCTTTTGGGCTTCTATTATTGGTGGCCGCCGATGTAGCACCTTCTCGTCGTCTTTTTATTCTAACGGTTGCCACCATCTTGTCGTTAGCGCGTTGTCGGTGTATCGTTGTCTCCGTGCATTCCCGGCATTGTGTTGAACTGTTTATCGTTAGATCTATGCTTTGCTGTTTTCGATGGTTGCAATGTGATTTCGCCGGTGACTAATGTTCATGTTGAATACAACTCTTGAGGCATTTCCGGCCCCTCGTTGGTTACAGCGGTGACGTTGTCGTCCACCGATCTTCACGTTGAAGCGACTGTTTTGCGTTGAGCTTGATATGTCCATCATTTGTGTTTGTTTAATGTGCATCAGCTCCCTCACGGTGTCGTCACCTCCACGTTCGTGTCGATGGTGGCCACCGGTTTGGTGGTTGTTGAGGTTTCGTTGTGAGTTGTTGTTTACTGTTACCTTTTAGGGTTTATCTCCGATGTTTGCGTGTAACAGTGGGTAAGTATTTTCTGTTGAGCTTGGAAGGCAATGATGATGATAAATCTGAGCTTAAATGTTTCAAAATGAAAATTATGGATGCCTATGATGATGTCATATCTGAGGCTAAATAAGATTTGTGATAACAATAACATTTCCATTATTTTCTTGAAACTTTCATCTTCTCTTTTGAATGGTCTATGGTAGGGGTGTGCAAGAATCCGAAAAACCGACTCGAAACCAAAATAACTGAAAAAACTAAACCGAAAAAACCGAATCCAAATAGAAACCGATGGTTTTTTATTGAACTTTTCTGAAATCCGAAATTGCGGATCAGTTTCGGTTTTAGCTAAAAAGAAAATCCGAAAAAACCGAACCTGTCCATTTAGTTATTGAAGGGTTTCAAATTAAAAATTTATTTATAATCATTAGGATCTTTGAGTCTTTGTGATTAGATCATTATACAACTAAAGTTGTTGTTTGAATGTCGTTTGAGTGTTTATGATTAGATCTTTAAGGTTTGTTTGATTTGGATTGTTATACAATATTATGGATCCTTGAGTCTTTGATATTAAATCGTTAAGTATTTGTTTGAATATATATTTCTTTGAGATTGGATCATTTTACAACGTTATGAATTTTAAAGTTTTATTTGAATGTTATTAGTAGTCAATTAATCTATAATTAAAAAATAAGTAGACCCAAATTTAATATTATTAGTTTTTTTCAGCCCAAAAATTCATATGGTTTTGAATCCGAAAAAACCGAATCCAAACCGTAAAAAACCAAAAACCGAAATCCGTGAAACCGAAAAAACCAAATCCGAATGTTGTAAAAATCGAAGTTTGGTTTTGGATTCGGTTTTATCCAAAATCCGATCCAAACCGATCCATGCACACCCCTAGTCTATGGCTTGCCGGAATCTGAATGATGTTGCTTTCTTATTGTTGCCTAAATCAGAGTTGTGGTACGGTTTCTTTTTGGGTGTCGGCTGTTGTATATTGTTGCTTTTTTTTAAGGGTTTATCTGTGATGTTTGCGTGTATCGGTAGGTAACAATTATCTATTGGGCTTGGAATGCTATGATGATGATAAATATGAGCCTATATATATTTTAAAACGAAAAATAATGGATGCCTATGATGATGTTATATATGAGGCTTTCTTATGTGTTGTCTAAATCAGAAGGGCACTATGGCTTCTTTTTGGGTTGATGTCATAAGATTTGTGATCTTATGTTCAAACTAACGGTACATGTTTTCTCCATTTAATATGTTTGCTGGAAGATTCATGAAAATTGACTAATTTCTAAAAGATTAGGCACTTCAAAACGGCTAATTTCAAAACAATTTGTGACCCGCCGCTAAGCGCGGATGGTAACACATCTAGTTTAAGTAATAACAAATGTTAGTAAAAATAATAGTATTAAAAATAATAAAAATAAAAATACTATACGTGAGGTATTGGCCGAAACGTGAGGTATCTAGATATTTTTGTGTCGTTAAAGATGTGTGAGCTTCTATACGTGAATGATACTTTTGTTACACATCACCTACATGTCACGTATAGCCCCCTATACGTGACATATCGGGCATGCGAATTTCAAAAAGGGGTGGTATCCCTAAGAGACAATAAATGGTTGGTGGGCTCATACACTATAATAAGGGTGGGTACTTCTACAAATGGTGAGGCATAAATAGTATTATAGAAAGTTAAGTCAAAATTTCAAAAAATGATTAAAAAGAGTGATGGAGCCATGCAAAGTGAGGGAAGTCATGGTTTTGAAAGGTTAAATGGTCAAATGAAGTGTAACGGTTTAAATATTGTGAATTTTATCTAATTGTTTCAGTGAAAAACGGGTGTCTTTCAGAGATAGAGGGTATAAACATGATTTAAATACAAAAATTATTTTATTAAAATACTTCAATAAAAATAATATTTGATGTTAAATGGTTCATTGTTGAATATTGTGTATGTATGACTAAATTTAATAATAATAACGCGTGAAACGTTCATGTTAAAAATGAACATATCGTAAATATATTTTAATCACTCAAATATATTAATAGGCATTGAAATATTTTTTGGAATATTTATTTAACCCTTAATTGAAAACGTCACCAACGTTCGTGTGAGCCGGTTAAACTGGATGTATGATCCCGTAATTTACTAAATTATCGATGCATGAAATGAATGGACCTGTCGGGAGTGGAAATGACCTGGAAATCCAACAGTTGTCACAACAATCTCCACCTAGGTTGTTGCATCAGATTGTTGTTGGCGCTACAACTCTAAGCATAGTTCCTCATGTCTTCATTCTTCGTTTGATGTTGCGGCTCTAAGCTCATTTCTTCATGTTGTGATTATCATCAATTCTTCCTAACTCTACCCTGATTTTATGGAACTAATATTTAAACAATTTTGAATTGTTTGTGAGGCTGAGAGTTAGGAAAAATTAATTTGTTTAGACACATTTGGACAAGTACACTACATGAACGCCCACCTGTGTCTAGGGTTTGTATAGAAGGGTTGATGATCATTTGAGAACTTTCAACTAAAACCCTGCTCATCGTTAGTATGTGAAATTTTGCAAACCATTCCTGCAAAAAGATAGATTTCGCAAATTTTAAGGTTTTTGCAAATTTTAGACAACATATGTGAGAAATATAATACTTCTCGCATTGTAGTTAACTCAACATTTCGCAAATCCAAAATTTGTGAGACAATTTAAACATTTTTTATTAAAAATTTCAAAGAATTTTTTTTGGGATAGAAATTGAGAGACTTTTTCTTAAAAGATATTATCGTGCATAAAAGTTTTAGACACAATAGTTTGTCAAAACAAACAAACCATCATTATGCAAGCATTTAAGATAGTATACCTAATCAGTCTAGCTAACTACAAAAGATGATGTAGAGGATAGTAAATAGCAGGAGCATGAGAAATATCATAAAAGTGACATGAGAAGATAGTAAAATGTATATTAACTTTTCAGGTATTTAATAAAAACATTTAAAATATTTCGTAGAAAATGGATTTTCGCAAATCAGGATTTTTTTTCAGCAACATTTCATAAATTCAATACAATTTGCATATTTTGAAATAATCAACACACTCTTAGTAAAATATGTGCTTTTTATCACACAAGCACAAAAAAAAGAACGTAAATGAAACTAACACGATATAAAAGAAATAAGCAACAAAATACACATATTTTTGGAATTTTTCAAAAAACTTTTATTCAGTCTTTTTGGTGAGAAAAGATCCAACTTGAGATTATATTGGCTAAAACGTCTTGTAGTGCACATCAATTTCAATGTATTGGAGCACAAAACCAAAAGTTGATTGCATATATAATTTGCACAATGCTTAAACTCATGCAGAATCATTTTTCATGGCTTAGTGATATGATTAAGGTAATTTTAGTAACACTAACCTAATGGACCCCACATTGTCACACGTATTCAGATTTTGCTCATATATATTTTTATGTGAATTCACAAGGTGTCATCACTATGTGCCTTTAGATTTATGATACTTGTTAGCTGTGAACCATGCAAAAAATAATTTTTAATGCTAAAACATTCATCCTAAGTTCGATCTTTCGATATTGTTAGAACACAATGCAAATGTAACACAAAACAGTCAAGTATTAGAAGAAAAGATAAGATATCCTTAAAAGAGAAAGGATACGAAAGTCTGTACGAATTACAGATTTCTGTATGATTTCTGTATTCATACAAAACTACTCCGGAAATTCCGAAGTAGTTCTGTACATACCAAATTCTACAAAAATCCTCATTTCTGTAGAAGGCTTCTAATGGAAAGCATTAATAGTCTTCAAAGAAGAGTCCTGAAGGAGTTCTGGACTATCAGAAGATAAAGAGTACGAGAAGAACAAAATCTGTCTTTGTGTGAAGAACAAGCAAATTAAACACCAACTTGACATTTATCACGAAAGCAGTTGAAGAAAGTTGAAAAAGAGATAAACTGAATATCCTCAATTTATCTCTATATACTCTGACACACTCCAAATTCAACCGACCTCAACCACCTTATCCAATGCAACTTGCTCTATCTTCCTATAAATAGCAAGCTGACTTCACCAAACAAAGCAAGACAACAAGCATACAATTCAATATCTTCTCAAAGCAATTACAACTTACTCCCATAGAAAAGTTCTTTTCTATTTATACATTGTTATACTAAAAACTCGTGTAACCATTATTTACATTTGGGATATACAGAAAAACCCTTTTTATGAATTGTTGTCATCCAATTTGATTTACTTTCGCAGCTTGTTTATCTTGTTTATATCAAATTATGCCAACATTGTTAAAGAGCCCCTCACGGAACCCATCAATTGGTATCAGAGCAGATTGAATAACTAATATTCAACGATCCCGCTCTTTAAAAATGTCCCCAAGTCAGAATAATAGGAAATCTCTTGGATCACTAGTAAACCTCCCTATGCTTGGTAGGGAGGAATATTGTTGAGGCTAGATTATGAGGCTTGTAATATTAAATAAGCTGGGCTGGACTTAGAGGGTTTAATTGGATTAGTAGGCTAGTTTACTATTGGATATGGGCTTGGGCTTGGATTTAAGATCCAAAAGGGCCCAATTGTAAACCTATTTGGTTGCCTATATAAACCCCAATGGTTCTCCTAGTTGAGGTTGCTGATTCAAGTTGCTGATTACGATTTTGGTGCAGCCACTTGGAGATTACGATCGTAAACCCGAGAGAGCTAGTTTACGATTACGATTTTGTACCCGACAAGTTCATCTTGTGTGCAATATCAGGTTTTATCATTTATATTAATCGATTTCTTGGTTTTCTTCTCATCTCTCATCTTGAATCAATCAATCACTTGGATTCCGCACTCGTGATTGATAGAATATCGTGAACGGTTGTTGATTTTGGACCAACAATTGGTATCAGAGCCAAGAAACGAGTGTTTCGCGGTTCTCACGATATTGATTCAAGAAGATCTAACAGTTTTTGTGAGTTTTTCTTGAGTTTTTCAGGTTTACGATCGCTGCTGTTCTTGGGTATTCTTCGTGTTTACGATCAGTTTGCTGCTGGGTTTGAAGGTTTACGATTGTTTTCTGGGTTTTTCACGGGTTTACGACTGCAAGTTCTTGAAGATCATCATTGGAAACACGTTTACGACTTAAAGCTTCGATTTTTATCTGTTTACGATCCGAAAATTCGTGTTTACGATTGTACTTTGTCGGAATCGAGTGTTTACGACATTTCTCTACCGGAAACGCTCATCGTAATCAAAGTTTACGACTTTTCGGATCGGAATCGGAGTTTACGATCCAACTTCATCGGAATCAGCGTTTACGATCTGGTGATTACGATCCAGCTGTTATTACAATCGTAAACAGGTGATTACGATCGTAAATAGGGATTACGATCGGAAACAGGGTTGGTTTACGGCAAAAAGTCACTATTTCACACTTTCACGGAAACGGTCATAACTTTTGACTCGTTTGGAGTTAGAGGCTCAAATTTGAACACGACGTTCGTGACACCGAGCCCTAGAATTACCCCGGACTAATGTCCAGGGGAGCTCGTTTGGACCCCCAAATTCCACTCCGAAGGCCTCCGTTTTTTAGTTTTAAGTTTTTGACACTATTATTTGAATAGTACTTTTGCCGTTTTTGCCGATTTTTCAAAAATTTCAAAGGCTGCATATCTAAAGAAAGAAAATGAGTTCAATGGTTGAAGAAAAGAATATGGTTGAGGACAAGGATGCTTTCGCAGATAAGGTTGACAAAACTGAGATATGTCCCAATCCTACTTGTGCTAGTTTAATTCCTGGTCTTAGACAACTGTGGAAAAATAGTGAGATAGAATTATTTGATATGCAATGTTCCAGAAGTTCATTTATGGGCAGATGGGAGAAGAGTGAAGAGAAGGTGAAAGCTCAAAAATTAGACATTGAGAAATATCAAAAGCTAGCAACGGAGAAGACTATTTTATATGATCAGACTAGGATTGAGATATCTGAGCTGACACAGAAATTAATTGAACTGGAGCAAAAATATGATGAGTTGCATGTCAAGTATGATTGCAATCAGGAAAGAAATAAGCGAATGCTCGATGCTGGAAATGAATTGTCACATGCTGTTGTGACTGGTCAAGTTGGGAAAGATAAAACTGGGTTTGGGTCAGAAAAGTCTGATAAGTCTCTGTCTGCAAACAGCATTATTCCTCCAGCAGTTCCCAGAGACATTATAGGAATACTTCTTAGTGAGGATCAAGTTGAACGAACCAAGTGTGATTATAAAGAAGCTGTTCCTCCTATGGATAGTGTCTTGGTTGGAACTACACCATTGACTCAAGAAGAAATTGCTAATGAAGCAAACATGACTTATGGGGAGGGGAGAGTAGAGGATATATCAGACAATGATGCTGAGTGCCAGAAATATGACAGGTGTCATAACTCTAAGTCTGATGATGTGGGGATAGAGTTGAAACCATACCCCAAAATTGAAACCCCATACTTCAAAGTAATTGACAAAGTCGAAAGGGAAAAGGTGATCTTGACGACACGACCTGAGGGGAAGATCTTTATGACATCTGGATCAATGTTTGACCAAGAACCAGATGTTGGATATGAATTACCATCTTTCTCCTCCAAGTTCAAGGGAATAACTGATGGAGTGATAAGTGAACCTAAAGTTGAGAGGCCAAAGATCATCATCAAGCATCCGAGTATGAAACCAACAGCTGGAGTGAAGAATGAAAAACTCAAGGGAGTAGCAGTGTCTCCCATTTCTTTAGTTGGATCATGCAGTTGCCGCTGTAATTGCAAGAATGATGCTTCAACGTCTAAGAATCAAGGAAGCACAAAGACAGTAAAGACAGGTTCGACACAGGCTTCGACAAACCAGCAGAAAGTCAAATCTGAAGCTGCAGTCAAAGCAAAGAAGCAGATACAAGGCAAACCAGCTCCATATCAGCAACCAAAGACAAATGGGTACACGTCTGACTTCTATCTAAAGAAGCAGGCTTGCTTTAAGTGTGGCATCGCTGGTCATATTGCTAGGAATTGTCTTTATCGCCCCTATGAACCCTATTATCCGAAAACTCAAAGGGTTTCATCTCAGGAGTCTGTAAAGTCTAAGCCAATGATGGTGCAAAAACCTAAGGCAATGAAGACTGTTACTCCTAAGGTTAAACCCTCTGATCAACATTGGGGCGCTGCCAAAGCTGAAAGAAAATCTTTAAATCAAAACAACAGCTTTCCAAGTTACAAAAATTTTCAGAAAAAGGTGAAGAAACCATTTTCAAAACAACCAAAGCTTGAAAAAACCAAAGTTACCCCTCCCAAGGTAACTAAAACTGTTTTGAAAAATGATTCTAAAATGAAGAAGGTTGAAATACCTAAAGTCACAACTCTAAAGGTGACTAAAACAAAAACTGTTTTGAAAAATGAATCTAAAACGAAGAAGGTTGAAATACCTAGAGTCACAACTCCAAAAGTGACTAAAACAAATGTTAAATCACCTGGAACTTGGAAACCAAAAAGCAAGGCAGCTTCATCCCAACTTCCTGATTTCTCAAAGGGGATGTTCTTACAAGAAGTATCCTTTATTGATTCCTCAGGTGTACCCAGAAAAACAATGGCCTGGGTACCAATGGCTAACTAATCTCTCACTATGTGCAGGAACAGTCAAGGAGGATTATCACTAACATTTTTATTATTAATTTGTTTGTTGATAAGTGATTGTTCCAGGCACATTTTAGGAGACGTATCTTCATGTCATGACAAGCAATTTTTTATGGAGGATATGTCTCTTTGAGAGGTAAAAGGTCTAATTCAGCATGAGAGGTACTGGTATGAACTTGGTTGTTTGAATGTTGCAGCAACAAAGGGAGTTTTGAGTCAAACCAAAATTTCTTAAAACTTTAAGTTGGTGCTTGGTTGTTAAATTAAAAAAAAATAATAAAAAAATGAGGTATGCATGCTATAAAACCCATTTTCCTAAAAAAATTTCAAATACATACTTTGAAGATTAGCTCGGCCTGATGTGTGTCTCTTTATTTGTTCTGTTTGTGTGTGTTCGTGTTTAAAAAAAAAGGTGATTGATGTTCACAAAAGTTGTGACATTAAAAATCAAAAAGCAAGGGGAAGAAATGTAAAGATGAAGAAAAAAAAAAGTTGACCCCTAAAAAATAGTGTGCTTTTCAATTAAGTGTTTGTGTTTTGTTTCTAAGAAAGTTATGAGAAGTGAAATATGGCCGGATTGGAGATGACTGACACGTGTAAGGCGGAAGTGAAAAGCAAGCTCCATGGTGATATGCTCGGTAGGCTCGACCTAATCTTATGACCACCAATGTAAGTGCAATGAACTTAATATATATATATATGTTTAGTTTCTCATCTCAGTTTGCATGGTTTAAAAAACTGAGTCCCAGCAAAAACGGGTTGAGAGTGATAATTATACCTAGTATTCACTCTCTCAGACGCCATGTTTATGTTGTCATGACTACACCACATAATGAAAAGAAAAGAAAAGAAAAAAAAGAGAAATGAAAAAGAAATGAAAAAAAATAAAAAGAAATAAAAAAAAAATCATTCAGTTTGGTCTTCTTTGCGTGCTTATTCGACCGACCTGATCACCAACTGATGATTAATGAAATAAGTGGTAGTCATAACGGTGTTGCATGGTTCCTCAAGTTGGGAGTTTGTGAATCCTCAATAAACTCTGAGGTTGGGTAGGTTTTGCTATGTACAATTGGGTGTGGGGACGATTAAACATGCTGGTAATTAGTAATCTTTTAAGCATGATGCATTTGGTGGGTTTGAACGGGTCCGAGTTTAGAACGGACAAACATACCGGCAATCACCTGGACTAGTCGAGTAACTGAAGCTGAAAAGGGTTCCTCAGTCAGATTCATACGGTTTGATCCCTTGTAAATTTCTCATGTTTGATATTGGTAAGTATTTGTTTATTTTTATCTTTCGTGTGTGAGTCTTTAAGTTCTTTTTGGTTGTGTTTACGTCTTGGCCAGGTTAACTTAACAAGTCAAAATGTGTTTTCATGGGTTTTGATGCATGACAGTATGCCCCCCTGCAGATCTTGACAAATTTTTAGGGGAAGAAGAGGGGTTGAGAGGGGATAATAAGTATTATCCGAAGGGAACTCGAGGATGATACTTATTATCTAATGAAAAGACTTCCATAATACATAGTATCTGAAGGGAACTCGAAGATAATATGTATTATCTCAGGGGAAGTCCTTAGCTGAGGGGAAGTTATCAGCTAAGGGGAAGTCTTTAGTGGTCTTGGGTTCAGGAGAAGTTTTATAGAAAACCCGTAATCTATATTAGGGTTTTTGGTTAAAATAATGTTAATTTGAATCAATCGAACATATGATAATTACCTTCTAACCCAAAGACCAGTCATCAAATGTCTGGTGGAGTATATTTTTTCAAATGTGCGTCAGACAGGTTGATGATAGAAAGATGTTGCTGCTACTCAAAGTTAAAGAACCAGTCGGACAAGACTTCCAATCTGAAAAGCAACTGTTCAGGGGAAGTTGTTGGTGTCTTTACAAGTTTCCAAAAGCTTCAAAAGTTTTTCAAATAAAATGCTCACAAGTTTAGGGGAAGCTGAAGATTTCAAGTCGATCTTTGATGAAGAAACTGATGCAGAGAGCAGTTAGAGATCATGAAGACCCAAGATCAACAATCAAGTTCTTCTCAGTTAGAGGTTTTCAAAATTTTTACCCTCTAATTTTTGAAGATTCAAGACAGTTACCGAAGATTTAGCAAGAGCCAGTTCTTTCAAGAGAAGCAAGTCAATGAGAGTCCTCCATTTCATTGATTGTTCATTTAAAGAAGTTCGAGCTGATGCTGATCAAGAGAAAGTCCCAAGTGCCCGTCAAGAAACCCATTGAAGATTTCTGCGGAAAGAGTCTTCATCAACATCTATGCCATCCAGTCAAGAAGAAAAATTTCAAAGATCAAAGACATTTAATATCACAAGCCTAGGGGAAGATTGTTGAGGCTATAGATGTTGATGAAGACTCTTTCCGCGGAAAGAGTCTTCATCAACATCTATGCCATCATCTGGATTTCGGCATTCCACCAGGAGAGAGCAGCTCCCTCAAAGGTACCAGTAGCATACTTCACTTTGCTCTCAGTAGGGCAGTTGCACATAGAGAAGACCTTTTCAGACTTCTCGATCCACCTGAGGAGTCCTACCGCTCCTTCTTCACCAGAAAACGTCATTGGCTTGCAGTCCATGAAGGACTTAAACGTGCAGTGATGGTGGTTTCCTGATGCAATAATAGTTCGGGTTTTAAGTTTAAGCAGGTCAAATATAATTGCTCTGTGCCCTAACCGGCATAATAATTACCCTGTACGGCGTATGCAGCTTGGACGGCTGCCACTGCGGCTTGCACGTGTTCATTAATCATAGCTTGCAGTTGTGCAGGTGTCATGTTAATGTTGCTCCTTCCGTGTCCTCTTCCAGACATTTTGCTGGACAGTTAAAGTAGCCAGTGTTCAGTCACAGTTATACTTTATACATATCCCATAATATGTATATTAACAATTTCCCGTTATCCCACTATTAGTCCAGAAAAGTTTTCGTGCAAAATCAAGGCGTCGTCGGAGAACGTCGTAATTCGTAAGTACTATCGTCGAAAGTCGGCTTTCCCATCAGGACGTAGCGTGTAGCGTCGTTTCGTTGTCGCTTTCCCCCAGAATAGTGTGTGTATTAGCGTTCGCATTTCGTTTTCGTGTGTGAAAATTTTCCTAAGTTTTCCGTTAGACTACTTAGACACAGTCTATATATATATTATATATATATATATATATATCTATATAATATATATATGAAAAGATTGGATGCCACATGGCATCACCACAACAATCCCTTTTTTCATTTTCCCGCTAAAACCCCCAACTCTTATTTTACACGCCGATTTTATCAATGACACGTCTCATACTATCCGCTACAGCTATAAACCCTAATATCATCGGTTGTTCATTCACGTATCAAGAAAACGCGAAGCTCACCGTTCTGCCCTCAAAGAGATCGTAGCCATCATCATCGTAATCCAAGATTGTCACTCCGATTTAGGTAATCGGAAATTTTAGGGTTATTGAATGAATTTTGATTTTTGAAGACTAAAGATACTTCAAGCCTCACACACTAACTCCTCCATCTCCTCCTTTCACGCTCTCCGTCAAACGCGATTATAAACCCGTCTTCGAGAATATCGCAACAATCCATCGATAATCATCATCAACTATTCTTAGTTTGGTTCTTTGATGTTGCATCCGATGATATTCATCTACGAATCTTCATCAATCAGGTAAACTCATAACGATCATCATCTACATATTTGTTGATTATCCGTTCATCCAAGAAACCCTAGCTTTCTGTTTTGTTTGTAATCCTCATGGTTCATCACCAAGAACCAGTTTGCTTTATTAATATGTTACGATATTTGTTATAGATTGTTTGTTTTTATGGTTAAATGATCTTATTTATATTCATATGTCCGATGGGCTCTATAAATCCTTATTCAAGCGCTTCTTTATTGAATGTTGCTAAATTTCATCAATCAACCAGATTTAGGTACACACATTCTTTCAGAAATCATCATCTTCGAATTTCTGTGGCTTGGGATGTGAAAAAAATACAAGTATGAATGTTAATCCTTTTGATCGACCTTATAACTCCAGTGACTCATTTGGTGGTTTTGTTGAAATGCCAATCTTACTTTTTAAATGCACAGGTGATAGGAGTGTGGGAAATTTATAATATTTCCTTGGTTGAACCAGCATACACCAGACGTGTATGTGACCATCTACATCAAGAGTTATGTTCTCAGACACAGGTTAGCAATATGGTATACAAAACCAATCATCAAGAGACATGAACATGAATATTTATATACACCATAGCCACTTTGGCCCCACTTTGCCCTGTAGACTTCTGTTTAGATGATCTTCAAAAGTCATAATAACCGGATAGTCAAAAGAATAGAATGCATAACCTTTGATAACCTTCAAGTATTTTATTGAACAAAGGAAGTTGAAGTCCTTTTTATAAAAGAAAAAAACAAAATCACTAGAAATAACAATCACTAAAGGTTACATAACAAAAAGTAGTCATATTAGCAGTCTAATTTGAATCAAATAATGAGTCTATTATTAGATGGTTATAACATAGTGGTGGTTGAAAATATGGATAATCCTTCTGAATTTGCTATCGAACAAGTTTGAGAAGACGCCACTGATCGTGGTCTTTTTTTTGGGAACGGCCATCTTTATCAAAAACAAAACAGAGCTACCGAGGCTAATCGTTATCAAAACCTATCTTTTGACAAGGTTTGTTGTGCCCTGTGTCAATTATTAATGTTCGTCGTATAATTGCAATTGGGGTCTTCTTTTTGGCAGCATATCTCTTAAAACTGTACTCTCTAATGTTTCTTTATTACAAAAATTGCTGAGACAGAAAGATGATATGGCAATCCATTATTCTTGGCATTATGTGTCAATTAATTATGCTATTTGGTGGTGATTATCCCTATGATACAAAGGTGTGCACTATGCTGGAGTAAAATATGGTAACAAAACTCTTACAATGAGAGGACTTTAATTTAAAGATGGATGAGAGCAAATACAGTAATAAATATTACATACTGAAAGATGGTGTCTCAAGGTTACTTGGATGACTTAAATGCTCTTGGCAATAATGATTGACATTAGGTATCTTCTATCCATTGTTTAATATAGTTTCGTTGGTCATATTATGGTTTGAAGAGTAAAGCATTACTTTGGTTTTCACTTTTCACTTATCACATACATAAACTTCTATATACATACATGCTTGACCCAATCTACATCAGTAGACATAAAAAAAAATATGCAGTAACTTAGTATTGTTAGATGATTTATTAGAGTAGAACTAAAATTTTAATATATTTATAAGTTAAATTTATATATTATGTAGCCATTTGAAACCAAAAATTCAGTTTTCTTATTTAGTAGGCAGAGTGAACATATAAAAATAGTTTTTTTATTCAGAGGTGTATTTAGATGCCTTTGACCTTTTACATTTTTTCATTCCAAAAAATAAGACTAAAACATTATGGAGTTTCATTTTTGATCCTACCAGTTTGTTTTGTTTTATTATCCCAACAATCTTTATACTAAATAGATGTGTAGACTTTAAGGTATTTATATAAATCTCTTAATTTTCCAAAGCTACACATTAATTTTAGTGTTTATCGACCTGTCGTGAACTCTTTAGAAATTTTTATCCTATTTCTTTAATGAATTCTTTTGTCGAATTAGTTTCATTGGGACGAGAGTTCTTGCCAACCTTCTCGAGGCCTGTATGATAGCTTTAATAGTCACTGCCATGTGCCTTAATTCCCATGAATTATAGAAAAATTAAAGTTTTTGTTCTTAAATTGTCGGAAATTAAACTAAATTGAATTTTGAATTGCATGCTATGTTGTTTAGACGTTTTAGTGGCCTTATTGTCAAACTTGCATTATGCATATTTAGATTAATGTGTTGAGTCTAATATTAGACGACTGGATTATTGGTACTCATACCAAGTAAAATTTGTATTCAATGATATGGAATAACCAGTACAATAACTATTTTCACAAGGATACAAACTGGAAGGCTGGTATAAGCTTAAAACGAGCAATATTGTTAGTGTTATGAGCATTACCAAAAGGTATGTAAATAAAAATCATGCATAGATTTGTTTGTAAATGATACACTTAGAGAATACATCATTATCTTGATTTAAATAATACATCATTATCTTGATTTATCACATAATACAAAGATGATGAAGCCGTCGCAATGTTGTTGTGGTCATCATGCCAATAGAGTTTATTTCTTTAAACATGATTTTGTTTTACTTTAAAGTTTATTTCTTTTTTTTTAATTTAGATTACTAAAAAAGTTTGTAACTTTTTATATTGTCGAATGTTTGTTTTCTTCTTTAACTCCAATTATCGAATTACATTTATTATAATATTTAAAATTTTTAATTTATTTTTCTAAAATCTACCCGTGCGTCGCACGGGTATCAAAAACTAGTATATATATATATATATTTATACATACATACGTACTAAGCTTTTACTTACACAGCAGAGCGAGTATCCCAGGTTGGCACGTAAATATTTCGTTTTGAGAATTTGTTTGTTCGTTTGTAACTAAGGTTTCAAGTTGCAGTTTCCAAACCGTTTTTCAAAAAAGATTCCAGTTCTCTGCAACTTATGGCTCTGATACCAATATGTCACACCCCCAATTAACCACTAACGGAGTTTATACCGTTAAGGGGTGCGAGCAAACCAGGACCACAACCATTAGTTACAAATACTACACGAATCAGAGTTAGTCCAAATGCAAGTCATAAATTAACGTCTCAAAATACGCAGCGAAAGAATATTATCTTAGCACTAACCACGTGCTTTACAAATTCATTGTTTTAAATTCTCAAGTAAGTTTATCCAAAAGTAAAATGTCTTCATGTGCCATGCCAACCCGCTCCGGATACTCCTCAGCGATCTGCAAAAGTTTAAACCACGCAAGTGTCAACCTAACGGTTGGTGAGTTCACGGCGGGCTTATCATGCAGTGGCCCGGTCTCATAATCATATTCGTGTCAACATATACTTATGAAATATTTATTTGTGAAAAGCAATGCTTAGTGATATCCATAATCATAGTATTGTGGTTTCAGTTATAAGGCAATCCTTAGAAATCATGTGATATCATGTGGTTTAGACTTTAACCTACACTAGCCATATTAAAATGGTTTACTTTGGGTTCTCATGAATCCCGAAAACATTTTCAGTTTTATTTTAGAAATAGTTGTTTACTTGTTTCACAAGTGTTTCCCATAAAACACTTCAAGTTCATCAAGTGGGTGCCAAGCACTCCTAGGTTCTCAAGTTCATCAGAGAGGTGCATAGCACTCATAAGGTTGTCAGCATTGTTTTTCGTTAAGTTATTCAGTGTGACCCAAACGGGTTCACGGTAAATGGGTTAGTGACACTCACCTTTGGTTGCACTGCTACACTTGCTAAGTAATCCAAATATTGTTTGCTTATCGAAGACCTAATGAACACGTTTAGGTCTTAAGTATTAGTTTTGTGTCTAATCTTTAACTCATGTCACTATGGCCCATAACATAGCACGTTGGAACTATGACACGACATATCGACACACGACACCGATGGTTGATCATACACAAGGGTTCACATAACTCAGAAATCAAATATGTTTCATTATTGCATAATCATGTAAGTCATGGCATAACATTCAAATAAGTTGCACAAGTTGAGTTTTGGTCAGATTATATTTTCGCTACTTAGTGTCGCTACATAGTTTCGCTAGGTGCATGGGCAGCACTTTCGCTGGGGATTTCCCGATGACACAGTTTTGCTAGCTAGTTTCGCCCGAAACTGCTGACACAGTTTCGCTAGCCTAGTTTCGCTCGAAACTGGTTTGAACTTTCGTTCAGGTTGGTTCGCTCGATAGTTTCGTTCGAGCAGGTCTACTTAGTTTCGCGGGCGACACTACAGTTTCGCTACATAGTATTGCTGGATGCATAAACAGTTTCGCTGTATAGTTTCGCCCAGAGAACACACAGTGTCGCTGGTCGCGAAAAACTCACAAATCAGCCTAAAAATCAATCTAACAGCTTTCATACTTCATGTGGTTCAATATTTAGCATGCATAATCATTTACCAACATTAAACAGTAAGTTTTAACACCTTAAACATGGGTTTTCACATTCAAATCACCAAAAACACATTTTAAACCTAAAATGACCTAACTAGCATGAATCTTCATTATGGTTTGATTTCAAGCGTAAAGTTACAGACTTTATGATAGATCTAGCCTTCCTAAACATCATATCAGAAGATCAAGTGATTACATGAAGATCTAAGCATGCTTTTTAAGAAAACACATAGAAAATGCATAAAGAATGGTTTTGGGACTCACGATTCGATCTAGGGTCCGAATGGATCCGAATGGATCCGAATGGATGTTGTCTCGAGGCTGAGATTACGTTGGCTCGTGGTGTTTCTCGACTGACCAGAAATTCCAGGAGAGTGTGTGTGTGTTTTGTGTGGTTTATGTAAATGGAGAGTAATTAGGGTTTTATGGTCTTTATATCAGGAGCTAGTTTCGCTGGCAGTTTCGCTGGCCAAGCGAAACTAGCTCTGAACACATGCAAATCAAACAGCTTAGCCGGCTACCGAGCGAATCTGTAGTTTCGCCCGGTAGTTTCGCTGGAAACCAAAACTGGACAGTTTATCACAAAATCAAGGATTCACAATTTGTCATGCTATTAATAGTACTAAATCATGCGTTTAAATCACATTGCACATAATGACAGTAAACACATAAACACATAACACAAGTGGTCGGGTTCGGTGATCAACCAAAGGTCGTGGACGTATTCGGCCTAGTTAAGCATTAGTTACTAAGTTAACACTTATAACGTAACTAACGGAGATTGTCTAACGGAAGTTAACCTTGAAATTCTCGGATGTCACATATATAAACCCCAATGGTTCTCCTAGTTGAGGTTGCTGATTCAAGTTGCTGATTACGATTTTGGTGCAACCACTTGGAGATTACGATCGTAAACCCGAGAGAGCTAGTTTACGATTACGATTTTGTACCCGACAAGTTCATCTTGTGTGCAATATCAGGTTTTATCATTTATATTAATCGTTTTCTTGGTTTTCTTCTCATTTCTCATCTTGAATCAATCAATCACTTGGATTCCGCACTCGTGATTGATAGAATATCGTGAACGGTTGTTGATTCTGGACCAACAAATATCCATAGTGGAAATATATAATTACCAACCTTCTAAAAGAAGTTGATGATTCCCTGATTGATTGCATAGCCAATAGATCTCATCATCCTGAAATGGAATTTGCTGAAATCAAAAGGCATAAGAAGGAAATTCTTCAACCTCTCTTATGCCTCATAACAGAAAAAAATCTTCACCATAATCTAAAACCTCAAACTAAGTGTCAAGAGCATCACATACAACAAATCTGGTATTGTGATTCAGGATGCTCTACCCACATGACTAGGGAGATAAAACTATTAAACAACTATGTGAAGAGAAAAGGAAGATCCATCACTTTTGGTGACGGTATAAAATACAAAACAATTAGGTACGGAACCATTACCAATGGTGAAGTCATAATTGAAAATGTGTCACATGTCCAAGGTCTAAAATACAACTTATTGAGTTGCGGACAACTATGTGACAAAGGCTTTAAATTTACTCTTTACTCCAACAAGTGTGAACTTGTTGCACTAAACGACAGTAAAATTTACCTAACAGGAAAAAGAATAAACAAGAATCTTTACTTTATAAACTTCAATAATCTGATTTCAAATTAGTCATTCTGCCTTGTTTCAAAGTCCTCTAACAATACTCGTATGATAACTGTTGTTGTAGGAGAACTCCACCAACGGAAGATGAGCCTCCCAGTCTTTACCGAAGTCGAGAACGCAAGCTCGGAGCATGTCTTCCAAAGTCTGAATAGTTCGCTCCGTCTGACCATCGGTCTGCGGGTGATAAGCTGTACTCATATCCAATCTGGTTCCCAATGCTTCTTGCATAGATTGCCATAATCGAGAAGTAAATCGAGGATCTCGGTCAGAGATAATGGTCTTAGGCACTCCATGACGTGCCACAATTCGGTCAATGTACAGCTTTGTTAACTTATTCATGTTGTCATTTTCCCTCATTGGAATAAAGTGTGCAGATTTGGTTAGTCGATCAATGATAACCCAAATCGCATCCGGTCGATTTGATCGATGAGGTAATCCTGTTACAAAATCCATGGAGATATCCTCCCATTTCCATTCTGGGATCTTGGGTTGCTGCAATAGCCCAGAAGGCTTTTGGTACTCGATCTTAACTCTTGAGCACGTTAAACACTTAGCCACGTATCGCGCAATGTCGGCTTTCATATTCCGCCACCAATACAAGTTCTTCAAATCTTGGTACATTTTATCCGATCCAGGGTGCACCGAATACCTTGATTTGTGAGCCTCGTCCATCACGAGCTCACGGAGATTTCCAAGTAGAGGAACCCAAATTCTGTCGTTGTAATATCTAAGTCCATCGGACCTAATTTCAGAATTTCCATCCACCCCTCGCAGTGCTTCAGCTGCGAAGTTTTCTTCTTTTAGAGCTTCTTGTTGGGCATCGCGGATCCGATCCGGCAATCCCGTGTGAATGGTAAGTTGCAGCGCTCGTACACGTCGAGGCTTTTCGTACTCCTTTCGGCTTAAGGCATCAGCCACAACATTGGCTTTTCCCGGGTGATACTTAATTGCTAAGTCATAATCGTTTAGTAGTTCGACCCACCGTCGTTGTCGCATGTTGAGGTCCTTCTGTTCAAAGATGTGTTGTAAGCTTTTGTGATCGGTAAATATTGTGCACTTTGTTCCATAGAGGTAATATCTCCAAATCTTGAGTGCAAATACCACGGCTCCTAATTCCAAATCATGCGTGGTATAATTCTTTTCAGTATCCTTCAGTTGCCTGTACCCATAGGCAATCACTTTGTCTCGTTGCATCAACACGCAACCGAGTCCTTGAATGGATGCATCACAATAGACCACAAAGTCGTCAACCCCTTCGGGTAACGAGAGAATTGGAGCTGAACATAACATGTCCTTAAGAGTTTGAAACGCGTGTTCTTCTTTTTCACCCCATCTATATTGCACTCCTTTATGCGTTAAAGCCGTTAAATGTTGAGCCAATTGCGAGAAACCCTTGATGAATCTTCGGTAATATCCGGCAAGTCCCCAAAATTGTCGGATTTCGGTCGGCGCTCTCGGAGTAGACCAACTCTTAATAGCTTCCACCTTAGCTGGGTCAACATGAATTCCATCCTGATTAACAATGTGTCCAAGAAACTGGACTTCGCGGATCCAAAAGTCGCACTTTGAAAACTTGGCGTATAGCTGTTCCTTGCGGAGTAATTCCAAGATAAGTCGTAGGTGCCTTTCGTGTTCTTCCTTTGTCTTGGAGTAGATCAAGATATCATCAATGAAAACTATCACAAACTGATCGAGGTACGACTTGCACACTCGATTCATCAAATCCATAAATACAGCATGCGCATTAGTTAGCCCAAACGGCATAACTAAAAACTCGTAGTGACCATACCGAGTTCTGAAAGCAGTCTTGGGGACATCTTCATCACGAACACGAAGTTGGTGATATCCAGACCGTAGATCAATCTTTGAAAAGTAGCTCGAACCTTGTAGTTGGTCGAAGAGATCGTCGATTCGAGGAAGTGGATACCGATTCTTGATCGTAACCTTGTTAAGCTCTCGGTAGTCAATACACATTCGGAACGTTCCATCTTTCTTCTTAACAAACAATACCGGTGCTCCCCATGGAGACGAACTTGGACGAATAAACCCCTTGTCGAGTAACTCTTGAAGTTGTGCGGAGAGTTCGTTGAGTTCGCTTACCGCCAAACGGTAAGGTGCGCGTGCGATCGGAGCGGCTCCAGGAGCTAAATCGATTCCAAACTCGACTTGTCGAAATGGAGGCAAACCAGGCAGATCATCAGGAAATACATCTTGGAAGTCGCGGACTATCGGGTAGTCGTCGATTCTGCGCTCGGGAAGTGTCGTGTCTGTGACGTTTGCAAGGATCGCGAAGTGACCTTTACGAAGGCACTTTTGAGCTTTAAGAAGCGAGATAATACCGGTGACTGCTCCACCTTTTTCACCTTGAACTGTTAACACTTCTCCTTCTTTGAGTGGAATACGAATCACTTTTTCTTGACATAAAATTTCAGCTCGGTTTTCAGATAACCAATCCATTCCTACTATGACATCAAAACTACCAATCGGGAAAGGCATAAGATCGATTCCTAACGTATGGCCAGCTAGTTCTAACTTACAGTCCTTAACTATCTGAGTCGTATCATGAAGTTTACCATTTGCTAGCTCTACCACATACTTAGCGTCTAAGGCAATCGGTTTAGCATTAATTAGCTAAGCAAACTTAGTGGAAATAAAACTTCTTTCAGCACCAGAATTAAACAATACAGTAGCAAAGAAACCATTAAGGATGAATTTACCGTTAATCACGTTGGCATCGTTGCGAGCTTCACCTTGACCCATGACAAAAGCTCTTCCTCTGCCATTTCCACCATTTCCGTTATTACCATTCCCGTTGCCATTTTCCTCCGCCATTACCATTCCCACCATTATTTCCCTGATTACCATTTCCCTGTCTTCTCAACTGCGGGCAGTCCCTTTTTATGTGGCCTTGAGCACCACATTCATAGCAGTTCCCATTACCATTTCCTCTGGGAGCTTCATAGTTGTTGTTACGGTTCTGACCATTGTTGTTTCCATTGGCCCGATTGTTCCCATAGTTGTTGTTACCATGATTGTTGTTGTTTTGCCTGGGACGGTTTTGTTGCTCGGGAAGAATCGTCCAACAGTCCTTCGCCTCATGGCTTTTCTTGCCACACCTTTCACATCTCAAATTCCTCCTACAAATACCAGCGTGATGCTTTCCACACTTGTTACACATGGGCAGGTTACCCTTGTAGTTACTTTGACCATTTCCGCCCTGGCGGTTGTTTCCACTGTTGTTCCCAGACCTTTTGCTTTGACCTTGGGAGTTATAGGACCTCCCAGTGTTGTTTCCAACACTTTGATTGTTCATGGAGTTTTCAGGAGCTTCATCATCAGCTTTTCTCTTGCCACTCAAGGCAGTCTTCTCTGTGGCTTTTGCAGGAAGTGTACCCTTCTCAATTTCCTGATCAGTAAGCTTGTGAGCCAAACGGATGGCTTGTTGCACAGTTGTGGGGTTGCTGGCAGTTACTAGTCCTTTGATTTGAGGCGCGAGGCCTTCCAGATAACGCTCAATGCGTTTGAACTCAGCATCAACCATTGTGGGGCACAAAACTTCGTACTCATGGTATCGCGCAGTATACTGTTCGACTTCAGACCCAGTCATTTTCAGATTCAAGAATTCACCCTCTAATTTCTTCACTTGGTCGCGGGGACAGTACTCCTCCATAATCAGCTCCTTAAACGCTTCCCATTGCATGTTATTAGCCGCATCTAACCCAATCATCTGGATTTCGGCACGTAAATATTTCGTTTTGAGAATTTGTTTGTTCGTTTGTAACTAAGGTTTCAAGTTGCAGTTTCCAAACCGTTTTTCAAAAAAGATTCCAGTTCTCTGCAACTTATGGCTCTGATACCAATATGTCACACCCCCAATTAACCACTAACGGAGTTTATACCGTTAAGGGGTGCGAGCAAACCAGGACCACAACCATTAGTTACAAATACTACACGAATCAGAGTTAGTCCAAATGCAAGTCATAAATTAACGTCTCAAAATACGCAGCGGAAGAATATTATCTTAGCACTAACCACGTGCTTTACAAATTCATTTTTTTAAATTCTCAAGTAAGTTTATCCAAAAGTAAAATGTCTTCATGTGCCATGCCAACCCGCTCCGGATACTCCTCAGCGATCTGCAAAAGTTTAAACCACGCAAGTGTCAACCTAACGGTTGGTGAGTTCACGGCGGGCTTGTCATGCAGTGGCCCGGTCTCATAATCATATTCGTGTCAACATATACTTATGAAATATTTATTTGTGAAAAGCAATGCTTAGTGATATCCATAATCATAGTATTGTGGTTTCAGTTATAAGGCAATCCTTAGAAATCATGTGATATCATGTGGTTTAGACTTTAACCTACACTAGCCATATTAAAATGGTTTACTTTGGGTTCTCATGAATCCCGAAAACATTTTCAGTTTTGTTTTAAAAATAGTTGTTTACTTGTTTCACAAGTGTTTCCCATAAAACACTTCAAGTTCATCAAGTGGGTGCCAAGCACTCCTAGGTTCTCAAGTTCATCAGAGAGGTGCATAGAACTCATAAGGTTGTCAGCATTGTTTTTCGTTAAGTTATTCAGTGTGACCCAAACGGGTTCACGGTAAATGGGTTAGTGACACTCACCTTTGGTTGCACTGCTACACTTGCTAAGTAATCCAAATATTGTTTGCTTATCGAAAACCTAATGAACACGTTTAGGTCTTAAGTATTAGTTTTGTGTCTAATCTTTAACTCATGTCATTATGGCCCATAACATAGCACGTTGGAACTATGACACGACATATCGACACACGACACCTGTCACACCCCCAAATAACCACTAACGGAGTTTATACCGTTAAGGGGTGCGGCTAGACCAGGATTCACAACCATTAGTTACAAATACTAAACGAATCAGAGTTAGTTCAAAATCAGATATAAAGTAAAGTCTCAAATACAAACGCAGCGGAATAGAATATTGTCTTAGCACTAACCACGTGCTTTACATAAATGTTGTTTTAAATTCCCAATTTAGTTTAAATAAGAGTAAACATCCTCTGTGCCATGCCAACCTCCAGCGGATACTCCTTAGCGATCTGCAAAAGTTTAAACCACGCAAGTGTCAACCTAACGGTTGGTGAGTTCACAGTGGGCTTGTCATGCATTGGCCCGGTCTCATAATCATAATTCGTGTCAAGGTATACTTACAAGTTATTTATTTGTGAAAAGCAATGCTCGTAATTATTTCTTTGTTTATAAATGAAGTTTCCGTGACCTACGTCATCGGGTATGTACTAGTTCCGTAAAGTTAAAGGACTCAACCGATATCGCGGGTAGCTAATCCGTTGTTCCATGCTCTAAGGAAGTTTGTACCAAAGCTGACTTATTTTGTGGGGGCCGAGCCATCCCGTACGGTGCGGACCTACGTCATCGCGGTTTTTGCCTCCCCCGTGTCCTCTCGGGATCACGGTCAGATAGGCTGATATTGTACCTCCGTGCACTCCCCGTGCCACGGGGCGGAGTTTGTCAAACTCCAGTAGATCTACCCAACATCCCCTCGCTTTACAATTAATGGCACAATTTTAGTTGAGGACTTTTAAGTTATAAGGCATCCTTAGAAAACATGTGATATCATGTGGTTCAGACTTTAACCTACACTAGCCATATTAAAATGTTTTCAGTTTTGTTTCAAAAATAGTTTGTTTAAGTCCACAAGTGTTTCCCATAAAACACTTCAGTTCATCAAGTGGGTGCCGAGCATTCCCGAGTTCTTCTTGTTCATTAGTAGGTGCCTAGCACTCTAGAGTTTGTTCAGCATTGTTTTTCGTTAAGTTATTCGGTGTGGCCCAAACAGGCTCACGGTAAACAAGTTAGTGACACTCACCTTGGGTTGCATTGCTACACTTCAAGTAATCCAAATTATGTTTGCTTAACGAAGACCTATGAACACGTTTAGGTCTTAAGTATTAGTTTCGTGTCTAATCTTTACTTAACGTTACTATGGCCCATAACATAGCACGTTGCAACTATGACTCGACATACCGACACACGACACCAATGGTTGATCATAAACAAGGGTTCATATAATTCAGATATCAAGCATGTTTCATCATGGCATAATCATGTAAGTCATGGCATAACACTTAAGCAAATTTCACAAGTTTGGTTTTTAGGTCAGGTCTTAGTTTCGCTAGCATAGTTTCGCTAGGCAGTTTCGCTAGGTGCACGGGCAGCACTTTCGCTAGGCAATTCCCGGTAACACAGTTTCGCTAGGCTAGTTTCGCCCGAAACTGCTGACGCAGTTTCGCTAGCCTAGTTTCGCAGGGAAACTGGTTTGAACTTTCGTTCAGGTATTTCGCTCGGTAGTTTCGTTCGAGCAGGTCTGGTCAGGTTACCCGGCGACATTATAGTTTCGCTGGGTAGTGTCGCTGGAAGGAGATATAGTTTCGCTACTTAGTTTCGCCCAGAGAACACGCAGTTTCGCTGGTCACGAAAAACATACGGATTTGCCTAAAAATCAACCTAACGGCTTCTGATCTTACATGCAATTCATTATTTAGCATACATAGGCATTTACCAACATAAATCAAGCAGCTTTAACACGTTTAACATGCATTTTAATCATCAAATCTCTAAAAACACTTCTAAACCCTAAAATGACCAAAATTGCATAAATCATCATCATGGTTTGTTTTTAAACGTAAAGTTGCTGACTTTATGATAAAACTAGCATCCCTAGACAACATATTAGTAGATCAAGCAATTACATGAGGGTTTGAGCATACTTTTTAAGAAAACACAAAGAAAACACATAAATAAAGGTTTTTGGGACTCACGTTTGGTTCAAGAATCGATAGATGAGATGAGATGATGGTCTAGAGGCTAAGATCTCGGTCCCTTGATGGTATCCTCGGCTGACCAGATTCCAGAGAAGTGTGTGTGTGTGTTTGTTGTGAAATGAGGCAAATGAGGCTACTAGGGTTTATTAAGTTTATTTATATCAGAGGCTAGTTTCGCTGGCAGTTTCGCTGGCCAGGCGAAACTAGCTCTGGTCTCGGGTACATTGATCAGTCTTAGCCTACTACCGGGAGAATCTGTAGTTTCGCTCGGTAGTTTCGCTGACTACCAAATTTAGGCAATTTTCACATAATCAAGTATTTACAATTAATCATGCTATTCACAATAATAAGTCATGTATTTAAATCACATTGCACATAAAGACAATCAATGATGAACACATAACACATGTGGACGGGTTCGGTGATCAACCAAAGGTCGTGGACGTATTCGGCCTAGTTTAAGCATTAGTTACTTAAGTTAACACTTATAACGTAACTAACGGGTTTGTCTAACGGAAGTTAACCTTGAAATTCTCGGGTGTCACATCATTCCCCTGAAATTGGAATTTTCGTCCCGAAAATTATTCTTGTGTCGTAGCGTTCGCAGCATCAGCTGTCGTCGTTGCTGTCGTCGCTGGGGAAAGAAAGCAAAAAGTTTTAGGGTTGTCACATCCTCCTCCCGTTAAGGAATTTTGGTCCCCAAAATTAAATTATACCTTGAGTTTCTGTGGACGTTTGCTCAAACAAGTGAGGATACTTTTTCTTCATCTGATCCTCACGTTCCCAAGTATATTCAGGTCCACGCCTTGAGTTCTATCGCACCTTGACGATCGGAATCTTGCTACGTTTGAGGGCTTTCTCCTCGCGTCCCATGATTTCTACTGGTTGCTCAATAAATCTTAGATGTTCGTCAATTTCCAATTCCTCCAGAGGAATTATTTCGATGTCTTCAGCCAGACATTTCTTCATATTGGAAACGTGAAACACGTTGTGAACTCCATCGAGTTCAGCAGGGAGTTGCAATCGATAGGCCACCGGGCCTACTTCCCCAATAATTTCAAACGGACCGATGTAGCGAGGATTTAACTTTCCACGCTTCCCGAAGCGTATCACTCCCTTCCAGGGAGATACCTTCAACAATACTTTGTCACCCACCTCAAACTTTAGAGGTTTTCGGCGTTTGTCGGCATAACTCTTTTGTCGATCACGCGCTGTAGCTAGCCGTTGCCTGATTTGAATAATTCGCTCGGTCATATCATGGATAACTTCCGGTCCAGTGAGCCCTTTCTCACCCGTTTCAGCCCAACACACGGGCGATCTACATTTTCTGCCATACAGTGCTTCGAAAGGTGCAGCACCTATACTTGAATGATAACTATTGTTGTAAGAGAACTCCACCAGTGGAAGGTGAGTCTCCCAATCTTTCCCAAAGTCAAGGACGCAAGCTCGGAGCATATCTTCCAAGGTTTGAATGGTTCGTTCCGATTGACCATCTGTTTGTGGGTGATAGGCTGTACTCATATCTAGTCGGGTTCCCAATGCTTCCTGCATTGATTGCCATAATCGGGAAGTAAATCGAGGATCTCGATCGGAAATGATAGTCTTAGGCACACCGTGAAGCTTCACAATTTTGTCGATGTACAACTTTGTCAATTTATCCATATTATCACTTTCCTTCATCGGGATGAAATGTGCAGATTTGGTTAACCGATCGATGACAACCCAAATCGCATCCGGTTGATTTGATCGATGAGGTAGTCCCGTTACAAAATCCATGGAGATGTCCTCCCATTTCCATTCTGGGATTTTTGGTTGTTGTAGTAAACCAGAAGGCTTTTGGTATTCAATCTTGACTCTTGAGCATGTTAAACACTTAGCCACATATCGAGCAATGTCGGCTTTCATATTCGGCCACCAATAAAGATTTTTCAAGTCCTGATACATTTTATCTGATCCGGGGTGTACCGAGTATCTTGACTTGTGAGCCTCGTCCATCACGAGCTCACGGAGATTTCCAAACAAAGGAATCCAGATTCTGTCATTATAGTACGTGAGTCCATCGGACTTAACTTCAGAATGGCCATCTACACCACGCAGTGCTTCAGCTGCGAAGTTTTCTGCTTTCAAAGCTTCTCGTTGGCAGTCACGGATTCGATCCGGCAATCCTGAATGTATTGTAAGTTGAAGCGCTCGTACCCGACGAGGCTTTTCGTACTCTTTTCTGCTTAGGGCATCTGCCACCACATTTGCTTTTCCCGGATGATATTTAATGGCCAAATCATAGTCATTTAGTAACTCGACCCACCGTCGTTGTCGCATGTTGAGATCCTTTTGATCAAAGATGTGTTGTAAGCTTTTATGATCAGTGAATATTGTGCACTTTGTTCCATATAGGTAATGTCTCCAAATCTTGAGTGCATGAACAACGGCTCCCATTTCCAAATCATGCGTTGTATAATTCTTTTCAGTATCCTTTAGTTGCCTGGACCCATAGGCAATCACTTTGTCTCGTTGCATCAACACGCAACCGAGTCCTTGGATTGATGCATCGCAATAAACCACAAAGTCGTCAACTCCATCGGGTAACGCAAGAATTGGAGCCGAACATAACATATCTTTAAGCGTTTGGAACGCGCGCTCTTCTTTCTCACCCCATCTGTATTGCACTCCTTTATGCGTTAAGGCTGTTAAGGGTTGGGCCAATTGAGAGAAACCCTTAATAAACCTTCGATAATATCCAGCAAGTCCTAAAAATTGTCGGATTTCTGTTGGCGCTCTTGGGGTAGACCAGTTCTTTATTGCTTCCACTTTGGCTGGATCGACATGAATTCCTTCCTCATTAACAATGTGTCCAAGAAACTGGACTTCGCGGATCCAAAAGTCGCACTTTGAAAACTTGGCGTAGAGCTGTTCCTTGCGAAGCAATTCCAAAATAAGACGCAGATGCTCCTCGTGTTCTTCCTTTGTCTTAGAGTAGATCAAAATGTCGTCGATGAAAACTATCACAAACTTATCGAGGTACGGCTTGCACACTCGATTCATCAGATCCATAAATACAGCAGGTGCATTAGTTAGCCCAAATGGCATAACTAAGAACTCGTAATGACCATATCGAGTTCTGAAAGCAGTCTTAGGAACATCCTCTTCACGAACACGAAGTTGGTGATATCCAGACCGTAGATCGATCTTTGAGTAGTAGCTTGAACCTTGCAGTTGATCGAAGAGGTCGTCGATTCGAGGAAGTGGATACCGATTCTTGATCGTAACTTTGTTAAGCTCTCGGTAGTCAGTGCACATGCGGAACGTTCCATCCTTCTTCTTAACAAACAGTACCGGAGCTCCCCATGGAGACGAACTTGGACGAATAAACCCCTTGTCGAGTAGCTCTTGTAGTTGCGCGGAGAGTTCGTTGAGTTCGCTTACAGCCAAACGATACGGAGCGCGTGCAATCGGAGCGGCACCTGGAGCCAAATCAATCCCAAACTCAACTTGTCGAAATGGAGGCAAGCCAGGCAGATCTTCAGGAAATACATCTTGGAAGTCGCGAACTATCGGGTAATCATCAATTTTGCGCTCGGGATGTGTCGTGTCAGTGACGTTTGCAAGAATCGCGAAGTGACCCTTACGGAGGCATTTCTGAGCTTTAAGGAATGAAATAATGCCGGTGACTGTTCCACCTTTCTCACCTTGAACCGTTAATACTTTACCGTCTTCGAGTGGGATACGAACCACTTTTTCTTGGCATAAAATTTCTGCTCGGTTTTCGGATAACCAATCCATTCCTACTATGACGTCGAAACTACCAATCGGGAAAGGCATAAGGTCAATTCCTAGGGTATGGCCAGCTAGTTCTAACTTACATCCCTTAACTATCTGAGTCGTATCATGAAGTTTACCATTTGCTAGTTCTACCACATATTTAGCATCTAAGGCGATTGGTTTAGCGTTAATCAATTTAGCAAATTTAGTGGAAATAAAACTTTTCTCAGCACCAGAATCAAATAATACAGTAGCAAAGAAACCGTTCAAAATAAATTTACCATTAATCACGTTGGCGTCATTGCGAGCTTCACCCTGGCCCATGACGAAAGCTCGACCTCTACCATTTCCACCATTCCCGTTATTACCATTTCCGTTGCCATTCCCATTACCATTACCTCCACCGTTACCATTCCCGCCGTTATTTCCCTGATTTCCGTTCCCTTGTCTTCTCAGCTGAGGGCAGTCTCTTTTAATGTGACCCTGAGCACCACACTCAAAACAGCCACGGGCTCCCCCATTGTTGTTCTGGTTCTGACCGTTGTTGTTCCCATTACCCCGATTGTTCCCATAGTTGTTGTTCCTCCTGGGGCGGTTTTGTTGTTCAGGCAAAGTTGCCCAACAGTCTTTTGCTTCGTGGCCCCCCTTGCCACACCTTTTGCAGCTCATATTCTTCCTACAATTACCAGCATGATGCTTTCCACACTTGTTGCACAAAGGCAGGTTACCTTTGTAGTTGCCTTGCCCATTGCCACCCTGGCGGTAGTTACCACTGTTATTCCCGGACCTCTTGCTTTGACCTTGGGAGTTGTAAGATCTCCCAGTGCTGTTTCCAACACTCTGGTTGTTCATGGAATTCTCAGGAGCTTCATCATCAGCTTTTCTTTTGCCACTTAAGGCAGTCTTCTCAGTGGCTCTTGCAGGAAGTGTACCTTTCTCAACTTCCTGATCAGTGAGCTTGTGAGCCAAACGGATGGCTTGTTGCACGTTCGCAGGGTTGCTGGCAGTCACCAATCCTTTGATTTGAGGCGCGAGGCCTTCCAGATAACGCTCAATGCGTTTGAACTCAGCATCGACCATTGTGGGGCATAGGACCTCATACTCATGATATCGTGCAGTGTACTGTTCGATTTCAGACCCAGACATCTTCAAATTCAGGAATTCACCCTCAAGCTTCTTGACTTGGTCACGTGGACAGTATTCTTCCATGATCAGCTCCTTAAACGCTGCCCACTGCATGTTATTAGCCGCGTCTAGCCCAACCATCTGAATTTCAGCGTTCCACCAGGAGAGTGCAGCTCCTTCGAAGGTACCAGTAGCAAACTTCACCTTGCTCTCAGCTGGGCAGTTACACATGGAGAAAACCTTTTCGGACTTCTCAATCCACCTGAGGAGTCCTACAGCTCCTTCTTCGCCGGAAAATGTCATCGGCTTACAGTCCATGAAGGACTTGAACGTGCAGTGATGGTGGTTTCCTGATGCATAAATAGTTCGGATTTTAAAATTAAACAGGTCAAGATATAATTGCTTTGTGCCTTAACCGGCATAATAGTTACCCTGTGCGGCATATGCAGCTTGGACGGCTGCCACCGCGGCTTGCACATGTTCAGTAATCATTGCTTGCAGCTGTGCAGGCGTCATGTTTATGTTGCCTCTTCCGTTTCCTCTTCCAGACATCTTGCTGAATAGTTAAAGTAGCCAACGTTCAGTCATAATTATACCTTATACATATCCCATAATATGTATATTAACCATTTTCCCGTTATCCCACTATTAGTCCAGAAAAATATTTGTGCATAATGGAGGCGTCGTCGAGGAACGTCGAAAGTCGGCTTTCCCAATAAAGTCACCGTCGGCGTAGTCGTCGTAGTAGAAATCAGGACGTAGCGTGTAGCGTCGTTTCGTTGTCGCTTTCCCCAGAGTAGTGTGCGTATTCGCGGTCGCATTTCGTATTCGTGTGTGAAAATTTCCTAAGGTCTTCCGTTAGACTACTTAGACACGGTCTATACATATATATTTATATATATATATATATACATACGTATTAAGCCTTTACTTACACAGCAGAGCGAGTATCCCAGGTTGGCACGTAAAAATTTTGGTTTTGGGAATTTGTTTGTTCGTTTGTAACTAAGGTTTCAAGTTGCAGTTTCCAAATCGTTTTAAAAATTGATTCCAGTTCTCTGCAACTTATGGCTCTGATACCAATCTGTCACACCCCCAAATAACCACTAACGGAGTTTATACCGTTAAGGGGTGCGGCTAGACCAGGATTCACAACCATTAGTTACAAATACTAAACGAATCAGAGTTAGTTCAAAATCAGATATAAAGTAAAGTCTCAAATACAAACGCAGCGGAATAGAATATTGTCTTAGCACTAACCACGTGCTTTACATAAATGTTGTTTTAAATTCCCAATTTAGTTTAAATAAGAGTAAACATCCTCTGTGCCATGCCAACCTCCAGCGGATACTCCTTAGCGATCTGCAAAAGTTTAAACCACGCAAGTGTCAACCTAACGGTTGGTGAGTTCACAGTGGGCTTGTCATGCATTGGCCCGGTCTCATAATCATAATTCGTGTCAAGGTATACTTACAAGTTATTTATTTGTGAAAAGCAATGCTCGTAATTATTTCTTTGTTTATAAATGAAGTTTCCGTGACCTACGTCATCGGGTATGTACTAGTTCCGTAAAGTTAAAGGACTCAACCGATATCGCGGGTAGCTAATCCGTTGTTCCATGCTCTAAGGAAGTTTGTACCAAAGCTGACTTATTTTGTGGGGGCCGAGCCATCCCGTACGGTGCGGACCTACGTCATCGCGGTTTTTGCCTCCCCCGTGTCCTCTCGGGATCACGGTCAGATAGGCTGATATTGTACCTCCGTGCACTCCCCGTGCCACGGGGCGGAGTTTGTCAAACTCCAGTAGATCTACCCAACATCCCCTCGCTTTACAATTAATGGCACAATTTTAGTTGAGGACTTTTAAGTTATAAGGCATCCTTAGAAAACATGTGATATCATGTGGTTCAGACTTTAACCTACACTAGCCATATTAAAATGTTTTCAGTTTTGTTTCAAAAATAGTTTGTTTAAGTCCACAAGTGTTTCCCATAAAACACTTCAGTTCATCAAGTGGGTGCCGAGCATTCCCGAGTTCTTCTTGTTCATTAGTAGGTGCCTAGCACTCTAGAGTTTGTTCAGCATTGTTTTTCGTTAAGTTATTCGGTGTGGCCCAAACAGGCTCACGGTAAACAAGTTAGTGACACTCACCTTGGGTTGCACTGCTACACTTCAAGTAATCCAAATTATGTTTGCTTAACGAAGACCTATGAACACGTTTAGGTCTTAAGTATTAGTTTCGTGTCTAATCTTTACTTAACGTCACTATGGCCCATAACATAGCACGTTGCAACTATGACTCGACATACCGACACACGACACCAATGGTTGATCATAAACAAGGGTTCATATAATTCAGATATCAAGCATGTTTCATCATGGCATAATCATGTAAGTCATGGCATAACACTTAAGCAAATTTCACAAGTTTGGTTTTTAGGTCAGGTCTTAGTTTCGCTAGCATAGTTTCGCTAGGCAGTTTCGCTAGGTGCACGGGCAGCACTTTCGCTAGGCAATGCCCGGTAACACAGTTTCGCTAGGCTAGTTTCGCCCGAAACTGCTGACGCAGTTTCGCTAGCCTAGTTTCGCAGGGAAACTGGTTTGAACTTTCGTTCAGGTATTTCGCTCGGTAGTTTCGTTCGAGCAGGTCTGGTCAGGTTACCCGGCGACACTATAGTTTCGCTGGGTAGTGTCGCTGGAAGGAGATATAGTTTCGCTACTTAGTTTCGCCCAGAGAACACGCAGTTTCGCTGGTCGCGAAAAACATACGGATTTGCCTAAAAATCAACCTAACGGCTTCTGATCTTACATGCAATTCATTATTTAGCATACATAGGCATTTACCAACATAAATCAAGCAGCTTTAACACGTTTAACATGCATTTTAATCATCAAATCTCTAAAAACACTTCTAAACCCTAAAATGACCAAAATTGCATAAATCATCATCATGGTTTGTTTTTAAACGTAAAGTTGCTGACTTTATGATAAAACTAGCATCCCTAGACAACATATTAGTAGATCAAGCAATTACATGAGGGTTTGAGCATACTTTTTAAGAAAACACAAAGAAAACACATAAATAAAGGTTTTTGGGACTCACGTTTGGTTCAAGAATCGATAGATGAGATGAGATGATGGTCTAGAGGCTAAGATCTCGGTCCCTTGATGGTATCCTCGGCTGACCAGATTCCAGAGAAGTGTGTGTGTGTGTTTGTTGTGAAATGAGGCAAATGAGGCTACTAGGGTTTATTAAGTTTATTTATATCAGAGGCTAGTTTCGCTGGCAGTTTCGCTGGCCAGGCGAAACTAGCTCTGGTCTCGGGTACATTGATCAGTCTTAGCCTACTACCGGGCGAATCTGTAGTTTCGCTCGGTAGTTTCGCTGACTACCAAATTTAGGCAATTTTCACATAATCAAGTATTTACAATTAATCATGCTATTCACAATAATAAGTCATGTATTTAAATCACATTGCACATAAAGACAATCAATGATGAACACATAACACATGTGGACGGGTTCGGTGATCAACCAAAGGTCGTGGACGTATTCGGCCTAGTTTAAGCATTAGTTACTTAAGTTAACACTTATAACGTAACTAACGGGTTTGTCTAACGGAAGTTAACCTTGAAATTCTCGGGTGTCACATCATTCCCCTGAAATTGGAATTTTCGTCCCGAAAATTATTCTTGTGTCGTAGCGTTCGCAGCATCAGCTGTCGTCGTTGCTGTCGTCGCTGGGGAAAGAAAGCAAAAAGTTTTAGGGTTGTCACATCCTCCTCCCGTTAAGGAATTTTGGTCCCCAAAATTAAATTATACCTTGAGTTTCTGTGGACGTTTGCTCAAACAAGTGAGGATACTTTTTCTTCATCTGATCCTCACGTTCCCAAGTATATTCAGGTCCACGCCTTGAGTTCCATCGCACCTTGACGATCGGAATCTTGCTACGTTTGAGGGCTTTCTCCTCGCGTCCCATGATTTCTACTGGTTGCTCAATAAATCTTAGATGTTCGTCAATTTCCAATTCCTCCAGAGGAATTATTTCGATGTCTTCAGCCAGACATTTCTTCAGATTGGAAACGTGAAACACGTTGTGAACTCCATCGAGTTCAGCAGGGAGTTGCAATCGATAGGCCACCGGGCCTACTTCCCCAATAATTTCAAACGGACCGATGTAGCGAGGATTTAACTTTCCACGCTTCCCGAAGCGTATCACTCCCTTCCAGGGAGATACCTTCAACAATACTTTGTCACCCACCTCAAACTTTAGAGGTTTTCGGCGTTTGTCGGCATAACTCTTTTGTCGATCACGCGCTGCAGCTAGCCGTTGCCTAATTTGAATAATTCGCTCGGTCATATCATGGATAACTTCCGGTCCAGTGAGCCCTTTCTCACCCGTTTCAGCCCAACACACGGGCGATCTACATTTTCTGCCATATAGTGCTTCGAAAGGTGCAGCACCTATACTTGAATGATAACTATTGTTGTAAGAGAACTCCACCAGTGGAAGGTGAGTCTCCCAATCTTTCCCAAAGTCAAGGACGCAAGCTCGGAGCATATCTTCCAAGGTTTGAATGGTTCGTTCCGATTGACCATCTGTTTGTGGGTGATAGGCTGTACTCATATCTAGTCGGGTTCCCAATGCTTCCTGCATTGATTGCCATAATCGGGAAGTAAATCGAGGATCTCGATCGGAAATGATAGTCTTAGGCACACCGTGTCGCTGGTCGCGAAAAACTCACAAATCAGCCTAAAAATCAATCTAACAACTTTCATACTTCATGTGGTTCAATATTTAGCATGCATAATCATTTACCAACATTAAACAGTAAGTTTTAACACCTTAAACATGGGTTTTCACATTCAAATCACCAAAAACACATTTTAAACCTAAAATGACCTAACTAGCATGAATCTTCATTATGGTTTGATTTCAAGCGTAAAGTTACAGACTTTATGATAGATCTAGCCTTCCTAAACATCATATCAGAAGATCAAGTGATTACATGAAGATCTAAGCATGCTTTTTAAGAAAACACATAGAAAATGCATAAAGAATGGTTTTGGGACTCACGATTCGATCTAGGGTCCGAATGGATCCGAATGGATGATGTCTCGAGGCTGAGATTACGTCGGCTCGTGGTGTTTCTCGACTGACCAGAAATTCCAGGAGAGTGTGTGTGTGTTTTGTGTGGTTTATGTAAATGGAGAGTAATTAGGGTTTTATGGTCTTTATATCAGGAGCTAGTTTCGCTGGCCAAGCGAAACTGGCTCTGAACACATGCAAATCAAACAGCTTAGCCGGCTACCGAGCGAATCTGTAGTTTCGCCCGGTAGTTTCGCTGGAAACCAAAACTGGACAGTTTATCACAAAATCAAGGATTCACAATTTGTCATGCTATTAATAGTACTAAATCATGCGTTTAAATCACATTGCACATAATGACAGTAAACACATAAACACATAACACAAGTGGTCGGGTTCGGTGATCAACCAAAGGTCGTGGACGTATTCGGCCTAGTTAAGCATTAGTTACTAAGTTAACACTTATAACGTAATTAACGGAGATTGTCTAACGGAAGTTAACCTTGAAATTCTCGGATGTCACATATATAAACCCCAATGGTTCTCCTAGTTGAGGTTGCTGATTCAAGTTGCTGATTACGATTTTGGTGCAACCACTTGGAGATTACGATCGTAAACCCGAGAGAGCTAGTTTACGATTACGATTTTGTACCCGACAAGTTCATCTTGTGTGCAATATCAGGTTTTATCATTTATATTAATCGTTTTCTTGGTTTTCTTCTCATTTCTCATCTTGAATCAATCAATCACTTGGATTCCGCACTCGTGATTGATAGAATATCGTGAACGGTTGTTGATTCTGGACCAACAAATATCCATAGTGGAAATATAGAATTACCAACCTTCTAAAAGAAGTTGATGATTCCCTGATTGATTGCATAGCCAATAGATCTCATCATCCTGAAATGGAATTTGCTGAAATCAAAAGGCATAAGAAGGAAATTCTTCAACCTCTCTTATGCCTCATAACAGAAAAAAATCTTCACCATAATCTAAAACCTCAAACTAAGTGTCAAGAGCATCACATACAACAAATCTGGTATTGTGATTCAGGATGCTCTACCCACATGACTAGGGAGATAAAACTATTAAACAACTATGTGAAGAGAAAAGGAAGATCCATCACTTTTGGTGACGGTATAAAATACAAAACAATTAGGTACGGAACCATTACCAATGGTGAAGTCATAATTGAAAATGTGTCACATGTCCAAGGTCTAAAATACAACTTATTGAGTTGCGGACAACTATGTGACAAAGGCTTTAAATTTACTCTTTACTCCAACAAGTGTGAACTTGTTGCACTAAACGACAGTAAAATTTACCTAACGGGAAAAAGAATAAACAAGAATCTTTACTTTATAAACTTCAATAATCTGATTTCAAATGAGTCATTCTGCCTTGTTTCAAAGTCCTCTAACAAAGAGTCTGAGCTTTGGCACAAAAGACTATCACATCTAAACTTTAGAACAATTGTTGAACTAGCAAATAAAAAGATGGTAAAAGGTCTTCCCACCATATCCTCAAAATCAGAAGAAATCTGTGAAGCTTGTCAAATGGGAAAAATAAAAAAAGCCTCTTACAGAAGTCTTCAAGAAACATCTGGAAATTAGCCACTTAAGCTAATTCACATGGATCTCCGTGGACCCATAAGCACAGAGAGCCTTGGTGGAAAGAAATATATCATAGTTATGGTGGACGATTCTCGAGATACACATGGGTTGAATTCTTGAAATAAATCAAGAAAATTCAAATCGTAATTCAGAAGCTGATTCTGAGAACATCCTCATTATCACAATAAATCAGAAAATTCAAATCGTAATTCAGAAGTTGATTCTGGATCCATACGACTTGAGAGCAACAACTAAATGCAGCCGTGTCTTTAGCCTCCGAAGTAGAAGTGGGAATGGTGGCTTGTTTCTTGCATTGCCAAGACACGAGTCTGTTTCCCAAATATTGACTGTCACCAGATGTTGATTTTCTATCCAACTCACATCCTCCATAATCACTATCTGTATAAGCATACAAATCAGATGAGACTCCGTTAGGGTACCACATACCAGGATTTGGTCTACCCTTCAGATACGAAAATATCTGCTTTACCACAACTTCGTGAGATTGCTTCAGATTTACTTGATACCTAGCACAACAACGCACACTAGACATTATATATGTTCGAATAGCAGTTAAATGCATCAAGGAGTCAATCATTGACCGATAATGAAATGGAATAATATCAACCCCCTGAGCGTCAAGTGATAAACTCAAGGAAACAAATGAGGGAGTAGAAGTAAGAGTACAATTCGTCAAGTTGAATTTAATCAGGATGTCAGTGACGTTTCCCTTGATGAATCGAAATTCACTCATCAGATTACTCAATTTATAATCCAAGAAAGAACTTTAATTCTCCCATCTCACTCATATCAAGCTTTGCTTCCATCACCTTTGTAAATTCCTCACAAAGAGCGTCATTAGTCAAACAAAAAATAATACCGTCCACGTATATTTGCACCAACAACAAATCTTCTCTCGATCTTTTCGTAAGTAAGGCCTGATCAATTTTAAAATATAACTTTATAATTTTTAAATCTTCATTATTTGTTATACAAAATTTTAAATATTATTATTTTTATTTCACGAGTGTATGCTAAAAGTTTTATTTTTTCTTATACATTTACATTTAAATCTATCCTTAGTAAAAATGATAATAATTATATTCGAAATTATTAATTATATAATTTTAAAGATATTTTATATAATACATGGGTTGATATAATAACTAATAGAGTAAATTACGACAATCGTTCCTGTTGTTTGCACGAAATTAATCTTTCGTCCATGTGTTTTAAAAATTACGGTTATGGTCTGAAGGTTTGCACATTTATAACACCTTTAGTCCATGATGCTAACTGCCGTTATAGTTTTTTTCCTTAAATTAGTGTAAAATACTAAAATGATAATTATACCCCTACCCTATAAGTTAAAATATGGTTGTACACGATTAAATTTTTTTTTTTGTTTTTTTAAGTTAGTTAACAGAAGTTGGTTGGAGCTTTAGCTTGGGTTTCTAGGGACTCAAGTTCAAACCTCACTAATGACATTATTTGTTCTTTGGTACCTCCAAAGCTCTTTGGGCTTGAGAAGTTTTTAGCGACCCAGGTTCGAATCTTTGGGAAGGGGGTTTTACCGGTGGCTGCTCGCAGTCCGGGTTTCCCCTCGAACTGGGGCAAGGAGGTGATGTCCTGACTCGCTCGCACCCGTAGACTTGAGACACTCTCAGAGACACTGAGTCATCGTGATGGGCTGAGCATCGACTAAGAAATTGCTGTTAAAAAAAAAAGTTAACGGAAAAAATGTAAAGATTATTATTATTATTATTAATATTATTATTATTGTATATATATATACAATAGAGAGTTGGACATATGCTTCTGTGCCATTCGGATCCGGATCCGGGTCAAAAAAGGCGGTATTGTTTCAATCGGAGCTCCGGTCAGGGTTTTCATTGGCTTTGTGTATATAGGTCGGTACCCTCTGATTTTGTTCGCCGTAATTGAAGATCACCCTCAACCCTAATTTACATCCTCTCGACGATATTCAATCGAAGATCATCCTTTATTCTGTGCGATCGTCTTCAACCCTAATTTATAGAGCAGATCCACTTTGTGAATGGTAGTGGTGCTGCCAGTGCGTGCAGCGGTGGTGGTGGTTGTTGTGTGGCGATGGTTTCCGGTAAATAGGTTAAAGAAAAGGTGCGTAGATGCTAACCCGACCCTAATTTCATCTTCGAGGTTTATTTTATGTGTTGGATTTAGGTTTGCATCTTCTGGCTTTACAAACCCGCAAGAACAACAACCGTCTCTCCTTTGGATACTTCCGGTTGAAATCGACATCCTGACCAAGACGCCCTGCTTCAAAGGTCAATCCTGTGTTTCGATATCAAATATTTATGCTTCTATTATGTATCTGAGGCTGATTTTGAAATGGAAAGATTGGTTCCCTCAGTGATTGTTAAAATTCTTCACGCCCCTGCCCAAGTTTTTTTGCCCAAATTTCATGCTTCATTGATAAATTTTTATGTGCTAAAAACATCTCATGTCTATATCAAAGTTTCACCTATGTTATGCCTCTATCTGTTTGATTTGTTGTTGAAGGTTGTTAACATGTTTAGGTTTTTCTACTAACTTTTGAGCATACATAATGGATTTTTAACTGTGGTAAATGATTTTAGGTCTATAGATTTATTTCAAAATACAACTGCTGCTTAATCTTTTTTTTGGTTTTATATATGATCTAATATGTTCAATTGCGTAACTTTGATGTCGTCTCTCATCGATTTTAATTCTTTTTCTGTAGATGCAAAGAAAGGGGATATTACGAACAATCGATTGACGACGGCTGGGGTGGGGTATAGAATCGCAGACGAAGGGAATGAAAATCCACTTTGCATCTTCCCATTGCAGAGTGCAAAGACGGTATGGTTTTTGGAACTTTTAAATTTTTGTTAGATGTTTATAATATCTTTGTATTTTCTTTACATAATTTATTATTTCACTGCACATCCAACTCAGATTAACAGACGTACTCTTCAATATGAACACCTTAGAATCTCTGTAAGTTGTTTGTTTAATTATTGAGATCAAGTTTTGGTTAAATTATTGATAGCAACTTGACCTTTATTTGTTGATCCTTTCAGCATCTATTGGAAGTTAATGACCGCAAGGATCTTACACAGGAAGATCAAGACACTCTAATAGAAGATCTGGTGCGCTCTTGCAAATTGTGTTGAATAGAAGCAAAAGTGACTGAATCATTTTGTGAATGATCTTCAAAATTAAATTTTATACGTGAGAGAGATAACCTCAATATGGCAGATAGATGAACTTAGACGCCACAAGCCTACACCAGTAGACTAAGCTAGAGCTGGTAAACTCTTTCTAAAGATACATATATTTGGATGCTTATAAAGAAAATGCAGTTACTTATTATTTGTGTGAAACCAGGATTGAATTATGTTGAGCAGTCCTTTTGGAAAGCCATACCCCATTACTTACGCCGTCTCAGCAATGCTCTAAAGAAGGTAAATTGTCCTGGCTTGTATTTATATAAATCTTTTTGTGTAATTGTTTTTCTTTCAGCATACTGGGAAGCCACTTCCTTTGACATGCACACCAATAAGATTTGGATCCTGGATGGGGGGTGATCGAGACGGAAATCCTAATGTCACTGCAAAGGTGAGGTTTCAGATCAGATCTTTTTTCCTAAACTTAGCCTTATTTCAGTTCTATGAACGAATGGATTAACTCAGTAATAATAGCATCCGTCTAATATATGAATCGTATTTTTATCGCAGGTTACAAGAGATGTATCTCTTCTATCAAGGTGGATGGCAATTGATCTTTACACACGGGAGGTTGACAACCTCATATTCGAGCTTTCTATGAACCAGTGTAGCAGTAGCCTGGCACATCTAGCACATGATATTATTAATGAAGGTCTTTTATTTGTTTTTTTGTTCATTGTAGATCCAGCAGGTGTTGGTTAGCCTCTTAAAATAAGTTTATTTTTCCTTTTTCAGAAAAGTCTGAAGAGGACCGGCACATGAGTTGGAGCCATACACCAAAGCATCAAAGCCACCACAGTCATGGCCTATCTACACAACTTCCACATCAAGCTGATGTACCCTCTTGTACAGGTTAAACCACCAGCCAATTGATTTAATCCGATTCTATGAAGTAATATATATCAGAAACCGATACCTTTTTATTGTTTTCATAATTATGTGTTATTGGTTAGTTACTGGCAACTAATATGTGATGTTGTTAACTATTGTGTGTTGAAGATCGCTCCCTGATTTGCTCTACTTCTTTTTGTTTGCGAAATTCCGGTTCAGCAGCAAAGGATCTCGGAAGGTATTTCAGGTCAGTAACAATTCTTTCGTCCGCCCTATTTCTATGTTGTCCTTTGATGATCCTTGATGTTTTGAAGCAAAGGATTTGGACCCATTTTCAGGTTGGGGCCTTCTCAAAGTTTATTAAATTGCATAACAGTACTAAAAGGTCATGTATGTTTAAAAAGCTTTTATGTCTCCATAACAGTTTTAAAATCTCAAGCAAGCTCTTGAAATTCCACTGTTTGCACTATAGAATAAAATAGAATTTGATTCACTCTGAAAAAATCTCTAAAATTAGCTTTTAAAAATTACAACAGTGTTATAAATCATTGACATGACAATGTTGAAACTCATTTATTCTATCAAAAAAGATTATGTTTTCATAAGAGGTTTAAAAACGCGTACACACTTTTGAAGTCTCTATGCTTCTAAAAAAAATACACACATATCTGCATTATACCTCTTTTTCCCCTCTTCATATATAGATAAATAATTATCATATCCTAATCACACATATTATCATTATACCTACTCCTTTTGGGGTTCTTTTATGCTTATAAGTTCGGTATCCATGTATTGCTTTTACTATTTGGTTATCTTGCGTGTGCATGTGATTACGTTGTATGTGTCTGTGTTCTTGGTGTAACTTGCGTGTTTCATTCTTTTCGCATAAAGTATTGTTCGAATTTGCCGCATTCTTTCTTTGTTGTAGCTGAATTTCATATGTTGTGTAATATGTTTGCCTTCAAAGCTTAGAGCTGGCGTAGATTTAGTCTTAATATATGGTGTCGTTCCTTATATGAAAATACTTTTTTTATGTGTTTTTTTTTTAGAAACCAGCGGTATGCTTTGCACAATGGAATATGTTGCACTAATCCTTAACATGGAAATGGTAGATATCCTAGAATAATTAGTACTTTGATTGCTATTATTAAGTTTTGGTGTTTTTGTAACATGTTCTACCTTAGAAGCTTAATTGCTTAAAGTGGTTGTCCATTGGTATACCTGGGAGGACCTGTTCATGTTTATTGAAGGTTCAGAGGTGTGCTCGACTTACCTGATCCAGCAACATAACTTTTGTTGATACTAGAGAAAAGTTGTTTGAGGTATGTGATTCGAGTTGTGTGCTTAACATAGATCTTTACTGTAGATAATTATGGTTTTGCTTATTTAATTGTAGAGCGAGGTTTTAAAGATAGAGAAGTGCAGAAAGTGGAGTGTGAGCAAGGTTAAGAGGTCAGGTAATCAATTACTGGTAGAGATACGAATTTGTCGTCGGTAAGTGTTTAACCAATTTAGGTGTATGCTTTGCTTTGTCAGGGATTTTCTGATTCTTGCTTGGGGTTGTAAGAGATGTTTGCGGTTTGGATGTTTGGGTTGTTTGTGTTAGGATAAGTCAAAGGAATTTTTTTAACTGTACGTCTTTTTGGAATTCTGTTTGTTGTTTGATTTATAGGTATTGCTGTCCGTTTTAGAGGATGGATTTGTTGTTTGATTCATAGGCAATGATGTACATTTTAGAGGATAGAAACCTGACCCATGTTATCACCTAAAACTATAAAAGAGTTTGATCTGGTGTGTTTTTTCTATCTCAGGTGTGTCTTTCCGATGCCTTTGTAAGGACCTTCGTTGGCTGTGCGTTTAAGATCCGTTTCAGGTATATGTTTTTCTGTTTAGGTCAGTTTTTTAATGGTTGTTCTGGTTTGGTATGCCTTCGTAGTAAGATGATAGAAATTATGAGGCAAAATAAGCACCAGGTGGGACCTTTAGTATGGGTACTCTGTTTTCTGTACAACCTGTTTTGCCATACAAGTGACCATAACATGAGAGGTGTGTTCAGATCATGAACCCCATGGTTCTCTGTTATAGTACCATTTGTGTTTGTTTGGTTTTGCGTTTTTGTTTTTTTTTAACTTGTGTTATATAAACGTACAATTTCTTTCGCCTGTGTGGGATTTATTTGTTGTTCAAGTATGGCCTTGGTTATTTTATAGCCTCCTTTGTGTGTCATGTTTTTAGTGGTGTGATCTTCTGCTGTTTCTGTTTTGATTGTGTTTTAATTTAACTTTTTGTTTTTAAAAAGTTTATAAACAATGTCATTGCTGATTGTGTTTTATTTAACTCTTTGTTTTTAAAAAATATATAAACAATCTCATTGCTGCTTGCTGTATCATTTTGTGTCTTTAGGTAAGCACTCAGAAACCATATAAAGGTCATAAACTTCATATCTAGGAGCAGGAGCAGTGTCACATGAAAAAGATAAATAAGATTGAACATGTACAATTATGATTATGTAGTGCAAAGTTGAAATACAGGTATGCGGATTTGTGATCAGATCTGCGAGTTTTGCAGTGCTAGCTTTTGGTTCCATAAGCGTTTAAAATCAATCCGGACCGGTGAATGAAATGCCTAAATACGCTACATGCTGCAGGTCAGGCGAGGTGCGCATTAAGTATCCGGTTAATCTGCCGAGCACTATTAGAGAAATCTTTAGTAATAGGACTTTTCTGCGTTGGGTTCGTTCTTATGATTCCATGTTTGCGATGACAGCTTTGGGTGCTACCATTGTAACTGGAGAAGGAAACGACAATGCTCAGGGGAAACCATTGCTGAAGCAATGCCCAGGTTAGCAGAACCAAATATTTTGATATATGTGTGTTGGTTTGAAATCTTATTGGTCTTCATTTGTTACTTCTAAATATTCTTTTTAGTAGTATATTAAGGTATGAGGCTATGACTTTTTCAAAGATATACTTTTCTTAATGTATTGTATATTGTCTTATTACACTATATTTAATACACAATTCTATATTGGTAAATTGTTTTTGTTTCTTCAAGTTAGCATAACCTTTTTATACTCTTTTTCTTGGTAAATAGTATAGCTTTCAATTTTTGTTTAACGGAACATGCTAATTGTTATAACCTGCACATGATCTTTCGATTAAACGGTACTCATGTTTTTTCTAATCTCTTCAATAAAAGATTATGTTTTGAAGAAGGAAAAGTGACAATGAATATGTAAATTCTTTGTCACTTCTGAATAGAAATCAACATAGGATATTATTTGCAAAGAAAATGGTGTGTTTCTTATAACAAGTCATGTTATTTTAGCAATTATTTAGTACATTAATGAAACAGAGCTACAATAACCAAACAATAGTCTTAATGAAATTGTGTCTATGATAACCAAACATGAATCTGTTGGTACCAGCTTATTTTCTGTTATGTGTGATTTTTCTTTACTAAGTTTTGGACATATTTGCCTATGATATCCAAACAATAGTCTTAATTTTTGTACAATTGTCTTAGCAGTAGCCATGACCGAAGAAGAAAGCAAGAGTGCCAAAAGGAAACCATTGCTGGAAGAAGGTAGGATATTTACGTTTTCCTTTTTTTTGTTTGTCGGTTTCAATTGTGTGTGGATTCCTCACTTTTTTATTTCATTAAGCCTCGATGACAGACATCGCATCATGCGTCTCGAAACTGCAGAGAGGCACACACTGGCCAATTGAATGGTATAGGTTATAGATGTTTCATTTTGGTAAACTTTGACCTCTACACGTTGGTGTTTCGTTTTGGTTATGTTTCTCCTAGGTGCTATATGAGATTAGTATTCTTTGGACTTTATGACCCCGCCTTTTGTTAGTTTTATGTACTTCTCATGAATGAATTGAAACATGTTGATGTCTCATTTTGGTAAATTTTTGGCCAAGTGGTTGTATGATATTAGTAGATCTTTTATTTGGTAAGGTTTTAGTAAGCTCACATGGTTTCGTTTATTTTACATGTCGTATGGTTATTTGTGTTTATGGTTTTGCACTTTCGTATGCTGCCTTGCATGTTTCAAATCGATGCTTCTACATCCTACCTTTCGCTGCCTTGCGTGATTGATGTCACATGCCGGGAAACACGTAGCGACTCGCAACGGTGCAACAAAGGCCTTGCTAGCTGCAACGCGCTAATCGTCCTACTTGTGATATACATATATTAAGTGCCCAAATTTGAGCAATTAAATTAAATGTTAAAGATATGGAATGTAACATCTTAGGTTTATGGGAGAAGTGTTTATATAAAAGTTACATAACATGGAATAAGATGTAAATAAATTTTTGAGAATGTCTAACACACTTATAAATCTATATTTTCTCTAATTTATTCAATTTTTTCGATATTTCCGTGGATTATCGCAGCAACGCGCGATCGATCTCTAGTTGGTATACAAAATTGAGAAACACTTTACGTGTAGATATAGAAAGAATCGCCTGCGGTGACCTTGTTCAGTTCAAAATAGAATAAAAGGGCCAAAATGATATCGCTACTCACACCACCGGCCCAATTGCAAATCAGGCTCGGAACTTGGTTTGTTATCTCTTCCGGCCCCCGATTATCTCAACGATTCATTCCGCAAAAGCAGCAGCAGCAGCTCTTCCACAAATTAAAATCCGCAATGGCCATGGCTGCTGCTAGTGATTCGATGCCTCCCGTAGCTAAGAAGGTGAAACATGAATTGGAGATGTTCGGCGACGTTAGGGTTGATAATTACTACTGGCTCCGTGATGATTCTCGTTCCGATCCTCAAATGCTTTCTTACCTTCAACAAGAGAACCAGTATACTGATTTCATCATGTCAGGTACCTACCATCACTTCACGTCTGTGAAACTTGATTTTTATTGATAATAATAATTGATTTGAGAGGATTTGTATAATCTCTGGAATATTCCCTGAGTTTGGGCTGATTGTTTTGGAAGACCTTCTTGTTATGCGCTGACATCATGAAATGCAAGCAATTTACCTAATTTCAACTAGCATTGTTACATGAAAGCACTTCCTTCGAATCCTAGCAAGTAAAAATGTTTTTCTTGACATAGCAAGACTCCATCTGTCTCATATTGATGAAATAAAACTGGACCACAAGTGTTCAATACAAGTGCATATTTCAGAAGTACGTTCCATAACAACTACATATCATTGACATATATGTATGTTTCTAAGTGTTCGGAACTGAACCAGGTAGTACTCAGACACGAGACTTACTGACTATTCCATCAAAATAACCACTTTGAACTATTGTATAAAAAGTAAATGTACTTGAATTGAAGGCAAGCAAGGAAAAAAAAGATCAACTATCATTTTAATGGAACTATAGAGAGGTATGTACTTAAAAGGCGAGGAAGTTGATTTGCCAACACGCAAGTTTGAGAAAAGTATAAAAAAAACAAACAAACCCATCAAAACCTCACTCAAATAGTAGGGTCTTGGGAGGTTAAGAATGTAAGAGGAGAGCAAACAGTACCTCTATCCCATGGGATAGAGACCGCTCCTCCTGCTCAAGAAAAAAGCTAAACCTTTTAAAATAATTTTAAAGCGAACCTACTCGATAAATATTGTATTATTTATACTTACAAGACCTTTCTTTCAGTTTTCTGGAAACAACAATCCTCACAAATTAATTAGTACTAAATTACACACAAAATAAATTAGCTTTTTATATATTTCTTTCTCTAACAAAAAATATCAACATATTATTCTAAACAATAATAAACTAGAGCTGGAAAGAACAAAAAAATGAGTAAGTTTGCAATGGATTTTCAAAGCATAAAAATGTACTTGTGCTGCTTAAGAAACAACAGAATTTTGTGAAGCAAGGATGAAATGTGGGGATGCATTTTTAGGTTTATCGAGTTGTGCAGTACTGCCGTAACAACCTTATTTGCGGTCTTTGCTTTTCGGTTACTTATTTATATCTTCTGAAATCATCTGTATTGGTACTCATATATTAGGAACCAAACATTTGGAAGACGAGATTTATACGGAGCTAAGAGGCCGCATTAAAGAGGATGATATATCTGCACCGATACGTAAGGGGCCTTACTACTATTATGAGCGGACTTTGGAGGGGAAGGAGTATGTACAACATTGCCGACGCCATGTACAAGACAGTGGGCGTATGCCATCTGTTCACGATATAATGGCAACAGGATCAGAAGCTCCCCCAGAGCATGTGATTTTGGATGAAAATCTTAAGGCTAAAGAGCATGCATATTATAGCATTGGTGCTTTTAAAGTAAGACTGAATATTCATTGTGAAACATATGTTTTCCAAACTTAACTTTTTGCTCAATTTTTAGGTCAGCCCAAATCATAAGTTGGTAGCATATGCAGAAGACACTAAAGGAGATGAGATCTATACCATCCATGTCATGGATGCTGAGACTCGTTCTCCCGTTGGTGAGCCCTTGGTTAGTGTAACTAGTTATCTTGAATGGGCAGGTGATGAAGCTTTGTTATACATCACCATGGATGAAATTCTCAGGCCATATAAGGTAATAATTTTAAGCTGGAGTCAATTAATTTTTCTATCTAAATTACTCAAGTACGATTAACATGTGATTCCAAGTTTAGGGAATTTTCAATTTGAGGATCGTTGTGTTCTGAAACTGTTGAAGCATTAAATAGTTTTTTTATTTGTGATTTTGTTTTAGGCTGCTTTATGTAAAAGTATCTTTAAAATTATATTTGTATAGTTTTTGATGTGATTACCTTTATTTATATAAGGTACAGTACCACAATAGGGAAATTATATAAACCTAAACTAGAAAATTGAATCCATTTGTTTCAAAAACAGAAATAATATTGTGAAATATTGCATCTTTAAACTTTGCAGTGCTTCAATATTTTTCTTCATATCTGCCTCTATTTTGTATATATCGAACAAGTGATATCGGAATAAATAAAGACAAATGTTGCGTGCTTGCTTTGGATGACTTGTCACCTTATGCAATGGAAGCCATGCTAGGGTCCATGTCATAACATATCCATCTTTGGTTCTATTGCCTGCCAAATATCCTTTCTAACTTTCATATAAATGTGTCAAAAAGCTTATGTTAGTAAAGATATGGTAGACCACAGGAACCCGCATGCTAACAACACAGCAAAGTGAGACATCAAATCTTACATTTGGTTTTTGACATAATATATGGGTGTCTACAGGTGTGGTTTCATAAGCTTGGTACAACCCAATCAACCGATTCATGTCTCTATCATGAAAAAGATGATATGTTTTCTCTGGATCTTGAAGCTTCTGAGAGTAAAGAATATCTGTTCGTTGGATCAGAAAGTAAAACTACAAGATCCATTTTCTATCTGGATATCTCAAAGCCTGAAAACGGTCTTATGGTTTTAACACCTCGGTCCGAGGGCATTGACACATCAGTCAGCCACCGTGGCAATCACTTTTTCATCAAAAGGAGGAGTGACGAGGCTTTCAATTCAGAACTACTTGCCTGTCCCCTGAATGATATAAATGCAACTACAATGCTTCTTCCTCATAGAGAAAGGTACCTGACTACCTGTCAACTTTCAAGTTTACTTATAGAGAATTCAATATCAAATTTCTGTTTTAGTACAAATGATTATTCTTTCTAGTTGACTTGAGATATTTCATTTCATGTGCTTTCATATTCGGCACAAATGATGAATACTTTAAGTAAAGGTGGCATTTTTGAGCCATTTGCTTATGAATGGGCCAATTAGGTTATGTTTATTTCAAATATCAATGTATTTAAACAATACATAAATTAAAAAGCGGAGCGGTCAAAGCATAGGATTGGGTTTAAGGTCACCTGAAGTCTATCTTAAATGTTTTCAACCTCTCTTAAATTGTCTATAAGAAAAAAGTTATAATGATGTATATGTAATCATGTTTAAGGCTATCTACATATAAGAATCTAAAAATGGACCATAGTTGTCCAAGGTGCAAGGCGCACTCAAGGCACAAGGCGCTCAAAAAACGAGGGCCCACGATAAGCAAGGCCTATAGCATAAGCATACCATTTTTAGGGGTTTTAGACATGTTTTGGGCTGGTTGTACGCGATTTTTGGATGTTCCTCATCAGTTTGGCCACAATTTGCGGAATTTTGTTGGAATTTACAGGATTTGACCTGACACCTGATTCTAGCCAGAATCATTCTAGAAGCTTGCCGGACCGCCTAGACAACAACATGCTTTGCCTGCAACTTTCCTTGAATGGGGCGCCTTTGACAACTATGAAATGGACACGTTTTGGTGGGTCAAGCTAATGTGTTGTTTAGTGTATATCAAAAGTGGGGTCATACACTATCAAATTTTAAATTTATAAACTCCTTATTCACCAGGGGATTATACCAACACACTAAGGCAAGTATACCTGTCGTGCGTAGCACAGTATTGGTAAACACCGGGTTGTCGAACCCTCAGGGGCACGGACTTTGTTGAAAACAGTCGGTTAATAATTCAGCCGGATTTTGTTTTGTTTTAAAAATGGATTTTAATTTAGAAACTGAAAGTGGCAGCAATTAAAACGTTGTTTGGAAAAACAGAGTTTGGTAAAGGATCACTTAGGCATGGCTCCTCCAACTTAGGTTTGACAGGTGTATCGGTAATGCGTTATACTTATCTCTGAGGTGAACTAGGGTCCTAGGACAAGGCTTACCTAGTTCCTATGGATAGATTCACGTTTAGGGTTATAGACACGCCCTAGACGGTTACTACTGGTCCATGGTTAAGTATTGAGAAGGTTACGGTTTTATGAAGTGCCCTAGGCGGGGTCCCGAGCTATCGGTGGCTCAACTCACAACTGGTCGAAAGGTTAGGATAGGTATGGCCCTAACGGTCCTAGAGTTGTGAAACGGTTACGATTGGGTTGATAGGTTTGTTAGGTTTTACAGTGGATATCCGAGTTACCGATTTTAATTTTTATTAAAACCGATTTAATATATAAATTAATACTATATTAATTTTGCAGCGGAAACGATTTAATTTAAACACACGGATACAACCATAACAGGATCAATCACCAATCACCGTACACGACAAACACAAGAAAATTATTTATTTAAAACAAATAAATAAATAAATTAATTAAATATTTAAATGAGTTAGATATACCTTGGCGGGATCCGAGCAACCGCTCGAGACACCCGGATTCAACGGGCTCGCGCTAGGACGAACTGAGACTTCTGACTCGAACCTGCGAGACAGATCATCGACGGCGGCGGTGGTAGGGTTACCATGGGCGGCGGTGACAAAACTTTTTCCACCGGAATTGCAACCGGAACAGTCCCCACGAAAATCTCATCACCGGTGACTGGCGGTGACGCGGTGGCCGGCAGGTAAAACGGCGCGGGCCACGACGAGGGGATCGGGCGCGGTGGCCTCGGCTGCGCCGGCAACGCGAGGACCACCGGCCGACGATCGGGCGGTGGTGCGGCGGCGGCGGCTCGGGCTGCGGCTTTGGCTTCGGCTCGGGCTGCAGCTGCTTCTCTCTCGAGATGAGCACACACACTGGCAAGACGGGGATCCATCGGAAAAGTTCGAGGGATTGCGGTGGTGGTGGCGGCGTCGATCGGAGGCGGACGGCGGCTGGGGAGCCGGCTAGGGATTCGGCGCAGAGAGAGAGAGAGAGAGAGAGATTGGAGATTAGGGTTTTGTGACTTGTGTTACAATTAATCTCCCTCTCCCTTATTTAATTAAAAATCGCGGACCGGGGATCTGACGGACTGGGCCCGGTCGCGATTTTCTTTAAGCCACCAAGCTGATCAGTCTGTTAATCCGGTAACAACTGATTAGCCCGTCTATTTATTTTACGAGTGTTTTTGGCCGAAATAATTTTGCGTTTTAATTAAAATAAATAATTAAGTATTTATTTATTTAATTAACCACTTAGTTCGTTTTAATACTAATTAACAATTAATTATAATTAACCACTTAGTTCATTTTAATACTAATTAACAATTAATTTGATTTTATAGTCCGTTGACCCGGGTGTAACTCTTACGGGTCAATATCGGTCGGGTTCATTAATTCGTCGGGTCAGGACACCCTGTTTCCAACAGTCTCCCACTTGGACTGAACGCGATAGTTTAACGAGCGCAGTCAGAGGCACTCTAGCTATGCATGGCTACACCAACTCATATTGACACTTTAAGTCGTTAGCCAAAGTATATCTGATTGACAATCAAGCAGACTCATGACTTGTGCATTCATCGTCATATGTTCCTTTCTGTATAAGACATTGATGAATCATGAGACATGGACTCTCATTTATGATTTATCGATTTTTTTTATTCTCAATACAATTCGAAGTGATCCAACAAACACACAGTAAGCTTGGGTGAAGCCTCACACTTATCACTTGGAATCAACGAGGGCGCCTTTATGTCTAACCGTTGCCGAAGCAAGAGTACATAATCCCTTGTTGAGGCATACAACTCCCACTAAACCTCAGAGCCATTCCCAAAAGTAACCGTTATGGTTGGCAGTTACGCGACAACGTTAGGCTACAATCAAAGAATATTCTTTAGTAAGGGAGTTCGAATATGCGTCTCAGGTCTAAGGATACATTAGAGCATGCATTAATCAAGCAAGCAAGACTTCCATGTTGGCATTGCATGATGCGAGTTACGTCCAACGTCATTTACTAATGAGGTCTGTGAGTTTGAACGTTAAACGACTTTAAGGTTCAAGCAGTCACAATAGTCTTACTTTAGTATAGCTCCCACTAACTAATCGACTACGGACATTTAGGACAAGAACTTATTGTCCAAGGATTAAACGTATAAATATTGAACACAGTTATGTAATTCATTATTGCATAAAACAGATAGATGGAATAAGAATAATATAGATAACTGCTGGTGTTCATATATCCAAATACTGAATCAAAACACGTCTTTAGCTAATCTAAGCCCTATCGCTTCTCTGTGGCGTATATGAGTCTCCTGAGTCATAGGCTTAGTGAGGGGATCAACTAAGTTTTGATCTGTGTGTACTTTGCTTATTTTGATTTCATTTCTGTCGACTACTTCTCTTATGTAGTGGAACTTCCTCAGGATGTGCTTGGCCTCCTTGTGAGACCCTTGCTCTTTGGCTTGAGCTATAGCGCCTGTGTTATCGCACAGCATCTTGATGGGCTGCCTTATGCTTGGCACGGCATCGAGATCGGATATGAACTTATTCATCCATACGGCTTCCTTAGCAGCTTCTGAGGCGGCTATGTATTCGGATTCAGTAGTAGAATCAGCTAGTACTGGCTGTTTTGAGCTTCTCCAGGAAACAACCCATCCGTTAAGAGTGAATACGAATCCCGACTGTGAGCGAGAGTCATCTCGGTCAGTCTGAAAACTAGCGTCAGTGTAACACCTTACAGTGAGCTCTTCATCAACACCTCCGTATACGAGAAACATATCAGTGGTGTTTCTCAAGTATTTCAATATGTTATTTGCAGCCGTCCAATGAGCTAGTCCTGACGTCTGCTGGTATCGACTTGTCACGCTCAGTGCATATAGCATGGCATACATGATAAATCAAATAGCAGAGGCAAATGGGATCGACGCCATTTGACTTATCTCTCGTTCCTTTTTAGGTGCTTGAGATTTGTCCAAGATTATTCCCTTAGTCATGGGAACGACTCCTTTCTTGAAGTTGCTCATGTTGAACCGAGCTATGATCTTATCAACGTATGTGCTTTGACTGAGACCCAAAAGGCGCTTAGATCGATTTCTGTGAATTTTAATTCCCAGAATGTAAGCGGCTTCTCCAAGATCTTTCATAGCGAAACAAGATGAAAGCCATTTCTTAACATCGTTAAGCATGGGTATGTTGTTTCCTATGATCAATATATCGTCTACGTACAATACGAGAAACGATACAACGCTCCCACTTGCCTTTCTGTAAACACAAGGTTCATCTTTATTTTGATCAAAACCAAACTCTTTGACCTTTTGATCAAAACGAAGATTCCAGCTTCGAGATGCCTGCTTGAGTCCATAAATGGACTTGCTTAGCTTGCAAACCTTGTTTGGATTCTCTGGATCGACAAAACCATCAGGCTGAACCATGTAGACATCCTCTTCGAGTTGTCCGTTCAGGAATGTGGTTTTAACGTCCATTTGCCATATCTCATAATCATGGTATGCGGCTATGGCAAGGAGAATCCTGATCGATTTGATCATGACAACGGGTGAAAAGGTCTCATCATAGTCAATCCCTTGGGTTTGAGTGAAACCTTTCGCTACAAGCCGTGCCTTCTAGGTTTGCACATTTCCATGCATGTCAGTTTTTCTTTTAAAGATTCACTTGCTCCCTACTGCCCGAGTGCCGGGAGGTAGCTCAATCAAATCCCAGACATGATTGTCACGCATGGACTGCATCTCAGCGTTCATGGCTTCAAGCCATTTATCAGATTCCGGATCTGACATAGCAGCTTTGTAGTTAATAGGTTCATCGTTAGAATCGGCTATTAACAGGACGTCAAAGGCCTCATGATATCCAAGGTATCTATCAGGCTCATTTCGTATCCTTTCGCTCCTACGAACGCTTGTGCTTGTGCTTGGGTCTGATGGAGCGACAACAATTTTGTCGGTCAGACGCAGCGACCATCTCTGGGTTAGGTGTATCTCGAATTTCTTCAAGATCCACTGGATCACTATTTGTTCCTCGAGCAAGGAATTCTTTCTCAAGGAATTTACCTTTCCTTTTGATGGAAACAGTGTTTGCATCGGGATGGTAGTAATAACCGGTATTACTATAGTATCCAACGAAAGTTACCCTTTTGCCTCGGGGATCGAGCTTGTTGTCAGATTCACTGGTGACACCCCATACCCTGAGGTATGATAGTTTAGGAAGAGAACCATGCCATATCTCATATGGGGCCTTCTCTACTTTCTTGGTCAGTGCCAGATTTATTAGGCGAGCGGCGGTCAAGATGGCATATCCCCAAAAGAAATGTGGCAAGGTAGTCCTGCACATCATCGATCGAACCATGTTAAGCAGAGTTCGATTCCTCCTTTCACTTACGCCATTTAACTGGGGTGTGCCAGGTGGAGTAGGTTGTGAAACGATTCCACATTTTTTCAGATGATTCAGGAATTCAGCGCTTAGGTATTCACCGCCTCTATCAGATCGAAGTATTTTAATAGTTCGACCCAACTGATTTTGTACTTCGTTTTAAAACTCTTTGAACTTTTCAATAGTTTCATGTTTGTGTTTCATCAGATAGACATAGGCATATCTGCTGTAGTCATCGATGAAAGTCACGAAGTATCGTTCACGATTTCTCATTTCGGTTCGAAAGGGTCCACACACGTCGGTGTGAATAATGCCTAACAATCCTTGGGCCCGTTCACCTGTGTGGGTGAAGGGTGACTTGGTTAATTTACCAGATAAACATGACTTGCACTCATCGAAGGAATCTGCATCTTGGGATTCGAGAATCCCAACAGTTTTTAACTTCTTAATGCGGGCCTTGCTTATGTGACCAAGCCTATGGTGCCATAACGAGGATTCGTTACTATCAGCTTTGCTTCTTTTAGAAACATGATAGAGCACCATGTCGAGGTTTAGCCTCGAAATAAAAGATATCATTAAGGTAAGTAGAAATCACATTTCCATTAAATTTATACCGAAATCCTTGTTTAAACAATGAAGAGACATAAATAATGTTTCTGGATAAACCAGGTGCATATAAACAGTTAACTAAAGTAACTACAAGGCCAGAAGAGCATGAAAAAGAATATGTGCCGGTAGCAAGTACTGGGACCTTCTTCCCGTCACCAACGATGAGGTCCATGCAGCCTTTTTTGTCTTCTTCCACTTCTCAGGTTCCTGCAAAACATTAACGATGTGGTAACCACATCCAGTATCAAATACCCATGAATTGGAGGAAACAGTGAAAAGTTCAATAACATTTATTGACATACCTATACCTGATGAGCAACCATTTTTAGGGTTCTTGGTCATCTTCAGCTTTGCAAGATAAACGGGACAGTTGCGACGCCAGTGTCCCATTTTGTTGCACTCATAGCACAGGCGCTCCTCGGGAGGCTGCACATGTGGTTTCTTGCCTTTGCCTTCTTTAACCTTCTTGGCTTTGGAGATCTTTGTATTAGCAATTCTGAGCACGTCCGGCGTGGTCCTGATCTTCATGTTGGGTATCAACGGAATAACCTCCTCGATCGACTGAGCCGAACAATTAATCGCGGTGGCCTCGGCTGCGCCGGCAGCGCGAGGACCACTGGCCGACGATCGGGCGGTGGTGCTATGGAAGGAGCGGCGGCGGCTTCGGCTCGGGCTGTAGCGGCTTCTCTCTCGAGACGAGCACACACACTGGCAAGACGGGGATCTTCGGAAAAACTCGAGGGATTGCGGTGGTGGTGGCGACACCGATCGGAGGCGGACGGCGACTGGGGAGCCGACTGGGGATTCGGCGCAGAGAGAGAGAGAGATTGGAGATTAGGGTTTTGTGACTTGTGTTACAATTAATCTCCCTCTCCCTTATTTAATTAAAAATCGCGGACCGGGGCTCTGACGGACTGGGCTCGGTCGCGATTTCCCTTAAGCCACCAAGCTGATCAGTCTGTTAATCCGGTAACAACTGATTAGCCCGTCTATTTATTTTACGAGTGTTTTTGGCCGAAATAATTTTGTCGTTTTAATTAAAATAAATAATCAAGTATTTATTTAATTAACCACTTAGTTCGTTTGAATACTAATTAACAATTAATTAGATTTTATAGTCCGTTGACCCGGGTGTAACTCTTATGGGTCAATATCGGTCGGGTTTTGTTAATTCGTCGGGTCAGGACACCCTGTTTCCAACAAGGTTGACCTAATAGGTCCTAGACACGACTAAGAAGAAACATACCCGACCTATTGGTGAATGCTTGACTACTTGACAATGGCAAGGGTATCTACTAGCTAAGGGTAAGGTGATTTCTCACTTAAAACTCTATGGTGGACTCCTAATCGAATTCTAGGGTTTCCCTGATGATCGTGACTATTTCTAGTTCACGCGTACACCACAGATTCTGTTGTTCGGCTATACAATAGTCTCCAAATGATAGATGGCTTTGCAAGCTAGGGTTAGGGTTCCACAAGACCAGAGATTACTAGAAACAATATAAGAATTCAATTCATCAACCAAATCAATCAATAATAACGTTTACTTCATAAATGCAAAATATAAGCAAAACCGATACGATACAAAGTCAAACCATGGTTGGATTCGCCTCGCTTAAGCGATACGATGAGTTTAGCCATATGTTAATGTTCAAACATAAATAGATTAGATTCAAATAATAGTTCATGGCTAAATGTAAACACAATACCAAATAGAAGCTCGAATGATGAAAAACACTAACTTTCGCCTCGTCGAATGCTTCAAATCTTCGAAGGACTTCAATGAGGGCTTCCTCTGGCTTTTTCTCTGCTCTCCAAGATGTTCTAAATGGTGGAAATGAGCCCTCTATTTATAGGGGCCGAAATCCAAAAATTTCCAAAATTGAGTCCAGGGTCCTTCACGGCCGTGAAGGGGCTCTCACGGCCTGGGCTATCCGGGGAAGACGGCTTCACGGCCTGGGCAGGGTCTTCACGACCGTGAAAAGGCTCTCACAGCTTGCAGGCCAAGCCGTGAGACAGCTGTTATAGGCGACTGGTCTGCGGCTCAGCATCACAACTTGGTCAAGTGCTTCACGGCTTAGGCTAGGCCGTGAAAGGGGGTCTCACGGCCTGCAAGCCGTGAAGTTTTTTAGCAATTTTTGATTTTGACTTCTGCGTTTGACCGGTTGACCCGAACTTTGACTTTTCTTCATTTTTGCCTCATTTTCCGTGCCAAGCCTGTTTTAACCTGTAAACTCATGATTTTTATCAGTAACGCTTTTAATTTATCACTCTTAAGTTTATTTTTGACGTTTTTAGCCCGAAATACGTTGTCCTTTTATATTCAAAACCACACACATCACAAGCCAACCTGTAGCGATTCTTACTAGGAAATATTATGTTTTGACTCATTACCGCAAGTCTAACCTACTCATCTTCCCACCTTTACCCTTAAGTAACAAAGCATATTATTTTGTACAACGGCATAATCAATAGATAGATATATCAAGAACGGGCCAAGTGGTCAATTAGTTAATGGAGCAAAAAGAGTACTTGTTGCAGGTATCAAAAAAATCCGTTTTAGGTCTTTTTGGAGATTTGCAAAAAGTGTGAACAACTATGAAGAGAGTTCATTAGTCATCCAAAAGTTGTAGTGGGAATTTTAACTTTATTGCAATGAACATACAAGCCCATAATCATTGTAGCCTTAGAGCCCTTGAACCGGCAAAAGTGTATATTTGTATGATGTCATGGGCTACACTACTCTGTCTAAATAAAATATGCTGTTGTACCTTTAGTTTTTTAGACATAGTTTAAGGCATCAATTACATGCAGAAACCCTGAATAAATGCAGTAGAGAAGCTAAGCTCATTGGCCTATACTCATAATCATATGTATGCCTAACCAGGCCCAATTCTTATTCTATTTCATGATACTCAAGTAGTTGGTTGGAGAACAGACATCCTATATAATAGTAAAATGCGAGATGGGAGCAGTATTCATCATGTCTCTGAAGGTTCCCTTTTTCTTAGCATGCGCCCATTAATAATTTAATCTTGTGGGATGCAGTGTGTTCTGTAACTTCTGTTCTTAGAGAGGTTGCTTTGTAATGAGGGGATTTTATTTGAAGCACTTATGTTAATCCATTATTTCCTTATTTTATTTGAAGCACTTATGTTAATCCATTAAAGTCTTCAATGTATTACCAAATCAAATATCAGCAAACATATTATATCTGCCTGTAAATGTAGTTAATCTACAATCCCTTAAAATTCTATTCCTAATTGGTCTTTCTACTGTCAATTGATTTTCTGTTATCCAATTACATTTTACTGGGCTCATTTTTTTTTTTTTGGATTTTTTCTTTTTCAGTGTGAAAATCCAGGACATAACACTTTTTAGTGACCATCTTGTCGTTTTTGAGCGTGAAATGGGTCTACCCCGGGTGACTTTCTACTTGCTTCCAGCTGTTGGTGAACCACTTCAAAGTCTCCAAGGTGGTAAAACTGTTGATTTCATCGATCCAATTTATTCAGTGGAGCCAGCAGAGTCACAATTTTCTTCAAGTATATTGCGGTTTTATTATAGCTCTTTGAGAACACCCCCTTCTACATATGATTATGATATGAATACAGGAGTTTCAGTTCTCAAGAAAATTGAAACAGTAAGTTACATGGTAGTTGATATTACTCATCCTAGCCTGCGTTCTCTTCCTGTTAATTCTCTTTCGATACTTTGGTAAACTTTTACTTGTTACTAATCGCATCAGAGTCTTGCTGTCATACTGTTAAACATGTTTTAAATTCTCCTTTTGTTTTTGTACTTTTTGGTGTTAAATATTATTAATTATTAGGTCTCATGGTCTACTTTTTTATGGAATCAGGTGCTCGGTGGTTTTGATTCCTCAAACTATGTAACTAAAAGGGAGTGGGCAATTGCTCAAGACGGAACTCATGTCCCTATATCAATTGTCTATCGAAAGGATCTGGTCAAGCTTGACGGGTCTGATCCACTGTTGCTCTATGGCTATGGATCGTATGAGGTAAAGCATGTGGTGGATTCTATTTCTATATTTACCTGTTTTTCTCTGATAAATGTGTGTTTTAATCTTTGTGTTGTAGAAATGTCCCATATCAATATTTTTCTCTAGTAAACATAGCTCTTATCTGCAGATGTGTTTCCTTCTTTCAATTGCATCTATAGTTTCTGCCTCATTCAATTGCTAAATGTTAAATCTGCATGCTTCTATTGCATGTAGTCCTCCTCTTATTGCACACTAAGGATCAGTGGTAGGTCAAACTTTTGCTCAAGTATGATGAAATTTTGATCAAGAGTGGAGAGTTGTAACAAAAAGCCACAGATATGAAAGTAGTAAGAGGCAAAACACTTTTCATACGTGTTATAACTGGTACATGTATAATCCATTGCATGGTAACAGTGGTAAGTGCTCCTAGGATAGTTATCGTAGTAATATTATTGTGTGTATGTGAACAATAGTTGATATATTTTTGTAGTATAATACTATATAATTTTGTATATCTGTATCGGTATGGAAACAGCAACCTTTTTTTTTCTTCTTAACATAGCTTTGTTTTTCATGTTGGGAAATTGGATCACTAAACACAAATAACAATTGACAAAAGCTGATAGTTTTATTAATATGAAACTCCACACGTAAAACAATAACCCTACACCTCTATTTATAATAAAACTCTAACTTGATCATCAAAACTCCTACTTTGACTCTAATGAGGAAACCAAGTATTCTACTAAATACAATGATTATCTCTAACCCAAATATACTTTAAATTAAATAATAAACTATTTAATGATATTTATCTAATAATCAAGATTAATCCTTCATTCTCCCCCTTAATCTTGATATGTACCTCTTTGTTTATGTCACACAGACAAGACCACTTAGATCTTTGATTCGAACACAGCTTTCCTTCGACTCACATAGGCCGTTCTTCTTCCTCGTCTAAATCTGGTCGCGATAAATATAGTTGCAGATTCTGGTCGCTAATCTGCAATTTCTTGTCGCTGATTTCACTCTGATCGCTGATATTCAAACTCGTCGCTAATATTACCGTCGCAAATATCTTATTCCCGTCACTGATCTTAAATCGTCGTAAAAACGTTGCTGTATACACGGTCGTCGCTAAAACCAGATTCTGGTCGCAAATTTTCGTCGCTGATCTAAAACTCGTTCTTCTTACTTGATCCCAGAAAACACGGTCCGAGCCTCCGAAAACACGCTCCGAGCCTACGCTCTGATACCAATTGTTGGGAAATGGGATCACTAAACACAAATAACAATTGACAAAAGCTGATAGTTTTATTAATATGAAACGCCACACGTAAAACAATAACCCTACACCTCTATTTATAATAAAACTCTAACTTGATCATCAAGACTCCTACTTTGACTCTAATGAGGAAACCAAGTATTCTACTAAATACAATGATTATCTCTAACCCAAATATACTTTAAATTAATTAATAAACTATTTAATGATATTTATCTAATAATCAAGATTAATCCTTCATTTCATGTCTATTTCATCATCAGATTCACATGCTTTAACCTTTACTAAGTGGTGCAATTTTTATCCATCCTGCAGATATGCGTGGATCCTAGATTTAAAGCATCAAGATTGTCTTTGCTGGACCGTGGTTTTACATATGCAATAGCCCACATTCGTGGTGGTGGAGAAATGGGGAGGAAATGGTATGAAAATGGGAAATATCTCCAAAAAAAGAATACTTTTACAGATTTTATCGACTGTGCAGAGTATTTGATAGAAAAAAAATATTGTACAAAAGAAAAACTGTGCATCGATGGAAGAAGTGCAGGGGGTTTGCTTATTGGTGCTGTTGTGAACATGCGTCCTGATTTATTTAAGGCGGCTGTAGCTGGAGTGCCATTTGTAGATGTTGTGACTACAATGCTTGATCCAACAATTCCTCTAACAACAGCAGAATGGGAGGTGATTTGTGTTCCATAAAGGAAATTCAATACTAGATAATATCATGCTTCTGTTTTACAATACTTACTATACATGTTAATGCATTGGTAAGGGATCAAAATGGGTTTGGGTTAAAATGTGTAATTATTATGTGCAGGTAGAAACTGACCCAGCCCGTCTTCACCTTTTGTTCAATATGTATACTGAAAAAAGTTAGTATGATTACCACTATGTTATTGATATAAGAATATATATAAATTCTGATTTTGGACATTGTAAACATTTTAGCAACTTATAACCCATTTAAGTTATTAAAAGTTGACTATAGTGAGCTCTAAGGAATAAATGGCAGTTTTATCTATTTTGTTTATTGCAGGAATGGGGTGATCCTCGTAATGAAGAATTCTACTATTACATGAAATCATATTCGCCAGTTGACAATGTGAGTGCCGATGACCCCTTCAGTTTCCATCTTACTGAGCTGAAAATTTTAATGGCAATGCCAAGAACTGTTTGATAGATTATTAAATGTTGAAGTTATTTACTGATGACTTGTTTTTCCAACAGGTAAAGGCTCAGGATTATCCAGCCATACTCGTTACTGCTGGATTAAATGGTAGGCTGGGTTTCTTAAGTTTTAGATATATTTCAATCTCCACATAGCTGTTACTGTTGACTGCCTCTTTTATTTGCTATTTTCTGATTCTTTAAACCTACTGTAGTTTTCTAAAACAACTTTAAAACTAATCCAATTCTTTTCCCTAAAACACTGTAAGGTTTATGACCGCGGCTCTTGCCCACCCATTGTGAAATATAATAATTTTCTTTTTTGTGTTCTCATTTTAGATATAATTTAGTTTTTCTTTAATAATTTGTAATAACTCAATATTTCATAACATTTAAATATCCAGTTCTGGTTAGTTTTTTTTGCCTACATTTTGATATGAATTTATTGAAAACTGAGTTGTATCCAAATTAAAATATTTTTCAGTCTTGTAATATCCAAAAAAAAAAAAAAGAAACTTTATGTTGGATACAACTTAGGTTTTGGCCAAATTTATATTGAAATGTAGACAAGAAAAACTAAACAGATTGTATACTTAGATTTTTATAAAACACTCAACAAAACCTAGCAAAATCCTACTTGACGGTTGGATCTGGGAAGGGTCAGATGAGGGCAAACCTTATCTCTATCCCAAGAGATACTTCCCCGACTCATGAAAACCTCAATCTCTTTGAAAGCTAGGGAGGGAGTGGGAAGGCCCCTGTGTATTAGTCGAATATTATATATATATATATATATTGTTGAGGGGGTAGTTTGTAATTGTTTCTCCTATATATAGTTGTACAATATTACCTATCAATACACAAGATACACAATACGTATTATATGGTATCACAACCATTGTGATCCTCTCCAAAAAAAAAATCGGCAGCTACAGCCGCCTCCCACCCTTCTGCCGTCACAAACCCGTCACAAACCCTAAAGGCTGCTACAGCCGCCTCCCACCCTCTTCCTGCCGTCGACCACCCTAATCCACCCCACCCTTCCGATCGCAAAACCCATGGCCACCCTTGTGCTCTTTGATCAGCGCATGAAAACCCACCACAACTCCCACAATTTCGGCTTCGCCCTTACTTCTACCAATTATGGGTACTGGAAAACGATGCTGACCCCGTTTCTTGTTACGAACAGTCTATACGGGTATGTTGATGGGTCCATAACCTGTCCTCCCCTCACCATCTCCTCCACCCGTGCTGCTACTACCGAGAACCCTAACCCTGCCCCTATCACAGCCGATAACCCTCAACACCCGATCTGGGTTGCGAACGATGCACATGTTCGCATGTTAATCCTCTTTACCATCTCTGAAACAGCCTTTCAGCATGCTCAGGGCTCAACCTCGCGTGATTTTTGGCTGTCCCTTGAGCGTGCGTATGCCCCACACACGGCTTCTCGTGAATACACATTAAAAACGCAGCTTCTTCGCATCGAGATGAAGCCTGATGAATCTTCTGCTGACTATCTTCTTCGTGCACAAGAGTATGCCACGGCTCTTGCCAACATTGGCGAGCCCGTTAAGGAAAAAGATTTGGTCATGCTGGTTATCTTCGGACTTCGGGAGAAATACAATGGACTCAAAGCTACGGCCCTTTCCTGACAACTTGTGTTCAACGAGTTGCATGCCTTGGTGGCTGATCACGAGTTCATGCTGAAGAAAAACACCCCTGTTGTGCCGCCTGTTCAAGCCTTTCATGCGAAGGCTGCCCCAGTCACTTTTGCTGCCTCTGGCACCCCTTCGCAGCCTCATACGGATGCTATTCTTGCGGTTCAGCAGCTCGCATCCCAACTAGGGCTGCAAATTCAGATCACGCCATCTCCACAGGCGTTCTACACCAGCCCCCAGCCTTCCTCTCTTCAGAATAATCAGCAGCAGTCCCGCAACAATAACTCTCGCAACCGGAACAACAATAACAATCGACAAACTCAGGGAGGTACTCATCAAATCTCTGTTTCTGGTACTTGTAACATGTGTGGAATAGGACATGTTCCTTCCCAGTGCCCACAGCGGGATCCGACCACTATTCGCCGGCGGCCTCCTCCATCGGCCAATTTTAGTGAATACAGGTCACAAGCATCTAACATGTGGCTCCCGGACACAGGCTCCAGTCATCATGTCGCTCCGGATATGTCCATCTTTGATTCGGCCGAATCTTACTACGGAGGTGACAACCTTCGTGTTGGCAATGGTACGAGTCTCCCCATCTTACATATTGGCTCATCTCACATCCGGTCACCTACCAAAACCTCTAATCTTTTAAATATCCTACATGTTCCTCATATAAAACAAAATCTACTTTTTGTTCAAAAATTTTGCCAAGACAATGATGTTTATTTTGAATTTCATGCCGATTATTTTTCTGTGAAGGACACGTCTACACACAACATCTTCCTCACTGGATCGGCAACTGAAGGCCTTTACTCCTTCAAATCGCCAAGCTTCAAGCCTCTCCCCAAAGTGTCCTTCTCCACTGCTCGTACTTCTCCTTCCACATGGCATCAAAGATTGGGGCATCCACACTCTCAACTTTTGAAGTCCATGTTACATATTAATAAGTTCCCATTGACAAATACTTGTTTTGACACATTTTGTGATTCATGTTCTGTTGGCAAATCTTCTAAACTTCATTTGTTTCCGTCTAATATTAAAAGCACTCATATTTTAGATCTTGTGTTTTGTGATGTTTGGGGTCCATCACCCGAGCCATCGTTTGAAGGCCATAAGTACTTCTTATTGTGTGTTGATCATTATTCAAAGTATATGTGGTTTTTCCCATTAAAAGCTAAATCTGATGTCTTCCCTATATTTAAACAATTTCTAAAAATGGCTGAACGACAATTTCAAACGAAGCTTAAATCTGTCCAAACAGATTGGGTAGGGGAGTTCGGCAATCTCTCTTCTTTCTTTCTCGATCTCGGCATTCGTCACCGCCTCTCGTGCCCACACACGAGTGAGTAGAACGGCATTGTGGAACGCCAACACCGTAGTCGAAACCGGCCTCACCCTCCTTGCTCAATCATATGTTCCACGTCGTTTCTGGCACTTTGCCTTTGACACCGCGGTCTACCTCATAAATCGTATGCCTGTGCGCTCCAACTCCTCTTTCTCCCCTTTCCAACACCTTTTCAACCGCCCTCCTAACTATACCTTTCTACGGGTTTTCGGCTCCCAATGCTTCCCACATCTTCGTCCCTACAATCAACATAAGATCGACTTCCGCTCCACGTCATGTGTCTTTCTTGGCTACAGCACCTCGCACCTTCATCCCCTCCTCCTAGCCAGACTACCGACCCCTACGTCTCCTTTACCCTAATCCGCCTGACACTGACACACCATCTACGCCACCAGCCCCGACACCGCCCCCTACTCCTCCACACCCGCCACCACCTCCGCCTAAAACACCTCTCCAGATGTACTCACGCCGTCGTCACAAGACCTCCACCGCCACCTCTCTTCCCCCTCCGGCTAATACCGATGCACCACCCTGTACCCGCCCTCCCAACCTCCGACCTAACCCAAAAAAAGCTACTCCCTACAATGCCTCTTCCTTTGCCACCACCACAACCTCCTCTGATACTGAGCCGACCTCCTTCACTGCTGCCAACAAGGATCCAAAATGGCACCAGGCCATGGAGGACGAATATTCGGCCTTATTAAAGAATGGGACATGGTCTTTGGTTCCTAAAGTTTCGGGTACTAACATTGTTGAAAGCAAGTGGCTGTATAAGCTAAAGCGGGATGCTTCAGGTGCCATCAGTCGGTACAAAGCCCGACTAGTGGCGAAAGGTTACAGGCAACAACCGGGCATCGACTACCAGGACATTTTCAACCCAGACGTTAAAGCTACTACTATTCGCCTGGTTATGTCCATCGCCGTCACACACAACTGGCACCTCAGGCAACTTGATATACAGAATGCCTTCTTACATGGCGACCTTAAAGAGACAGTTTACTTACAGCAACCCCCTGGCTTTGTCGATCCTCTTAAGCCGAATCATGTGTGCCGTCTTCATAAGTCTCTCTACGGCCTCAAACAGGCCCCTCGTGCATAGGTTCATAGGCTGTCTTCAGCCCTTCGTCAGATTGGTTTTCGGGGATCCAAGACGGATCCTTCCTTATTCATTTATAACTCCAGGGGCACTATACTTTACATGTTGGTCTACGTTGATGATATCATCCTCACGGGCAACAATCCCAAAGCCATTGATGAAGTTGTTCTTCGCCTCGGTCAGCACTTCCCGGTTCAGGATATGGGTCGCCTATCTTATTTCCTTGGCCTTGAAGTTATTTATCGCGGATCTGATGTTATCCTGTCTCATCAAAAGTACATCCTTGACCTTCTACAGAAGGTTGGGCTTTCAGATGCAAAACCAGTCACTTCACCTTTGTCTCCCTCTGCGAATCTTGCCTTGGGTGATAGCCCTCCATGTGAGAACCAGGTTCGATATCGGCAAGTTGTGGGTGCTCTCCAGTATGTGACACTATCCAGACCTGACATCGCCTTTGCTGTCAACAAAGTGTGCCAATTTATGCACTCACCCACGGAAAATCATTGGGCTGCTGTCAAGCGTATCCTTCGTTACTTAAGAGGTACTCCTACTCATGGACTTCTCATTCAACAAAAGTCGGCCTCTGTGCTACATGCCTATGCCGATTCTGCTCCGAGTAGTGTCTCGGCCTTCTCAGATGCCGATTGGGCTGGCGATCCAGATGACCGTCGATCCTCGGGGGGATATGCTATTTACCTTGGGTCCAATCTTATTTCATGGTCTGCGCGAAAACAGAAAATTGTCTCTCGGTCATCTACAAAAGCTAAATACAAAGCCCTTGCCGATACGGTTGCTGAACTCACCTGGCTCAAATCTCTCCTACGAGAATTATATGTTACAGTTGCTTCCGCACCTATGTTATGGTGTGACAACTTAGGGGCTACATACTTGACTGCCAATCCTGTTTTTCACGCTCGTACCAAGCATGTTGAAGTTGACTTTCACTTTGTTCGAGAACAAGTTGCTCAAGGAAATCTCCGGGTTCAGTTCATCAGTACAGATGACTAAATTGCTGACATCTTTACAAAACCCCTGTCGTCTCAACGGTTTGCTTTACTTCGGTCCAAGTTTAAGGTCACTCCCCGGCCTTAGCTTGCGGGGGGATATTAGTCGAATATTATATATATATATTGTTGAGGGGGTAGTTTGTAATTGTTTCTCCTATATATAGATGTACAATATTACCTATCAATACACAAGATACACAATACGTATTATATAAGTGGAACCAAAAAAACAACCTTATGCCTATATAAAAGTTTTGTCTGTTGGTTAGATTGGGGTAATTCAGGGGCATTCTTCACTTAAACTGGGACACATTGCTGTCAAAGGAAGGGGGGTGGGGGGATCTTTTTATTAAAGGGTCCCACAAAACTGCAAGAAGTAGAGAAAATAAATGATTTTCGAGGTTTTACTTTTAGTTTTTAAATGAAGAAAAAGTTTTCAAACCCTAAACAAGCAGTTAGTAGGTAGTTGCTGTCTCCACCTTCTTATTTTATTAACATGCTGTTCAAGTTAACTTATTTGTTTACGTCAATTTCTATTTCTCTATGTTAATTCTTTAGTTTGCTTATTATTAATTTGTTTTATTTGACCTGTTTTGATCTCATCCAATCTGACCCAACCTGCCTCGTTTGGACCGGTGCATATTTTCTTTTGCCCCATACCAAACATTTCTGAATACACCACTGAAGGTATGTACAAAAAAAGGAACATGAAAAGAAAGGCTACCGAAAAACGTTAGTAGTAGATACAAGAACATGTGGACATCGAAATTAAATAAATCACTTAAACTAAAATATCAAAGAAATCACTTAAACTAAATACAAGTAAGAGCTAGCTTGCATTGAAAATGAGTGGCCTCCAAAGGAATAGCCGTATCACCCACGGGCGCCCCTACGCTAGTCTTAGCCCTATTGTATATATCTCTAACTAGGTGTTTAACCGTCGTGCGTTGCGGCGAAAATACCATATGTACAAAAAACATAGTGAGTGAATCATATCCTACCGCTCGGTCTAAGGTTGATATAGTGTGGCAAATCAACAAACTTGGTTTAAAAAGTCGATATAATGTAGTAAATCAAGAAACTTGGTTTAGAATTTCATCAAGTTTCACACAATTACATTTAACCTTCTAGTTTGGAACCTTGGATAATGAAAATAAAGGTGTAGAAGCCAGGTGAATTGAGAACAACAAGTGAATGAGACCTCTAGGGTAACAACCTGCAGAAAGAATAAAATAAGAAGTTCTGAACAAAATTAATTGGCACTAAGCAACAACATTGTATATGTTCATTCAAAATGATGGATCAATTGTAAAGTAATTCAGGCTTCTATGATCAGTTATAAAAAGACACTGAGTTTCATGTATAAACTATCAAATTGACTCCAAATTTTTCACACAATCGTTATGTAAAAAATACAAAATCATAATTTTTTTTACAATCAACATTATTACAAACCAAAAATATCCTCTATAACAAAACTTAGTACATGGTACCTAGTTTTATGACTCAAATTGTAGGCAAAAACCACATAGAATTTTCAAGGAACACCTGGTATACATTCAATATAGTGCAGGTACCCATGTTGAAATCAGTCTGAATCTCATACCATAATCAAACTCTTCAGTATATAGTATATATATATTGGTAGTAAAAATCCGAATCACCAATTTGTATATTTATTTATTTATCCATGTATTGTATATTAATTTAGAAAATGAGGCCTTACTTAAAAAAAATCTACAAAAAGGAGGCCTTTTCAAAGCCTATTGTCACATATATGACTCAACAGGCTGCAAAGACCTTGTCATACCTTTGTGTAGTGTGGCGCAAATGAAGAATCAGAACAACCTAACATAATCAACTTACAAGAAACAAATAGATTTAGTCCAAAACTAGAACAAATAGATTTAAAAAAAAAAATCAGAAATCAACATACCATTGATTTAGAGGCTTAATCGGTAGTCACAGATCTCATAACCTGATTGAAATAGAATTATTAAACAAAATCAATAATCAACCAATAAACTGTTTTCACACATACAGGATAGATTATACAACTACAAATTAATACTTAATTACATATGGCTATAACATGCTGCACATGGATATTAGCCTGCTAAAGCACATGTAACCATATCAAGGATTTTAGAGTTTGCATTAAGCTTGCTGTGTACTCCACACTTCTCGTCTTTTAGAACTTTATAGAGAACATGTCAAATAATTAGCAGAATGCAATCAATGCATAAAAATAAAATATCTCTCATCAATAGAGATTGAAACCAAATAATAGAACCAAACAGTGACATATTTCCATGCAAAATAGTTGAATAACAGCAATGGCTGAACCAATAATATAAAAAAACTTGAACTGTTAAAAATAGAGATGTTAATGTTACTTTACATGTAAACTTTTGATAGTAGAGTGGTACCTTAACCTGAGGTATGTTGATTTCTTCAAACAGTTCAGAAAACATGAGAATTAAGGTCATGTTAATGCTGACATTTTCTTGTGGATACTCACTGAAATATACAAATTATGCAAAGTTTTGGCAACTTTGGTTAATTTGTTGTAGAAATTTAGTAAAAGTGTGTGAAATGAGTGGCTTTGAGAACCTGAGATAAGATAATTGGACCACCTTGAGTCTCATATAATCAATCCTTCTGCTTTCATCATCATATTCACTATGTGCCTTGTGAACTTTTCCATGGCAGCCTATACATATAATCATATATGATCATCATTACATGCTCATTTCAAAACACCCAGAAGTTAATTAAAAAAAAATCAAAAATTATCGAAAAAGGATGATAAGCACACCTTGAAAGGACCATTATTTGTTCTGAAACTGGTTCCAACATATTTTAACCAAACAGGAAATCCCCTGAAATTGAGATGACAATTGGAGCATAAGGTAATTCATGATCCTGTTAGATATTTAGAAAAATTAGTAGATTAATTATTAATATTCACCAAAAGTTCCATTCAGCACAAACATATGGACCAATATGAACATCTTCACATAATACTGGACATAAAGAAAAAAAGTTACTTAAATTAAGAGATTAATTTATCAAAAAATATTTAATTTAAGACATATTTTATTTAAAATCACGCACTTACTTGACCAGGTTGGGGTTCATGTCCATTCCAGAAAACATAAGTCTATATCACATCCAACCCTCCTCCTTTTGCCTTCTGAATAAGATCTGGCCACATCTGAAACATCAAAATATATGAAGAAGATTAGTAAAACAAATTCCCAGAACTTACTTCTTGATGATAATCTGTCATTAGGAAACCAAGAAAATAAGTGCATTGATGAGTTGTAGTGTTGTACATCCGAAACATGTAAATATACTGGGAAAATAGTTAAACAATTTCCCAGAAGTGGAATGTAGCAAATATAAGAGATTAAGAATAAAATGAAAAGGCTTCATTTATAGGAGAGGGCGTTACAGGTGGGTAGGAGATAGAAGAAGGCTTCGTTAGGGTTCCTATAATAAAAAGGAAAGTACAAAATCAAAAGGGAAAAGAATTTAAACAAACACACCTGAAATTACTTGAAGACGAAGGCTTCGTTAGGTATTCACGATCGGAAGATGGCGACGGCGTCGGTGGGGGCGGCGTTAAGGGTTGTGCAACACAGAGAGAGTGCGATAGAGAGACGTAAGGTTTTTGTGTGAGAGAGAGAGGGTGAATGATCAATCTCAACTAAACGTCTACATACGAAAAAAGGAATAAGTTTTAGAAAATGAGGATCGAACCAGCGCCCCTCAAAAAAAAGACAACTTACGCAAGGATAAGAAACCACTACGGCAGGGAACTCACAGTGTAAAAGTTCTAAACAGAAAATACAAGAACAACAACAACAATCATACCCAGTAAAGTCCTACAAATAGCAATAAATACTACTAGAAAATATAAATCTTTTTCTGTGGCATTTTTGTAATTAAACTTACAAGTTGTTGAATGTATTATATAGAAATAGAAATAATTTCAATATCTCACTGGGATCCCCCTGGCCACAAGACTCTCCTAAATCATCTCACGAGGCACACTATCGGAAGCCTTTCCAAGTTCGATGAACACCATATGAAGATCATGCTCCTCAATTCTCCCTATATTTTTCCATTAATCTCTAAGGATGTGCATCGCTTCCGTAGTAGACCTCCATGGCATATAACCAAACTGGTTTTCAGTAACCTGAGTTTTCTGTCGAAGTCTTGCCACAATCACTCTTTCCCACAATTTCATAGTATGGCTTAGTAGCTTTATCCATCTGTAGAGAAAAATCAAATTATATGCAAGATGAAATTTGAAAAAGGAAAAAGAATTACTATATTTCAGTGAGTATCCGGATTTATAAACCATAGTAACAGTGTTTTTTTTAAAAAGCAAAAATAAACTATGGTTTAAAAAAATATTGGGTATTTTCCACCAAAGTTCATTTCGTTATCGTAGATGCTATTGCTATCCAATGTAATATCATTATGTGATGGAGTTTATTCTCGTATTAAGTGGAGCTATAATGTATCAGATCCACGTGTGCTTTATTCTGAACCTGCTAAGTTTGTTGCCAAGCTGAGAGAGATGAAAACAGATGAGAATTTATTGTTGTTTAAATGCGAGATGGGAGCAGGCCACTTCTCCAAGTCAGGAAGGTAATTATTAAAATTTAAATTAACTTTTTTGCAAAAATTCTTCTGAATTACTTATCTTTAGTAATAGGAACATCTTTGTTTGTGTTGCCACGTTTGTGTAACCAGCTTTGTATGTATAATGTAGAGGTGTCGTTAGTTCTGATCCATTTACTTATTAACAGGTCTTACTTATTGATGTGTCGGTTCGGATTATATTTAATCTCAAATGGGTAAAATATGAAAATTAGATATAAAACTTCAATATATAAAGTGTAGATTATTCATAGAAAATGTATAAAAAGTCTTAGTAGGTCAACCCAATCTATTTCAAACTCGTACGAAGGATTATATGTTTTGAGCCATTACACCTTAACCTGCCAATTTTGCTGCCTTTAGTATCGTTCTAGATGACTTGTTCTTTGTTTAAAGATTCTCATTCTTGATTATAAAACTGAAGGAAAAAATATATCAATAGAGCTTGGTGTTCATGGTCCGGTGTTGATGAACAATCTAGGCCGGACCGCTAACTGTGGTTTTGAAAAAAAAAAGGCAAACCAGGCTTAGCTGAAACGGTTTTGTTTTGTTTCGGGTGGTTTGAAGCGGTTGATCTTTTTTCTTCTCTCAGAATCATTAGTTTACACTGAACTATAATAACATTTATGAAAAAGGTTAACTAATAACTTTAAAAAGACCATTTGGTTTACAGAAGAGGAAACAGAAGAATATAAATTTGAAACCTGCCAAACCAGCCATGTTGCTGCAGTTTAGATTAGGATTTCAACTTGTACAGAAAAAGAAAAATGGTAACCATTCTCTTGTTGCGGTTTATGTTTTGTTTTAGGTTTGAGAAGCTTCAGGAGGATGCATTTACCTACACTTTCATTTTGAAGATTTTGAACATGGTCCCAACTCCTGCTCCTGCTCCTGCTCCTGCTCCTGCTCCTGCTCCTGCTCGTGGTTAAAATCATGTTTGGATAACAACTGTTTTTTTCTTTTACTTTTCGTGTATTAGGGGTTTGTTTTGCAGAGAAAACAAGCACTTGTGGCTTGGTCTCAGCCTGTAGGAAACAAACAAGACCACCATTGGTATAAAGTGGTATCTTTAAAACAACTGAAGAGAAGCAATCCTTCATTCGTGCTTCATGTAATCATATTCAGATACTTCAATCCTACTACTATAACAGCATTTGATTTGATTTGATATTTACCAGCAATCAACTCAACAAATGCATATAAAAACGATGCATTATAAAAAAAAAAAAAAAACCTGCTAAGACCTTCTCTGACTTGGTCTTGGATCTAATACAATCTTATATTCTGATGTGGGTCAGTTATTGTCAATGGATCAAATAATCCGACTCCCAAGTAAATAACCAAATTCACCAACTCATCAAAACCATAACTTATTCACCATCTTATGTACTAAGATAAACACAAGTCAAAGATACTTCAGTCTTGCCTAACCAACGGTTGCGAGCTCACATTAGTTGCACTATAAAATGAGGAGTCATCACCTAAACTGGTTTTTGGTAACCTCTCGGTCTAATTCTTGCCTCAATCACTCTTTCCCACATTTTATTTGTATGGCTTAGGAGCCTTAACCTTCTACAGATAAAAACCAAATTATATGCAAGATGACGGTTGAAAAAGGAAAAAGAATTACTCTATTTGAGTGAGTAAAAGTACTTTTGAAAAAGAGCAAAAAGAAACTATTTTCCAACAAAGTTCATTTCTTTATCTTAGATACTACCTATCCAATGTAATATCATTATGTGATGGAGTCTATTATTGTATTAATTGGAGCTATGATATATCAGATCTATGTGTGGTTTATTCTGAACCTGTTGCTGAGAGATGAAAACAGATGAGAAGGACAATTTCCATTTCAATACGTTGGATTGAAAGTAGGAGCCAACATGAATCTTTATAAGAATTGGAGGCCTATTATTGAAGTGTTCGAATCCCGACTTAATCATTGAAAGGCTAAATCATTGTCAAAGACACTCATGAAATCAGTGCTTAATTTGCTTCCATCATACTATTTTGCATTATATAGAGCACCAACTAAAGTACTTGAGCTTTTAGATAAGATTAGGGGGTGATTTCAACGGGGTGGTGATAAAGGCAATCTAAATTATGTTGGGTTGCATGGAATAGAATAATAGCGCTGAAAGAGTTTGGAGCCCTTGGTATTGGCAATCTCAAAGAAACAAACATGGCATTACTAGCACGGTGGTGGTGGCGTTTTAAGGTAGAAAAGAGTAATTTGTTGCGTAATGTAATTTGATCGATTCATCAAATAGAAGATTATGGAATCCAATCCTAGTGTTGCAAGTGTAACATTCGTCAATTTGCAACCCGACCCGATGTCATTATCCATATAATTTCAACTGTTATTAAGGCAAAGTGGTAACCCTAAGACTCAACCACACATCGGAGCATATCTGCCAGAAGTCAAAGGTGTGGTCAACAACTGGCCAAAACTTAGTAGATGCATATTTCGGGCTAGAAAATGAGTTACGAGACCCATAAATAGTGAATTTCGAGTATCTTGACGAGAGAAAGAAGATTTTGGGGTCAAAACGGCCTGCTTCTTTTCCGCGCGCCAGGCGCTCCTCTGACAAGCACGAACTGTGCCGCTGATGGGCACGACCCGTGCTTCTGTTGGGCACGACCCGTGCCCACTGACAACAAAGATTTATGTAGATTTTCTGTAGATTTTCTTATAAAATAAAAAAAAATCGGTGATCACCAGTTCATCAAAGTAATGATTGTTACGCAGTTGTAACAATAACTAATCAACGTATACGAATTTTGTTACAACTGTGTAATATACATTCGTGTAACAGTAATTTCATGTATATTTTTTAAGAATAAATTGAAGGTTACATATGTGTAACAATAATTTTAAAGTGTAATCAAATTAAACATTCTAATGTTGAATTGTTAAATATGTTACAGTCATGTAACTATAATGAAGTTATGAAACAGAAAAATATGAAACAAAAAAAAAAATTATAGTATTGTAACCTTAATGTAAGTATCAACATATTATTAGTTATGAAACAATAAAATATGTTACAGTATTGTAACATTGTATCTATTATCATGTAACTGTACTGAAGTTATGAAACAGAAAAAAAAGTTACAGTATTGTAACAGTATTGAATCTATCAGCATATTATCAGTTATGGAACAATAAAAATATGTTACTGTATTGTAACATTGTAACTATTATCATATTATCAAGTTACAATGTTATTTGTTACATTACCGTAACAAACTAACACTGAAAATGGTATATATGTTACAGAATTCCACTCCATCAATTGATGATTAGTGCTCTTGATTAAAAGCACATGGATTAGACACCATACTTTCGCGGTATTGATTTTTTCCTTCTTGAACTTGATTGTGCATGATGACTTTCACGGTCTTGATTTTTTCCTTCTTGAACTTCATTGTGCATGATGATCGTAATGAAGATGAACGTGATGGAGATGATCGTAATGAAGAAAAAACCTGGGATTAGGGTTTTAGGATGGGTTACGAATTTTGATAGGTGAGAATGAAACATCCCTACAAATATTCAAATTAGTTAATTTCATTTAATACTTTACTAAAATAGGAATGCTAAAAGTACCTTAATACCCTTTCATTAAAAGAAAAATAAACAATTAAATAAAATTATATGATTGGTGGAGAGGGGTTTTCTAAGTTGTCCAAAAATTAAAAAGTTTTCCAATGATCCTCTTCCTATATATATATATATATATATATATGTGTGTGTGTGTGTGTATATATATATATACATTTCCAAGGTCTTAAGATATATACATATATATGTATATGGGTTTTACAAAAACTAATAAATATTATTTTGGGGCTTTAATATAACATTTTGGCTTATATATTAGTATTGAGCTCAAATAGATAGTTTGGGATGAAAAAAAAAAGAATTAGACTTCTGAATATATTAGGCCATTAGTTTATATTTTTAGTGTCATAAATATATATTTATATTTTGGCTCATATATACAAGCCACTAACGTGTTTTCAACAAACGTTTTACAAACCATATACAACCCGAGTAGGGTTGGGTGAAATGTTACATCACCCACTTACACATTTACACATACTAAGAACATAGGTGTCCTAAACATTATAGGACGCGAGTAGTTCGAACGTTACTGGATATTTGCTACGGTTTCACATTTGGCATCACTCATGATTTCAGGTGAGTATTCATAGCTCCCTTTTACTTTTAAATGTTTTGGGTGCAACATGTACGCTTTATCAAACTCAAGCTCTTTACACTTTACTCTATATCAAACTATATGCGACTCTATGCTTGTTATGTATGTTGCAATATGTTAGACTTGTGTGATCTATTGTTGTGGTTGTGCTCATACTCATACTCATACTCTACTCGTAAGCATTAATACTAAAAAGGTCGGGGTTACACTGATATATCTATTGGCTTGACAAGCCCACCAAGCGTGCATGGTATTTGGTGTCAGGTGATTGAAGCCTAATTGTCAAGGGTTAGATTATGCTCACTTATTGTGCTTTATTTCATCACTCATTTTTCATATGTGAACTTACACTAACTCATGGATCACATTACTTTACACATACGCTATACACAAACCTATTTTACTCAACAACTATTCGTAGTTGACATGTATGTTATACATGTTGCAGGTAACACAGTTTGACGTGAAGCTTGGTTATCACCACTAGGATGCACGGGCTTTAGTGTGACCTTAATAACTAAAAGACTTATTATGTTTATTTATGCTGGATTGTTATGTTCGGATTATGTTATATTTGAATGTTATGAAATAGGTTGATTAAGAATATCGTAACATTTAAATTAGTGTTGTGTGCATCTGGACAAACATCGCGCCCTAACATATTCCGCCGTCGGTTGGGTGTGACAGATTGGTATCAGAGCTACATGTTATAGGGATCTAGGTTATTAGAAACAGTTTGACCTAGACTTATGCCTTAGGTGTCCTGCATTAGTGCCTCATGTGTAGTATGCCTATATATTATTGTTATGTCCATTATATGCTTCTTGGTCATGCCTGTTTTAATCCTTGTCTTGAACTCTAAAGTTTAGCATGCACTTGTACACGAGTCATTTCAGGCTTCCTAGCCTCTTTTCTTAGAAATGGTTCTTTACGTACCATTTAGGAAAAAATGTTTTTCCTGATTTCATGATCTCGTCGAAGTTAGGGTTCAAGCAGTAGACATGTAGTAACTGAAAGAGTAGAAGCACCAGTAGTCAGGGTCTCTGTCTAGAAAAGCGCTGCGTATAAATCCAAATCTTTCGACGGACCTGGGCGCTCACCTGGGACGCCCCGATGAGAGTGTCGAAACCTATTGGGCTAAAGCATATCAATTACTACTAAAACCATAAATAACTCTGATTAGTCAAAGTTGTAGTTTCCCAGTCGGGAAATGAGGAGCATTCCCTTTGTGTTTTTACCATAATCGCATAATTTCATGTTTTACGTGTTACATTACTACAATTCTCAAAGATTTACGGTATTCTATGTTACACAATTCTATGGTTTACAAAACACGTATGTTCTACACTTGACTTCTCGTGTTCAAAATTTTGATTATCAATCACGTCTTATCTTGTGTCTCATAATTGTCCTTCCTTCTATTTAGCATGTCGACTCATTTCAACGGTCACCGTAGGCGGAAATAGCGGCTGCAAGATGGCCTTCGCAATTGTCAAGAAATTGGTAGAGGTCATCCTGAACATGGTGGTGCAAATTCATCAGAGTTTAAATGCTAACCCTGTTGGATATTGTATATCCAACCCAACAAAATACGGGACCCGACTTGGTTGTGACCCGTAAGAGTTACACCGAGGGAAACGAAAAATTATATCGCTTAATTAACCGATATTATACGAAAACGGAATGACTAGTTAATATTATTTATACTAATTATAAATAATTAGTCATTGAATATTATTATAAAATTTATTAGCCGAAAATATTATTAGTAGTTAATAATAAAAATTTGATGAAATAATAATACTGATTATTATTTAAATAAACATTTATTAAATAAACTAGATTTATTTAATTAGTTTATTGGTGGATGGATAATTATTTAGTTTAAATAAATCTGTTTATTTAACTGATAATCATCCAAGACTCGAATTGATAATTATGAGGCTCTGTTTGTTATGATGTAATAGAAGGAACGGCGGAATGGAATGAGCGATGGAGTGGAATGGTCAAGGGAATGAAATGGATCATTACCATTCCATCGTAATGTTTGGTTACCATGTGGGAATTAAATAAATCATTGATTCACATTGTTTGATGATAGTACAAACGAAGTAATCGAATACAATTTTCCTAATATTTTCATTTAAAATTAATATTTTTGTTTTATATTTATATTTTTTTAATGATTAATATTTTGTTAATTTAATTAAATTATTTAATTTATATTTATAATTTCTATTTTATTTGTTGTTATTTTTATTTTTTAATTTAAGTTTATTTTTTGTTTTTGTTTTCATTTATTAAATTATTTTTATATTTATTTATTTCATTTTCGGTTTATATTTTTATTTTTTATGTATTTATTTTTTTTACTTTTTATTCTTTATTTGTTTTCATAAAAGTTTATAAATAAATCTAATCAGAATTTTCTTTTTCATTTCATTCCTTGAGGGAATAAAAAAAAACACCCCTACCCAATGGAATGAAAATCTTCAGAAATGGAAGGAATCACATTCCTTATGCATGGTCTATTCCATTCCAATGTGCTACCAAACATGTCATTTTTCATTCCGACGTAATGATTCATTCCATTCCACTCTCCATTCCTACATACCAAACACTACATGAGAGATTAAATCAATTGTGGTTTATCCACAATTGCTTAGAGGATAAGCAAAAAAATATTAAATAAATGAGTTGTAGGTTATCTACAACTGATTTATGGTGCCCATATAAAGGGAACCTGAATAAGGATTCAGGGTTGCACAAAATCTCACAGCCACCTTAAAATTTTCGACCATTCTCTCTCCCTTTTCGAACGCCACCGTCAGCCACCACATAGCCGTCGTCCGCCGACCTAGGTGGCGAACCCTCATCCGGTCGCGAACCTGCCTTCGATCGTGAACCTTTACTCGGGTCGCGAACCCTCCTCCGCCATTGCAAATTGACGGTGATCTTCCGATCACCGTTGCCATTCGAGCTACACCCGATGCTCAGCCCGTTGCCGACACCGTCACGAACCACCACCACCGCCGCCTGCCACCGTCTTCCCGCCGCTATGCTGCCATCACCAAGGCGCTGCTGCCACTGCTATTTTTTGGTGTTGTTTTCTCGGTGCGTTTTCTGCTGTGATCTCGTATCACCCGGTGACTGTCATCTCCGGTACGTTTTCGTTTCTAGCGTTCTCTCGTTGAACCTCGATGCCTCGTACAGTTGTTTGAATTGATCACTAAGTTATATCTATGATCAAAAATTTGTTTATGATGTGTAAATATAATTGTCGAATATAGTTATTGCAATTATATTTGACTTGTTTTTAAATATATATACAGTTATATATATAGTTATATATATATATTATATAATTTTATCTAGTGTTTGCGTGTCATGGTGATTTGATCTTGATGTTTAATTGTCACTGGTTTTCGCGTTTTAATATATATATATACTAGCCGTGTGCCCGCGCGTTGCGGCGGCGACAGTGCATAGCGTGTTATTCGTCTTCTGTTCGCGCGTTGCAGCGGCACAACAAACTACAATGCGGTATTTGTTTATTTGTTCGCTTGTTATGGTGGCACGACAATTTACATTGAGGTATTCGTTTTTTTAGAACTCAAACAAATAACAACAAACACTCGAATTAAATATATATTGGTCACAAACATAGTAATTTAAACCAAATGAGTTGTAAGATAGAAGTCATCAACATAGTCTTATTATATCAGTAATAACATAGTACTTTTGAAATCAAAATCCGAGGGTCAATGAATTCCATAGTGAGGAAGTAAATCCGTGTCGTACGCCATGCAACCAGTCATAAACAGTGTTTTAAGTTGAATTCATGAACAAAATAGGGTGCATCATGCGCGATGCGACGGAAAAAAATCAACTAACGCGGTACTTTTTATTGGTAATTTATCAAGTCTCTGGTGATATATTGCAATGTACGTTTGTTACTAACCACCAGCGCGATGCAGCGGCGACAACAATCGAAGAACACAGTCCTGTTTTCTGTTACTTTATTAATCCTCGCATGATATATTATAGACTGTTAGTTTTCTCATTTCTAGCATCTGTGTCGTCTATATGTGTCGTAAAGTTTTGCAGATCTCAATTAAATAATAACGAAAACACAAATAAGGTTGGTTAACTGGTCATAAGTATAGTAATTTAAAATTAAATCTTCAAAAATAATAAAATATAAGTTAGAAACATAGTAATTTTGAACTAAAAATCCGTATGTGAGTTAACTAACTGAGTTATTGTTTTGTGTTGGCTTAGCCATTTTATTGTATTGTGTTGGCATGTGGACAGTGTTGGTTATTCTTATGTTTTCAACGGACTTTAAATAATTCAAGTATACACCAAGCCAAAATTACTTATGATCTACTTTTACAAACATTGTACTCTTTAGTTTTTATTTTAAAAACTCAAAATTGGTACTCTTTCTTTACATTTAAAAACCAAATTTGACTTCAAAAGTCATAAATGATAGTTTCTCAAGTCATCGGATCTGTTTTAAACACAACCAACAGGATTTCAACTTCCATGTGACATAGCAATAAAGAAAATACATAGACAAAGAAAATACTGGTTGCTGATCATGTTGATGACTTGTAACATGTTTTCTTTGACCTAGCAGGATGTGATGCCAAAGACCTTAGCACTATCCGGACCTTGTTCTAAAAATCCAGCTTGTGTTGCTTAATCAGCCACCTAAGAGTTATGTGCCTCACCCTTACAAGTGGCAACTATTTGATAAATCATGTTTACAAATTAATCAAACTATTAGGTTGAGACACAATAATTGCTACCCCAAATCAAAATTCCCATGTGGCCAAGAGTAATATTTTTTTTATCTTATATAATATAATCATTTTAAAACCAATTCATAGTATTTAGATGTAGGGAATTTGGCCCAGAGTAATATTTTTATCTTATATGATATAATCATTTTGAGACTAACTTATCGCATTGAAACACAGATCAACTAACTTTTTGTTTATTGCCCTCTCTGGATATAGATTAATTATTTAGTACATGAATAGATGATAGAGAGGGTCAATGAAATGCAAATTGAATGAGTAGACTTCTAGCATAAACATTAACTTAAAATAAATGACAAAGGGAATAACGGTTAAACCATACAAATTTCACCAAAGTGTATTTCCCCTTATTGTTCTTTTTAGTCTTCGAGTCGTCTGTATGCTAATAGTCTACCCTTTAAACTGCATTTCATATTTTGAAGGGAGTTTAACCAAACTCAACTTCTACACGATTAAGCAATCATAGCATTTACTTAACCTTCTACAAAAAGCATACAACACAACTTTTACACACCAATTTTCTAAAAGTAAAAACATTCGGTCCTATGACCTTCCACTCACTTCTAATGTTTTTAAATCACTTAAAAATGTAGCTCTAATTATCTAAAGAAACAGTTCAGGTCTTGAAACGGGTCAGGTATTAAAGCAAGTCTGATTTTTAGATAGGTTAGATTTCAAAATATGTCGTGTATTAAAACGGGCCTGGATTGAAATGGTTCAGCTGTTAAAACAGGCCAGGCCTTGAAACGGGTCAGATTTTAAAACATAACAGTTTTAAAAAAAGGTCATGTATTAAAACAGGTCATGTATTAAAACAGGTCTGGTTTTAAAATGGGTATAATCTATTATAATGACGCAAAATACAGTTGTAAGCCTGTTTTGTTTCATTAACCCGGATACAATATCTAAACCCTCAATTTTTAAAGGGCTATACATACAAAATATTAAACCATAAGGTTGTAAATAGGCTGTTAATATTCAATTTTATTACAGATCATTCACATTTTCTTAATAACATACCCTGCAATTCAACTCAAAACTTTGTTCCTTTCTCTAAATATAATCTTCTGGTGATTATAAATTTTTGCATATGCCTTTACACCCTGGCTTTATTTTAAAGTCATTTAAACTAATAATTGGTGGCCTATGAGAAATAAATATGTTTGATGATTAAACCTGATTTTCCAACCTGGATTCACCTATTTTTCATGTAGGATCTGCAGTTTATGTAATTTGTATTCCTGCTTAGTGATTCGAATTATTTTTTTATTTTATTTGAATAGCACAATTTTATTAAACAAAACACACCAGAGGCAGCCTTATCAACATTAGTGGCTACCCGATCAAGGTAGAAAACTACAAATTACATTCAGCATTTCCTAAGAAAAAAGACAGTCTAAACCATAACTTAACAATAATAACTTCAATTAGTTTCGTTTTAGACGTTTAAGTGATCAAAAGAGTAGTAGAAATAAATAATCTTAGAGGGTACTAAAACATAATTATCTAAATCATTAAGAGAAATTGGAAACTGCATGTGTGTTACCTTTCTCTTTACTTGTGATTTGGGCAATCAAGCTATGATGTGCATAGAGAAAAACCATTGGTGCTGACTTGATGCTGAACATACGGATTTGAATCACCATCCAAGTCCTCTAATATATAGACATATTTGAAATTTGAACACTTGAATTAGCACATAAAAATATAAAGAATGATGAAGGCGTAATATTCCTTAGAAACAGAAATACACAAGTCAAATATTCCTAAAAAACTTTAAATTAGCCAAAAAAAAAAACTATGTTTTAAGCATTCTGAGAATCATAAACTAAATCACTAAAGAAAAATTGCAACCTTAAGTGAAACCCTCATCAAAAGAATAAAGTAAACAGACTCGGGGTTTGTTAAACCTTAATAAACAGAATTCGAGTTCGTTAAACATCAGTTTAACATCCTATAATCGCAATAAGTGAACCAAAAAGAGGACAAATTGCAGTTGCATCTGCCTTTAAATCAACAAATAAAAAGATAAAATAAAAAGATAAAATGAAAGAAGATTGTACCTGCAAATACAAAGTCAATCCAATTCAATCACCCACACCTGCAAACGAAAACCACAAGGAAACAAAACCGGAAACAAAAATCAAATCAGGTATCATAAAAACAACAATAAACCCTGAATTCGAGTAAAAGTACTAAAACAGATTCACGCAGCTCAGTACTTGATTTTGAAAAATCAAGGAACCTCTCTCAAAATAATGAACCTACCTAGAGCAGCATTAAAAATAACGACCAACCCCATGAAAAGAATAAATTAGTACGAGAGGAATGAGTCAGTCCGGGTTGTGTTTTACCACGAAAGGATCCTGGTAGCAGTTCGCTGCGGGGTTTTGTCTTGTCGTTTTACTATTTGTTTTTGCTTCATTAGTTTTGTGACGAAAATGTATCGTGTAGTATGACAATAGGTAATAGTTGTCCATATTTGGTATAAAATATTGCTGCCAATGTGATATGGGTGTTTTACGTGTACAAAAGTGAATTCATTGCTGCCTAGTTATTTCCCATGTGATATGGGTATTAGAGATTATCGAAATCTAAAATGTTCTTGGGTTCCTAGATACTGAACTATTTCTTAGTTGATGGATATCATTTACAAAAGTAATGAACTTCAATAGGTGCTCTTCTTTTCAAAATATGCTTCTTGCCTTTTTCCCTTTTCATATGAATAAGATCTGGCCATATCTAAAACATCAAAATATATGGGTTAAAAGATATATACATATGAAACAGAACAGAGTTTGATGTTAATTAAGTATGATTCATACCAACAAAAATAAAACATAAAAAGGCTTAAGTAACATACTAAATGGTCTTACTTGAACACTATTTAGATCTTTTTTTCAAAAAGAGTAACTTGTATGTAGCTTTATCACCTATTTCTTTGTCCGGTTGATTTATAGCTTTATCACCTATTTATAACAAAACCTGCAAAATAGATTCCAGAATGACTAAAGAGAGAGCCCATATATAATGAGTGCAAATCCATTTTTTCATAATCAAAATGCCCTATATGTATACGAACCTATAAAATTGTATGAACAACCCAATGATGCTTGAAACGGAGAGTGATAACATCAAAAGAAAGCTGCATACAGCTGCAACCATTCTACAACCATGCATCGATGTTTTAACCCCATGAGTACTGAGCACCAAAATCAAAACCGATCCTCCTTAAACACAGGTCTTTGCGATAACCAAAATCAAAGAATTAGGGCTCCTATGAGCCTAAGAACAATCAAAATCTTAATCTATGAGTGAAAGGTAAACCGATCTGAATAGTACCTGTGGTTTAACACGTAAAACCGTTGCTCGACTTTGTCGTCCTACTCCTTCATCTCCTGTAACGCCCCTACCTTTGCTGCTCATCGCCATTAAAGTCGATTTATTGTGTACTGAAATTAGAGAGAGAAAGATGAAAACCCATTGTAGAACGTATCTTCGACCTCATCGAGAAGAAAGAAGACATCTGAGCAAGAGAGAGATTGAGAATGAGAATGGAGGTGGAAAAAAACCTGTAAGAGCGAACGGATTTAGGTCAAAAGTTAATTTGTAGGTAAAGGACAAAGTAATCGTGCATCTTTTAAAATTCAAATTGATTACCCAATTCATGTTAGCATATACAATGAAGATCAAAAGAAATAAGGAATCTTTCTCAAAGAGGAGATCCTTTTGTAGTTTTTCTGAAATAAGGTCTCTGCAAGTCTGTGTTTTTAAGATGGATTATGAATTAGGGTTTTATTTAGGAGTTTAGTTACAACGATGAAAGGATGAATTTTTAAAGCTTTGAAGAGTTGTACATGCTGCCTAATAAATTGGACGCGTCTTAATTTTAAGACGCCTTAATTACAGAAATGTCATTTTGATCAATATCTATTATATAGTAGTATAGATATACATATATATATATATACATATATATTGCTTCCATTACTCTGATCTGATTAACCGGTTTAATCAGTAATAACTATATTTGGTAAAATATACTTCGTATAAGGGTTTAAAAAAAATTAAAATTACTACCCGGTAGCTTGAATACCACGAGCTAAACCCAATAGTGGTATCAGAGCCTTGATCACCACACACAGATCTAAACCGGTCGTATTTTAAACTATTAGAATTCGCAAACTAGGGATAAAACCAGAAAGTTATGAATTATTTATTTAATTAATATTTGTATTAATTGTCAATTGCATCTATTATTTATTTTGGTCGATTTGTTTCCACAAAAACTAATGCAATTATTATTGTTCGATTAGTTTTATTATTACGTGTATTTGGCTCGACCTAATTTTTTATTACGTTTTTGGATTGGTTTCTATTCGGTCTTGGCCCATGTTTTGGCCTATTTATAATAGATTATATTTTCGGTATTGGCCCACCATTTTGGGTTCAAAGTTGTAAATAGATATAAAATTTTTCTTTTTCAAGTTTAATTCTTTTAATGAAAGTTTACCAATTTAGCAAGCTTCCAAATTTTGGCTAGTCCATATTTCAACTCGTGTTTCCATTTATGAAAACTTTCGCGATTTAGTAAGTTTTCATTTTGGAAATTTCCGATCTCGTCACGAGTACTTAGTTCGACGACTTTCCCAATTTAGAAAGTTTCCATTTTTGGAAAGTTTTCAATTTCGGCTCATGTCACCAAATTTGGTAACTTTATTGTTTTGGCAAGTTACCCAATTTGGCAAGTTTACAGAAATGGTAACTTTCTAATTTTGGCAAGTTCTTCAAAACGGTATTTTTCAACTCGAAGACCTAAAAGATCTAATCAAGTTCAAGAGACGTCTTGGAGTCAGTGGGAGCCATTAAAGACGACGAGATGCTAGAAGAATTCCATCCATGTGGTTGTTTTTGTTGGATATATGGTGTCCTGACCCGACAGATTAACGAACCCGACCGATATTGACCCGTAAGAGTTACACCCGGGTCAACGGACTATTATATCTAATTAATTGTTAATTAGAAATAAACGAACTAAATGGTGAATTAAATAAATATTAATTATTTATTTAAATCGACAAAATCTATCGGTTCAAAAATACTCGGTAATTAAAAGACGAACCGATCAGTTGTTACCGGATTAACAGACTGATCGGTTGGTGGATTAAAGGAGATCGCGACCGGGCCCAGTCCGTCTGGCCCCGGTCCGCGAATTTAATATTAAATGAGAAAAGGAGGAGGATTGAAACATAAGTCACCAAACAAAACCCTAATCTCCTCTCTCTCTCTCTCTGCGCCGAACCCGTCGAAGCCGGCTCCTCCGCCGTCGACCGCCGTCGCCGCCCCGTCTCCACCACCGTGATCCGTCCGTGATTTCCGATGGATCACCGTCTTGCCAGTATCTGTGCCCGACTCGAGAGCGAAGCTGTCGCAGCCCGAGCCGAAGCCGCAGCCCGAGCCGAAGCCGAAGCCGCAGCCCGAGCCGCCGCCGCGGCTCAAGCCGCCGCCGCCGCTGCCCCTCTCGCGCCGCCGCGCGACCACCGGCCGGTGGTTCTCGCGCTGCCGGCGCAGCCGAGACCGCCGCGCCCGGTCGCGTCGTCGTGGCCGGCGCCGCTCTACCCGTCCGCCGCCGCCGCCCCTCCTCCGATCTCTGGCGAGTCGTTCGTTGTGGGATCGGTCCCGGTGGCTATCCCGACGGAGAAAGTTTTGTCACCACCACCGGTGGTATCCCTACCACCGCCGCCGCCACTACCGCCGCCGCCGCCTGTCGCCGCCGCCGCCGATGCCGCCGTCGATGATCTGTCTCGAAGATTCGAGTCAGACGTCTCAGTTCGTCCTAGCGCGAGCCCGTTGAATCCGGGTGTCTCGAGCGGTTGCTCGGATCCCGCCAAGGTATATCTAATTTATTAGATATTTAATTATTTATTTATTTTAAATAAATATGTTTTTTCTGTGTTTGTCGTGTTTCGGTGATTGATCCTGTTACGGTTGCATCCGCGTTTTAATCGTTTCCGCTGCCAAATTAATTGAGAATTAATTTAATTAATAAATCGGTTTTAATAAAATTAAAATCGGTAACCCGGATCCCACTGTAAAACTCCAACAGTGGTATCAGAGCCATTATCACCGCGCGCAAACCAGATTCGGTCTTTTCGTGACCGATAGTTCGCAATTTCGACTTAAATCCAAATTGCGAATTAGAATTAATCTAATTTGTTATTTTAATTCTATATATATTTTATTGTGTGTTACGGCCGACCCCTCCATTTTATATGAATGTGTAAATGTTTTGGCGTGTATTGTTTTTCTCTGTTTGGCCCAAGTTGTTGGCCCAATTGGCTGTTTTTGATTTTGGTTCATGGACCCGTTTTTGGGTTTCAAAGTTGTACAAATTTAGAGCTAGGTTACTAGAAGTAGTTTTAGTAATTGTAAATTTGTATGTAACCAAAAGTCGAAGACTGGACACACGCAAGAGGGATGTCAAAGCAAGTGGGAGCTGAACAGGATTCCAGATCGCACAGAGTTGCCATCTCGATCGTTCACCATTTTATAATTTAATTTAGTTTTAAATTGTCCCATATGATCTCGCTTGTATGGCTCGAGCGAGATCAAGACCTTATGCCGTTTAACACACAATATGCCATTCGCGACAACTTAGTAATTTAATTAGGTTAAATTAATTTACTGGTCCCGAGTGGAGATAGGGTTTTATCGTTCGTGTCTGACGATGATTAAATATTAAAAGTAATTAATATCCCTATTTGGTAATTCTTTAAAACTGGTAGTTCGTGCCATCCTATCTCAAGTTGAACTTGGAATGTATTTACCGGAGCATCAGTGTTGGAGTATTTCAACACCGCACTTGGTGCCGAGGGTACCTTCTAAGGTGAATGACATTGGAGTATTTCAACACCGTGTCATCACATCGACCATTTAGGACTACTATCGCTTTAAACGTATATGTTCGTGGTGTTGGAGTATTTCAACACCGCGCCACGGATGTGTACTGCTAAAGTGGGCACGGATGAGGCTAAACGTATCGCAAAATACAATTGTATGTATATAGCGGCCTCATACCGAGAGTTGTGACTTGAGTTTCACAATTGACAATCGTTGTCAGTTTGTTTACACGGTTTTGCTCCTGAGGCTCATTTGGCGGTCTCAAGTGATCTCGTCTAAACGAATTCTCATTTTCTTAAAATAAACCTTACCAACTTATTTTAAAGAAAAAATAAACATCGAAAATACTGATTAAATTTACTTTGCTTATTTTCAGAAGGCTAAAGAAAACTCACCACCATTAAGTTCAATGGTACAACTCGACCCCTTCACTGAGTCTGGCTTTCTCGCATGGCAGACAACCCTGAGGAACCTTTTAAGGCTCTTCGGGAAACTCTATGTCATTGACCGACCGATCGCGAGTATTCCATCTTACTTGCTAAATGAGAACTCGCGGTCTGAGCTCCAAAAGCACACTGACGATGATAAGGACGTCACTGACCTGATGTTGTCCAGCATGACTCAGGATTATCGGTACAATTTCATGGGGATGTCTGCTTATGACATCATTCGTAAACTCAAGGATTTATTTGAATTGAGTCAGAGGACTGAGCGAGCTGATGCACTTTCGAAATTTGTGAACTGCTCTATGGCTAACGACTCCTCTCCATATGATCATGTCATGCTGATGAAAGCGTATCGTGACAGACTGATCGACCTTGGCTACTCCATCTCTGACGGGATGGCTCTTGATGTAGTACTCAGATCTTTGCCAGAACATTATCGTATTCTTGCGATTAATTGTTCGGCTCAGTCGATCGAGGAGGTCATTCCGTTGATACCCAACGTGAAGATCAGGACCACGCCCGACGTGCTCAAGGTTACGAAAACAAAGATCTCCAAAGCCAAGAAGGTTAAAGAGGGCAAAGGCAAGAAACCACAGGTTCAGCCTCCTGAGGAGCGCCTGTGCTATGAGTGCAACAAAATGGGACACTGGCGTCGCAACTGTCCTGTTTACCTTGCAAAGCTGAAGATGACCAAGAACTCTAATAAGGGTTGCTCATCAGGTATTTCAATAAATGTTATTGAACTTTTCACTGTTTCCTCCAATTCATGGGTATTTGATACTGGATGTGGTTACCACATTGTTAATGTTTTGCAGGAACCTGAGAAGTGGAAGAAGACAGAACGAGGCCGCATGGACCTCATCGTTGGTGACGGGAAGAAGGTCCCAGTACTTGCTACTGGAACATTTTCTTTTTCATGTTCTTCAGGCCTTGTAGTTAATTTGATTAACTGTTTATATGCACCTGGTTAATCCAGGAACATTATTTCTGTCTCTTCATTGTTTGAACAAGGATTTCGGTATAAATTTAATGGAAATGTGATTTCTGCTTACCTTAATGATATCTTTTATTTCGAGGCTAAACCTCAACATGGAATATATGAGATAGATGTTCAAACAAACGACCAGCTCTATCATGTTTCTAAAAGAAACAAAGCTGATAGTAACGAATCCTCGTTATGGCACCATAGACTTGGTCACATAAGCAAGGCCCGCATCAAGAAGTTGCAAACTGCTGGCATTCTCGAATCCCAAGATGCAGATTCCTTTGATGAATGCGAGTCATGCTTATCTGGTAAATTAACCAAGTCACCCTTCACCCACACAGGTGAACGGGCCCAAGGATTGTTAGGCGTTATTCACACCGATGTGTGTGGACCCTTTCGAACCGAGACGAGAAATCGTGAACGGTACTTCGTGACTTTCATCGATGACTACAGCAGATATGCCTATGTCTATCTGATGAAACACAAACATGAAACTTTTGAAAAGTTCAAAGAGTTTCAAAACGAAGTACAAAATCAGCTAACTCGAACTATTAAAATACTTCGATCAGATAGAGGCGGTGAATACCTAAGCGCTGAATTCCTGAATCATCTGAAGGAATGTGGAATCGTTTCACAACCTACTCCACCTGGCACACCCCAGTTAAATGGCGTTAGTGAGAGGAGGAATCGAACTCTGCTTAACATGGTTCGATCGATGATGTGCAGGACAACCTTGCCGCATTCCTTTTGGGGATATGCCATCTTAACCGCCGCTCGCCTAATAAATCTGGCACCGACCAAGAAAGTAGGGAAGACCCCATATGAGATATGGCATGGTTCTCTTCCCAAACTTTCATACCTCAGGGTATGGGGATGTGATGCTTATGTCAGCAGTGATTCTGATAATAAGCTCGATCCTCGAGGCGAAAAGGTAACTTTCGTTGGATACTATGGTAATACCGGTTATTACTTCTACCATCCCGATGCAAACACTGTTTCCATCAAGCGGAAAGGTAAATTCCTTGAGAAAGAATTTCTTACTCGAGGAACAAATAGTGATCCAGTGGATCTTGAAGAAATTCGAGATTCACCTAACCCTGAAGCAGTCGCTGTGTCTGACCGACAAGTTGTTGTCGCACCATCAGACCCAAACACAAGCACAAGCGTTCGTAGGAGCGAAAGAATACGACATGACCCTGATAGATACCTTAGATATCATGAGGCCTTCGATGTTCTATTAATAGCCGATTCTAACGATGAACCTATTAATTACAAAGCTGCTATATCAGATCCGGAATCTGATAAATGGCTTGAAGCCATGAACGCTGAGATGCAATCTATGCGTGACAATCACGTCTGGGACTTGATTGAGCTACCCCCGGTACACGGGCAGTAGGGAGCAAGTGGATCTTTAAAAGAAAAACTGACATGCATGGAAATGTGCAAACCTACAAGGCACGACTTGTAGCGAAAGGTTTCACTCAAACTCAAGGGATTGATTATGATGAGACCTTTTCGCCCGTTGTCATGATCAAATCGATCAGGATTCTCCTTGCCATAGCCGCATACCATGACTATGAGATATGGCAAATGGACGTGAAAACCGCCTTCCTGAACGGACAACTCGAAGAAGATGTCTATATGGTTCAGCCTGATGGTTTTGTCGATCCAGAGAATCCAAACAAGGTTTGCAAGCTTAGCAAGTCCATTTATGGACTCAAGCAAGCATCTCGAAGCTGGAATCTTCGTTTTGATCAGAAAGTCAAAGAGTTTGGCTTTGAACAAAACAAAGATGAGCCTTGTGTTTACAGAAAAGGCAAGTGGGAGCGCTGTATCGTTCCTCGTACTGTACGTGGACGATATACTGATCATAGGAAACAACATACCCATGCTTAACGAAGTTAAGAAGTGGCTTTCATCTTGTTTCGCTATGAAAGACCTTGGAGAAGCCGCTTATATTCTGGGAATCAAGATTCACAGAGATCGATCTAAGCGCCTTTTGGGACTCAGTCAAAGCACATACATAGATAAGATCATAGCTCGGTTCAATATGAGTAACTCCAAGAAAGGAGCAGTTCCCATGACCAAGGGAACAATATTGGACAAATCTCAAGCACCTAAAACGGAGCGCGAGATAAGCCAAATGGCATCGATCCCATTTGCCTCTGCTATTGGATCTATCATGTACGCCATGCTCTGCACACGACCGGATGTCTCGTATGCATTGAGCGTGACAAGTCGGTACCAACAGACGCCAGGGCTAGCTCACTGGACGGCTGTAAAGAACATACTGAAATACTTGAGAAACACCACTGACATGTTTCTCGTATTCGGGGGTGTAGATGAGGAGCTCACTGTAAGATGTTACACTGACGCCAGTTTTCAGACTGACCGAGATGACTCTCGCTCACAGTCAGGATTCGTATTCACTCTTAACGGAGGGGCTGTTTCTTGGAGAAGCTCAAAACAGCCAGTAGTAGCTGATTCTACTACTGAATCCGAATACATAGCCGCCTCAGAAGCTGCTAAAGAAGCCGTGTGGATGAAGAAGTTCATATCCGATCTCGATGCTGTTCCAAGTATTAGGCAACCCATCGAGATGCTGTGCGATAACACTGGCGCTATAGCTCAAGCCAAAGAGCAACGGTCCCATAAGATGGCCAAGCACGTACTGAGGAAATTCCACTACATAAGAGAAGTAGTCGACAGAAATGAAATCAAGATAAGCAAAGTACACACAGATCAAAACTTAGCTGATCCCTTCACTAAGCCTATGACTCAGGAGACTCATATACGCCACAGAGAAGCGATAGGGCTTAGATTAGCTAAAGACATGTTTTGATTCAGTATTTGGATGTATGAACACCAACAGTTATCTGTATTATTCTTATTCCATCTGTTTTATGCAATAATGAATTACATAACTGTGTTCAATATTTGTACGTTTAATCCATGGACAATAAGTTCTTGTCCTAAATGTCCGTAGTCGATTAGTAAGTGGGAGCTATACTAAAGTAAGACTATTGTGACTGGTTGAACTTTAAAGTTGTTTAACGTTCAAACTCACAGACCTCATTGGTGAATGACGTTGGACGTAACTCGCATCATGCAACGCAAACATGGAAAACTTGCCTGCTTGATTAAATGCATGCTCTAATGTATCCTTAGACCTGAGACGCATATTCGAACTCCTCTCTACTAAAGAACATTCTTTGATTGTAGCCTAACGTTGTCGCGTAACTGCCAGCCATAACGGCTACTTTTGGGAATGGCTCTGAGGTTTAGTGGGAGCTGTATGCCTCAACAAGGGATTCTGTACTCTTGCTTCGGCAACAGTTAGACATAAAGGCGCCCTCGTTGATTCCAAGTGATAAGTGTGAGGCCTCACCCAAACTTACTGTGTGTTTGTTGGATCACTTCGAATTGTATCGAGAATGAAAATCGATGAATAAAAACATGGGAGTCCATGTCCCATAATTCATCAATGTCTTATACAGAAAGGAACATATGACAATGAATGCACAAGTCGTGAGTCTGCTTGATGGTCAATCAGATATACTTTGGCAAACGACTTAAAGTGTCAATATTAGTTGGTGTGGCTATGCATAGCTAGAGTGCCTCTGGCTGCGCTCGTTAAACTGTCGCGTTCAGTCCAAGTGGGAGACTGTTGGATATATGGTGTCCTGACCCGACAGATTAACGAACCCGACCGATATTGACCCGTAAGAGTTACACCCGGGTCAACGGACTATTATATCTAATTAATTGTTAATTAGAAATAAACGAACTAAATGGTGAATTAAATAAATATTAATTATTTATTTAAATCGACAAAATCTATCGGTTCAAAAATACTCGGTAATTAAAAGACGAACCGATCAGTTGTTACCGGATTAACAGACTGATCGGTTGGTGGATTAAAGGAGATCGCGACCGGGCCCAGTCCGTCTGGCCCCGGTCCGCGAATTTAATATTAAATGAGAAAAGGAGGAGGATTGAAACATAAGTCACCAAACAAAACCCTAATCTCCTCTCTCTCTCTCTCTCTGCGCCGAACCCGTCGAAGCCGGCTCCTCCGCCGTCGACCGCCGTCGCCGCCCCGTCTCCACCACCGTGATCCGTCCGTGATTTCCGATGGATCACCGTCTTGCCAATATCTGTGCCCGACTCGAGAGCGAAGCTGTCGCAGCCCGAGCCGAAGCCGCAGCCCGAGCCGAAGCCGAGCCGCAGCCCGAGCCGCCGCCGCGGCTCAAGCCGCCGCCGCCGCCGCCGCTGCCCCTCTCGCGCCGCCGCGCGACCACCGGCCGGTGGTTCTCGCGCTGCCGGCGCAGCCGAGACCGCCGCGCCCGGTCGCGTCGTCGTGGCCGGCGCCGCTCTACCCGTCCGCCGCCGCCGCCCCTCCTCCGATCTCTGGCGAGTCGTTCGTTGTGGGATCGGTCCCGGTGGCTATCCCGACGGAGAAAGTTTTGTCACCACCACCGGTGGTATCCCTACCACCGCCGCCGCCACTACCGCCGCCGCCGCCTGTCGCCGCCGCCGCCGATGCCGCCGTCGATGATCTGTCTCGAAGATTCGAGTCAGACGTCTCAGTTCGTCCTAGCGCGAGCCCGTTGAATCCGGGTGTCTCGAGCGGTTGCTCGGATCCCGCCAAGGTATATCTAATTTATTAGATATTTAATTATTTATTTATTTTAAATAAATATGTTTTTTCTGTGTTTGTCGTGTTTTGGTGATTGATCCTGTTACGGTTGCATCCGCGTTTTAATCGTTTCCGCTGCCAAATTAATTGAGAATTAATTTAATTAATAAATCGGTTTTAATAAAATTAAAATCGGTAACCCGGATCCCACTGTAAAACCCAACAGTTTTGTCCCCCAGACCTTATTTGGTATTGTTAAAGGCTCTAGCAATACTGTTAATGTATAAGTTGTTTTAGCATATGTATTAGGGTAGTCTAGTTTACTCATTTAATTCTTTAGGGTTATTCTTGTAATTGTTTGCCTATTTTAGGCCTTTCCTTTTTTGTGCAATTCATTGAGTTTTACTCTCTCATGGTATCATAGTCTCCTCCTCTCCCTCCCCTATCCCCTTCCTCTGCCGATTTCCTTTCCTCCCCTTCCATGGCTTCATCTTCCTCCTCTCTCAACAACAATAGCATCTTCCATGCCCTCCGAATCAAACTGAAAACCGACACATACCTCCTTTGGCGCACCCAACTCACCCATATTCTCACCTTTTCCAATCTCATCTCTCATGTTGATGGGTCTGCCGATGCTCCTTCTGTCGACATTGTCTCCGGCGATAAAACCGCCCCAACTCCTGAGTACAAAAGCTGGAAAGAAGACGATCAACAGACCGTCATCCTTCTGCTCACCTCCCTCTCCGAAGAATCAATGGCGACGGTGGTTGGCCTCACCACTTCCCTACAAATATGGGTTGCCATTGAGTCCGCTTATTGCAACACGTCGATTGAACGTGTGCAACTCCTCAGAGACAATCTCTGTCAAATGTCAAAAGGAGATCGATCGGTCTCTGAATATGGACGTGAATTCAAAACCATCAGTGATCAGTTATCTGTGGCCGGTCTATCCGAATGCCTCCCTCTCTGATTTGCTCACAAAGGCCGAGAATTTTGAGCTTCTCAGTCGTGCTATCTCGAGTGCGAACCCTAGCCCTCCGGTGGCCTTCACTGCTACCAATCGCAACCCTAATCGGAACAGCAACACCAACCGTCAGCCTCGGCACACTGGGAACTCCAATCGACAAAGAGGTAATCGCAATTCTGACCCTTGTCAATGGTGCAGAATCCCTGGGCATAAAGCTAATGTATGTTGAAAGTTAAAGAAAATTCTTGATGCTACCAAATTTGATTCCAAAAAGCCCACTGTTGATGAAGAGGCCCTGGCCAAAGCATTTGCTGGTTAGTGTAGTTCTGATCAAACTGATGCCGATTCGGCTGACTGGTATGTCGATTCCGGTGCCTCCGACCATATGTCGGGTATGAAACATCTTCTGTCTAATTTAAAATTGAAAAAACAGGGCTGTCGGGTTACATTCGGGAACAGAGAATCACTTCTAGTAGCCCACAAGGGTGATTCTAAACTTTCGAATGCCATTAAACTCAAAGACATACTTGTGCCCGATATCCATAAAAATTTACTCTCGGTTAGCAAACTCACCAAAACCAATGATGTTGATGTGATCTTTTCTCACCCAATCTTTTATATTCAGGATCAGTTGACCAAGAAAGTTTTGGCGCAAGGTCGATGTGAAGGTGGTCTCTATGTTCTCAATAATAATAATCAAAATAAATCTTTTGTAGCTACGTTATCAAACCTGCGAGCATCTTTCGAGGAGTGGCATGCTCGACTTGGACATGCCTCATTTGATTGTATTAGGAGTTTACAAAACAGTGGTGTAATTTTATTGACATCTATTTTGCCAAAACCGGGTATTTGCTCGCCATGCCAAATGGCTAAGTGTTAGGACCGATTTTCACTACAAGAATCTCGATCTTGAGCAAGAACATGGTTCGGATTCGAAAACTCAAAAACAAATGAAGAAGATGATGAAGATGAATCATGAATAATCATAAACAAGAAAGATGAAGAACATATCGAATGATTTCATATAACCGAATGATTAGTTACAAGAAATCATGAAGAACACTCTCTCTCTAGAATCCATGACTCACTCTCTCTCTCTAGAATGGAAATCTCACACTCTACAAGAAAAATCATCATCTCCCTTGTAATGGGCACCCTCACTATATATAGTGAGGGTGACTAACGACCGAAAAACATGACAAATGAACGAAATTACAAGTAAAGAAAATAAACATAAATATAAATTAAATCAAAGCTGATTAAATTAATCCGAAGCTTGACTCACTCGAACCGATCTTCCGTTGACTTTTACGTTGACCGTTGACCCGAACGGTTGACTTTTCCTGGAAAACGGTCTTCGGTCCAAACTGCAAGCCTCGAGCATCACAACCCGCGTCTCTGAATCAATTCACATGGATTCTTCAGTCGAATGCTTCGTCAAACAGATTTGATGGCGTCAGTCACATAGATTTTTGTTCTAACAATTTCCCCCTTGACTGATGCTTTCAAATCTGTTCAATTGCTGAAGAATCGCTCTGCCGTACATCTTCAATGAAAAACTGATAAACCGGAGACAATCTGATGTAGAAATTCCACCTCTGAATAAGCTTCTTCTTTTCTTGTTGCTCCAGTCGAGATCCAAGTGTTCCGCTCACTCGGTTCACACGGTCGGGTACAATACTGAGAAAATGCTACATCTCGGAGTCATAACCGCAACAAACTGAATCAGATAAACCAATCAAACACTGAAAATGCTCCAAAAACATCAAGTCGGAAGCGTAAAAATCAGATGCGGAGAGTCGAACCGTCGCGATCGGTTGCCTAGAGAAACCGGATAAAAAATCTTGAAATCGGACAATCTTGCGAAAAACCGGAAGCCAGATGCTGACAGTTGTGAATAATCCGCGTGACTGAGGTTGGATGCGAAAATAAAATAAGTTGTTAAATTTCTTCAAGAACCGGTCATCCGAGAGATTTAATCGGATAAATTCCAATATTTAACTGAGATTCCAGTTAATCCGGTTAGTTGACGACAGCGCTGCATCCACTAAAAATAAACCGTGAGATATAACGAGAAAGCTGAGTAATTAACCGGATAATAAAGCTGACCCGTCAGTGATCGATAGCAAACGTTGCGCGCGACGTCAATAAACGAGAACCTCAATAAAATGAAATAAATCCAAGACCAATTAAAAATTTTCTGAATTTCCGTCGCGGCTTTATCTCGTAAGTCTTGTAGAAAAACTGATAAGAAAATACCCGCGGTTGACGAAAATGATGAAAATTTAATTAGTAGAATTAAATCCTCAATAAAAACCTTAATCCTTGAAAATAATCATCAACCAATCAGATTTTAGCTCAAGAAGACCACAATCCGTGTATATGGATTTCAGCCAATCAGAAATGAGCATAAATACTGATCTTGCGGCTGAAAATAAGTGGATCCAAAGGCTCAAAATGATGATCCGCGTGATGATTACAACAACCAATCAGGAAGCGACAGAATGAATTCCTTTAACAGCTCCTTGCAGCTGGCGGGACCCACGAGATTGTTTCTAGCCAATAGAATTTCAACAACACAAATTAAGGTTGACCGAAAAATTCACTCAGTCGACAAAGAGAAAAAGGAAACTAACGGCTCTTTTGGGGAGTGGGGTCCACGCGACTTTCTCTACACCAATAGTATTTCGACAGCAACCTCAGCCTTCAATGGATATCTACACAGCTGGGACCCACTAGTAACCTTTCTCCAATCACAGCAAGACAGCGTAAAAGGATTTTGGGTTGACCGGCCAAAGAGGAAAGAGAAACATTCTCTTTCAGCTAATCAGCACCTGACACGTTGACGTCTTCTTCATAAAAAAAATACGTAAACCATCCAGAACCCTAATATCGCCGGACATCAACAACCATTCGCCGGAAAACCGTGTTTGAACCATAACTCCCATGATACTAAACCATTTTTGATGAAATTAAGTTCGTTGAGTCCCAAATTCGATCCTCTATCCATCTATACGAACATAATACTCCGAAACAGTCTCGAATGAAGACCCAGAAAACAAGTTCGCTAGCCAAACAAGTCCGCTAAAGCTTACCAGAAGTCCGCTAAGGGTCTGAGAAGTTCGCTAAGACCCTTCTCAAGTCCGCTAAGGACTCAAGTTCGCTAAAGCACAACAAGTTCGCTAAGATTCGGAACAAGTTCGCTAAGAGAAGGAGAAGTTCGCTAAGAACTCAGGTCCGCTAAAGCAAACAAGTACGCTAAGGCAAAGCTCAAGTACGCTAAACACTGATGAAGTTCGCTAAGAGGAGAACAAGTCCGCTAAAGAACTCAACAAGTTCGCTAAGCTTGTTCAAGTTCGCTAAGCCAACCAGAAGTCCGCTAAGACCAGTCAAGTCCGCTAAGAACTGATACAAGTTCGCTAGGAGCATCTTCAAACCTTCAAAACTGAGGAACAAATCTGGAAATAGGATGAACATAAGCAAACTTACTCATGAACTTGAAATCTGCACAGAAACTATCGGAAAACCCATAATGATGCACGAGATGAGAAGCTAAACCATTCACGACCATGTTGTGGCCACCAACACTCCATAAACAGTAGCTAATCGGATCAAATCAGTCTTCAAAATTCTGAGAATCTTCAAGAACACGAAGAACACCATGAAACACACACCAGTGTGTGTTTTTCCAGATCTGCCCAAACGGTTGAGATTCAGACGAAACAGATGCGTCCAATAGATCCGGAACGCGTTTTCCACTGAGAATCATACCTCATATCATCCAAATCCATGAAGAAATGCCCAGAAAACGAAGAATTAAACTCAAAAATCTTCAAAAACCCCAAATACGGGAAAAACTCCAAAATTCCAAAAATAACTTCGGATCTTCATTTCTCCACCAGATCTGAAGATGTAGAACACTAAATAACATCCTGATGCACTCCCAAACATGAATCTATCATCCATATCATCAGAATCCATCCAGAAATGAAGAAAAAATAGAAAAAAGTCTCTAAAAACTAAGTTTTCTCATCTTCACCATTCAAGCTCAAAATCACAGATTCGAGTGACCAGATTCACGGTGAGATGAATCTGATCGGTACCCTCTCTGATACCATTTGTTAGGACCGATTTTCACTACGAGAACCTCGATCTTGAGCAAGAACAATGTTCGGATTCGAAAACTCAAAACAAATGAAGAAGATGATGATGATGAATCATGAATAATCATAAACAAGAAAGATGAAGAACATATCGAATGATTTCATATAACCGAATGATTAGTTACAAGAAATCATGAAGAACACTTTCTCTCTCTAGAAACCATGACTCACTCTCTCTCTAGAATGGAAATCTCACACTCTACAAGAAATTCATCATCTCCCCATTCGGAGACTCCTCTACTTGTAATGGGCACCCTCACTATATATAGTGAGGGTGACTAACGACATAAAAACATAACTGAATAAATGAAATTACAAGTAAAGTAAATAACATAAATAGATAATTAAATCAAAGCTGATTAAATTAATCCGAAGCTTGACTCGCTCGAACCGATCTTCCGTTGACTTTTACGTTGACCGTTGACCCGAACGGTTGACTTTTCCGGAAAACGGTCTTCGGTCGAAACTGCAAGCCTCGAGCATCACAACCCGCGTCTCTGAATCAATTCACATGGATTCTTCAGTCGAATGCTTCGTCAAACAGATTTGATGGCGTCAGTCACATAGATTTTTGTTCTAACACTAAGGCACATAAGTTGCCATTTAATAATGATGAAAAACATGCACTTCAACCTCTTGATCTTGTCCACTGTGACTTATGGGGACCATCACTTATCACGAGTGTCAATAACTATAGATATTATGCCTCCTTTATTGATGATCACTCGAGGTTTTGTTGGCTATATCCTCTTAAAACAAAAAGTGAATTTTATGTTGCTCTCAACATATTCCTCAACTTTGTCCAAACCCAATTGTCACAAAAAATAAAGGTATTCCAAAGCGATGGGGGTACGGAGTTTATCAATCAAAAAGTTCAAAAGTTATTTGAAATCAATGGGACATTTCATCGGGTCTCATGCCCGTATACTCCGCAATAAAATGGACGGGCCGAAAGAAAACACCGGCATATTGTGGAAACCGGGTTAACAATGCTATTTCACTCTAAAATTAATACAAACCGTTGGGTCGAGGCCTTCTGCACGGCTGTCTTTATCATCAATCGCATTCCATCCAAATCTCTTAACTAATGCTCGCCATTTGAAATCTTGTTTCAAACCAAACCCGACTACAATATGTTCAAGCCTTTTGGGTGTAGAGTTTACCCACTTTTACGCCCTTATTCGGAACACAAACTTGCACCCCGAAGTGTACCATGTATCTTTTTAGGATACAACACCAAACATAAAGGATATAAGTGCCTTGATCCTCTCTCGTCCCGAATCTACATCACCCGTCATGCCCGGTTCGATGAAGAAGTTTTTCCCTATTCCACCTCTCCTTCCGCTGATTCATCCAAACTATCTATAACCACATTTTTTGAAACCCCTTGGCCAAATAAAAATCAGCCTGACCCCTCACTCGATTCCAACAGCCCACCTTCTACTCAAAACCAACCCAATCTTAAATCCTCTACTCCATCACCTGAGCCCAACTCCCCTGGCCCAATTGACGCTCTCAACCAGCCCAATCCATGCATGATCTGCCCAGTCGAGGTTTCATCTCCTAACCCGCCTACCGCAACTAACCCCTCTTCATCACCATCTCCACCCTCTTCACCGTCCTCATCCACCACCACCAGTTCCACCACCACGTCTCCCATTCCCACTCCACCTCCTCCCCCTCCACTGCATGGAACTCATCCCATGTAAACCCGGGCCAAAAGTGGCATCTTTAAACCCAAGTATAAAGCAAACTTTGCTCAATCCACTCTGTTCCATCAAGCCCTCTTCTCTTCCTGTGAACCCAAAACCGTCTCTTATGCCTTAAAAAGTGAGGAATGGAAAGAGGCTATGAATACTGAACTTCAAGCTCTTCACAAAAATAACACGTGGTCTCTTGTTTTACGTGCTTCTAACCGTAACATTGTTAGTTCTAAGTGGCTTTTCAGGACAAAGTACAGGTCAGATGGCTCCATTGAAAGACTCAAAGCTCGCTTGGTTGCTCAAGGTTTCAGTTAGATTCCCGGACTTGACTTCACTCAAACATTCAGCCCTGTTGTCAAAGCTGCCACCATCAGGACTGTTCTATCCCTTGCTGTCATCAACAACTGGCCAATGCACCAACTTGACGTAAATAATGCTTTCCTCCATGGCAATCTGACTGAAACCATCTATATGGAACAACCTCCTGGCTTCGTTGACCCATAGTATCCCAATCATGTGTGTAAACTCAACAAAGCAATCTATGGTCTCAAACAAGCACCTCGAGCATGGTTTCATCGCTTGAGTGTGTTCCTGAAGTCATATGGCTTCACATGCAGCAGAGCGGATCCCTCGTTGTTTATCTTTAATCGTGACTCATGTCTTATGTATCTGTTAGAACTTATTTATGTTGGCAACACAAACTATTTATCCTTTTGGTGTTTATTTGTAATTTTACTTTGGTTTGTACTTAACTTTGATTATGTACTTTGTTATCTTTGATTATGTTTATATATGATGTTCTTGACTAAGTGTTAGCGTACTTGTATTTCTCCTTAGCGAACTTCTTGTATATTGAACTTAGCGGACTTGATTAACTCTTAGCGAACTTGTCATTGTACTTAGCGTACTTGTTTGTTAATTGTCCTAGCGAACTTGTTTTGCTCCTAGCGAACTTGATTTGTTCCTAGCGAACTTAAACTGTTCCTAGCGTACTTAAGTTGTGCTTAGCGTACTTGTTAGCGGACTTGTTTGTAACTAGCGAACTTGTTAGCGAACTTGACAATGCTTAGCGTACTTCTTAGCGAACTTCACAAGCTCTAGCGAACTTGTTTAATGCTTAGCGTACTTATTATTCTGTTAGAATATTTTGCTGAATTCTAGGTAATGATTGGTTTGTGTCAAACATTCTATTTGTCCCAGGCTCTCTTGTAGTATAAATACCAAAGTGAAAACCCTAATACGTGTTCCTCCTGGTCACTTCTACAAGAGAGCCTTTGTGTGTGTTCTTGGTGTATTTTGTGTGTGTTCTTGAGCTTTAGAGATCTATGGGGTGAAATCAACCAAGATTGATCATCACACTTGTTTTCCGCACCTGTGTGATGATTCGAATGAGAACATTGTGCTCAAATCAGGTCCTAACAATTGGTATCAGAGCCATGTTCTTCATTTTTTGAAGTTTTCTCAAAAATGAAGAAATCTCATTTGAGTTATCAATTTTGGTTGTTTTTGCTAGATCTAAGAGTTGATTCTTGGTAGAAATCACTCTAGGAACTCAAAAACATGCTTAGATTTCTGTTTATTTCAAGTTATGATTGTCAATTTTTGAATTCAGTGAGTTTTTGGTTCGGTCCGAATATTCACTGTTCTTGAGTAAATTTTTTCAAATTTGTTTTTATGATGATTCTTTGCTGAAATTGATGATTTTCGAGTATTAGTATAGTAAAACCGAAATCATTGGCACTGATTTCGCTTTCTAACATCAAGTTTTGAAGATTTATTGGGCAATTTTTCGAGATTTTGAAACTTTTTCACATAAATCACTGTTTGATTGATTTTCGGTCACTTAGAATGATTTTTGAGGTTTGTGTTAGTTGAAGCAATTGATCCTAACATGATTTCGCATCTATTGATGCCTTCAAACATCATTTTGATGAAACTTGATTTTTGGTGATTTGAACTTGCTCAAGAACAAAGCTGTTCAAAATTTTGACTAAGTCAAAAATTTGAATTTTTCAATTTTTGCTGTTTACACCTAAATATTAGTGTTTAATTACTCCATTAATGTTTATGATTGCAGGATTTGTGTGAATTCAAGCAATCTTCGTGTTTACAAGCAATTTGGAGCTCTTGTTCTTTGTTCAGCCCGTTTTAGCAATTTTTTGCTGAAAGTCTGTTTCTGTCTCATCTGAGATGTCTGAAGGAAATCATTTCACTCCGGTCATGCAAGGAAACAACCGCCCTCCAAAACTCATGGGTGCTAGTGACTTTGATGACTGGAAAGGGAACTTCATACTGTTTCTGGAATATTTGGATTTTGACCTACTTACTTCAGTTCTCAATGGTCCAGCTGTGTTTGAAGTTGAAGAAGCTACAACACCTGCTGCTGGTGTTGCAGTTCCTACTGTTGCTGACCCACCTAACACTAAGAAGAGGATGCTCCCAAAGCCCATGGACAAGCTGACTGTAGGTGAACATGCTCAGCTAAAAATTGATAGGCGTGCATTGGGTTGTATCAAGATGGCCATAAATGATGATCTGTTGCATCAGTTTCGGGATGCTACTTCTGCACATGAGATTTGGGTAGGCCTAGAGAAGAAGTATGAGGGCAATCCAGCAACAAAGGAGAGAAGGCTTGAGAAACTCAAACTCGCTTTCAATACTTTTGCTCACAGGCCTGGAGAGTCATTTGAGACACATGTCACACGATTCTGCAGGATCATCACTGAGATGACCACTAAGAAGATTCGTCCAGATACTGGCGACATCATAAGGAAGATTCTGCACTCTTTTCCTCAAGAGTTTGCCTCCTATGTCATCTATCTGATTGACAGCACTGATCTCCTCAACGCTGATTACATGGACATGATTGATAAAGTTCGTGATTATGAGGTTAGAGCAGTTGAACGCACAGGAAGGTCACTCATGGGTAATGTGACCTCTAAGGGTTCGTCATCCAATGCTCCCAATGCTGCATTTGCTGCTGCCATGTATGAGGAGAGTCATCAGTTTTCTCAATCTTTTGGTCCCAGTGTACACGTTCCTGCCTCTACTCCAACTCCGACTCCAAATCAGCCTGAAGTTCAAGTATCTCATGCAACTCATCAACCATCAAGTGTGTCATTTGTTCAAGCTCCACCTTCTGGGTATTATGGTCAATCGTCAGCTCCTGTTTCTTCAAACTCCACTAACATGGATCAAGATCTGTGTAATGCTTTCCTTGCTTGCATGAACTCTCAGATGTCAGGCAACATTGAGACTATGACTGTGTGTCAAGAAGATCTTGACCAGATTTCTGCTGATGATCTTGAAGAGATCGATATTAAGTGGCAGATGGGAATGATTGCTGCCAGGACAAGAAAGTTCTTCAAAAAGATTGGAAGGAAGCTGTTTCAACCTGCATCAAATGCTAACATTGGCTTTGATAAGTCTAAAGCTCAGTGTTTCAACTGTCAAGAGCTTGGTCACTTCGCCCGTGAATGTCCTAAGCCCAAAACTTGGAATGTTCCTATCAACTCGGGTGGAAGCAACCACACTTATCAGAAGCAGGGTGGAAATAGTAACCAGTCATACCAGAAAACTGGCAACTCTTCCTACCAGAAGCCACTGCATACCACTTCAAATGTCTCTCATCAAGGATCGTCAAGCTCATCGTCTGCACAAAGAGTTGATAGCACTGGTAAAGCTTTGGTATCTCTCGAGGATGGGAACTACAATTGGACGTCTTCTGCACCATCTCATTCTGCAAACCAGCCTGATTACGCTCTTGTGGTGGACTCTGACGGAAAAGAGGATAATGAGTCTGTTGTTTTTGACCCTCTTTTCCCCACCAACTTCTGTCTGATGGCCGGTATTGATGAAGATCTTGATGGATCTTCTCCCTCTGCTGGTTCAGCCACTGCTGTAAGTCAAAATGAGGTCGAATTTGAAGCTAGCAAAAGACTTCTTGAACTCCAACGTGGATCCATTCCCGATGAGGTAAAAGAAAATGTATGTTCTGCAAATTGCCTTGAAACTGTCGCTAGATACCGCACATACAATCTAGAATTGCATGCTAAGGCGGCTGAAAGCGAAAGTCAGGTTGAAATCCTCAAGGCAAATGAGGAAAAATTCCTTGAGAAAATCAAGTCACTTCAGGATGACAATCATGAAGCACACCGAATCAACTTTAAAAATTCAAATTGAGGATCTTTTGAAAAATCAAACCTCTTTGAGAAATGAATATGCTAAAGCTCGTGAAGCTATTGATTTAATGAAACTTAATCCTGGTAACTTGGGTAATGCTGTTGCTAAAGACATTATGGCACGGTTAAGAACTGGTTTGGGTTTCTTAAGGGAAATTTGTGATAGTGCAGCTGAACATCCACTTAATCATAATTATCTGACAATCCCTGAGTTAACTAAAATCAACCCCAAAAGTCATATTAAGTTCATTGATCCAAGCATGATTCCGAGTGCTTCTGATATACAATCGATGGAAGCCCAACTCTCTGCCACTGAAACTGGCTCTGGGCTCCCGCCGATTGATGAAACCTTGAAGTTTGGTGACTTTGAGTCTCTCTCTGTTAGTTCTGTTGATTCGCTTGTTTCTGAAGCTTGTGTCCTAAAGGCTGCTGAATCTGAGTTTCTGAATGTTTGTACTCAAAATGCCTCAAATGGTCAATCATTTTTGTTTAATGAAAATTTTAATGTTTTCAAAACGAATGAAGCTCCTAAAAGGATAAAAACTGTTCGGAGGCGTAAGCCCAAAGTGAGTGTTGAAAATGTGAAACTCGATTCGCAGCAAGTTGTCGATGATGATGCTTTTGCGAAGGCATTCGCAGAAATGGCTTTAAAATATGGTAAGACTGTCATGCACACACAAGCCGGTCTTACAATCACCGATGGTAAGGTGACCTCTGTTCAGAAAAGGCCTCCTGCTTCTGTTCCAATCGCAACATCTCCAGCTGCACAAGCTGTACCACAGCCATCATTTCTTAAGCAAAATAGATCATCTGCTCATACTGCTTCCAATGAAGCTGGCTCTTCATCAGTGTTTCTTGTGAAGACTGGGAATCCAAAGAACAAAAGACCTCAAAGTGATCCAGTTATCACAGTTCCTCATGATAATGAAGATCAGTATCAGTCGGTTGAGCAAAGTGAGCTTACTTTGAACATTTCTGAAAATGAAACTACACCAAAGAAGAAGAAACAGACTAGGAGACGGAAGAAGAAGCCAGTTTCTGAAAATGAGAAGGGTGAAGGTGTTACATCAAGTGAGCCTCAACAATTGGCTCCTCAGTCTGTTGAACAATCTGCTACTATTCCTGCTAATGGCTCTGTCGAGAATGGAGGGTGTTCTGTCTGTGGAAACCCGCATCATGATGCAGGGTTTGTGTCTACAATACAGGATACTCTGACTTCAACAATGCTCCAGTGCCTCCTGCTCATTTCTACCAACAGCAGCAAGTAGGTCCGCAAGGAAACCAATTGGCTCCAATGTATTATGGGAATTTTGGGGAAGACTACTGTAGGTCCGGAAATCTCCCAAACACACGATATTGGATCGTAGATGAGTGCGGAATCCTCAAATACGATTGATTCAAGAACAATAGTAGAAGAATAGACTAGATCTAGTAAAAAGATGAAGTCTTGAATGAGAATCACTACTAAAGGAAGCTGATCGTAAACTCTAGTGAACAAGAAATCGTAAACGCAGATTTGTATTGAAAAGCTTAAGTCATAAACAAGACCATGAGGTGGTATTTATACCACCTCATGAGATTACAAGGCCAATCATAAACAAGTCTAGCCCAATCATAAACATGAAATTGGCCCACATGGCCTATTAATCAAACTAGACTAAGCCCAAAAACTATAGCCCAACTAATGTTCATGCCTTACATAATATAGCCCTACAATCTTCCCCTAGGCATGAACCATTAGACCACTCACGGCAGCAGCAAATCAAACCTGAATGAGGTTTGAACGTTGTTCGACCACCACCCGTTCTCTACAATCTTCTTAGCTGCTCCATCAAAGATACCAACCCTAATAGCATTCGCCATGTCATTCTCGTCTTCAAGTATGGGTTGAGTGGCCAGAAGCTTGATGTCTCGCTCACCAAATCTAAGCAAGTCCACCGGATCATAAAATCTGAATTGACGCATCGGCTTGCAGAGAACCACCACTTCATGTGTTGACGGATCGTAATACCAGCAATCAAAATTTCTTACCAGTGTGCCATCCTCGATCTCGTCCAACATATTGATGACCCTTAAGCGCTTAGTTGGTGGCCTCCGTGCTTCTCCAATAGGCTGCCCTGTCGCAGGGTCAGTCCCGGTCTCTCTCCATCTGACCTCTTTCAGCTCAAACCCTCTAAAATCATTCTCCATATGGCCTACCAGGTTATCTCTGATCAAATTACCTTCAGGTCCATTCCATCGGTTTATAAATGGAGCTCTCAGAAGGCTCCTGATCTCAGGCTCAGTCCAGGAGTGGAATTGAGCACGTGTTTGATAGTACTCCACTGGACTATAGCCGTCACGGATAACGGCAAAGATTTTCTTCTCCATATCGTAGTGCCAACATAAGATTGCCTCACGACTCCCACGTCTATCACATTGAGCTTTCACCAACGTCAATGGTGTATTGAGTGGGAGCTGGTCCTTGGAAGAATTCCCTGAACCAGTTTTCGTGGCATCTTGGAGCCTTTGAGATGATCCTGCCACAGCGGGCGTAATCTTGCATGACAATATTCTCATCACCTTCATCAGTCTCCATTGCATCAGCAGCTTCATTTCTCTGTGATGAACTCTGACCTAGAGCACCTGTGGTGTTAGACCCTACACCATCCTTCAGTTCATCCACTTTCTTCTTTAGTTCCACCACCATGTTGTACAGATATTTCATTCTATCCTTGTCTGCCACTTCCTTCTCTCTCATATATTTGTTTTCTTCCATGAGAGCCTTGATCTCATTCTGTCTGATCCTGTTCTGAGAGATCAGGAAATTGATCTGAGAATCAACACTTATCCTCAAATCAACAGGTAGCTCTGCAGCCATCAACGGGCGGAAACCTGGAGCTGTAAGTGGTTGGCTGGTTGCGGTAGAGACGCTCACTCTCACCGGACTTGGAACAACGAAGGTGTTCTCAACCTCCAGAAATTGCCTATCTTCACGAACAGGGCTTTGTTCGTTCAGAATCGGACTAGCATGCTGCACTAGGGCAGGTTGATCTTCACCGGTTGTTGTTGTTGTTGCTTCAGCTTCTTCAGTAGCTTGGCCTTGAGAACTCTGACCCACCTCAGGTTGGACTAACAGCACACTGGAGCTAGATTTCTTGAAGCTAAATCTAATACTCCTTGGGTCAGTCCTCTTCCTCGGAGAAGGTTCTCTTGCAGGAGCAGGTTCTTCAGCCACCTCATCTAACTCAAAATGAGTATCAATGTCTTGAGGCACAGAATCACCTGAGGAAGAGGTATTCATCACATCTCTTGATCTTTTGTGACTCAGAGGTCCCAAGTCACCAAATATATCATTATCTTCAGGATTGGCAAAAATGTCATCCATGACGTTTTCTTCGTCAGAAGGAATGACTTCGGGATCCTCAACCACGTTCACAGCCGGAGTAGCTGTGTCGTCTTGGTCCTCAGCCACCATTGCATTCACAGCAGGCTCATCGGCCACTGGCTCTTCATCTTCCAAAACTTTCTGACGGGCTACCTCTGGAAAGGCACCTTTTTTAGCCCATTCCAATCTACCCTCAAACATGTTTTTGCCCCTCCTGTCTTGGGTCTGGAGTCCAAACACTCCAGCATCCATCACCTTCACGTCCAACTTCTCAACCCTCTCTTGAATCATGGGGTATTTCATCATCACCACCATCTGTACGAATCTCGGTGTCATGAGAAACTGCTCACGCGCACTCAGGTCAGCATTGCCAATCCAGTCTAGCAGCATCATCTTTGAAAAGTTGTAGTCCCAGTCAAGGGCCAATGCGACAAATGCTGTGCCGTGTATCTTGTTCAGCTGGTCGAAGCTCGTTCTCTTGCCCAGAAAAGATATCTGCATGAAATGGGCAAGGCATCTCCAGTAATGCGGCAGCTGTTTCTTGAGGATAGGCGGAAATTTGCCTTCATATCCCAGAGATTGGGCTCCTGCTAGAACGACTTCCTTGGGGTATTCAACCGGATCGGTAGCACGATCGTTGATAATTAGGCCTCTTCTAATATCTTCCTCCAATATGATGATCTGACGGTTCTGAACAGTAGCTGTGATTCTCGTTTTGTCAGCACTCGCCCTAGCAGAACCCCAGAATTCTCTCACCAGCATCTCATCTATCAACACGCTCGTCCTCAAAGCATGGTTGATCTTGCATACGTTCATTCCCGCCACCAGAGAGAAAAATAGTTCCATATGATGCTCTGGTGGGTCTTCCAGGTATGCTGGAATACAGTGGTCATGATCAAATTTGATATCTTCATCGATAACATTGCCTGCCATCTGAGACAAACAAGACATATGCATCAGATTTGATCATTAATAAGAAATTATGATTATTGACCCTTGACTTGTTCAATTGACGATCACATTTTACTTTTCAACTTCACAAAATTTCAATTTGAACATTTTTAGGGAAAATAATTGAATTTAGAACACGCTCACAAACACCGACAAATTTTATCTCAAAACCGTTCAATTTTAATGAGATCTCAAAAATATTTAAGTAATTAAGATTTAAACACTTATTAATTTCATTAAAAGTGAGTTTACGATTCACAAAATGCGTTTACGGTTCTTTAAATGGGTTTACGATTATCTAATAAGCCGGCCCAATCGTAATCTCCAAATCCAATCGTAAACGCCAAATATCTGTCTGGGCCTGATCGTAAACTCTTAAGCCCTTTTTGTCGTTTTCACCGGGTAGTAAACGATCCGATCGTAAACACCGATCGATCGTAAACACCCAAAACTTCATCTTCTTCACGACGCAAGTCGTAAACACCGTTTCTGCCATGGATAGAACCTGCAACACACTCGTAAATGAGATAAAACCCAATAAAACTACAGTAAAGTTCATCCAACTACCTTTAAAGCGTTCAAATCTCAAAACCGATACCAAAACACCGAGAAATTTGCTCGAAAACAGAAATAATCTCGATCGATTGAATCTTAGGGTTTGAAACAGAAAACCCAATAAACGATGGTCGATTTTGAAGATAACCAGAGGGGTTTCGGTCGGAATTTGATAACGAGGGTGATGGTGTGATTTGTTTGAGAAAGGGCGGACGGAGACGGGCTGTGGGTGGTTTTCCGGCGAGATGTGCGGCGGAGCTAGGGCTTGCTTGGGAGGGGTCGTAAACGGTGAGTGGAGAGAGAGAAAAGTGAAGAGCTTCTGGACTGAGTGGTCGTCCCTTACCCAACCAGAAATCAAGCGGGTAAGAAGAAGAGAGCAATTTTAGCCCCATAACCACAAGACGGGAATACCGCCTCGGGCCGGGCCTGGATAATTTAACCTTAACGTATCAGGGTAGTACGCCTGGAACAAGAAGGTTCGTCGTACAATTTCGGCGATTACAAAAATAAAGGAGTTGAGACTGCTTATCGGGAATCCGCCGTGGGAATAAAGGAAGACTGCTTTTTTTTATTGGGACCAGCTGTGCTTACCTTGCTTAGCCATTGAAGAACAGACCCCTTTTATTAACAATATTTTTTACTCATACACATTGCTGTTCCATTACTTCCACCATCACTGTTCTGTTCAGATCCTGGAGTGTAGAGCTGGCTAGTTTTGACAAGGCATCCGCCTGAGAATTGTCGGCCCTGAGAACCAGCACTACTTCGAGGCTGATCAACTGTGCTGCTAGATCTTTAATTGACTACTTTCCTTCTGGTAATGCCTTTCCCTGTGGTCACCTTGCCCTTCTACTTACTGGCTTGGCTATTTCGAAGGATTCGCTTCGGCGGGTGATTGAACTAAAAAAGAATTTTTGAAAGTGGCACTCCTTCCTTGCTTCTTACCCCCGTTCCTTTAGTCTTTTCAACGGTACTTGAATCTTAAGTCGCGGTTATGTCTCGCCCCCCGGCAATTGTAGCAGTTCCAGCACCGATGACTTTTAAACCCTCCATAACATCTTGAAAAGTTTTCATTTCAGTCTATTAATTGGAAGCAGGATTTTGATTCTTGAAAGCGAGTTAAGTGGCTCTGAGGGGCACGAACCTTGTCATTGTAGTAGGCTTGTTTGCAAGAGAGAAGAAGCGATGCAATCAGACCTGTGAGAGTAAGCATGAGAAGCCAGATATAAATGACAAAATTACACTTAACCCCCTCCCACAAACCGTAAACACAAAAGGTTTCAATTAACCCCCTTAAACTTTCAAATTCTTTCAAGTTTACCCCAAACTTGTTAATTCTCACAAATATTTGAACTTTTTGACACTTTGAAAATTTTTACAAAACTTCCCCTCGGAATTATACCCGAGTATCTGATCATGATCATGAAAAATTTAAAAAATTTAAACAAATTAAAAACAGATAACAATTAAAACCAAAATAAATATTTACAAATTTTACCTCAGAAATTTCAAATATTCACATACCTGGTGCCGGTATTTTTCACAGATAATTTCAGACAGGTCTTTGACTGAGGAACCCTTCTCAGCTTCCGTTACTAGACACTCTAGACAATTGTCAGGTGGTTTGAACACAGAAACTCACATCCAGTAAAGTGCTTAAATATAGTACAGATTTACCGATATGTTTAACCGTCCCCACACCCAATTTTCCATAGCAAAACCTACCCAACCTCAGAGTTTATTGCGGATTCACAAACCCCCAACTTGAGGAACCATGCAACACTGCTTTGACTACCACTTATTTCTATTTTTCATACATTATCAGTTGATGATCAGGTCGGCCGCATAAGCACGCAGAGAAGACCAACTGAATAATTTTCTTTTCTTTTCTTTTCTTTTTCAGAATATTCATTTTTTGTATTCTTTTTCTTTTTCTTTTCCTTGTGGTGTTGTCTTATACAGTATAAGTATGGCGTGTGAGAGAGTGAATACTAGGTAAATACCACTCTCAACCCGTTTTTGTCGGGACTCAGTTTTTTAAACCATGTAGACTAGGATGGGAAACTAAACATGTATAGAGTTTAAGATTACTGCACTTACATAGATGATCATTGTTTTGGTTGAGCTTACCGACATATCATCTTCGAGCAGTCTTTCACATCAGCCTTACACGTGTCAGTCTCCGACCGTCATTGAACAATTTTTTGCAAGTCCTATCAAAAGACATCATAAAAACTTTTCAGATTAACCAGCACCATTTCTTCCCCTGTTTTTGTGAGGCTTTTGAAATAAGACTCAATTTTTCAGTCAATTTCCATTTTTTTTAAAATAAAGTTTAAATACCAAAAACTTTGTACAAAAACATATATGATCAGATCATTCCTCGAAGGCAATCATCTTCAGGCCTTCAACACAAGATTCAAAATTAGGACGAGGAAGGGGTTTTGTAAAGATGTCCGAAACATTCTGATCGGAGCTTACCTTTTGAAGCTGAATTAGCTCACGATCAAAGCAATCACGAATAAAATGTACCTTGATATCAATATGCTTGGTTAATTCACTTACAAGACCCGAGTAGGCGGGTCGAGGTCCTACGAGGTACCCACTACTCAGAGTACCCTCCCCAAAGGAAAAAGATGTGTTTGTCAGGTTCGGTTCTTCTTAGTTGGGTTGGGCGGGTTCGACCAGAAATGCTATGCTTACACACAAGACTACCCCTCTTCCCGAAAGCTTCGCGGGGACTACTTTACGACGACGGACGACCGCCCGTAGGGGGTTTACTGCACAAGGCCCCTGCAGAGGAAAATTTATCCCAGCGAATATAAGATGCTCAGCTCCGCACAACATAGGGATTAGCACGCTTTCGGGAAGAACATAGAATAGTAGAGGATCCAGCATGCGACGAGAGTATCCCATTTGAATTCCCTGAGCGAGCTCTCCTCTTCCACGTTGCTGGAAAGGGCATAGCCGCCTTTGGACAAGGACCATGGGAGGGGAAGGCATCGAGATTGGTATCCGTATCGTAAAATACTTGCACAAATAGCTATATCAAATAGGAATTGTAAGGGAACCAGCTGAAAGGTTATCAAAGGCAGGCCTCGTATTGGAAAAGTAGCAGTTCGCGCAGTCAATCCCCCCGGGCTGGCAGGCCAGCCGGGCCAAAGGGGTTCAAGAATCAGTTTTCTTTTTATAATTATCAGGGACTCCCAAGCGCACGAATTTAATAAAAATGTCTTTCGGAGAGATGGCTGAGTGGTGGATGAGATTAGGGGTCTGTGAGAGCCCTTTCTCTAACTTCGCCTCTTTCTTCTCGGAATCCTACGTACCAATGTTGATTTCCGCAAGCACAAATTCCACTTTTTATAGGCCCAAAAATTCTTATCTCCGCATGCCAAGTATGGTTCGTAACAATCTATCTTCCGGGGCATACGATGATTCTTTCACCATTTGGGGCGTTAATTTACCTACTAAAATATCACCTGTTTCCACCCAAGATCCCAGCATTACAATTCCATTTTTGTCTAAATTTCGGAGTAAAGCGAATTTGCCTCTTCCCTCGGTCGAATGGTCTCGGTTCTAGAATGATCAATAGCCTTCTCACCATACTTCGAAGTATGAGGCAGAAGTACTAAAACAAGCACAATATGCACCACTTCCTAACTCTATGCATTATTCATTCCATTGGTCTGGATTACTCGGGTTTTCGATACGATTTTTATAAGGCTCCTCCTCCGAATGAAATTCAATGGGATCCAGAGAGACATATTATAGGGATGATCCGATCCGCAAGGACCATGAAGCAAGAATAGGCTGCTTTAGTACATCATCATACCGACGGTCATCCGAACGAGAGTATCCCATTTGAATTCCCTGAGCGAGCTCTCCTCTTCCACGTTGCTGGAAAGGGCATAGCCGCCTTTGGACAAGGACCATGGGAGGGGAAGGCATCGAGATTGGTATCCGTATCGTAAAATACTTGCACAAATAGCTATATCAAATAGGAATTGTAAGGGAACCAGCTGAAAGGTTATCAAAGGCAGGCCTCGTATTGGAAAAGTAGCAGTTCGCGCAGTCAATCCCCCCGGGCTGGTAGGCCAGCCGGGCCAAAGGGGTTCAAGAATCAGTTTTCTTTTTATAATTATCAGGGACTCCCAAGCGCACGAATTTAATAAAAATGTCTTTCGGAGAGATGGCTGAGTGGTGGATGAGATTAGGGGTCTGTGAGAGCCCTTTCTCTAACTTCGCCTCTTTCTTCTCGGAATCCTACGTACCAATGTTAATTTCCGCAAGCACAAATTCCACTTTTTATAGACTTAGTTTTGCTGGAATGAAAGGAAACCGGGCACTAAAAGAGAGATTGAAATGGATACTTACCAGTGGTTGCTCTGGTTCCTGCAATGAGGAAGGTTTTGAATACTTTCCTTACGTTTTCCGAATAAGCATGATAGACCTCTTATCGAGATTGATTCTACAATGCCTCTATTTAAGCTAAAAAAGACGATTACCATGGGTCTCGGCTATCACTCACCCTACTTGAGGTAGTTGAAAAGGGGCTTTAATGCGCTTGCTTACTCGAAGGTTTTTCACAATCTCAAGAGCAGCAGCGTTATCACAAAATATGGGAGTGTTAACGAATTCCATACCGTAATCCGTGAGCTGGTTTTGGATCTACACTACCTGTGAAGTACCGACAGATGCGGCTACGTACTCAGCTTCGGCAGTTGATTTGGATACGGTATGCTGCTTCTTGCTCTGCCAAGAGATGAGCCTATCTCCCAGGTACTGACATCCTCCAGTAGTAGATTTCCTGTCAAGGTCACTACCTCCATAATCACTGTCAGTAAAAGCATATAATTGAAAATCATTGTTCTTCGGGTACCAAAGACCAAGCCTAGGCCTGCCCTTCAGATACCTGAAGATACGCTTAACAGCAGAAAGATGAGAAAGTTTAGGGTTAGCCTGATAACGAGCACACACGCAAACAGCATGCATGATGTCTGGCCTGCTTGCTGTTAAGTACATCAGTGATCCAATCATCGATCGATAATGGAATTCACTCACTGACTCCCCGTTAAGATCAGCTGACAAGAGTGGTCTGGATGCCATGGGAGTGGCGATGGGCTTGCAATCCTGCAACTTGAACTTTTCCAGAATCTCATTCACGTACTTCTCCTGATGAATAAGAATCCCAGAATCATCCTGTTTGACTTGAAGTTCAAGAAAGAAACTCATCTCGCCTTGGTCACTCATCTCAAACTTCTTCTTCATAATCTCCTCAAATTCGGTGCACAATTCCTCGTTTGTTGAACCGTAGATAATGTCATCTACGTACACCTGCACCATGATTATGTCTTCCTCCACCCTCTTCCTAAACAATGTTTGATCAACAACTCCTCTTGTATATCCATTCTCCACCAGATGATTGGACAACGTTTCATACCAG
>JBCNJP010000003.1:36164201-36182191 GCA_039602395.1 Deinandra increscens subsp. villosa | reverse complement strand
TCCTGGAATTCAAATCCCTGATGATTGGATTGTGATGCGTGCGCCAAGATTTCGTGATCTCTATGTGTTAAACATGAATCAATCGTCGTCTGCTGTAGCTGCTACTTGTTTTATCTCTAAAGCTACTGAAAAAGATTCAATTCTGTGGCATCGCCGTATGGGGCACATCAACTACCGCAAAATGAATTACTTGATTAATCATAATCTGGTAGAAGGAGTTTCAAAGAATCGATTTTCTATCAATGATGTGTGTGTTTCCTGTAAGAAAGGAAAACAACGGAAAAAGTCTCATCCATCCAAACGACTTAATTCGATTGTCACTCCGTTAGAGCTGCTTCATATGGATCTCTTTGGTCCGATGAATGTTCGAAGTGTTGACGGGAGTTTCTATTGTTTGGTGATAACGGATGATTTTTCCCGTTTCTCATGGGTGGCGTCGCTGCATTCAAAGGATGAAACTCCAGATACTATTCAGAAATTGTTGTCCAAGTTTGAATCGATGTATAAATACAAAATCTGTCGTATTCGTACTGACAATGGTACCGAATTCAAGAATGTTAAAATGACAGCTTTCTGTGATTCTCTTGGAATTTTACAAGAATTCAGTGCGCCGTACACTCCTCAACAGAATGGAGTTGCTGAAAGAAAGAATCGAACGTTGATTGAGACGGCACGAACTATGCTGTCTGATGCACATTTACCAGTCAAATTTTGGTCTGAAGCAGTTCACACTGCATGTCATGTGCTCAATCGGGTTCTGATTGTCAAGCGATTCAATAAGACAAGTTATCAATTGCTAAAAGGTCGTAAGCCGAATCTTCATTTCTTGGAGCCATTTGGGTGTTTATGCACGGTTCTCAAGGAAGGTGGGAAGTTTGAAGCCAAAGCTGTTGACGGCATCTTTGTTGGGTATCAGTATCCAATGAAACGGGTTTATTTTCCTTCTTCTAAGACAATTGAGAATCATTTGAATGTGGATTGTCAAAGACACACTTTTCTGACACCCAAATCGGTTGATATTCCTGCTTTTGATTACAAGACCTTATTTGATTCTTTCTCGGCTGCACACGATGAATCTGCTGATGAGCTTGCTGAAGAACTTCTAGGTGTTGCTATGGTACATGCCATACTTACTCCTGGTTCATGGGTTCCAAAGCTTCCAAGTGTTTCTACTGCTGCTTCATCTAGTCAGAATGTTTCTAACTTAGAAACAATGAGTTCGTCTGATGATGATGAGAGTACGTTTCATGAAGCTGAATCAACACCGGTTGATGACCCAATTACTCTACCAAGTACAAGTTCTTCAGTGCCGGTTTCTTTACCTATTGGTGATCTTTCAAGCTCAGAGGACGCAGATGCAACTTTAAATACTCTTGCAGACAATATTCAAGTTCCTGATTCGACTACGCTTCGGATTCATAACATACATCCTCAGGAGAATATAATTGGAGATCCGAATTCTGGGGTGCGCACACGGCATCAATTGGCTGATTCTGTTGATGCATTAATTGCTGAAATTAGGGATTCCGGTGTTCAGAATGAAGTATTTCACTCATGTTTTCTGTCTCAAGTTGAACCTACCAATGTTAATCATGCGTTGGAAGATGCTTCTTGGGTAGAAGCGATGCAGGAAGAATTGCAGCAATTTCAAAAATTGGGTGTTTGGCATCTCGTGGATTTACCCGCTAATTCTAAAGAACCTTGTGGAACGAAATGGGTATTCAAGTGCAAGAAGGACGATCGTGGTATCATCGTCAGAAACAAGGCGCGGTTAGTGGTTCAAGGTTTCTCTCAGATCGAAGGCATCGATTTCAATGAAGTCTATGCTCCTGTAGCAAGAATTGAAGCTATCAGGATATTTCTAGCTTTCGCGGCACATCATGGTTTCAAAGTATATCAGATGGATGTTAAAAGTGCGTTTTTGAATGGGAAAATTCGTGAAGAAGTTTATGTGAAGCAACCGCCTGGTTTTTATGATCCAGAGTTTCCTGAACGGGTGTATAAGCTAGACAAGGCTTTATATGGTCTTCATCAGGCTCCAAGGGCTTGGTATGAGACTCTTTCTACACACCTTCTGGACAATGGATTTAAACGTGGCAAGGTGGATTGTACTTTGTTTTCAAAGAAATTTGGGAAGGATTTGCTGCTGGTCCAAGTTTATGTAGATGATATTATTTTTGGAAGCACAAATGACAGCTTATGCAAGGAATTTGAGCGTGTCATGCAAACGAAGTTCGAGATGAGTTCGATGGGGGAGATGGGTTTCTTTCTGGGTCTTCAAGTTCATCAATCTGCCAAAGGCATATTTTTGCATCAAACAAAATATGTGTCCGATATTTTGGCTCGCTTTAAAATTGAAGATGTCCGGATCCCGAGTACACCTATCCAGGTTTCACATGGTCTTGAACCAGATGAGTCTGGTGACAATGTTGATCCGACATTGTTTCGTGCAATGATAGGTTCCCTTATGTACTTAACTGCATCTCGTCCTGATATAATGTTTGTTGTGTGCTTGTGTGCTAGGTACCAGGCAGCTCCCAAGGTTTCTCATATGGTAGCAGTAAAGCGGATCTTTGCTTATTTGAAGGGTAATCCGGATCTTGGTATCTGGTACCCTAATGATGATAAGTTTGAGTTATCAGCATATTCTGACTCAGATTATGGCGGATGTAAAATCAATTTCAAGTCTACCACCGCTGGATGTCAGTTTTTGGGGGAGAGATTAGTGTCCTGGCAATGTAAGAAACAAACTTCGGTTGCAACGTCTACTGCTGAGGCGGAGTATGTGGCTGCTTCAAGTTGCTGTTCACAAGTTTTGTGGATTCAACAGCAGTTACGCGACTATGGTTTGAATTTTCTCACTACTCCCATTTTCATTGATAACTCAGCTGCTATTTCTATCACGAAAAACCCCGTTCAACATTCAAAAACAAAACACATTGACATCAGATATCACTTTATCCGTGATTGCTATGAGAAGAAACTAATTGATTTGCAGAAAATTCACACGGATTTTCAACGAGCTGATTTGTTCACTAAAGCTTTTGACAAAACTCGCTTTAAATTTTTATTGCAAATCAATGGGGTTACTCGGTTGAATGCCAAGTAAACTGTTTCAGTTGATCATTTTTTTTATCTTTTTCTTTTGATGTTTTCGTTTATTTTTGCTTTTTAGGGGAGATATGGAAAAATACAAAAATAGTGTTTTCTTGTATTCAAATATGAAAAAGCATAAAAAATGGAAAAATCAAAAATGAGAAATGTGATCCAACCTCGTGAGAAATGATAGTACATCGGTGAATGTTACTGACCATGGATAAAATAGATTGAAAGGCTGTAGGTTCTCGTGTGTTTCATTGAATGTGTCAATCAATATCTGATACTTGTCAGTATGATATAAACATAACGCTTGCTTGAAATCTGTGGTGTAACATGATTCTTGTGATTGGGTAATCTTGATAAAAGATGAAAAAGGCAAAAATAGAATAAATAAGTGTTCTAGTGTATGCATGCGTTCTTTTGAAAGATTTAAACTTGTTTGATTTTCTTTATTTTGTCAAACGATCGGACTTTCTCTGCGTATCGAAAGATCGACCTGATCGTTGTTCGTTTGACGTTCTGCTTTATTTTTCTTGGTGTTTCGTATAACTCATCGGACTTTCTCTGCGTGTACGGGAGTACCGACCTGATTGTTGTTGAGTTATACAATTTCAACTTGTTTTGCTTTCTTATTTTCCTAAACAATCGGACTTTCTCTGCGTGCTCACAAGGCCGACCTGATTGTTGTTTGTTTAGGGTTCTGCTTTCTTTTTGCATGAAACACTATGAATGACTTATATCTGTAAATATTCGTTGATGAATAAAAGACAAAGAAAAGTCAAAAATATAATAAATCAGATTCTCAATTACTTGAATTTGTGGGTACCATGATTTCTATGCTTGATAAATATACCTAATTCATATCAGAAAGCAGTAAAAATTGATTTGATTTGACTGAAATAAACATGAAAATGTTGTATTCGTGGACTACTTGGCTTGCATGCTGATTAGATTGAAATTGAAATGTGTTAAGTGCATCTCACTGGTATGATCTCATGTTGCGATCTTTCTCACAAAAATATAAATTATTGCATTTAAAATTCTGATTTCTGTTGATTTGTCATTCCAGAAAATTTCAAAAAGATTTTAGGTGTGTTTTAGCATAAGTTCGAAAAATCAAAAAGATTTTAGTGTGTTTTGATATAAAATTGATAAAATTCAAAAAGATTTTATTTCTGTATTGTTTTTGATCAACTGAATACAGAAACGGCAAATTTTTGTTGAATGAACCACAATCGACGTTTACATCAGCTCATCTTCATCAAAATGTGAAATTTTGTTTTAAAATGGTAAATCTGAAAAACTTGAGGGGTTAAAATTGAAATTTGAATTTGGTAAGCACTTACCAAATGGTTCAGTGGGTGGTACGCCCCGTACCATATGGTACGTTGGGCCGAACCACCTGAGGTATAAAAGGGGACATCTGGTACGTTTTCTGCAATTACCACGTACCATCTCCGAACCTCTCTAAAAAACCCTAAATAGCCTCCACTGATTTTTCTTCGATTTCTCATTGTATAACGAACCTGTTGCTCGAGATTTTTGTTGCTACAGGTAGGTACAGATGTTGCGCATCTTCTCATGGTCTTGATTCTGATTGTGATGGTCTCAATCGGTTGATTTTTGGATTTAAAGTTTTGAGTTTTTCGCAAAACTGAAAAGGAGTTGGTTAAATGGGTTAACAGTCATCTCAATTGGTTTTGAACGCATATTCGTGGTCGGTTTTTTATGTAGATCAAAACCTTGTTGGCCGATTTCAAAACCATTACGGATTTGGGCGTCAAAATCTCAAAAGACCTCTCGGCTGTCTGTTCGTCCGCCGTACCATGTGGTACGCGCGTACCAGATTTGGTATGTGCCAAATTGTGGTCCGCATATGGTACGTTGGACATTCTGGCACGCGGTCAACATAATTTGGTACGTCCGTACCAGATTGGTCCGCATGACCAATGTGGTACGCGATGTGGTACGCCGACTAGGTTTTGATCAAAGTTAAATGTTTGAGCGTTTCAATTCGAATTAGAGTCAACCGTCAGTGTTTTTTATTAGTAAATACAAATTTAACATGATTTGTTTTTATGATTTTTCAGATATGGCTGTTGAATTACCATCTAACGAGGAACATAATATTTGTGCACATCTTGGTGCTTCGAACAAGTGGATATCTCATTTTGAAGGAATTTTCGAGTTTATGCAACGCTCGAGAATTCATTATGCAGCCACACATGAGTGTACGCCTTATAAAGACATTCTCAATGCTTTCTGGGTCAATGCTCAAGTTGATTGTTCGGGTGTTCCACCGGTGATCAGATCAAGGATTCTTGAGACAGACATTGTTATTTCAGAGGAAGACATTCGTCGTGTGTTACGTTTCAATGATGATTCTAATTTTCCTATTATCTTTGATGAAGCGGATTTGGTGGGTCTTCTTCGAAGGATTAAATATGATGGAAATATCTCTGCTTCCTGGTTTGTCAAAGCAAATCTTTCACCGCCATACAAGTACCTGATGCATGTGGTAATCAGATGTTTTGGGAATAGACTCAAAGGCCATGAAGAGTTCGACATGAAACTGTTATCATTCTTTTCAGCTTTGGTGTTGAACAGAAATTTTAATTTCTCTGGATGGCTGTTTGCCTACATGAAGGAGAACATTTTGGTCAAACAAAAGAAAAGTCTGATGTATCCTCGATTCATACAAATGATTCTCGATGATTTGTATCCTTTACTTCCAAAGAATCCAAATTCAGTTTTGGTTCTTAAACATATGAATCAGGTTGCAGTTGGTAAGTTACCGGTGTATCAGAAGCGTAAAGGAGCAAATGTACCTCCACCAGTTAAACACTTGATTGGTCATTTGGCCAAACCTGATTATGTGGCTCCCGAAAATGGTGCACCTCGGCATGATGATAGTTCAAACGATGAATTGGAATATGATCGAAATGGTAATCCAATTGAAGATGATGATGATCAAGATGAAGATGAACCTGCAAATCAAGAACCTGTGCAACAACAAAATCAAGAGCAAGTTGTTCAAGAACCTGTTATTGAACCTGAGGCAGTTAATGTTCAAGATGATGAGTTGATGCATGATGTTTCTGGAGATGATAATGATGAAAGTTCTTCGGATACAGATTCTGATCCTGGTGATTATGTTGAGATCTTGCATAATACCAGAGGTATCCAGGTCAAGAAAGGTTCTAAAGCTCATTTGGCTTATTTGGCTTCACAGAATAAAGACACTTCTAAGTATGAGCATTTATCAAAACGATCTGCTGATCGAGAGGATGATGATGATCCATCTTATACTCCATCAATGGAGGAATCAGCAAGACCAAAAGTGACTGCTGATAAAGGGAAAGCTCCGATGGTGTCTTCCGACAAACGCGTGAAACATATATCGAGACCAAAGATGTTGGTGAAATCGGGCTCATTTCCTTGCTGATGCTCAGAAAAGCTGGTAGCAGTCCACCTAGTAAGAAGCAAAAGGTGACAAATCAGTCTTCGATTCCAGATCAACCAACTACAAAAACTGCAAATGTTCAAAGTTCCAGTATTCCACCTGTTAGAAAGCTGATTATCAGAAATTCTTCTTACTTCTGCTTCTGCTTCAACCACTGCTGCTTCTACAACATCCACTATTTCTTCTACTGATTTGAAGCTTGCGTTACATCAAACAAGACTTGATGAGTTAGAATCGACAAATCGTCAGCAAGCTGATGAAATTAAAGGCTTAAAGAATCTTGTTAAGGAATTGGTGTCTCGGGATCAGTCAAAAGATCGTGAGATTGCTCAACTTCAACAAATTTCTAAAACTCTGGGTGAGCAGCTAAATCGTTTGTTAAGTGCTTTACCTGCTCAGGGGGAGAGAAGACCGAATCCAGAAGAAATTTGTCGAGAAGATGATGATATTTCCAAATATTTGAATGACAATGATGATCCTGACCCTGAAGGAGGTGTTGGTGGAGATGGGTCTGGTGCTGGTACAGCTAGAACATCTGCTGCTGCCGGAACATCTGCTGCATCTCAGGGGGAGTCGTCGGGAAAAGAGGTTTATGATGTGACTCCGATCACCAGGGTAGAGTTAGAAGAAGGGGAGTTTATAAATCCATATTCTAAGGAGCAGCTTGCTGCCATCTTTGCTTTGAATGTGGATGATGTGGACAATGTTCCTTTTGCTGATCCATACAAAGAAGAGGATTCAGATGATAATATTGACTATGAAGAGGAACAGGTAGAAGTTGAGGATATGACGGCTGAAGAATATCCAGATGATCCTAAGGTTTATGGTAATTTTTCTGATGGTGATCAGTCTGGAGGATTCACTTTCTTTGCCAGAGATGATGAAGATAAGGGTGAAGAAGAATTAAAGAAGAAAGATGCTGAGAAACAACCAGAACAACCAGAATCAACTGAATCTGAGAAGTTGTCAGAAGAACAAGAGAAGAAAATGTTATTTGATGAATGGTTGAAGGAGCAGAGAGCTAAGAAGTTACCAGTAGTGAAACCTACAAAAGATGTTGATCAGAAGAAATTCTTTGACAGAAAAGGAGGAGAAGCCACTGGAAATATAATAAGCTGGATGTTCGATTCAGAACTTAAGTGTTATGCGATAAAGAAGGAGTTTGGAGTTTTATACTTGAAGAATGCGCTAAGATTTAACACTTTGCCAGTTTGTGATGTTCGGGATTTATCCAGAAAGCCATTTCTGAACTATGGAGATAATCAGTTGGCAGAGTGTTTCAAGAACAAATTGCTAGAAGAATGTCAAGGAAAGTTCAGATTTTTAACTCCTCAGAGGCCGAAGTATTCTGATCATCCAACTGATATTCATCCTAAAACTGGAAGACCGATTGTGATCTTAAAGTACAAGAAGCCTGTTCAGCTGAAGAAAATACCATTGAAGAAACTTGAGCAAGATTTTATCAAGACTTTAATAATAATAATAAAAATTATTGCACCTGTGCAATAATAATTTTTAAAAAAATTTGATTATTTTTTAAATTTTTTCCCATAACTAAAGATAACATAATTTTAAGGATTTTGGTGCAAAATTTTATAAAAATATTAACGTATGAAAAAGTTATAGAGGTTTTAATATTTGTTTTCGTGTTTTCGCAATAAAAGTTGTTTTCACATGATCCTTACCCTATATATATATATATATATATATATATATATATATATATAGGGTGAGGTTCATTGTAGACACTTTCGCATGTGAAATGGCTCATTTTCACATGTGAAATTTTTGAATAATGAGAAAAAAGAAAAAAAGAAAAAAACAAATTAATCACAACCATTAGATCAAGAGATCTAATGGTGAAAAAAGGTGTCTACATGTCTATACTTATGAGAGTGTCTACAATGAACTTTTCACTATATATATATATATATATATATATATATATATATATATATATATATATATATATATATATGTATTTATATATAAAATGGATCTTTGATCCTAAGTATGGCAGAGTCAATATTGATTGGAATAACGAAGCTAGTAACGTATAATCAAGTTGTGGTTTTATTACCTTGGCTCAAGAATATTCACTGGCAGAAGGTCAGCCACCTTTCGGCCCTCTTTGGCTGTCTAACCATCCCACTGCTAATCGTCTGCGAGGAGTAAGAATGTCGAGGGAAAGTGTTGCCAGTGGACAAATGAAGTGGTATAATGCCACTTAGTTACGGGGTCCCTGAATCCGGCAAACTTATCGTACTCGACACGCCGTCATGAACCAGTAGGGGAACAACCCTGCGTGCCGGATTATTTTATTATAAAAATGATCTTTTTAAGGGGCTAAGACCAGTCCATACACCGCTCTCACGTAATGTATGTCTAACCAGATCCAAGTTCACGAACACGTACCTCTCAGTTCCCGTGAAGTGACAAAATATTACCAACCCTCATTCCCAACCAAATACTTTCAGCCCGCATCTGCGTGGTCAGCCGAGTTTGGTTACATAAACATAAGGACCTCGAACGTATCTTGTAGCATGGGATGCGAGTCACCTTTCGAATCATGCATCGTCCCCCGACCGGGTGTCACAGGTCCGACCTTTGGGATTTCGACTCCCCAAATGGTCTGTGATACGTGAGGCACGCTTGGTTAAGAAAATCAGTAATACACTTTCAATAAAAAGGGTTTTTATAAAGTCATTAGACACACCTTGGACCATTGCAATAAAAACAATTTGAAGAGTTGTTAAAAGTTTGTTAATCCCAATCAAGTGTAAGAATTTGGCCAATCATGGCTTAAAGATTTGCCAGCCAGTAAAAGAAGATTTCATAGATAAAATACTTTCATTTACTAAAATGGTTGAGTTTCTTATAGACTCTTACATATTTGAAGATACAAAGGAACCAAGTGGCTCGGTAACTAATCTACAAGTGAGGGGGAGAGAAAGGAATTGAGCGAGTTGAGAAATGAGAGAAAGCAAGCTTTTATAGGCCAATTCTGGAGAATGGCACGGGGCGTGCTCCATCAAGCACGGGGCGTGCTCCAAAAAGCACGGCCTGTGCTATGTCATACGAGCAAAGTTTTGTCTCTTCTGATGTCAGTGGCACGGGGCGTGCCGTGTCAGAGAGGTCAGCGGCATGGGGTGTGCTAAGTCAGGGGCACATGGTGCTGATCAGAAGCCAATCCGGGTCGGGCACGGGGCATGCTTGATGAGGCACGGGCCGTGCTAGAGCAGTGTTTTCCAAATTCTTGCATTTTCATTGCCTTTTCTGCTAGATAATGATCATTTTTGTACTTTGGCCCTAGAAAACCTGAAAAACAAAAGAAAACAAAATTGCTTTGTTTTCTTGTTAGTAGCTAGGTTTTTTCTCCGACTTGTGAGGATATTTAAGTTAATAAACATATATGATTTAGCGTATATCAAATATCCCCACACTCAAACGTTTGCTTGTCCTCAAGAAAAATCAACCACAAGGATGAGTGTGGAATTGTTATCCGGTCGACTCTAATGCTCCCACTGGCTTCATAATCTCTTCTTAATTGATTGGAATTCGTCAGTCTTCCAGTCGTGGATACTTGCCATACTAGGAAATGTCCTTAGATAAGAACACTCGCCACGATGGGGTAGTCGCATCAATGCTCGTCACGTTCGTCTAGGGCGAAGGTGAGCATTCACAAGAAAATAGAATAAAAACCTAATCTATTTTTTTATACAACTTTTGAACCCAAAAACCAAGTGGGCCAATCCAAAACCAAAATGCAAGTGGGCCAAAAATGGGCCAAAACAAACACGACAATCAATCACAAACATAATATGGGTCTAGTCGAATATGCGCGTTAAACAATCAATTAACGAATTGAAAAAGTTTGGTGGATTTAAATCGACCAAACATGTAGAAATGCAATTCGTCTAACTTTCGCGACTTTCGGGTTTTAACCCCAGTTCGCGAAATCCACCAGCTTAAAACTGACCGGTCAGGGTTTGCGTGTGGTGATTAAGGCTCTGATAACCACTGTTGGGTTTCGACAGTGGTATACGGGTACCCGGTGACGTTAAAAACACTTTTAGGTTTGATTAAAACATTACTGATCGGGTTTAGTTAATTAAGAGTTAAAACGGATTAACCAGTAATCCGTTACGCAGTGGAATTATTAATTTAACTAATTTTAGACGCAAACTATTGGTGTCGAAATCGTGTCAACATGATCATGATCACCAAAATAATCACGCAAACACCATTTCGCGTTAAACCGGTTAACGCGAAAAACACTAACGATTACATTAATCAAAATTAAAATAATCTAAACTAAACGGAGTTTAGATATACCTTCGCGGTGAACTAACAAACGTTAGAGACAACGAGGGACAACGTGATGACGCTAGGGTTTTCACAAAAAAAAAACGATCCAACGTTCAGATCAAATCTTTTTGCAAATCGCAAGAACCATCGTAAACCGATTCATTGGAAATTGCAACAATTCGGTTTATGGTGGCGACTAGCGAGCACCAACGATTCAAGACGGCAACGACGACTAGGGTATTAGCCGAGGCGATGAAACGATGACGGTGACAAGGCTCGCACTCGCGATATCGTAAGAGCGACAACAAAGCCGAGTGGTAATGGTGTCGGCGAAACGTAGACACGCTAGGTCGCGACGGCGACCTAGGGTTTAGTGGCGACGGCCCTAAGAAAGGCGGTTGACGATGGCGGCTGCCAAGAGGGCGGCGGCGGCGGTGGTGATATCCTCGGATGATGATGGTGATGATTTGACGATGATTGTTTGCAAGAAATGACTAGACGGTCTCCAATGGCTAGGGCTTCCGCGAGGAAGAATGCGTGGTGATCATCGAGAGAGAGAGAGAGAGAGAGAGGGGGGGGGGGGGAGGGGTGGTGATGGCTCAAGTGAGGCGCAAAGGGGAGGATACTCAAACCCTAATCCTTAGTTGCTTATTTATAAGAAACTAATTTCCGTTTAGGCCCCTCGTCAATCTCTTTAATCGAATCGGGCCATCATTGTTTACTAATTAATAAAACAGGTTTATTAATACAAGAGTCGTAAATCTGAGAACTAATAAATTCAAATAACCACTTATTTAATTTATTATATTCACCGTAAACGTTTAATCGATAAATCGAAAACGTTATTCTCCGTTTATTATTGCAAGGATAATTATTCGTAATTAAATACATGTTTATTAATCATGAATAAACATTAATTAATTACTTATTTCCGTGAATTACCGGTTAACCAAGCAACCAGATTTTTTATTTCGTTGCCCTCAGTGTGACTTGTAAGGATCAAATCGATTCCTCACACGATATCTAGTCCAATCAAAACCGTGCGGAATCCGGTTTGATTGGTGATTCAAGAAACGATGAATAATAATAAGTAAATAGCAGTTGGAACAAATATGAAATCACAAACCGATTGAGAAGTGAACTTGATCAACAAAACTGGTTGCAATACATAGGAGGAATTCGAGATTATCTAGAGAGAATTTCGATGAACACCTTTAGCTACCCACACAATCAACAACCTAAACTAGTCAATAATAGGTTCCATATATAGGAGATGACCAACTTGCTAAACAAGCCATCTCCATGACCTACAAAATTCGGCCCATGCTTATCAAAACCGAATGGACCTATTAAACCCACTAAACCCACATAAGTTAGCCGAATTACACATACAAAAAAGCCTAGAATACATCTAATGCAAAAGCCTTAATTTCTATGTCTCTACAATCTTCCCCTAGGCTTTAGCATTAGCTGTCTTCTACATACTGAATTTTCTTGAAATCTGCACCGATGCAGGATCAAACCACAGCTTCTCCTTAACAATCCTTGTAACTCCTCTTGTATACACCTTGGCATATTCCTCATTTTTAAGAGTGCACTCAATCTGGATTCTGCTCGGCACCATAATGTCTTTCTCATAAAATCTCAGCAGATCATGTACTTCCATCACGGTCATAGTTTTCAACTAGCAACTGATTTTGGCTTCACTGGTATACTCACTATATGCCCACGTTTGAAAATCATGCAAGCAACCTTCAAGATGTCTAAGTGGAAACGGGATAGTTTTAGTCTTCTCTGTCGGAGGATATAGCACATTTGAACACTTCTTCTTTGAGTTCTTCTCGTACAACTCCCTGTACCTCTTTGTATAAGAATTCTTGTGAGGAAAGTCATCAAAATTTTTGAACTTGCTCAGCACAGCATTCTTCAATTTCTTATAGAAATGCTCAGCATAATCAATCCTTTACGAGTTGAAGAAAGGTGCATGATATAACTTGGTCAAATCCACCGTCATCCACGAGTAGAATTGTATCCAGCAATTGTAGTATTCTAATGGACACGGCCCTTTTCCTTCTCACCACGAACATGTGCTTCTCCCCATCAAACATACAGGACTTTGGTTCCCAAGTAAGTCCTCTCCTATCATGATAATGTTCACCAAGTTGAATTAGATATCTCTCAGGAGGATATGCAAAAGTCTTGGCATCCCATCCTCCGTCAAATTCAGCAGCATGTACTGTCATATAACCCCGATCCCTAGTATCATTCTCCTTTTCAGCATCTTTAGGCAGAATGGGACCGGATGAAGATTCATCTGGGATATCAGCCTCTAAATCAAATATTGGTACATGTGAGGAACCACTTGCTCCTAAACCACTTCCTTTACTTCCTGGATCTCCTTTATCATCCTTCTTTGACTTAGACTTACTTGTGCCAGCAGAGCTAAGCTGTCTGATTAGCTTGTGTAATTCTCTAAACTGCACTGAGAATTCTCTGTTTATCTTCTTCTGATTTTCCAGCTCTGTGTTGTGCACCTTCTGAACATCAAGCAATTGAACAATCACTTCATTCTGAGCTTGATTCTGGGCTTTGAGCTCAACTATCTCTGATCTTAAACCTCTTTCAAGTCTATATTCAGCTGTCTCTACAGCTTTCCCTTTATCTTGGGCTGTGGGTTGTGTGGAGGAGGATGATTGATCAGCTCCAGAACTAGAAGAGTAAGGCACTCTTGGGTCTAGTCTTCTCATCCTTGGGTCATTTAGGGCTTCAGTAAGGTGTTAAGTAGCAACCTTGATTTGTTCAGTCACATATTTTGTAACAGAAGTACCGAGGGGAGGATCCTCTATAGCTTTTCGTTTTCTCGTTGAGTTGAGCTTCAACAGTCTCAGTCTCTTCTTCTCCCACTTCTATGTCATCAAGATACGTGTCATAGTTAATATTGGCATCATTATCATCAAATTGTAAAGCTTCTATCTGCACATCTTCCAGGTCAAATTCATCTTCCCACTCATCACTATCAGACAGTTCAGTGACGGGCTTCACCGAAGTAGGCAATTTGTGTTCTTCTTCAATCACAACATTTTCTTTGAGGCGGGACCTCTTCTCTGGCAATTTCTGCAAGTTCCCCAAACTTGTTTCCAAAGGGGACCTAATCGGACAACTTCTTCTTGGGATTGATCATTGGGACAACATCAATACCCATAGGATTTGTATCATGAGTGTCACCGGACTTTCTCAGATTAGGATATCTGGTATCCAATGCCAGTTGTATAAATCTTGGAACAGCAGCAAATTTCTTGTCCCTCTTCATAATAGCCTTGATATCTTCAAATATAATTCTGGACCAGTTAAACTTTAAGCATCGGACAAGTGACACCATGGCATGGGTGTGCACCTGATTTAGTTGACCCGTAGAGCTTTTCTTTGCAATAACACACTTCTGCAGGTAGTGTGCCAACATTCTCCAGTAAGGCGGGATAAGAGCTTTCATGGTTGGTGGAGACTCAGTGTTATACCCCGATTTCCCTCAAGCACCGAGTCATAGTCTCTTTATTCAGTGCAATAGGATTTGATGCTTCATCTTTCAATCTCAGTGCCTGTCGAAAGTTTTCTTCAGTCAGTATCACACTTGTGTTCTGGATCTCTGCTAGAATCTGCTTTTCATCATCTGAAACAATAGCTTGTCTTCCAGAATTCTTGCTGCATCCTTTTGCAAATGACTAAATTGGAACTCAGAGCATAATGCAAACAGCACCTCTTTAAACCTTCTATCATTGATTTGTACTTCTCTTTCTAATCAGCGGGTGGATCCAATAGATATGCCACAATGTTGTGATCCTTCACAAACTCTAAGTCCCTTCAACCACACAAAAGATAAACCAAAACAAGCAAATATCAATTAGATACCACAATGACACAATCTGACCCTTAAAGTTGTGGGGTTTTAAAATTTCTCAAAAAACAGGTAGCATAACGGCTTAAAATATAACAAAAACAAAGTGAAACACATCATCAGGTACCTTTTCGATCGACAAACTAGGTTTTCGATCGAAAAGCATCCTTCTGATAAAAAAACCGACTATTACCGAACGTTCCGATCGAAAAGTCTGATGACTGATCGAAAAGCTTGTTGTCTCTGAATACCCTGATCGAAAAGTCTAATTCCCAATCGAAAAGCCTATCTTTCGATCGAAAAGCCTAGGCTTCGATCGAAAAGCATAGTTCTCTGATCGGAAATCCCTTTGCCTAATCGAAAACCCATGTGTCACCGAGATTCTCGATCGGAAAGTGCCTGGGACTGATCAAAAAGCCTCTCGGCCTGATCGAAAAGTCCCTAAATTCGATCGAAAAGTGTCGTCTTCTCCATGTGAGACCTGCAACTCAATCAAACAACCTATATCCGAGTGTTTTGACACTCGATTTCAATCACCGACACCTCCAATCCTGATTTCCTTCCGGTCCCAAACAAGAACAATTAAAACAAAGCACATACCCGACTTCTCCTTAGAACTCAAAATCAACACAAGGGGTGTGTTTGATGTTGATTTCTGACCACCCAGGTGGTGTCGGATGGTGATAATCGGTGGGGACGATGTTGTTTGGATGGAAGCAGCGGCGGCAACGACGGAGGTAATGGGGGTGATTTGTAGACGATCTCAGGTGAGGGAAGTGGTGGTGAGTGTTGAGTGAGGGTGGCGATGTCAGTTGGTGATGGTCGGCGGTGATGGCGGAGGTTGGGTAGGGTTCCGGCAAGAAGAGGAGGAGGAAAGAGAGAAAGAGATATGAGGAAGGGAAACCGATCGATTCCCTTTATCTCTCTCAATTTTTTTTAAAAACTTTACACACTCCTCCCTTAATTTTTGAGACATAGTTCTTTTTACTCAAAACTTTTAACAAAACACAAATTTTCTTAATTTACACTTCAACACATCAAGTTTTATACCCGTTTATTCCTGGAACTTCCCCTGAACTCAAACCCGAGAGTTTTACGTCTGACATCCTGTAAAAAAATTACTTAAAAAATGAAATAAAAGTAAAATTTAAAATTAAAATAAAAAACAGAACAAATAAAAGAAACTAAAATTATCTACCATTTGACAGACTGAGTTTTGAGTGAGAAGGCCTATCAAGGATCATACCAGATATTTTGTGACTGAGGAACCATTTTCAGATTTCGTTACTTCGCGTGTTCAGGTGATTGCCGGTATTTTGGTCCAATTTTAAACCGTGCAACTTTCGCTTACTCGGGCAGTTTTGTCACATATTTTATCTTTTAGGGTTTATTATTTATGAACATCTATCCAGGTCACACACATAAGTCCTAGGTATAATTTAAACATTCTATCAAGTATACCTGGTTTCCCTACAATATTTTTCATGACACATTTCCTTAAGCCTAACGCCATGCTCCAGACTGGGTTGAGAAAAGAAAGAATAGATCACAGAGATTTTCTGGGGATAATATACAACGTCAACTGATTTTTGAAACATTTTTGATAATGCTCTCATCAGTGACAATGGCTGAGGATTTTAGACACTTGAGGGTCTCTTTTGGTTGTGCACACTGGCATCTTTTGGGTTTATAAAATATGTACAATGTGATCTTAGACGTACGTGGATCAGGGAGACTCCAGGTCTCTGCTACCGCAAAATAGAGGAGGCCTGACTCACGTACTACATCCCCGGGTCATTGCTTTCGCAAAGCAGAGAGGATGGGATTTTTTAGCATGACATCAAAGAACTCAGAATCGGGCGTGTGTCTCAGAATCCCTGGTTCACAGTCAAATAGAGGTTGTACTAACCTAAGTGTGCATTTCCTATCAAACATCATATGTTATGTTCAAGTGTTGTGACAAATCATACCTTTTGATTGATTGTCAGCAAAGCCTACCAAGCATATCAACCATGAATCACTCATTTTCACATCCACCTTACACGTGTCAGTCAACAAAAACTTAAAAATTTATATCACTTCCCCACCTTGTCAAGCAAAACCAGTAAAATAAAATTTAAGAGCACACAAACTTACGGGAAACATCAAGATGTTTATTTTATATCTTCCCTTTGCTTTTAGACTTTTTTTTTTCAAAACACACACTGAGAATAAAGACAATATTTTTTTTTTGAAAGATTTTTATTTTATTATTATTATTTTTTATTTAATTGAATTTAATTGAACACACTCTGACTAAAAATAAACTATTTTTGTAGTTATTAATTTTTTTTAAATGAAAAGACATGCAGATAGTAGTTGTCAGATACTCTTCAAAGGCTATCATTCTGAGGCCTTTGAGACACATTTCAAAATTTGCACTAGGGAGGGGTTTGGTGAACATGCCCACCACGTTATCATCCGTTTGCACCCTTTCTAAGTGAATGAGCTTGCGTTCATAGCAATCATGTATGAAGTGCGTTTTGATATAAATGTGCTTGGTTTTTGAATGTTGCACAGGGTTTTTAACAATTTGTAATGCATCAGCATTATCACAGTATATGGGAGTATCAAAGAAATTCAAACCGTAATCTCCCAATTGATGCTACAGCCATACCACCTGTGAGCAACATGCAAATACAGCCACGTATTCTGCTTCAGCTATAGATTGTGACACCGTGTGCTGCTTCTTGCTCTGCCACGCTACTAACCTGTCTCCTAAGAATTGAGCTCCAGCAGATGTAGATTTCCTGTCAAGCTCACAACCACCATAATCACTATCAGTAAAAGCATACAGATTAAACCCAGACTCTTTGGGGTACCAGAGGCCCAGCCTTGGCCTACCCTTCAAATATTTAAAAATTCTTTTAACAGCAGATAAATGAGAGAGTTTAGGTTTAGCCTGATATCTTGCACATTGGCACACTGCAAACATGATGTCTGGTCGACTGGCCGTCAAATACATCAGTGAACTGATCATTGACCGGTACATGTGCTCGCTGACTGATTGACCATCTGAATCTTTGGTGTGTGCTGGCCTGGCTGCCATGGGTGTGGCAGCAGGTTTTGAGTCTGCCATATTGTACTTCTCCAGAATCTCTGTCACATATTTAGCTTGATGAACTAAGATGTCGCTCTCACTTTTCTTCACTTTTAATGCCAAGAAGAACTCCATTTCGCCCATTTGAC
>JBCNJP010000003.1:36144791-36163701 GCA_039602395.1 Deinandra increscens subsp. villosa | reverse complement strand
CTTAGGCAATTTTCAGCTTCTATGAACTGAAAATCTTGGTGCCTGAAATCGTTACTCCTGAAATTCGAGCTATTGAGGCTTATGCTGGTGGGTTACCTGAGCAGATTCAAGATTCTATTTGGGCCAGCAATCCTGTAACACTCGACAGTGTTGTTCGCCTTGCTGCTCGTCTGACCGATAATCATGTGAAGGCGGGTACTCTGAGAAGGAGGGGTTCAAAGAAGGACTCGGGCACTGAAATGACCGAGCCCGCGGTCGAGAAAGAATTCAAATCTGAGTCTTCTGCTGGTAAAAGTAACAAAAAGAAGCGTAAGGGCCGAAACTTTGCTGTTACTGCTACTCCCGCTGACACCTGCTGCTCCTGTGGCCCAATGGGTTCCGGGTGGGCCACCTGCCAAAAAGCCCTATACTGGCCCTCACCCGTTGTGCAACATTTGCAACTATCATCACCCAGCTACTAACCCTTGTAGGCGCTGCACCAATTGTGGGCGATTTGGGCATCTCATGAATGTCTGCCGCCAGCCCATCCGAGCTCAACCTATTATGGCCCAACCTTTGGCCCAATACCCTGCTCAGCCCTTGATAGCCCAAGCCCCAAATGTCCAAGTTCAAGTTAGGGCTTGCTACAACTGTGGGTCTACTACCCACCTTCGCAATGCATGCCCCGCTCTCGCTGTGGTTAATCAGCCTGCCGCTAATGCTGCTCGAGGTGCCCCTGCTCGTGCCTTCAACATCAATGCAAATCAGGTTCAAGTTTGCTTCATCTCTTATATTCTATTGATCTCTATCATTTATTACTATTAACACTAACATGGTTGGTCAATGCTAATCAGGCTCAGGCGAACCAGGAGGTGGTCAATGGTACGTTCCTTATCAATAATCGTTATGCATCTATATTGTTTGATTCTGGTGCGGACCGTAGCTTTGTGTCATTAGAGTTTGAGCCCTTACTTGCTTCTCCCCGTATTATGCTTGACTCGCCATTATCTGTTGAAATTGCGGATGGTAAACCTGTTGATCTCGACTCGGTGATTCGCGACTGCAAGTTGGACTTCAAGGGTCATATTTTTCCTATCGATCTCATTCCTATGCCTCTCGGGAGCTTTGATGTCATCATTGGTATGGATTGGTTATCTAAAAATCGTGCGGAGCTCGTTTGTTTCGATAAAATCATCCGAATTCCTCGACCAGATGGGCAGTTTTTACTGATCCATGGCGATAAACCATCTGGTGGGCTTAAGCTAATGTCATGCACTAAAGCCCATAAGTACTTACGCAAGGATTATCAGGCATTCCTGGCACACATTATGGAAGTTCGAGACAAAGAAAGGGGAATCGAAGACATCCCGGTCGTGCGAGACTTTCCTGAAGTGTTTCCCGATGATATAGCGGGTCTTCCTCCCGTTCGCCAAGTGGACTTCCGTATTGATCTCATTCCGGGTGCCACTCCTGTTGCGAAGTCGCCTTATCGCCTCGCACCCTCGGAAATGCAAGAGTTGGCTAAGCAACTCCAAGAGCTTTCTGATAAAGGGTTCATTCGTCTGAGTTCATCTCCTTGGGTAGCACCTATTCTGTTTGTTAAGAAAAAGGATGGCTCTCTCCGCATGTGCATTGATTATCGTGAGCTCAATAAACTCACAATCAAGAATCGTTATCCCCTACCTCGTATTGATGACCTCTTCGATCAGCTTCAGGGTGCTTCTTGTTTTTCAAAGATCGATCTTCGTTCTGGTTATCATCAGCTTCGGGTCGCGGAGGAGGATGTTCATAAGACCGCCTTTCGCACCCGTTATGGCCACTTTGAGTTCACCGTGATGCCCTTCGGTTTGACAAACGCTCCTGCCATATTCATGGACCTCATGAATCGCGTTTGCAAACCCTATCTTGATAAATTTGTGATTGTATTCATCGATGATATTCTGATCTATTCCAAGTCTAAGGAAGAACATGGAATCCACCTACGTCTTATGTTGGAGCTTCTGAAGAAAGAACAGATTTATGCCAAATTTTCTAAATGTGAATTTTCGCTAAATGAGGTTCAATTATTGGGACATATCATTAACGATAAGGGCATTCACGTCGATCCTGCTAAGATCGAGGCCGTTAAGAGTTGGTGCACCCCTACTTCACCGACTGAAGTCCGCTCGTTTCTTGGGTTAGCGGGCTATTATCGGCGTTTCATTGCTAATTTCTCTCGCATAGCCGTGCCTCTTACTGCTTTGACTCAGAAAAGTCAACCATTCGAGTGGGGTCCTGCTCAGGAAAACGCTTTTCAAACACTTAAGCAGATGTTGTGTAAGGCTCCCATTCTCACACTTCCTGATGGGACGGATGACTTTGTGGTGTATTGCGACGCATCTCATCAAGGCCTTGGTTGTGTCCTCATGCAACGGGGCAAAGTAATCGCATACGGATCGAGGCAGCTTAAGAAGCACGAAAAGAACTACACGACGCATGACCTCGAGCTTGGTGCGGTTGTGTTTGCTCTTAAAATTTAGAGGCATTACCTTTACGGTACCGAGTGTGTGGTTTATACTGACCACAAAAGCCTCCAACATATCTTCGATCAGAGGGATCTCAACATGCGCCAACGTCGATGGATCGAACTCTTAAATGACTACGACTGCGAGATTCGTTATCATCCTGGGAAGGCGAATGTCATGGCCGATGCCTTAAGTCGAAAGGAGCATCTCAAGTTGGTTCTATTCCAGAGTTCACTATCATATGACCAATATCAAAGCCCGCATTCTGGTAGCTCAACGCACATCGGTTGATGATGGCAATTTGCATAACGATTTATCTTGTGGCGCCGAGCTACAATTTGAGACCAAGTCTGATGGTCTTCTTATATTTCTTGGGTCGTCTTTGGATTCCCGATCGAGACGATCTTCGGGCGATTATCATGGACGAGGCGCATAAGTCTCATTATTCCATTCACCCTGGATCTGATAAGTTGTATCTTGATCTACGTAAGCTCTATTGGTGGCCTGGCATGAAGAAAGATATAGCACTTTATGTGGCAAAGTGCCTTACTTGTTCCAAAGTTAAGGCCGAGCACCAGCGACCTGCCGGTCTAATTGAGCAGCCTTTGATTCCCGTGTGGAAGTGGGAGAACATCGCAATGGACTTCATTACAAAACTTCCGCGAACTTCTAAGGGATGTGATACTATATGGGTTATCGTTGATCGTCTAACCAAATCTGCTCATTTCCTCCCAATCATGGAGACCGATGGAGCCCCGATATTGGCTCAAATCTTCCTTAAGGAGATTGTGTGTCGCCATGGCACTCCTTTGAGTATCATCTCTGATCGCGATAGTCGTTTTATGTCGCATTTCTGGCAGTCCCTCCATGCTTCTTTAGGGACTCAGCTAGATTACAGCACTGCTTACCATCCCCAGACTGATGGTCAATCCGAGCGCACCATTCAGACTCTTGAGGACATGCTTCGGGCATGCGTCATTGATTATGGTGGGAGTTGGAGTTCATTTTTTCCCTTGATCGAGTTCTCCTATAATAACAGTTATCACTCTAGCATTGGATATGGCTCCATTCGAGGCTCTTTATAGTCGCAAATGTCGTTCCCCCATTTGTTGGTCCGAGGTCGGTGAATCTCAAATCACCGGTCCTGAGTTGATTCAGGAAACGACTGATAAAATTTCCCAGATTCGTGATCATCTTCTTGCTGCTAGAAAGTCGTCAGAAAAGTTATGTTGATAAACGACGTAGACCCCTTGAGTTTGAAAAGGGCGACCTTGTCCTCCTAAAGGTATCTCCTTGGAAAGGCGTCTTTCGTTTTGGTAAAAAGGGGAAACTAGCACCTCGCTTTGTCGGCCCGTTCAAAATTCTTGAGAAGGTCGGTAAGATGGCCTATGTGATTGATCTTCCTCCTGAGCTGGCTAATGTTCACCCTACATTCCACGTTTCGAACCTTCGTAAATGTTTGGCTGATGAGAATCTTCAAGTTCCACTTGAAGATATACGGGTTGACGAGTCTTTGCATTTTGTTGAGAAGCCCGTTGAGATCATGGACCGTGAAATCAAGAAGCTCAAGCGTAGCCGCATCCCGATTGTTAAGGTTCGTTGGGAGTCCAAGCGTGGACCGGAGTTCACTTGGGAGCGTGAAGATCAGATGAAAGCTAAATACCCTCAGTTGTTTGCTTAGTCTTGTGTTGTTTCTTAATTTCGGGACGAAATTTCCAAAAGTATGAGGAGACTGTAACATTTCGGGTTTTCTCGATTTGTCAGATCCGACCCGAATCCATGTAATCAATCCCGTGATCGATAATAAATGAAGAGTTATGCTTTCTATGGTGTTTTATACCTCACTTGATGTGATTTGATTTATTATTATGTTTATTGAGTTGATTTGTCCTTATTTCGGATTTTACGCGAACACGTCGCTAATTACGTTTTAACCGGGAATTTGATCAATCTAAACATGTATAACCCTTGGGTGTGATACTAGTTAAGCACACAAGTGAATACAAGTGAAGGTTGGTGTGAATTCAAGGTCTAGAACGAAAACGGTGAAAGTTCGGTAAATCCCGCGCGATTTCGATTTAAACCGAGAGATCACATTTTTGAGTTTGTATATCAATTTTATCATGTTTATGAGTCACATGATCACAAACCATGTCATGAGTCATCACACACTTGATCGGATCGCAAAACGTTGGTGATTTGCTTAAAATCGATAAAAACGACAAAACCGACCAAAAATACACTTTTTATAATATTTTAACAACCGTTAATCGTTAGGAGACATATCATATATCAAATTGAGTGGGTTAAATGTGGTTGTCATGATAGAGGGCTTAATTTAGCGAATTTGGGTGAAAACGGGGGTCAAATCGGGGTTATAACGCAAAATCTGGAAGCAAAACAGCGCGCGTGCTCACCCAGAAAAGCGCCGCGTATCGCGACACTCCCTGGGTGGCACGGCGCGATACGCCCACCGACCAAAAAACGGGCTGATCGATTTTTTGCCCTAAAATCCGCCTATTTAAGCCCCATAAACTCGTCCAGCTGTCATTCCTTCCATTCTAAGCACCATTTAAACCCTAAAACGGCTGGAGGGGCTAAGGATCAAGGTCTTGGAGGATTTGGGGCTCAAATTTGAAGAAATCAAGTGAAGAATCAAGTCGGTTTTGCGGTTTTTGGTGTGTTTTCTTTGATCTATCTTCTACCCTCTTCTTTTCTCATCAAGATCTAACCAAGATCAAACCTTTAACACATTTTCAACATAGATCTAGGTCTTAAATCATAGATCTAGTGGTTTTACATAAAAAGACTTGATTTTTATTAGTTCTTCAACGATTTTTATAAACTTTTTGTGGTTTTCTTGACTAGATCTTGATTGGCCTACTTGGTTCTTGTTATGGTTAATTAAAGATCCCATTTTTATGCATGTTTTAACATGAGGGATCATCATACTTGTTAGATCTAGAATTTATAACCTAAAGACTTGGTTTTTATGACAAAAAACTCACTTTTTCCTAATCTTTCTTCATAGATCTACATAGATCTTAGGGTTTCTTGACCATCTCTACTTGAATCTTGTTTAAAAGTATGAAATGAATAAACTTGAATATAGATCTAGGTTAGATCTAGTAAAGATCATCATCTTACCCTTAGATCTAGGGTTTTGTTTATGAAAAATTGCATTTTGATGAGTTTTCTTGAAAAATAAATGTATATATGCTTAGATCTATAGCTCCATGGTTGTTTGGATGATGTTAAATACTTAGATCTAGGTTATAAGACCCTAGATTATCATGAATATTATGTTAAGGTAGATGTGCTTGCTAAAAGAGAAACCTTAAATGTTTATGATTTGAGATTGAATTAACTAGAAATTTTGAGATTAAAAATAATTCATTTTGGCTAAATTGTTGGGTTAACGTTTGAATCAAGACTTGAAATTTTATATGGCACATCTATGTATTTAGGTCAGCCCATAATTAATTTTTGGGGTCTTAGTATGGTTTGAATGATTTTATAGAAAATAAGCAATATTTGAGACGTCGTAAAACTTTCAAGATAAATAGATAATTGTTTCCCAATTATTTGACCTAGATTTAGGTTGACCCATTTAATTATTTAAACCTCCACATCATCACTTAAATAAATCACCATGTTGCGAATCCGATCATGTCTATCGTGTCGCTTCGAGACGCTCGCTTTATCTAATTATTTACTTATTTATTCATTTTTGGTTTGTCGGTGTTCCACTACCACATTCGATCGTTAAGGTGATCTCCGGGTTTGATTTCGCGCCGCTATCTCAGTTTTCCACTCGTTTGCTTCACCATCAGGTGAGTGATTCATAGCCCCTCTTTCATTTTAATGTTTTGGGGTGCAACATGTACCGATATTCAAGATCTCTAATCGCTTTATTACAAAAATCAAACATGCGATTCTTTGTGCTCTATGTGTGATTCTCTGATTATGTGATACTTGTGGTTTGTTTGTTGTGGTATTCTCTAATTGCTAGTCGCTAGTCTCTAATCGCATGTGTACCATTAACCATCGAGCCGTGGCAACAATGATAGATCTATTGGCTGACAACCCATCTGGCCTGCCTCGCGTGTGGCGCCGGGTGATTACTCCCTTACTTGTCTAGGTTTGGTGCACATCACTCATACATGTTGATCATGATTTAGATATTTACACTTGACGCATGAATCGCTTTTATTCAAATTATATATTTATTCAAACCTGTGATTACTCACCAACTATTGTAGTTGACCATATTTTCTACATGTTGCAGGTGTTGCTGATTGATGTTATTATCGACGCCATAGGAATATGCATGGGACTTAGTGGACCTTTTAAATAAAACTAGAACTTTTATGAGATATATGAACTCAATGTTTTGTGACATGTTATGTTTGACTTTGATGGTTGTTTTATGGAAATTTGGCATGATTAAATATAACAACTTTAATAGTGTTGTGAGCATCTGGACAATGTTAGCGCCCCGATGTAAATTCCGCCGTCAGTTGGGGTGTTACATTATGTCCCACTGGACCCTGAGGACAGTGCCAACATCCATAAGACCCAATCCACAACAACTGTATCATTCAGAGAATCTATTTAGAAACCTTTGATTGACACCATGAATCCTAGGTGCCAAGAAACCATGGGTGCTGAGCATGAATAAGATCGGCTTGTTTGCTCTTCTTTTCTCAAAGATACTAGCAACACACCAGTTGAGAACATCAAGACATATACTGAATTGACGGTTCGATGTACAAAACTTGAAAAAGAATTGGCAGCTCTACGTGCAATTGTGAGAGCTCATGGAGAAGAAATTGAACGGTTGAAGGCAAGACGATTTGTGAAAGCCAGAAATGAAATTCACATGTCAAAGTAGATTTAATTCAAAATAGGATCTTGCACATGGTGTCTTCATCAGATGTTGATGAAGTTGAACAACTTCATCCAGAGGAAGAAGGCCATGTTGATCCGGTTGAACTAGTTGATCTGCTTGAACAACTTCATCCGGAGGAAGAAGGCCATGTTGATCCGGTTGAAATACTTCATCCGGAGGAAGAAGGTCATGTTGATATGGTTGAACTAGTTGATCCGGTTGAACAACTTCATCCGTTGCAAGTGACTGCTGATAATCAGATGATCACAAGTGTGATGAGTGATTTGCGAACCATAAATGTGGAGATAGCTCCTGAATCTTTATCTTTCATGAGAAAAATGATGATTAGGAATACTCTTAACTGCACTTGGTTAAAGAGTGCTCCATCTCTGCCCATCATTCTTGTTTTAAAGCCTAGTGCTCCATCTCTGTCCATTATTCCGGTTTTAAAGCCTTGTGCTCCATCTCCGCCCATCATTCCTGTTTTAAAGCCTATTGCTCCCCCTGGTACTCCTGAAACAGAAAAGGTTTTTGAAGCTGATGTTGAAGAAGATGGAGTCAAAGACAAGGTGTTTGCAGCTGTTAAAGAGACAAAGCCTGTGGAGCCAAAGACTGAACCTCCTGATGAGAATGATTTTTCTGCTGAAGCAATTAGATTCAGGAAAGGAAAATGCTGATGCCCCAGTACCAATCAGATTCTCACAAGGTGTTTGCAACTATTAGGAAGAAAAAGCCTCCAAGATTCATTTATGATCAACAGGTATCTCTCCTAGAAGATGAGGCAAACATGATAAAACAGGCACTTGTAGATGCTAAGAAAGCTGAACAACTAAAAAGGGATGGAGACATGGCCTTGGCATTCAAACTAGAAGGAGACATGCTGCGTTATTCAAATGATAAAGTAATAATAGGTCTGATAAATGAAATCAAGAGAAGGTCTATTGATGAGAAAATGGCAACGATGAACTCTGAGAAGGAGACAAGAAAAAGAAGAATGGCCACAGAATCTGACAAGGTGTTAAAACACGTAACGGATCATTTCCAGATCATAACAAAGATAGAGACGGAGAATCTAGTCACTAATTATGTCGAACGGTTACAAACCGAAGAAGTATACATCAATGAAACTCTGGGAGAGGTTAGACAGACCTCTCCTCTCATCACAAAGACAAATTACCACAAATCTACATTGCTAAGCTAGACTCCACCTATTTATAGGTGACCTTGCCCAGCGTACCACCATACCCAGCGTACTATTTGGTACGCTGCTAGCGTACCAATTGGTACGCTGCATGGTACGTTGGCAACCTAGCCTAGTTCACAATTTCGACTATACATAATTCGCACAGTAACGACCACACAAGGAACATGCTCTAACAAATCTCCCTTGGACTTCTTGAAATCTTGAACTTCAGCAAACTTCCCTTGGAATGAAGTTCAGGAGCGCTAGTTGCATTCGTTATCTTCAGACCGCAACCTATAATGTTCCCCCTTGGATAAAGCACATCCATCCTTTCGGAACCGGCATATGATAAAGGTCCACTTCATCAGTCATCCAGGTACTTTCCGAAGACATTCCAACGAAAATCAACTGCATATCGACAATAATATATAATCTTCAGAAATTTGTAATAAGATCTAATCTTTATGAAACCAACATCTTCAAAATCTTCATTAACAGAAATTCCCCCTCAGCATTAAGTCTCTCCCAATATATAACTCCGGTAAACGTATATCTCATTGTAGACTGGAAGCTCACCAAGTCTTCACAACTCAAGAAAGTATCGGGCATATGACAGAGAGTTCCAAACCATAACTGAAAATTTTTGAACACATTCGTTACGCTACCAATCCACGAAGATCACAAATCATCATCATCCATGAACCGATTGCTTTGAATATTCACATTTTCCGTTTTCATCAGATAAAACTTTGAAATTTTCAAGGGTCCCAATTTCCCCCCTAAACATGTGATATACTTAATTCCCGATTCCACCCTTGCAAGCAATATGTTCTTCAGGTAGCTAGCAATGGAATCACATTATATCTTCAGTTTGTGTAGAAAGATAATCTCCGACAAACGTTCCAAAGTAATCACACCCCAGTTTCTGAATATTTGTCCATCATCGGAAACATGCTTTTGAATATATGCCTAATAAAAAACCGTGACTACCCACAAACATATCTGAGGAATTCGACGACTAACTCTTGATAAGCACTGGAATCTGGTAATTCTTCATTTTAAAATTCACAGCTACCGAATCAAGGGTAAACCCGATAACTTATTTGTTCTTTGAAATTCCCATGACCTCTCCCCTTTCTTGAAAATGTCCCCCAAATGTTGATTACTGATTAACGGGGGATCGGGGGCAGCGCCTCTGAGAAGCGGGGTCCAAGGGGCAGAGCCGCTGGTCAGGTTAGCGTGAAATTTTTTTTCTAAATAAAATTGCTTCTCTAAAAACGCATCAGATATTTGCGGTGAACCATAAGCTCCAACGAACCATTTGCTTCAGTGGACCATAAACCTCAACGGACTATTGACCACGTACCAGAAAGTCAACGGACCACTTTGGTTAGTGGCGTACCATTTGGTACGGCGTACTATTTGGTACGGCGTACCATTTGGTATGGTGTAACCGCTGCGCACCAAAAATAACCGCTCCGGACCACTATGGTACGTTCGATGAGTTTCCTGGTACGGCAGATGAAGATTCAAAGGGCGTACCAACGTGTTCGGCGTCCCACGCCGTCACGCCACCATCATCTAAGGTGCGAAACTGACTCAGGAACACTCGTTTGAACAAAATTTGATCAAAACATACCTGAATCTCACCTAATTTGAATTTTTAACGTCTCAAAAACTTCAACAACGAAAATGAGATCCGGAAATTGAGCCAACGACTCTGATACCACTGTTAAAACATGTAACGGATTGTTTCCAGGTCATAACAAAGATAGAGACGGAGAATCTAGTCATTAATTGTGTCGAACGCTTACAAACCAAAGAAGTATACATCAATGAAGCTCTGGTAGAGGTTGGACATACATCTTCTCTCAACAAAAGACGAATGACCAAAAATATACATAGCTAGGCTATACTCCACCTATTTATAGGTGACCTTGCCCAACGTACTAGCATACCCAGCATACCATTTGGTACGCTGCTAGCGTACCAATTGGTTGTTGGAACTTAAAATCTATGTGACTGACGCCATCAAATCTGTTTACCGAAGCATTCGACTGAAGAATCCATGTGAATTGATTCAGAGACGCAGGTTGTGATGCTCGAGGCTTGCAGTTTGGACCGAAGACCGTTTTCCGGAAAAGTCAACTGTTCGAGTCAACGGTCAACGTAAAAGTCAACGGAAGATCGGTTCGAGCGAGTCAAGCTTCGGATTAATTTAATCAGCTTTGATTTAATTATCAATTTATGTTATTTATCTTTCTTGTAATTTTCAGTTATGTTATGTTTTTCTGTTGTTAGTCACCCTCACTATATATAGTGAGGGTGCCCATTACAAGAAAGAGTCTCCGAATGGGGAGATGATGAATTTCTTGTAGAGTGTGAGATTTCCATTCTAGAGAGAGAGTGAGTCATGGATTCTAGAGAGAGAAAGTGTTCTTCATGATTCATTGATTGTAATCTTTCGATTAATGAATTCATTCGATTTGTTCACCTTTCTTCTTATGTTGATTATCTATGATTCATCATCATCATCTTCTTCATTTGTTTTTGAGTTTTTCTCATTCGAACCTTGTTCTTGCTCAAGATCGAGATTCTCGTAGTGAAAATCGGTCCTAACAAATGGTATCAGAGCGGGTACCGATCAGATTCATCTCACCGTGAATCTGGTCACTCGAATCTGTGATTTTGAGCTTGAATGGTGAAGATGAGAAAACTTAGTTTTAGAGACTTTTTTCTTATTTTTTCTTCGATTCTGGATGGATTCTGATGATATGGATGATTGATTCGTGTTTGGGAGTGCATCTGGATGTTATTTAGTGCTTTACATCTTCAGATCTGGTGGAAAAATGAAGATCCGAAGCTATTTTTGGAACTTTGAAGTTTTTCCCGTATTTGAAGTTTTTGAAGATTTTTGAGTTTAATTCTTCGTTTTCTGGGCATTTCTTCATGGATTTGGATGATATGAGGTATGATTCTCAGTGGAAAACGCGTTCCGGATCCATTGGAAGCATCCGTTTCGTCTGAATCTCATCAGTTTGGGCAGATCTGGAAAAACACACACTTAGTGCGTGTTTCATGGTGTTCTTCGTGTTCTTGAAGATTTGCAGATTTTGAAGACTGTTTTTGATCCGATTAGCTACTGTTAATGAACTGTTGGTGGCCACAACACTGTCGTGAATGGTTTAGTTATCACATCTCGTGCATCATATACGAGATTTCCGATTGTTTCTGGGCAGTTTCAAGTTCATGAGTAAGTATTCATAGTGTTCATCGTTTTTCCAGATTTGTTCATGTTCTTGAAGTTATGAAGATGTTCTTAGCGAACTTGTACCTGTTCTTGAAGATATGAAGATGTTCTTAGCGAACTTCTTTTCATCTTAGCGTACTTCATCCATTTCTTAGCGAACTTGTTGATTTTTAGCGTACTTGAGGTGTGCTTTAGCGAACTTGAGGTCTTAGCGAACTTCATGTTCGTCTTAGCGAACTTCTGGTGGCTTTAGCGGACTTGTTTTCTTAGCGGACTTGTCAACTGGGTTTTCGTTCAAGTTCGTTTCAGAGATTTTTGTTCGTCCAGGTTTGTAGAGAATTGGATTACGAGTTCAGGGACATAAAAATCATCAAAAATGGTTGAGATTTGACCGAGATATGGCTAGAATACGTTTTTCCGGTGAAAGGGGTTTATTTTTCCGGCAGGTTCGCGATTCTCCGGTCGTTTTTAGGGTTTCGCAGGTTGTTTGAGGAAGACCGCTGACGTGGAGACGCGTTATTGGACAGAAGGGAATTGCCGGTTTCTCTCTCCTGGTCAACCCTAAAGTTGTTGTCGATCTGTGAGTGGCTGCAGCAAAAGGCGTGTGGGACCCCAGCAGAAAGTAAACGTTGAATGTTTAATTCTCATGGGACCCACTGGAGAAAACAATTCGATGGAAAATTCGCGTGGGACCACCTGCAGCTTAAAGGAGCCGTTGAAAAAGGCTTATGCTGGCGCAATTTGATTGGCTGCTAAAGCCTTCACCCGGATTCTAGTCCCTCAGCCGTCAGATCCTTCTATTCTCGGCCGTAGGATCATTTTTTAAGCCTTTTTCTGATTGGCCTGATTTGTGGCACACGGATTCTGGTTTTCTCTACTAAAATCTGATTGGTTATTTAATTTTCACATGGATTATGGTTTTCTTGATGGAGATTTAATTATTCTAATTAAATTTTCTGCATTATTCATCAAACGCGGGTATTTTTATTAGTCTTTCATAAGATTAACGAGATGAGGCCGCGACGGAATTTCAGAAAATATTTTTATTAGTCTCGGATCTATTCTATTTTATTGGGGTTCTCGTTTATTGACGTCGCGTGCAACGTTTGCTATCGATCACTGACGGGTTAGCTTTATTATCCGGTTAATTACTCGGCTTTCTCGTTATATCTCACGGTTTATTTTTAGTGGATGCAGCGCTGTCGTCAACTAACCGGATTAACTGGAATCTCAGTTAATATTGGAATTTATCCGATTAAATCTCTCGGATGACCGTTTATTGAATAAATTTGACATTTATTTTAATTTTCACATCCAACCTCAGTCACGCGGATTATTCACAACTGTCAGCATCCGGCTTCCGGTTTTTCGCAAGATTGTCCGATTTCAAGATTATTTATCTGGTTTCTCTAGGCAACCGATCGCGACGGTTCGACTCTCCGCATCAGATTTTTACGCTTCCGACTTGATGTTTTTGGAGAGATTTAGAGAAATAGGGGGAATTATTATGGAACTGGATATCGGGTCGATTATCTAGAAGTTGGAGCATGTTCGGTGTCAAACTGGTTTATCTGATTCAGTCTGTTGCGGTTTGGACTCCGAGATGTAGCATTTTCTCAGTATTGTACCCGACCGTGTGAACCGAGTGAGCGGAACACTTGGATCTCGACTGGAGCAACAAGAAAAGAAGAAGCTTATTCAGAGGGGGAATTTCTACGACAGATTGTCTCCGGTTTATCAGTTTCTCATTGAAGATGTACGACAGAGCGGTTCTTCAGCAGTTGAACAGATTTGAAAGCATCAGTCAAGGGGGAAATTGTTGGAACTTAAAATCTATGTGACTGACGCCATCAAATCTGTTTACCGAAGCATTCGACTGAAGAATCCATGTGAATTGATTCAGAGACGCAGGTTGTGATGCTCGAGGCTTGCAGTTTGGACCGAAGACCGTTTTCCGGAAAAGTCAACCGTTCGAGTCAACGGTCAACGTAAAAGTCAACAGAAGATCGGTTCGAGCGAGTCAAGCTTCGGATTAATTTAATCAGAATAGATTATTAATTAAATCATAATTGATTTATTAATATGAAGCTTGACTCGCTCGAACCAATCTTCCGTTGACTTTTATGTTGACCATTGACTCGAACAGTTGACTTTTCAAGAAAACGTCTTTGGTCCAAACTTGCAAGCCTCGACCATCACAACCCGTGTCTCTGAATCAAATCACAATGGATTCTTCAACCGAATTATTCGAGAATAGATTTGATTGCGTCAGTCGCACTTATTTATAGTTCCAACAATTCCCCTTTGACTAACGCTGTTAAAATCTGTCATACTGGTGAAGAATCACTTTGTCGTACATCTTCAAAGAATAACTCATAAACCTGAACATCGGAGTCAAAACCACAACAAACCGAATCAGATAAACCAATCAATCACTGAAAATGCTCCAACTTCTGATAATTGACCCGATAATCCAAATCCATAATAGTTCCCCCTTTTCTCTAGATCCCTCTGAAAACATCCGATGCGGAAGCGGAAAATCAGATGCAGAGAGTGGAACTGTTCCGCTCAGTTCCGAAGAGAAAACGGTACTAAAATCCTGAAATCGGAAAATCTCGCGAAAACCGGAAGCTGGGTACTGATAGTTGTGAATGATCCATGAATGATGCATTTGTTCCGCGTGACTGGGTTGGATGCGAAAATAAAATTTTAAATCGGAGAAAAATTAAGATCCCGAGCGTAAACGCGAAATTTATTCATAAACGGAGTCTTCATAATTTTGGGCAAAGAAAATCGAGCTCGAAAAAATATTCCGTGAAGAATTCCGAGTCAACGGTGCAATTTGGGATAAATCTAAGAAAACTGTCAATTTTATTCAAATAACGGGCCTTGCGTTAGAGATGTAACGGAATATTCCAATATTTAACCGAGATTCTAGTTAATTCGGTTAGATGACATCAGCACTGCATTAGCTTAACAACTTGGAGTGAGACATAACGAAAAAGTCACATACTTAACCGAAAAGCGAAACCACTCCGTCAGTGGTCGTTAGCTAACGTGGTCTTGACGTCAACAAAAACTAGAAACCCGGTCGAAATATGGCGGCATAGATCCATGACCAATAAAATATTTTCACATCTCCGTTAGGGGCGTCATCTCGTTAGTTTCATTAAAACCTGATAAGAAAAACCCCCGCGTTTAACAGAAAATGCTAGAAATTAATTAACGGTGAAAATCCCTCAACAACTAGCACAATCCGTGTGCACAAAAGCTGGCCAATCAGATTTGAGTATACCATAAATCCAACGGTTGATATTTGTGTAAAATATTCCAGATCTACGGCTGAAAAGGGGACTGGGATCTATGATCCGTGTGATGTGGGTTTCCACCAATGAGGTGGCGCCAACATATTCTTTTCAACGGTTATCTTCACCTGCAGGGGACCACGTGCTTCACCAATCAGCCAATCATAGTCCAACAACAAGTTTTATGGCAACGATTCTCTTTCTTTTATGGTCCCACGCGTGAATGCTCTTCCTCCAATCAGCGAAAGACAACATTAAAGGACAAGGGTGGCAGTCGACAATAAGTGAGAGAAGAATTCTTCTCCAGCAAATGAATGGCTGACACGTCAGCGTCTTCTTCATGAGAATATACCAGCTCCGTAAACCCTAATCAGTCGCCGGACTTATGCAAACCCCACCGGAAAAACGTGTTTCAGTCATATCTCTATGAATACTCGACCGTTCTTTATGCTTTTTAGCTCTTTGAACTCGTGTGTCGATCCTCTACACATCCAGACGAACAGAATCCACCGAAAACGATTTGATCAAGGCTATGATCGATATCGCCAAGGCTTATTTTGAGATCGCCAAGAAAGATTCCAGATCCCCAAGATAAAGTTTCATGGACACCCGAGATAGAGATCGCCAAGAACGTCTTCAAAGACATCTGAAACCGCGAAGAACATCTTCATTCCTTCTAGGTCGCCAAGAACATCTTCATGCTCCTTCCAGGTCGCCAAGAACATCTTCATAGCTGCGAAATCGCCAAGGCAATCTTCAAGGAGAATGATGAACACCAAGAACACCGTGAAACACACACTACTATGTGTTTTTCCAGATCAGTCAAATCTGGTGTGAATCAGGCGAAACCGATGCCTCCAATGGATCCGGAACACGTTTTCCATCAAGATTCATACTTTATTTCATCCAAATCCATCAAGTATAGCACCAAAAACTCAGAATCAAAGCTCAAAAATCTTAAAAAACCAAAAAAATGGGAAAACTCTAACAACTTCGTTTTTCCAGCTCAGATCTCGTATTTCATCACAGATTTGGACATATGGAGCATGAAATCACTTCCAAATGAACCCAACAACATAAATACATCATCAGATTCATCCAGAAATCAACCAACACCTCCAAAAAATAAGAAAAAGTAAAAAAAAAGTCTCCAAAGTGGGTTTTCCAATCTACACTTCATTCAAGCTAGAAATCAAGATTCGAGTGATCAGATTCGTCATGAGACGCGATCTGATCGGTACCCGCTCTCATACCATTTTTCAGGACCGATTTGGAGCCTTTACTCATTCAATGCACAGATCCAAGTGCGGAAATCATGAATCCATGATCAAATCATAGTGTTTGTTGGTTGAAATCCTTAGATTTCATGTCTAAAACTCAAGAACACGAGGGTTTTCACACACAGGTGCTCTCTCTCTTCAAACAGCCGTCCAAAAAGCTTACTTTAGGTTATTCTCATGTTGCTATTTATACTGGAGAGAGCACCTACCGTCACAACACTGAAATCAAGAGAATGTCATTGAAGTTAGTGCAAATTATGTCATAAGACTGATGAGATCGCCAAGAACAAATCCTGACATCGCCAAGGCCACTTGGTGAGGTCGCCAACCTTCGTGAGGTCGCCAAGAACACTTGTCCAGATCGCCAAGTGTAAAACCAAGTCGCCAAGACTTCCTGGTGAGGTCGCCAAGCTTGGTGAGATCGCCAAGTGTTTGGTGAGGTCGCCAAGTGTTTAGTGAGGTCGCCAACTTGGTGAGGTCGCCAAGCTTGCTGAGGTTGCCAAGCTTAGTGAGGTCGTTAAGACTAAGTCCAAATCATCAAGTATGCTCATAAAACGTCAAGAATCATTATTGAACCATTAAGGGTTGTTATTATGAAGACACATTCAATTATTAACATTAGCTAAGTAAATTGTCATGAATTGACTCAGAATATGGATCCAAACTTTCATATCACAATAGAACTGTACAAGGGAAAATTCCTTAATATCAATGATCAACACTAGTTATGACATTACATATGAAATACAAGACATCAAATACTTGAATGATTAACATAAACATCAAGAGAATTATCCAAGTACAAAATATAATTAAAGTGAAAGATTTACAATTTCAGCACAAATACTAAGGATGCTATGTTTGAGTTGCCACCAACCCTATAAAGATCTTACACATTCTTTTCAATATGCATGAAATCAATGAAATGTTGGACACAATTATGCCTCCAATATCTAAGTCTTCGAAACCATATATTGAATTTCTTCCAATATGGTGGCTTCTCTTTGTTCTTTCTTTTTCTCTTATCAATCTTCCCCTTCTTCCGGTTGAGGTCTCTGGGATTTCTGAATCAGTACACCTTAATCCATTTCCCATTTGTTCCTGATATTTAAAACTTCGTTGTATATCTATTCCCCGGTCATAGGAACTGTCGCATCTTTCAACTCTTGTTTACCATCGAAGGCATCTGTTTGCTTTCGGAAGGCATGCGTATGCGGTAGATATCTTATGTAACCAGCATAACACTGCTTGGCTGAGAAAGGAAGCCTAATGCATTTAGTTTTTTCCCAACTTACCACACAACCATTAAATCCACTGTACAGGCAACCACAAAGTGTACCAAGTGCAGGGTAATCATTAATCGTCCATAAAACAACTGCACGCATAATAAACTGTTCTTGTTCATACGCATCATATGTTTCCACACCTGCCTCAAATAACAGCTCTAAGTCATCAATCAATGGTTCCAAAAACACATCAATATCATTTTTGGTGCTCCCGATATTAATAACGAAAGCATGATGAAATTTATTTTCATACACAACCATGGTGGAAGGTTGTAAATGACAGTTAGAACCGGCCACACACAGTGATTTCTGTTGCCTCTATTCACGTCAAACCCATCAGTTAAAATGCCAAAAAGAAGACTTCTAGGATCGTTAGCGATTTCGGGATATCTGTCATCTATAGCTTTCCATTCCGTTGTGGTTTTCACTTGAAACAGTCATTTCAATCTTGGAATGATGGGGAAATACCACATTACCTTTGCAGGAGTATTGTCGTATAGTTTCTTAGTCCTCGCATCCACCTTCCACCTGGACTCACCACAAGTTGGACATACAGTTAGGTCCTTGTTCTCCTTCCTGTAAAGAATACAATCATTGATACACGCATGTATCTTGGTATACCCTATACCCATTGACTTCACAATCTTCTTGGCCTCATCTGTTTCAGCAAAGCTAAAAGTTCATTAAAAAACTTATCTGATGCTCCATGCTTAGTCTTCAAGTTCAGTAGTTGAACCAAGGCAGATAACTTTGTGAAGGTACGACATCCTTCATACAAGGGCTTCTCAGCATCCATGAGTCGTTCTTGAAATTTCTCATGGTCCTTAGTGAAATTTTCAGCAGCTCTGACCATTTCTATTGTTTCTGATGCATTGAATGGCATTCGGGAATCAAAAAATGATTCCGTGTGAAGCTCCTCTCCTGCGGGCTCGTGTTTCTCTCCGTGGTTAGTCCACCTTGTATAAGTCAGATCGAATCCCTTTGAAAACAAATGATAATCTACATCATCAACATGATAAGAGTAATGGTTTAGACATTTAACACAGGGACATGGAATTTCCGTCTTTTTCAAATTTGTAACTGCAAACTTTAAGAATGATTTAACTCCATCGGAATATGATTTCGTGGTTCTACTTGGTTACCATCCAAGACTTATCCATGTTTGTTTTGCTAACAGATACAACAACAAAGATTATTAAAAAGGATTGTTTTGCTAATACTGAAAACCCTTT
>JBCNJP010000003.1:36115191-36144291 GCA_039602395.1 Deinandra increscens subsp. villosa | reverse complement strand
TGTAGTTGCGCACAAAACCCTCATAATCCTTCGTAAGAGATTTGAGGATCATGCCAACTGCCACAGACTGATTATACCCATAATTGAGCGATTCCAATTTGTCAAAGTAGCTCTTCATCTTGAGCACATGACTACTGACCGATTTACCAGTTTCAAGCTTCAAGTCGTGGAGTTCCACAACTAGGTCGAACAATTCAACACCAGCTTGTTTTTCATACATCTTCTTTAGCTCTTTGATCATATCACAAGGTGTATGAAATTCGTATTGCTTCTGAAGATCGGGAGTCATACTCGAGATCATCATGCAAGCAACCTCATCGTATCTGCTATACTCTGCATTGTAGAACGCTTTCTCTTGATCAGAAGCATTAGCAGCTGGCTCGGTCGGCCAATGATTTTCAAGGACATCGGTCCTCCGTTCAACTCTAAGGACAATCCTCAGTTGACGGTACCAGTCATTGAAGTTAGATCCATTCAGCTTTTCTCTTTCAAACATTTGACGAAAAGCATGACCAACATTGTTTTGAGGAGGGTTTGTTGCCATCTACAAACCAGATTAAGTTCAAAAATCAGTATTTTCGATAATCTTTTTCTTAATAAATTTAATTACCCAATGTTTAAACACTTTAAACAATTAAGTTTATTAAGGCTAGGATCCAATTGACATGCCATCATTTCATCAGTTGATCTGCTAGAAATGATGCATTCAAAAGGTAAGTGACGATCAATAATTGTACTCCAAGTACAATTCCTAGATTTTATGGGACCTACAACTAATACTTGTGAATCTTGCACCAAGTAATTTGTAGTCATGTTTCATCCCATCTTTTGCCACGGGCCAAGGGTCTCACCGCCTAGCTCGCTTTAAGTCGTCCAACTAAGAACGCACAAATTGTCCACCATTGTGTACCAATGAGTGGGAATTTGCCATGTAAATGCCATTTTACCATTGTGTACCAATGAGTAAGATGACATCCACAAGTGTCCTTTTCAAGGTGGATGGCAAAGACTTAAGTTTGGTTTGGGTCAAAACAATTTTGATGTGTGATCAAAATGTTATGTGTGAAGATTCATGCACATCTTCATCACATAATGTGTTTATAAAATTCTTAGTTTGTCTTCCAAGTCAAAAGAGCTCGGTAGCTCCATTTGCAACACACAAAGAAGCGTAGGGGTGAGGTTTGCACTTTTGCAATTAAAAACCTACCCACTTTAGGGAAGCAATGTGACACCCGAGAATTTCAAGGTTAACTTCCGTTAGACAAACCCGTTAGTTACGTTATAAGTGTTAACTTAGTAACTAATGCATAACTAGGCCGAATACGTCCACGACCTTTGGTTGATCACCGAACCCGTCCATATGTGTTATGTGTTCATCATTGATTGTCTTTATGTGCAATGTGATTTAAATACATGACTTATTATTGTGAATAGCATGATTAATTGTAAATACTTGATTATGTGAAAATTGACCTGTTTTAGTGACCAGCGAAACTAACGGGCGAAACTATAGTGTCGCCCGGTAGCCAGCTAAGACAATCCAATATCACGAGACCAGAGCTAGTTTCGCCTGGCCAGCGAAACTGCCAGCGAAACTGGCTCCTGATATAAATAATCTTGATAAACCCTAGTAGCCTCATTTGCCACATTTCACAACAAACACACACACACTCTTTTCTCCTGGAGATTCTGGTCAGCCAAGAAACCATCAAGAATCATCATCTCAGCCTTGAGACAACACCCATTTGGATCCTAGATCAAATCGTGAGTCTCCAAAAACCTTTCTTTATGTCTTTTCCTTGTGTTTTCTTTAAAAGCATGCTCAAACCCTCATGTAATTGCTTGATCTGCTAACATGTTGTTTAGGGATGCTAGTTTTATCATAAAGTCAGTAACTTTACGTTTAAAAACAAACCATGATGATGATTTATGCAATTTTGGTCATTTTAGGGTTTAGAAGTGTTTTTAGAGATTTGATGATTAAAATGCATGTTAAACGTGTTAAAGCTACTTGATTTATGTTGGTAAATGCCTATGGATGCTAGATAATGAATTGCATGTATGATCAGAAGCTGTTAGGTTGATTTTTAGGCAAATCCGTATGTTTTTCGCGACCAGCGAAACTGCGTGTTCTCTGGGCGAAACTAAGTAGCGAAACTATATCTCCTTCCAGCGACACTGCCCAGCGAAACTATAGTGTCGCCGGGTAACCTGACCAGACCAGCTCGAGCGAAACTATCGAGCGAAATACCTGAACGAAAGTTCAAACCAGTTTCCCTGCGAAACTAGGCTAGCGAAACTGCGTCAGCAGTTTCGGGCGAAACTAGCCTAGCGAAACTGTGTTACCGGGCATTGCCTAGCGAAAGTGCTGCCCGTGCACCTAGCGAAACTGCCTAGCGAAACTGTGCTAGCGAAACTAAGACCTGACCTAAAAACCAAACTTGTGAAATTTGCTTAAGTGTTATGCCATGACTTACATGATTATGCCATGATGAAACATGCTTGATATCTGATTTATATGAACCCTTGTTTATGATCAACCATTGGTGTCGTGTGTCGGTATGTCGAGTCATAGTTGCAACGTGCTATGTTATGGGCCATAGTGACGTTAAGTAAAGATTAGACACGAAACTAATACTTAAGACCTAAACGTGTTCATAGGTCTTCGTTAAACAAACAATATTTGGATTATATAGCCAGTGTAGCAGTGCAACCCAAGGTGAGTGTCACTAACCCATTTACCGTGAACCCGTTTGGGTCACGCTGAATAACTAAATGAAGAACAATGCTGACAACCTTATGAGAGCTATGCACCTCTCTGATGAACTTGAATTCGGGAATGCTTGGCACCCACTTGATGAACTAGAAGTGCTTTATGGGAAGCACTTGTGAAATACTTAAACAACTAATTCTAAAACGAAACTGAAAAATGTTTTCGGGATTCATAAGAACCCCAAAGTAAACCGTTTTAATATGACTAGTGTAGGTTAAAGTCTAAACCAATGATATCACATGATTTCTAAGGATGCCTTAAAAACTTAAAAGTCCTCAACTTAATTGTGCCATTAATTTGTGGAAGCGAGGGGATGTTGGGTAGATCTACTGGAGTTTGACAAACTCCGCCCCGTGGCACGGGGAGTGCACGGAGGAACAATATCAGCCTATTTGACCGTAGTCCCGGGGAGGACACGGGGGAGGCAAGAACCGCGATGACGTAGGTCCGCACCGTACGGGATGGCTCGGCCCCCACAAAATAAGTCAGCTTTGGTACAAACTTCCTTAGTGCATGGAACAACGGATTAGCTACCCGCGATATCGGTTGACCGCTTTAACTTTACTTAACTAGTGCATATTAGGTAATACACCACTTAGCAATGTTTATAAAACTAATACTTATTACATGTTGATGAATACGATTATGAGACCGGGCCAATGCATGTCATGCCCACCGTGAACTCACCAACCGTTAGGTTGACACTTGTGTGGTTTAAACTTTTGCAGATCGCTAAGGAGTATCCGCTGGAGGTTGGCATGGCACTTGAAGATTTCTTATTTTAAACTCAAACTTGGGAATTTAATAATAATTCATGTTTTGTAATTTAAGCACGTGGTTAGTGCTAAGATACTTATGTTTATTTTCCGCTGCGTACTTTTAAAAACTGTTTTGATTATGAACACTTGGACTTTACTCCGATTCGTTTAGTATTTGTAACTAATGGTTGTGGATCCTGGTCTAGTCGCACCCCTTAACGGTATAAACTCCGTTAGTGGTATTTTGGGGGTGTGACAAGCAAGGCGACCCGACTTATACCTCTCTTAGAGTGTGTTCAAATGGGTGAGCCGGTGTTTCTTTTGAGTTTTAGGACACAAATTTAATTTTATAAACAAAATCATATTTCAATAGATATTTAAGCAAATTTCGATTTTCATAAAACAAATTTGCAATAAAACCTTTTATTATGTCACAATTATCACAAATAATCACATAATCTTAGGGTTTCTAATTATCTAACATAATTTTAATTTTAATCCTCTTTGATCATAAGTAATAACCATGAACGATTTGCATGAAACATCATGGTTTTTACTTCCTTTTAACATTTAAAATAAAGGTACAACATGTTGATTATCAAATAACAAAAACTTGGGTTCTTAATTTTAGATCACAAAATCAAATTTTTAGACCTAAAATTAGGGTTTCCGATTCGGCTAGAGGTTTTCGATCCGTTATATAGTTTTCGATCGGAATCAGGGTTTCCGATCGAGAACATCACTTTTCGATTAGGGTTTACGATCGAAACATGTGTTTCCGATCGAAAAACAAGGGTTTCCGATCGGGAGTAGGGTTTCCGATCGGAAAACAAGGGTTTCCGATCGGGAGTAGGGTTTCCGATCGGAAAACAAGGGTTTCCGATCGGGAGTAGCCTGCGGGTCGAAAAGTGGTTTTCGATCGGGTCGAAAAGCAGTTTTCTATCGAATTTTAGAGTTTTTTTCGTTTTTACCAATTTGCGAAACCTTTTCCAATTGTAAAACACGATTTTTAATTGGATCGAAAAGCTAGAATCTGATTTGTTTACCCCCCTTCCAAGTTTTTATCCCCGGTAATTAATTAAAATCATAGGTGGCTCGTGATACCACTGTTGGGTTATATAACAAATTATCACTTTAAACACGAGTACGCAGCGGATTTTGTCCTATGAATTAATCTAACTAACCGGTTAAAGAACGTGTACCTTTTTAGCTCGGCAAGAGAAGAACCTTTAGGATTTGAAGTAAATCCCTCTACGATCGCACACACGACACACCGATGTACGTATGCTAGTACTTGATCACGAACTCCTCTTGGTGAAGTAGGCTTGGTCGAACCACACAAGAAATCGAAACCCCTAGGGTTCTTTCTTGTTTGCCGAAAATTAGAGAGAAAGAGAGAGATTAGGGTTTGCACTTTTATCAGATAAATGCAGCAGCATAAACCTTAAACCCAGAGGGTCTATTTATAGGTTTTACAAACTTGATAAACAAGTTAGGGATTGGGATGGGGACCATCCACGAATTCGGCCCTAAGGCCTTATCCCAATCCTTCTCTCAATTGTAATCCAATTACAACTCTCTCTAATTACAACTAACACCCCTGTTAACAATTAACTGTCAGTTTTTAACGATTCCTCGTTAAATGTTCGTGATAAATATTAATTAACTAATTAATTAATACAAATACATTAGTGTCGAGACGTGTAACCCCGTAGGCTTAAATACTTTCCGGACATACGCTTATTAATACGTGATCATATCCCTACAGATTCTAACATGATTATTAACATTCATCATGGTTATGTGAAGTGTTTAAAAGTTTTACCAGTTGTAATTGTTGCTTCTCCATCAAAATCCACATCTGCAGAAGCTTGAAAAAAATCAGAACCGACCCATGATCAGTTATAACCTGTGTATTCTCAGAGTTTCCCGAGGTAATGTTTATGAGTGCTCAACCATGCAAAAGTCAGTGTATTAAACCAACAACAACATGTCTCAAAATTGGGATTTTTAGAAACTGGACTATACATGCTCAAGATTTGATTACAGCAATGAAACAGAGATATATACTATGCTACATTAAAAAACTTGCCTTTAGAACCAAACAAAGAATCTAAAAGGCCTAAAAACCTAACTGGATTATTAATATCAAAGCATGAAATAGAGAAACATACCTTCAATAGTTGTTCTTCAATTCAAGCAACAATTTGAAGAAATCATACCTTCATAATCTTAGTTGTGTATTGTGCTTCAATAGTGTTAAAAAAATTACAGCCAAATGAAAAAAAGCTATAAAAACTTGCAATTCTATGATAAAGGCGTCTCGGCATAACATAATCTTAGTTGTGCTAGACGGAAATCACAGATTTAAGTACGATTAACAGATTCAAGCACATAATCGTCTGAAACAAAAGTCGATTCACGAAATTGAAGCACAAAAACAAATCTGTTTAACAAATCAACTAAAAATTAGTACAAATCAGTCAAAAACAAAAAAAATTAGAAGAAATTATACCCGAAATTCAAGAAACAATTTCAAGAAATCATACCTTCATAGTGGTGTATCTTGAAGAAAGAAAGAGGAAGCTGAGAAATCGATTTGAACGGATTAGAGAAAGCGTGTAGATCTGAACAAAGAAATAGAGAGAGAGCAGAGATTCAATTTCAAATTCTATCTCTATAAAAGAAAGCGTGTAGACTTTTAAAGAAACGAAGATTGCCCGTTTTGTTTCTGTTGTTGTCTGAAAAAGCAAATCGCTGGTTGTTTCTTTCATCAAAAGGGGTTTTGTTTTAAAAAAAAACAAGATGGGTCATAATGGGTACCCATTTGAAACAAAATACCCGTTTGAAGAAGATGGATACCCTTGCTCTAGACATTTCAACACTTGAAGGTTTCTCTCTCCAATATACATATTATAGTATTATATATATATATATATATATATATATATATATATATATATATATAGGGTTAGGTTCAAATGAGAACTTTTTCTTTTGAGAACTTTTGAGAACCAATTTGGGCCACTAATTTTCAAGGGGGGAGCATTCAAATTCATGGGGGGGTTTTCCATATATATAAACTAGTGGCTAAGATTAGTTCTTTTTAGTTCTCAAACCCAATTAGTTCTCAAATGATCCTCTCCCTATATATATATATATATATATATATATATATATATATATATATATACTTATATTTATTTATTTATTAATTTGCTAAATTTATGTTCTAGCCCCTCAAACTTTACGATACTTATTATTTTATGTTATAAATTATGTCAGGACATATCTTTACTAATTTCTAAGCCTCAAAATACTTATAATGAATATAAACACGTATAATACTTGTATATGTTTATATCTTTACAATAATTACGCTTTTAGCCATTTTACTTTTTCGTTAACTATTAATACACGAATTAGACGTATATATCTATTAATGATTCATTTATCATCATGCTAATCATATAAACACATATTCATCTTATATTTTACTCTCTTTAACGTTTAACACATTCGTTTATGCACATTTTATCATATTGGCTATCAAACGAATAATTCTAACACATGCAACCTATCCAATGTATAGTCTTTCCATATATTATTAATCAAGCTCACGTATTTATAATATAAACACGTATTTACTATATATATTATGTATATATATATGAATTTTGGGATGTTACAATTTCGGAAGTGCATTTTTATCTCGGATAGTGGATACGCCGAAGATAACTCAAGTTACCTCGGTAAGGTGAGTTATCTCGGACATCAACTTGACCAGCTCCACTTGTCTGTGACACATCTGATCCAGTTTCTCGCCCTTCTCCTGACATGAAGCTGACACTTTTATCTTCTAGACTAGTTTAATATCATTTTAGTTCATGTATCTTTACTCGACGGTCTAGATGATCGTTAGGGGAATCAAGGGCTCTCCTTGATTCCTTAAGGCACTATATATAGACACTTGTAACCTGCTTTAAATAAGCAACCATAAATCACTCTGATATGTACATTGAATCTTCAAGTTATAATACAGTGCCTAGTTTTATTCATATTATTGTTATACTTGTCTTGTATTCGATTTCATATTACTTTATTTCAAACAGAGAATAAGAATTAACTTGGTTCCTGCTTGGTTAATTCTAAGTAAAACCTTGTAATTGGTTAAACTCTGTAACCAGATTTCGATCCTCCAAGTGGTATCAGAGCCTTGGCTCGTGTTTTCAAAACTTGAAATACTAAATCAGTTTTAAAACTCTGTTTTACCCACATACTCTGTTGTTAGTAAAAAGTCACTCTTTCCACTATTTCATCCTTAATCATAGGAGAATCACGAAATGGTAGTTCTAACAAACCACCATCATTCATGCCCGATGATTTTGATACATGGAAACTACATATGATAGGTTATCTACATCATTCTGACTACAGAATGTGGAAATCTGTTATGTATGGCCCCACTATCCCAGTAACAAAATCTGCTACTACACCAAGTGTAGATATAGTAAAAGCTGTTTTTGACTATTCCGATGATGACCACAAGTTGGTTGAGGGAGATCACAAAGCTTTATGGGCATTACATGCAGCACTTCCAAACTCTGTTCTCGTAGGTTTCAAAAACTGCAAAACTTCTTTTGATTTATGGAAAGCTCTAAACGAAATGTACGAAGGAACTGATGAAGTAAAAGAAAATAAGAAATATGTTCTAAAACAAAGATATGAAAACTTTTCTCACAAAAAAGGTGAAAGTATGAATGCTCAGTATCTACGTTTTGTTCAACTTCTTGATGAACTACAGTGAAATGATGTGAAGATGAAAATGGTGATGTGATGAGAAAGTTTCTGAGATCACTTCCTGATGTCTGGGTAGTATATACTGTAAACATCAAATACAACAAGGATCTCAAAACTTTGAAGTTAAGTGAACTTCACGGGATGCTTAGTGCACATAAAATGGAAATCAAGGAAAAATCAGGTGTTCTAAACAAGTCAGTAAACTTAACCATTCCAACTTCTATTGCACTCATCACTGCTCATGAAGTTATAAGTCACTACAGCGAACAGGCTCCTTTGATCACATACACTACATCACCAAGAGGTAATGAAATTATGCCTCTCTTCTATAACAACTTTGCTCATATTGCAAATAACAGTCAAGGTGGGCTCACTAGATCAGATCTAGAATGCTTCAGTGCTAATGACTTAGAAGAAATGGACATCAACACACCGCTAGAAATGATCTCCTTACATGCACAAAGGTTCCACAAAAGAACAGGCAGAAAGTTCAATGGAGATAGAAATACTCAAATTGGGTTTGACAAGAGTAAAGGTAAATGCTACAATTGTCACCAGTTAGGACATTTTGCTAGGGAATGCAAGCAACCCAGAAGATAGAACACAGGCCAAGATGCATGGTGGAAACAATTATCAGAGACCTCACAACAGACCAGTAACCTACCCCACACATGCTGTAGACTCAAGAACAGAACCTCCAACCTCAAAGGCATCAACTGAGAGTCCCACTACTCCTTCTTCAAGCTCAAAACCACAAAGCCATGCAATTGCTGTTGTTGCTAATCAAACCAGCTGTGTTGATTAGGGAAGAAATTATGAAAGAATTCTCTCCTATCAATCATGCTTTAATGGCAAAAGAAATCTTACTTTGCTGAGAACTCCTCTACTTCATCCATTGATACCTCTTCAATTTATGAGGTATACAATGAAATTCCAAATGAAGTACTTTCACTTCTTTGCAGAACTGAATGTGCTGAATAGATAGAAAATTATAGAAAACATAACCTTGAACTCATTGAGGAAATGGAAAGTCTAAAAGAAATCAAAGAATATTCTAGAAAAACTAACATTGCATACAATAATAAGATTGAAGAATTAATAAATAAGCATTAGTGCTTTAAAACATGAAAAATCCAATCTTTTTACTCAAATCAAGGATCTGCTTTCTAAATTAGAATTTGCAAACAAAGAAAATGAGGAAATAAAATCTGAATTGAGTATCTGTGAAATCAAATTTTCAGTTGTTACTGTTGACTGTGAAAAACTACAGGCATGTAATGAGAAACACCTAAAGATGTGGCAAAGTTAGAAAGCAACAGGAAATCATTTGAATAATGGAATTGGGTATAATAAGGTTACTTATCCTGATTCATACACTGAGTGTGTGAAAAAGGTTAAGAATGAAGAAACTAAAGTTCAACTTACCCCTGATCCCATTTTCAACACAAGACAAAGAAATTTCAAATTCCAGTGATATATCTGAGTTAAAAACTAAAAAAATCTTCTCAGCAACTGCTGTCACCAATGAACCTCAGATTTACAGCAATTCCATTAAAAACAAGAATACTCTCTGGAAATTGAAAGGAACTGAATCTTGTTCCTCTCAAAACCCTTCAGATGAGAAAACACTTTCAGTCTCAAAAATTTCTGAGTTCAAAACTAAAATGATAAAGGAATATTTGATCTGTGGAAAAATCGGTCATCTTGCTATCAATTGTCACCACAATCCATTTTTGAATATTAGTCAAGCTGTCAAAAGTCAAACAGCTGAAAAGGGGAAACTAATTCAAAATTTGTTTGTGAAAATTTTAAAAAGGTCAACTCTGAAGAGTCAAAAGGTCAAAATAAATTCTACTCAGAACAGACACAATCAAACTCTGTTAACAAGCAAAGATTTAAAAAATTTAGCAATCATGACTTTGAGAAATTTGAACAGTTTCATATCACTAAAACTCAGAAGAAACAGAAACCTAGGAGTAATTACCTTGGAGGGACAAAATCTAACCTAGGAGTAATTTGAACAGTTTCTCTAAAATTTGATTCCGAGATAAAATTTATCTCAGAAAGCAAAATTCATGATCCCGAGGTAAAAATTACCTCGGAGGGACAAAATCACTCTGGAAAGCGTCAAAACGAAAGAAAAAGGGCACCCGAGGTAAAAGTTATCTCGGGAGACCATTTTAACATGCCTGAGGTAAAAATTACCTCGGATGACAAAAGTTACTCTGGAAAGAACTCCAGGACTTTAAACAAAGATTTTTGTCCTAATCAAACTAAAATTGTTTCAAATTATCAAAAGAAACATGTATTTCAGAGAAAATCTTCAGATCTCAAACTAAATTTCTCTGAAACAATCAAAGACAAGAAAACAAAGGGAATATAGATCAAGAAGAAATGTCACAAGACAAAAGGCCATAGACTCTCAGTCTGAAATAAACTCTTTTTCTATACCCATAGAGAGTCAAAATTCTTTAACCCAAGATTAGTCAAAAGCTGAGTCTTCATAAACTAAAGAAGTGACTCAAACACTTGTACTCAAGGAGTATAATTACAATGATGCAATGGGAAGACCCAAGACCACAAAATCTTGGGTCTCCCTTAGAAATTAACTCATATTTTGTCTTAACATGTGCAGATCACACCAATGAATCTCAACAACATCTGGGTTGTAGATAGTGGATGTTCTTGCCACATGACAGGAAATAAAGACCTATTAAAAAATACAAAAAGAGTTAATGGAGGACCAGTTGCTTTTGGAAGCACTGAGGGAAATTTTTTTGGACAAGGTGCAGTTACCAATGGGAAGCTTACCTTTGATAAAGTAAATTTTGTTGATGTGCTTAACTTCAATCTTCTAAGTGTCTCACAAATGTGTGACAAAAAGTTGAATGTTCTGTTTAATGAGAAAGAAGTTGTCATCCTTAAACCGGGTATCAAAATTTATGATTAAATGATCTTGATTAAAGCACCTAGAAAGGATGGTCTACACACTCTGGATATGGCACATACAACATCGAAGGATGGTATCACCTGCCTTATATCTAAGGCTTTATAGATGAATCAAATTTATGGCATAGAAGATTAGGTCATGTGAACATTAAAACTATGAACAAACTTGTAAAACTTGGTTTGGTCAAAGGTTTACCAAATAAAACATTCACATGCACTGAACAATGTATTGCTTGTCTAAAAGGTAAGAAACACAAATCTTCTCATAAGCCCAAATTAAAAGCTCTATCTCAAAACCTTTAGAAGAACTTAGGGAAAAAGTCTTATTGCTTTGTTATAACTGATGATTTTTCAAGATACACCTGGGTATTCTTTCAACCAAAGATAAAAACCTCAGAGATTCTAGAAGCATTAATTACTCAGCTTGAAAATCAATCTAATTTAAAAGTCAAAATAGTAAGAAGTGACAATGGTATAGAGTTTAAGAATCTTGTTTTAAACTCTTTCTGTGAAAAGAAAGGAATCACCAGGCAATTCAGTGCAGATAGAACTCCTCAGTAAAATGGTGTTGCTAAGAGAAGAAATAGAACTTTAATTGATGATGCAAGATCTATGTTGGCTGAATCAAAATTACCTATAACATTTTGGGCAGAAGCAGTAAACACTGCATGCTATGTACAAAACAAGATTTTGATTGTAAAAGGACAAAACATGACTCCTTATGATATTTGGAGAAAAAGAAAACCAAATATTTATTTTCTTAAATCATTTGGCTGTCATGTTACAATACTAATAACCAATGAGCAATTGTCAAAATTTGTTGAAAAAGATGTTGATGGTTACTTTGTGGGATACTTAGGTGTCTCTAAGGCAAACAGGGTATACAACACCAGTTCAAAGATTATTGAAGAAACCATAAATGTGGTTTCTAATGAAAAATCAAAGAACAATTTCAGAACTGAGCCCTCATGGTTATTTGATATTGACTCACTAACCACTGCTTTCAATATAATTATTGATAAGCCTCTTAGTGAAAATGTGCAGACAGAAGAATCTTACTACAAATGACAGGTTCAAAGGCGTTGACCCTCCATTATTTTCATCTATTAGTACAAGACCTTTTGTCCCAACAACTAGTTTCAACTTAACTCCAGGAGATGTTATTCAGTTCAATTCTAATGGAACACCCATTCCTCAAACTACAATTGAATAAGAACAACCAGTTGAAAATCATCTGGTAACTTACCAAGACACAACTGTATATCTTGGAAACTCAAGAAACAAAGATGATCTGAACAACCAATCATAGGCTTCAATACAAAATCAGATAGGATGTAGCAACTCAACATCCACATTACCTGAAGGTTTAAGCTCACCTACTCCTGTTGATGAAATTGATGAAGAAATCGTTGAGCCTATTGCCTCACAAAATCAAGATATTCAAGAATCACCCTCTTCAACGAGAATATCAGAATTAGTGCTTATGTATAAGTTTACTCCGTTAAACCTTTCTGAGCCTAATTGTCATCATGGATTCCCACCTTCCTATAACTCTAGAGTCTTGCAAAATCATCCTCTAAAGAATGTTATAGGATAAGCAGAAGAACCTGTACTTACAAGAGGCAAATCAACTGATGCAAACATTTGTCTACATGCATGCTTCTTGTCACAGGAGCAACCAAAGAAAATAAATGAAGCTTAGAGAGAAAACAGTTGGATTGAAGCTACGCAAGAAGAACTGCTTCAAATCAACAAACAAAGAGTATGGGAATTGATGGATCTACCAAATAGTTCACCACCACCAATTGGAACAAAATGGGTTTTCCGAAACAAGAAAGATGAAAGGGGCATTATGAAATTGCTTGAGCGTGTGGATCTTCTACTTAGTCGTAATGAAATCAATGTAAACGTGTAAAACATAGAGAGTAAATACAAATGACTTGTATTAACCACAGAGATAACCACAAAGTACATAGAGACGATATGACTCGGAAGCTTTTCAATTCTATACAAGATGATCTATTTATACAAGCTGAAATACGATTGGCCGAACCTCAAGTTCGGCCACACGATCGGAGCTGTCCGAACTCCAAGTTCGTTGGGAGTTCGGACCTCAGCTATATTGTGTGATCCGTCTTGTATTCGATACTTCACATGACGATCAAGGACCATGTATCAACAAATTCCCCCTCGGCATGTGCAGTATCATCTCCTCTATCTAAACTTGTATCTTGTATCTTCAATCAAACTCTTCCTCGATCTTGACGATAAGTTCAATCTTGGATACTTGATATTGCATCGTGTGTAATCTCTTTATCAACAAACTTCAGAAGACTTGAAGTTGTGATGTTCTCTTCCCACTTAAAAACCTGCCAACATAAATAATCTTGGTGCAAAATGTCTCTTCGAGACTCCAAGATATTTTGATTTTGGAAATTGAATTTGTATTTCATGTTGATCAATCGAAAACAAATAAGAAACAAAATCTTTTTGGCTTTTAGAAATTTTATATCAAAACACACCTAAAATCTCTTTGGTATTTTCTGATAAGAAAAGTAAAGGCATTACAGAATTAGACACTATTTTTGTCTTTTGAGAGAAAGATCACAACTTGGGATCATATTGGTCATAACATGCTGAACTACATTTCAATTTCAATTATTGAAGCACATAAGCCATGCCGATTGCAGATATAATTTGACCAACTTTAAACTCTGGCACAATCATACTCATAACATCTGGATATGTTAAGGTATTGATTAGATTTGCATTGACCAGTGTACCCCACACTATCAGACATACTCAGATATGCTTTGCTTATCACTTTTTGTAATTTCAATTGTGACTTTAATCACATAATGATTGTAACCATGATATAGTCAACTGTGTGCCATGCAAAAAGGAATAAGAACGTTAAATCGTCTACCTTAAGGTCGATCTTTCGATACGCAGATAAGGCCTCGGATTTAACAAAATAAGAAAATAAAACAAGTTGAAGTTGTATAACTCAACAACAATCAGGTCGGTACTCATGTACACACAAAGAAAGTCCGATGAGTTATACGAAACACCAAAGAAAATAAAGCAGAACGTCAAACGAACAACGATCAGGTCGGTCTTTCGACACGCAGAGAAAGTCCGATCGTTTGACAAAATAAAGAAAATCAAACAAGTTTAAATCTTTGCAAAATGAACACATGTATACACAGCGACTTCTCATTTTATTTTTCACATATCTTTTTTCTTGACATATCATGAGATATGCATCAAGATGTTGTCCACTTATGTCAAGCATCAGATTTAGTGTATATCACATTTGTATACTTTCTGATTTGCCGAGCCTACCTTGCACATCGATCAAATGGTCTTATGACTATTTCATCTATTTTATCCATGAGTCAGACAATGTCAGCCAATGTACCATCATTTCCCAATCATGTCGGATACAATTTCTCATTTTCAATGTTTTTGGCTTTTGCATTTTTCAATGTTTTTGTCTTTTTCAAATTTCTCCCCCTAAAAATGACAACTCTATTTATAGAATTTCATTTTTACTATTTGTAAAACAACACACTATTTTTGTAGTTTTGCAAAAACAAACTCCCCCTCAGAATGAGACGGAGTGAAAAACCAAGGAAAATTGATCAACCAACACAAATACTCTCAGTTTAGCATTTTGAAAAAAATTGATTTGAAATTCAATTTAATTAGAACAGATATTTCACAATCAGCAATTTTCTAATCACCGAAAGGTCTTCCTGAAACACCTGCTAGACACCAAATAAAACATTAGTCGCATTGGGATCGACCCGAATCAACAGCTTCGGGTCGCCCGGTGTCTTCCACAAAGTCCTTGTTGGCCTTGGAAACAACTTTTGGTTTCCAAATTTGTAAAAGTTTTAATTTTTGATCAGAATCGGAATCAGATTCAACCGACATACTCGATTTAGACCAAGACGATGTACGAGTTGATTTAATCTTTGGGGACCAAGGTTCATAAAAAATGTGACCTTCGTTATCCACATATTTGGCAGTTTTGTGGATATATGCAGTCGTCGGACAATTAGCAGCTAAATGTCCCGGTTGACGACATACATAACAAAGTCGTTCTCTAAAATTGTTTAAAAATTGTTTTGATTTTTGAGAATCGGATGAATGTTCAGATTGAAAGTTATCAAAGAAACCATCAGAAGAATCATACCTAGGAGATGGACTCCTTGAAGATGAAGATCTTCCAGAATAATAAGAAAATTCCTTCTGAGATGGTGATTTCTTTGCAACTTTTGCTTTAGGAACCTTTTCAGCCTTCACTGATTTCTTAGCTTGAACCGGTTCTTCCAACACTTTGTAACCTAAACCTTTGTGTTTAGATCCTTGAGTCTTTGAAGAATTGGACGAAGAACCCGAAGCAACTCTTGACTTAGCGTCACTAGTGAATTTATCTTTGATATCTTTCAGCTTGTTCTTCTCAATCAACTCTTTTTCTTCTTCGGTCGCAGATGAAGAACTTGAAGCAACCTTATCAAAAACTTTTTCATTTTCCAGCATAGCACAGACTTTGACACAAATTTTGGAGCTTCACCCAAAGGTTTCTCCTTCTTTTTAGACTTGGACTTGTTCTTCTTGGGTGGAGTAGCAAACTTTGAATAATCAAACCCTTCAGTCTTAGAATCAAGCGGAGCAGAAGTAACTTCAATTAAATCCACTGGTTGAGGAACCAAGTGATATATCATCCTTCTTAGAACTCTCCGAACTATGATCCTGCTTGTATAAGAAATTTAGCAATGTCGGTGACAAATTGCAATTCTTCACTTGTCTTTTTAACTCCAAAATCTCCAATTTCAAATCATTAATCTTCTGTTGTCCTTCAAACACCTCTTGTTGTGACTTGATGAATTTTGCATTGAGATCATCATACTCATAAGTTTGTAACTTCCTGATCTCACATTCTGCAAACAATTCTTGAAGAACACTTTCTCGCTTCTGCTTATAGATCTCAACATCCTTAGTTAAGACTTCATTCTTGTCTCTGTACAGAACATTCTCATCTTGAAGCATAGAGATCTTATTTTGAAGCTTTTCAACAGTAACAGCAGTTGTAGCAATAAGAGCAGTAGCCTCTTCATATTTTTGCTGAACTGGATAACTCTTCTCAAATAGATTTTCAAAGTCTTGAGCTGCATCTAAAGCTTCAGCTTTAGCCTTCGCACACTCTTCAGCCAATTGAGCCTTTTCTTTCAAAACATCGTCATGAACATGAACTAATTCATAATACTTCTTTTGAAAATCTTCCACCTCTTTCTTGAGCACCACAATTTCTTCAGTTGATAGTTGACATCTTTGTTCAAAACCTGCAACCTGCTGAAGCAATCTTTTACATTTAAGACATTCAAACTCGTCAACCTTTGAACTTGTAGAAACTTTAGGTAATTCTTCTTGAACCAAAGATACACTTGAAGAAGAATCAGACTCAGTTAAAAAGCTATCATCATCAGCATGTTGAGCAGTTAAAGCAATTGAGATTGGAGTATGATTCTTTTTAGCTGCTGAATCTGCATTCCAAGCAAATTCATTTGAATGCACAAATGTATCAGTCCAATCATGAGCAAGAGTAGCAGATTTTTGCTCAACCTTTTCAGCTTTATTTGATGGATGAAAAACTAAATGTGCATGCTGACCAGTCTTCAATTTACTTTCCGCAGAACTTGGACATTCTCGAGCAAAGTGACCATAAACTGAACACTTATAACATTTCACCTTAGACTTGTCCAATCCAATCTTCCCTTCCTGATTCAGTCTCTTCTTACCAGTTCTATTGAAAAATTTCTTTGTTCTACGAACCAACATAGCATATTGCCAATTTAGATCCATTTCCTCCAAATGATCATAATCAATCTGATCGTAATCTTCATTTGCTAACTCAGCATTACTCACAGAACCAGTGATAACACCAAAGTATGAAGATACTAATGCAGACATCAACGCATTATAATCATCGACAGTTTGAACAGACAATGCACTTTGAGTCGAAGAACTTGGAATTGACACAGTACAACCAGCAGAAGAATAACTTGGAATTTCAGATTTACCTGCCAGAAATGCTGTAGGAGGAGCAGAACTAAGAATATTAGACTTCCCAGCATTCATTGTAGAGTCATTTTCACCATGATACACTGCAGGATTCTGAATTTGTGTAGGAAGTGATTTATTCACCATTAACTCCATATCTCGAGCCTGAATTCTTTGAACCAAATCATTGAAAGACAATCCTGAAAAATCCTTATCGTGAGTAATCATCATCACATAATTCTCCCATTTTTCAGGCAACGCTTCCAAGATCTTTTCTTTCATATCAGCCTCTTCTTTAGTAAGATTCACCAAACGCATTTCACTCATCAGATGAGCGAATCTTGCAATCAAATTGGGAATCGTTTCATTTTGATAATGCTTAAAACTATCAAACTCTTTCTTCAAAACCTTTTGTCGACTTTTCTTGTATTGATCATTGCCTTCACATCGTTTTTCCAACGCATCCCATAGACTTTTTGATGTGTAGTTACCAGCAAATTGATGAAGTAACTCTTTAGGCAATGCCATCGTTAACGTACCATACGCCTTTTTCTCAGCTTGATAAGCTTTCTTTTGTTCAGATGACATTTTTCTTTGAAGAATAGGTTCACCAGTTTCATCTTTAGGGTAAACATATTGCTCAGTGAAAGATAACCACATATCAATGTCATTTGTATCGACAAACGCTTCAAACCGTTTAACCCAACTATGATAATCTTCCAATTTTAGCAATTTGGGAACTTTCTGACTTGTTCCGATTTCATTATCATAGTTCATCATTGTTTGCATCGTAGCTTGAACCGAATTTTGAATAGCCGCGAACGCTTGAAAATCGGACATTTTCGAAAAACTGGTTACTGTTCACTCCGAACCTCGATCCGAACTTCCTCCGAACTTAGTCCGAACTTAGCTACGCCGAACTCTCTCCGAACCTGACCTTCGGACGAGCAAAAACCAAACAACTCCGAACAATCACCGAACGCTGTCCGAACTTTGACCGATCCCTCACCGAACTCTCACCGAAACAAAATAATGACCGAACGTTGTCCGAACCTCGAGTTCGGAGCGGTTATGCCGAGCTTGTCCGAACCTCAGACGAGACAGATTTCACTCGACGTCATTTTCTCGATTTTCAACGTTTTTGACTGGAATTTTCGACAGGAATTCAAGCAAACTTGATAGAAACAACTCAGGAATGAATTTTTGATGAAAAGCACACTCGAAACAATCAAACAAACTCAAAAATGATTGACATTTTCGCAAAATCGTGAATTTGAACTCAAAACTCCGAGAAACACTGATTTCCGACTAGTAGAGCAAACCAAATGCTCTGATACCACTTGAAATTGCTTGAGCGTGTGGATCTTCTACTTAGTCGTAATGAAATCAATGTAAACGTGTAAAACACAGAGAGTAAATACAAATGACTTGTATTAACCACAGAGATGACCACAAAGTACACAGAGAAGATATGACTCGGAAGCTTCTCAATTCTATACAAGATGATCTATTTATACAAGCTGAAATACGATTGGCCGAACCTCAAGTTCGGCCACACGATCGGAGCTGTCCGAACTCCAAGTTCGTTGGGAGTTCGGACCTCAGCTATATTGTGTGATCCGTCTTGTATTCGATACTTCACATGACGATCAAGGACCATGTATCAACACATTTTGGTAAAAAAAGAAGGCAAGGTTAGTAGTTCAAGGCTTTGCTCAAGAGGAAGGAATAGACTATGATGAAATTTTTTGCTCCAGTAGCAAGATTAGAAGCAATCAGGATATTTTTAGCCTATGCTGCTTACAAAAACTTTCATGTCTACCAAATGGATGTCAAAAGTGCTTTTTTGTATGGATTATTGAATGAAGAAGTGTATGTATGTCAACCACCTGGGTTTGAAGATCCATATCATCCAAACAAGGTGTGTAAACTGATAAAAACTCTGTATGGTCTTAAACAGACACCTAGAACCTGGTATGAGACTCTCTCTTGCTGTTTAACTCAACATGGATACAAAAGAGGAGCTATTGACAAAACTCTCTTCACTGAAACTGTTGGTAAGGATCTTTTAATTGTACAAATTTATGTTGATGATATAATCTTTGGTTCAACAAAAGATGCTCTCTGTAAGGAGTTTGAAGCCCTGATGCAAGCCAAATTTGAAATGAGTTCAGCGGGTGAACTCACATTCTTCTTAGGTCTTCAAGTAAAGCAAACAAAAGATGGCATCTTCCTGAATCAATAAAAATATATTCAGGATATGCTAAAGAGGTTTGACATGCTGTCATCCTCCACTACAAAAACTCCTATATGAACATCACACAAGTTAACATCTGATGTAACTGGTGAACCTGTTGATGAGCACATATATAGGGCCATGATTGGTTCCCTTGTGTATCTTACAGCCAGCAGACCTGAAATCATGTTTAGTGTTTGCTTATGTGCTAGATATCAGGCTGGACCAAAGGAATCACAATTAAATGCTGTGAAAATATTTTTTAGATGCCTAAAAGGACAACCAAAGCTTGGATTATTGTATTCTAAAAATAAATACTTCAATCTGAAGGCTTTTACAGATAGTGACTATGGAGGATGCAATCTTGACAAAAAGTCAATATCTGGTGGATGCCAATTTTTAAGAGACAGACTTGTATCATGGCAATGCAAAAAACAAACATGTGTCTCAACTTCTACAGCAGAAGCAAAATATATTTCAGCTTCAGCTTGCTGTGGAGAAGTACTTTGGATTCAAAATCAGATGATGGACTATGGCATAAACTTCATGGAAACTCCTATGTATGCTGACAACACAAGTGCCATCAGCATCACCAACAATCCAGTGAAACATTAAAAAACAAAGCACATTGAGATCAGGTATCATTTTATTAGAGATTGTGTTGAAAAGAAATTAATCAAACTCCATCATGTCCCAACTGAATACCAATTGGCTGACTTATTTACAAAAGCATTTGATGAAGCTAGATTCTTCTACCTTATCACAGCCATAGGTATGATGAATTTTGATTAAAATTTTATCAAATCTAATAAAAATAATTTTTTTCCATCTCTTGATACAAAAAAAGGAATATTTTTTTTTCCCGAGATAACCTATCCTGGGTCAAAACCTTTAAAAAGTCCTTAAGCCACAAAACGTTTTGTTAAAAGTGCTTCCGAGGTAATCTCACCCGAGATAACCTCATCCGAAATAACTAATATTACCTAGGAAAAGTTATTTCACCCGAGGTAACTTTATTTATATCGGATGACGTAATCTCACCCGAGATAACCTCATCCGGAATAAATAATATTACCTAGGAAATGTTATTTCACCCGAGTTAACTTTTTTATATCGGATGACGTAATCTCACCCGAGATAACCTCATCCGGAATAAATAATATTACCTAGGAAATGTTATTTTACCCGAGATAACTATACCCGAGGTAACTTTATTTATATTAGATGACGTCATCTTTCCGAGATAATCTAACTAGGTCAATTAAAAGAGAATAAAAGAGTACATATTTGTAAATGCCAAGAAGTACCTGCCACTATTTAGAGCCATAGGCTACGACGGTTCTCCCACCAGTAATACAATCAAGAAAGAGCAACTTCCATACAAATGGAGATTCCTTGCCCACATGATACTGGTGTGCCTCACTCCAAAGAAAAGGGGCTTTGGTTCACTTGCGGCTGAAGAAGCATCGGCATTCTACGTTGTGGTAAAGGGTGAAAGCTTTAATTTTTCCAAGCTAATTTTTCATGCCCTAAAGTTAAATGCTCAAACTTTCAATTATTACATATATTCGAGATTTCTTACCTGCATTCTCAAAGAAGAGTACCCTCAAATTGCTTTGGGTGGTACAATTTTACATCAAAAACTTCTCAATGAGAAAACCTTTTCAAACTTGGCTGTCAACAAATCAGTATTTCTCGGAAGGGACACTGACCATCCCTTACCAATTCTGAGGCAGCTTCCTGATGAACCTTCAGATTGTAAGGACCGATTTTCACATCAAGAATCCCGATCGTGAGCAAGAACGAGGGTCGGATTCGAAAACCGAGAGACAATGAAGATGGAGATGAATCTAGGAAATCAAAACACAAGAAAGATGATGAACTAGTCGAATGATTTCATTGAACCGAATGATTACAAGAACAAGAAATCATGACAAACACACAATCTCTCTCTAGAAATCCATGACTCTCTCACTCTCTCTAGAATGGAATCTCACTCACTCTCAAGACTCATCATCCTACATGGGCGCATTTCTCTTCTCTTGTGAATGGGGCACCCTCACTATATATATAGTGAGGGTGACTAACAAGTGAAAAACATAATAAACTAAACAAAATACAGATAATCTCAAATAACATAAAATTTTAATTAAATCAAAGTTGATTTAATTAATCCGAAGCTTGACTCGCTCGAACCGATCTTTCGTTGACTTTGACGTTGACCGTTGACCCGAACGGTTGATTTTTCCATAAAACGTCTTCGGTCCAAACTCGCAAGCCTCGATCATCATAACCCGTGTCTCTAAATCATTTCACAATGGATCCTTCAATCGAATGCTTCGGTAAACAGATTTGATGGCGTCAGTCATGCAAATTTTTGTTCCAACACAAATGCTGAGGTTCAAACGGAAACTGTTGCTGCAACTGAGTAACCTGCTCATAATGATAGGGCTATTAACCCAATAGTTCCCGAGCCCACATCAGTCCCCACTTCCTCTACCCTTCAAACATACCAATCCAAAAAGAGGAAGTCTACCACCACAATCACCACACCTGTCAACTCATCATCCGAATCCCCACCTGTAATTTTGAAAAAGACAAAAATCTATGGTTGCTAGGTCTCCTCCACCTATGCCCACTAAACAAACCCAAGCTTCTAGCCACGCTAAAGGAAAAAAGCCCAAGCGGAAGTTAACCAAATTGAGATTATCTCTTAGGGATGAACCTTCATTTGAGGGGGGGTCATTAGACAAGGATGCACAATCTCATCTAACAGGTTCTCACCCCTACTTTCCTTGTCACCTAGGAGTGAAAATGCTTTCAATCCCAATCCAAATGAGGGTGTTATTAACTCACCCACCTCATTACATGCGAACATACTGATGGATTTGGACCCTGTTGCCTTAAACCCCCACTCCTCATTGGAGGTGAATCTCAGTAGGACCGAAGAGATTCATGTACGTAGAAAGGGCTGCTGCTGCCCAAGAGTCCCCACTGGACCTTGGTGTCAATAGTAACATAGCTAAGACCCAATCTACGACATTCTTTTCTGAATCAGTGCCTGAAAGTCCTTCATTAGATCCCAGGGTGGCTGAAACAGATGAAGAGAATCCCAGATGCCTACAACAGCAGGTTGACAATCTAAATGTTATTGTTGCATCTTTGGTTCAAGCTCAATTTAGTTCTGCAGTACAAGAGACCACTCCACAGGATGAAGCATGTCCTTCAAACCCAGACATGGTTACATCAGTTCAAGCTGATCCCGTCAAATTGGGGAGAAAACTATTGCCTCATCATCTCTACCTGCTGATCACAACCAAGAGATTGAAGAAACTGAAAGAATTTCGGCTATAGTTAGAGCCACTGCATTCAGGAAATCAGGAGTTCAACCATTCTCAGAGAAGAAAGTTGGGAAAAAGTTAGGAGCAGTAAATTAATTGCTCTGTCACCATTTGAAGACCCTACTTTAACTGAATTGGTTTAATCTTCAAGCTCATTACTGGTGCCCTCCCTGAGCATAGATAACAAGGTTGCTGAAAGATGTGATTATTCCGGCTGAAAATGCCTTTGCTCAAGCGAAAAAGAATATGGCCTCTACCAGCAGGGTAATAGAAGAAAATGTGGTTGTAGAATAAGTTGCAGTAGCACAAAGTGGGACTGCAGTGTTAGGAACTGAAACTAAAGGAGTAGACGAAGATGTGTTCGGTGAAGTTGAAGGTACCGAGGTGATAGAATCAGTTGACATAGGAACTGAAGTCACCAAACCACCGGTGGTGACTAAAGTTCAAGCTGAAGTCCAAGCGGAAGTTCAAGCTGAAGGTCATGTTGAAGCTAGAAATCAGATTGAGGTGATAGAGATTGATAATAGTGCACCTAATGTTGTGAGAACTGAATGATTTGGAAAGAACTTCTCTATCTTTGGAACTAAGTAGCTTCCATAAGTTCAACCTGAAGATGAAACCGAGGATATGGCTCAAACACTGGTAGCTATGAACACAGTTCAAGCTGAAGAGCTAGTCCAAGCTATAGAGCAAGTTCAAGCTGACACTGCCATGGTCATTTATCAAGCAGTTCACACAAAAGAATCCGAAGCTCTCAACAAGTATGTAAAAGATACCAGAACTAAAGCTGAGAATGAGAGGCTGGCAAAAGAATATCAAGATGAATTGGAGCTACACTCCATGGATTTTGTGGTTGAGGGAACATTTGAGGAAGCCAAAAAGAGAACTGCTGAGTGGAGAATGCAAATATATGATTTGGTGAAGATGGATGACAAAGAAAATGATAGATTGATGAGGATTGCCTCCAAGATGCCTACAAAACTGGTGAAAATGATGATAACTATGAACTCCTCAAGAAGGTGAAAAGAATTTTGGTTGTAAGGGAGTGGTAATAAGAAGAAGAGGTGTTCAATATGAAGGTCAAAGAACTCTGCAGCTAGATTGACTACATTTATCAAAAGCTGAAAGGAGATGAGTATGTTGTTGATCTTACCCTGGTTATTCCTGATCCTTCTACAAATATTTCAGGTATATCAAAATTGCCATTTATTAAACCGGAACCTGATGTAGAAGATGTTGATACACCAGTTGCACCACCTCCTTTCATCACCGATTTATTCCCATCCCTTAGACAAACCAGATTGGCATCATTACCAAAAGGGCCACCAAGGTACAAACCCTATCAACCAAGAAAGCTAAAGTGTAACAATCATGAATTTTTAAATTAATAAAAGGTTTTAAGTTATCATTTAAATTGTGTTATTTATTTATCTAATTAAATTAATTCCTCTAAAAACATTTGTGAATAAATGTTATTAAATTATGACTTTTAAATTTAATATACACTATACAAACTTAATTATTTCATTTAATGTCTTAACAAATTAAAAGAGTGATTTTTATTAAATTTTAAGTTATGATTATTTACTTTTGAGGTATTAAAAAAACATATTCGTAATTAAATGAGTTGGTTTAAAAAGAAATATATGACTTAACAAATCCTAGATGTAGATTTCTTAAATTTTTAGTAACTTTATATTTTTCATAAAGTTTTGGTATCTTTAAAGAAACAAATTTGATAAAAGGTTTAAATAAAGGGTTAATTTTTGATAAATTTTAATGTTTATAAAGCTCATAAAAGCTCCATTCTTTCATCATTATTTAGTCATAATCATCCCAAACCATGTTTTAATCACCATAATAATCTCAAAACCAACTTTTAAACACACTTTAATTGTCATTTAACGTGAATCAGTTTAGACATTAAACCCGAATTAACTCACTGTCATCATGTTTTGGCACTATAAATAGTATTTTAATCCTCCCCAACCATTTGTGCACTCAATCCCATCGAAAACACTCAGATATTTGCTCTCCTTTCGTGCTTACTCTCTAACACCGTCGAAGCCCCGGCGACCACCTGTTCCTTCGCTTTTCGTCATCTTTTAGGTAAGTTCCATCACAACATTTCGTTTAGTTTTCATCACTGAGTAAATGCCCCATTATTATTGTAACATTCATACACGATAAGACAATCACTTTCATTGGTTTAGAACTAGGGTTTCGGTACACGAATTTGGGGAAGAAGGTGACTGTTTATAACATCTTAAAATAATTTCACTCAGATGTGGAGCCAATAAACACAATTTGGCTGAGTGATTTACAACACGTTTGGTGTGTGGGAGGTCGTGGGTTCAACCCGGCCTCACCACGTTTTATTGTTTTGTTTTGTTTTGTTTTATCATTCCATCATATTTGTATGATTAACCAATTTCCAACCCCCATTTATTTTCCAAACAATTACAAATAAAATTTATAAAATGTTCTAACTCTTATAAATTTTATGAATCACCATCCTTTAAGTCTCACAAATTTATATAAATCTCTACAAACATTTTGGAACAAATAAATACTTAATAAATATAAATATTTTTATAATAAATTCATTTAGTTAATTACTTATTAATTTAAGTTATTGTTTGATAATTTGTTTTATTTAGGCACTTATTTATTAAATAAATCACTTAATCATTTAATTAGATGTTTAATTTTTAATTACAATTTTAGCCTTTTATTCATTTTCACTAATTCACTTAATATTTAGTGAATAGCTTATTCATTTAGTCACTTAAATTATTTGGTTACTTATTTATTTATTTAATATCATCTAGTTATTCAAATCATTAATTTATTTATTTCTTATAAGTATTATTTATTTGGTTATTTATTATATTAACGAGTCAAAGATTTATGTGTGTATTTAATTTAATTTTCTTTTAAGCCTCATGATCAACTACTTATTAGCTATAATTTGATTTCTAATTTATTTACTCAATTTATTGAAGATTGATGTAATTGTTTAATTACGTAGTCAAATTATTTAATTAAGTTAATTATTTATCGTTAAACCTTTAGGATATAAACACAATCAACTTTATGAAATAACTCATTTTCCTCAAATCATCAAGACCATCGAAACGCTAGGCATCTAGAATTCCTTTACTCGTCCTCAAAACTTTAGATTAAACAAACTCGTTATTCATTTAGGACATCCTCGCACTTGAATCATTCTTTGTATGTCCAGATATTAGTCAATCAATCTAAGGTGAGTTCATAGCCCCATTTTTCCTTAAATTTTCCAAACCATTTTGTGGTGGAAAACACGTATAAACATTTTCATCTATCAGTACTTTATGTTAAAGTTAATCATATTATTTATCATGCTTATCATTATGAAACATTGGGAAACTTTAATCATTCATACTTTTTATGCAAAGTCAAATACTTTTGAATACATTTATTTGTATGTATTTGTGTGATATCGTGTGAATATATACTTTGCCATGCTTGATATTGTATGCTATTTATGAAACTTAATTCTTAAGGCTCCGGAGCATCAAACATGAGGTTCCTTGAGAAGAACCGACATGATGAAGTTGACGTTATTACGGGGGACTGAACGTGGTCCCAACGCTGAGATTCCTGAGAGGAACCAAACAGTAATCGTAGAGGTTCCTTGAGAGGGGAATTGAACATGTGGACAAACATTCTTACCGATTGTTGGTTTGCGAACCATCGATCAGGCGTACTGTTTATGTGATTAATATTTGTTTGTGTGATGAATACATGTGTGAATAAACTTATACGTGTTTACTCAATTAATGTTATGACTTTGCAAAGCCTTAATAAATGTTTTTCCTTAACTGTTTTCTATTAAACCTATGACTCACCAACTATGTAGATAGTTGACCTTGTTTTTGCGTGTTTTTCAGGTTATGGGAACCAAGCATGATTAGAACTAGGAAGCTTGTGGATCTAGTTAGGTTTATGTTATCTTTTAAGTTTTATTGCCTTGTAATAGATGTTTTAAGTTATGAGTTATTAATAAAAAAATAGCATTCATGTTATATCCTTGTGCTTCTATACTCTTTTCGTGACACCTCGATGTTTCCACCATTGTTCGAGGTGTTACAGAATTGGTATCAGAGCGTTGGTTATAGGGAATTAGGTTATTAGACAGCGATAATCTAGACTATAACCTTAGGGCCAAAAATAATAAACCATATTCCTAACCTAAGTATTTGGATTCTATCGTCTGAACCTCTTACTCGTCAACTTCTGATGTGGCTTGTGCAACTCATCCTCGTCGGCCGAACCTTAGAATTTGCATTAGAGTTCTATCTTGGGAATTCATGTTCTCATCCTTGAACACTCTCGGGACTGTGCGTAATTTGGAAGAGTGGTTATCTCTTCGGAAGATCCTGGCTAAGGAAAAACCTGGTATTTAAGTAGTCCAAGTGACTCACCTCTCTTTCCTGGGGGTCCTTTCAGGGACGTGGCGCTTATAGGCTAAAACATGCAGTTCTAGTAGAATCGTGAAACATGCTTGAGATTTTGATTAGTCAACGGCGTTATTCTAATGTTTAATTATTAATAATGTCATTTGATGAATTCTCTTTGTTTGTCCCTCACCTAGTGACTCAACTGCAATCGACTGCTACATTGACGCACTCCCTGAAGTAATAATAATGATGTATGTGAACCTTACTAGTCTCTCATCTACTATCAAGTTGGCTAGAATACTGACTATTGAAATGGTCAAGACTGGGGTACTAAAAGAGGAAACCGTTAAAGAAAAGAATGATCATGGGTCAAGTTCAAGCAACAACGAGTCCAACAAAAACAAAAGGAAAAGGGCCACTTAAAGCTATGCATTGTTACCTCTGCTGTTCCCGTGAATGTTGTGGCTTCAGCCAGTACTATTGTCACCAGGACTATTGTCGCCAGGACTAACTGTAAGGGTCCAAATCCTTTGTGCGATGTTAATAGCTATTACCACCCATCTGGTACGCAATGCCGCAAGTGTACCAAGTGTGGACTATTTCGGCATCTGGTTGGAAGATGCAAGCTTACTACAGTAGGAACAAGCGAGAACCTGGCAACCGTGCCCGTACCAAACAACAACTCTAACTTTGCATGTTACCAATGTTGGAGTCCTAACCACATGAGGAACCAATGTCCCGAATTGGCCAACAACAATCAAGCCACCCAAGGTTGAGATTTATTCTAGGGGAACCCGAAGCTTGGCAAGAGCCGAACGTCGTCATGTAAAACGTTGATAATTGAACACCTTCGTCCTTGAATTTGCTCAGGTTATTCACAAGTGGTATTTATTGAATCATATTAGTCAATTTCCAATGAACAATTGTTAGGCTGATATTTCATATACCTTGTTTGTTTAATTGTGCCTGGTCAGTTGGCTTTTTTCATGAATAATACTTGGTTTCTTATGTCCACTATTAGTTTGATCATGGATGAACGTGCTTAGTTTAATTATCCATGTACCTTATTAGCATGATTGTAGTTAAACGATAGTAGATAAGTTTTCAAAAACTTTATGCGAACATTACTACTTTGATTATCCATTGATAGAACATTGTTACTTGATTCTTCTATGGTGAACTATTTGTGCCTTTTGACCCACACGCAACAAGATGAACCATGCGGACCAAGCGACGAAACGAGTAATTACGGGTGCATACGTAATTATAAGTTCCGATGCATGAAAATCATGGTAAATCCTGTTGTAACATTAAACCTATCATGATTTAGAGCAACGAAACTGATGATTCCTTTTAAAGAGCATGGTGGATACGCCGATGGTACATCCTATATATAAATGATGTTGGGAAGGCACAATTAGCTAAAGATGATTTGAATGAGCTTGATGATGATCAATTGAATGTGTTAGATATGGCATGGCAGCTTGCTATGTTAACTCAAAGGTCACAACGATATTATAAGAAAACTGGAAAACAAGCTTTTAGTGGCCAATTGGGTTTTGATAAATGAAATGTCAAGTGCTACAACTGTTCGAAGCTAGGACATTTTGCTAGAGAATGTCAACAAGCTCATGGAAGCAAACCCGGTTTTACTCAACCATCGTCCAGTAATTTAACCAAGAGAACAGCTTTAATAGTTCAAGATGATGGTGTTTATGATTGGGGTAGACAT
>JBCNJP010000003.1:35667579-36114691 GCA_039602395.1 Deinandra increscens subsp. villosa | reverse complement strand
AAGGACCTATAGTCAACCTGTTCCAAATGCGTCTGTCTAGGCTTCTAACAAAACCTTCCATCCTGAGTTTCCAAGTATCAAAGTCATCAGGAGTGAAAATTGGTGGTTTGTTAGAGCTACCATTTAGTGAACCAAGAGTTAAGTCAGTCATTGTGAAAAACAGTTTGTAAAACAGAAAAAGCTTGTAAAAACTCAAGTGAGCAAGTAAAGTATCAACTTTGAAGCACTAGAAGTCTTCAAAGTGTAGAGCCAAAGCTCTGATACCACTTGTAGGACCGTTAATTACTCAGAGAAATAATTAAAACAAGAACTCTTTACTTGAAGATCACAACCATGCGGAATAAAGTTGTATCATACTTGTTTTTACTTAAGCTTTGTTTTTCTTATACTTGTAGTTTGATTGTATTGATTGCATAAACTAGTGAACACAAGATAATAAATTTCTCGGTACTATTTGCATTAACTCAAGTTCAAACTGTTACAAGTGTAAGCACTGAAACGGGTACTTGTGAATGAACTAGCTAACAACTATAAATAGTACTAAGGAGATCAACTACAGCCGTTGATCTCATACGGGCTAATCTAACCGTACATGAAAGTCAAACAATAAACTTACTAAAAGAACATTAGTAAAGATACAAAAGAGGAAATGTGCAAAATGCATTTATCTATAAGTAGGAGACGGCTAGGATGTGACTTTGGAAGAATATAAGTTGTTGCAGGTCTGAATTCTGCAAAAGTATTCTTTCTGTACTTTTCCGGTTGAACTCTTTATACTGTTGGATAAAAGAGTTCACCCGGAAATGTTCTTCCGGTTGAGCTTCCGGTTGACAAAAGCTTCCGCTTGAGCGTTCTTCCGCTTGAACATATCTTCAACCGGAAATCTTCGTCTTGATCCGGTTGACTTAGAAAATCATTTCCTTACACATTCTAAGGAAAAGTCATCAGATTTTCATACAAATGGAAAAGAAATCGGAAAAAGAATTTTATAAGACAAAATCGATTTTGAAAAATTCTGCTTCAAGCTCCAAGGGTTTTGTAACTGATGGACAAAAACCTAAGTCCATGGCAGGAACAGATTTTGTTGAAGATGACGGTCGACCCAAAGCTTCAGGCTTGGGTACGTCCCGAAACTAATCTTTTGGCTTAATTTATGCAGGGATCTTCGCGACAACTGATGAATAACATCTGGGTTGTTGATAGCAGAGCATCTCGGCACATGACCGGAGACATTTCTTTGTTGCATGATGTTAAACACTTCGATGGAGGTAAAGTAACGTTTGCTGGAAACAAAGGAGGTCAGGTAACCGGTATTGGTAAACTTTCAAACGGTCCAGCTGTTGCCAAGGGGGAGTTTGTTGGTACATGATATGTGGCAACGGGCTGGATCAGATATAGTTTTGAAGACAAAGTTTCAACCTAGTTTTGTGTTGGCCGAACCTTGGCCGAACCCAAGGTTCGGTGGCTCCGAACTCTGGCCGAACACCAGGTTCGGAGGTCGTGTTTTGGCAGCTTATAAATAGGTTGTTTGTCTTGTAATTTACTAGTTTTTGAGAGAGCTTGTGTGTGAGAACTAGTGTGTTTTGTACTCTGAATCTCTTGTAACTGTGATATTCGTTAATGAGAGATTGAGTCGTTTATTTACACCGTTGTTCTTGTTATCATTCACGTAATTGATGTCGAACTGAACCGATCCACACGCTCCAGCGTTTTCAATAATCAACATCTTTTGTTAAAATTTCATTCTTTTCTCGGAAAAGAACATTTTCATCTCGAAGTTTTGAAAGTTCTTATTGAAGAATAATTACTTTCTCAGCAACTTCAACAGTAATCTGATTAGATTTTTCATATTTATGTTGAACATGATAAGCCTTTTTGAATAAAGCTTCAAAATCTTCAGCAACTTCCTTAGCTTCAGCTTTAGCTTTTTCACATTCTTCACTCAAAACTTTTTTTCTTTCAACAAATCATCATTAATCTTAGCAAGTTCAGCACACTTTGGACACAATGAAGAAACTTCATTCTGAACTTCTTCTATGTCACTATCATCCCCTTTATCATATATTAGACAAGAACTTGTTTAAGAATCAGAATCAGAATCAGAATCAGAATCAGAATCAGAATCAGAATCAGAATCACAACCATCAATGTGTTTAGTCTTGAAAACATTAACACAATCCTTTTTATTTGATAACTCATCACTTTCTGATTCTAAATCACTAGATGCTGATTCATATGATTTGAACTACTTGATTCGAAACCAGTGTTAGCTAAACAATAGTGTTAGCTAAACAATCATTAATCTTCATAGTTTGAATGTTTGCATAATTTTGAGCAACATTCAGAACATTCGCCATATCATCCGACAATGCACATGTCTCACATTGTTCTTTCAATGCATTCCATTAATCTTTAGCAGTGTGATACACTGTGAATTCAAGAAATAACTCTCTTGAAAGAGCTGTTTTGAGAGTGTATTTGGCTTTGTTTTCATTATCTGTATAAGCCTTTTCTTCTAGAGAAAGATGTCTAGGTAAGATCACATTTCCATGTCCATCAGTAGGCCATTTGAATTATTTATCAATCATCGTCCAAAAATCTCTGAAATGTTTGTTGATGTAAATCTCAAAATCAACTTTCCTTTCATGATAATCTTCCAACTTTAACAACTTGGGTATACTTTGACTTTAACTTCCCTCAAATCCTTGAAAAACAACCATCTTTATCGAAATATGACACTCCAAAACTTGAGATGCAAAAACGTAGGTCTGAGAAGTGGATTTTGGATATCGAAACAGAGGGTACTAGTCGTTAGGCGAGTAAAAGTGCAGATTTATCCGAGACGGTTGTTTTGGCTTGTATTTTCTCCCATAACTCTTAATGGTTCTCGAGTTACACCAGTTAAAAAGAAACAACCCAAAATTTTCAAACTTGTCCAAACTGGTTCAAAATTGATGATCCGAACTGAGCCGAACCTGATCCAAACTGAGACGAACTTAGGTGTTCCGAACTAGTTCCGAACTGAGATAAAGTGAACCGAACCAAACTCAAACGAACTAGGCCGAATCGTGACTTCGTGTACTGGAATCCGAACAAGCAGCGAACTAGTACACGAACTAAAACGAACTTAGACGAACTTAGACGAACTGGCACTTCGTTTGACTAAAAGTATCCGAACCTAAACGAACTGTAACTTCGGAGCAGTTATTTTTTCGAACAATCAGATCTCACCCGAACTCAGACGAACTGAAACATTTACGACTCAAATTTTATGATTTTTAGTGTTTTCGAACGAGATTTTCAGCAGGTAATTAGGTAGACTCAGTAGGAATGATTTAGGAGAAGATTTTTCATAATAATCACACTCGAGATGATCAAAAGAACACAAAAAATGAGTAGATTTTTCAAAAACCCCCACTTTTTGACTTGAAAAAAATTGAAAAACACAGATTTCCAGACCAGTAGATTGAACCGAAAACTCTGATACCACTTGTAATTGTGTGAGCGATGGATCGTCCACTCGGTCGGTACGAAATCCATGTTAAATGTAAATTCGTGAGCATCAGATCGTCTACTCAATCTAGCTATTTCGGATAAGAAACGAGAAATTAAAGATTGTTTTATTGATCTAGAAAAACAATTACAATCTCTGAAACACTGAGAATCAACATAGAGAATACACCATAAAAATAAACACTTTAGCTCTGACTCTTACATGCTCAGTTACGAATTACAAAGCCCAAACTCCTATTTATACCTAACTAGCCGAACCTCAGGTGAACTGCCAGTTCGCCTGATCCGAACTGGCAGTTTGGATCCAATTCGTTTGGCAACTTGAACTTTGTCTTGATCTTCACATCATCTTGTCTTGATACTTCACATGACACATAGATTATGTATCAACAAACCCCCCTCGTCGTGTGCAGTATCTTTAACAACATAACAAAATGTATCTTCAATCAAACTCCCCCTCAAGTGTAGAATTCGTTCAAAATATCCTAAAAAAAACTCTTCCTCAACTTGATAGTAGCTTGATCTTGAATACTTTGACGATGTAGAGTGTGTTTCTCTCTTTATCAGCAGCTTCAGAAGACTTGAAGTTGTGACATTTCTTGCACTTTAGCAACCTGTTCAATCATAAATAATCTCGGCGCAAAACGTCTTTTTAAGACTTCAAGATATGATTTTGAAAATTTGATTTGTATCACGTGTTGATTAGATAAAAAACAAAGTACAAACAAAATCTTTTTTACTTTTAGAAAGTTTATATAAAACATACCCAAAACCTTTTAGATTTTTCAAACTTATACTAAAACACATCGAAATCTTTTTGAACTTTTCCGAAATGAAAGGAAATTGCAATACAAAATCAAACTCTATTTTTGCTATGAGAAAGATCACTATAAGGGATCATATTGATCATGACGCACTGAACTACACTTCAATCTCAACTAATTGAAGCACATAAGTAATGCTGATTGCCGGTATTATTTTGTTTATCTTAAACTCAGGCATAATCATACTCATAACATCTGGATATGTTAAGGTATTGATTATATTTTCTTTGACCAGTGTATCCCACACTATCAGACATATTCAGACATTTGTCTTTTTCTTGTGTGATTACAAAGCATAAAGTTTTGATGATATCGTCAACTGTGTTCCATGCAAAAAGAAATAAGAATGTTAAATCATCTCCCTTAAGGACGATCATTTGATACGCAGATAAGGCATCAGATTTAACAAAACAAGAAAAATAGAACAAGTTGAAATTTTATAATTCAACAACAATCAGGTCAGTCTTGTGGACATGCAGAGAAAGTCCGATGAATTATACGAAACACCAAAGAAAATAAAGCAGAACCTCAAACAAACAACAATCAGGTCGATCTTTCGATACGCATAGAAAGTCCGATCATTTGAGAAAATAAAAAAAACCAAACAAGTTTATATCTTTGCAAAATGAACACATGTATACGCAGTGATTTCTCATTTTGTTTTTCACACTTATTTTTCATTTTTTCATGAAATACACTTCAAGATGTTATCTTCCACATGGTCAAGCATAGTATTTAGTGTATATCTCATCTGAATATTTTCTGATTTGCCGAGCCTAACAAACACATCAAACAATGATTTTATGGCTTTTTCATCTACTCTCTCCATGAGTCAGATATGTAAGCCAATGTATCATCATTTCCCAATGATCAATTTTATATATTTAGCATGTATCCACCTTCACTATATATTTTACATGTATTCACCTTCTTCCCATAACTTTTGATACCTGATATGTGCGTCGTGTGAAGTATCGTGTTATATCAAGTCAAAGAACAAGTTCAAGCCAAAGTATAACTGGCCGAATTTGGTCCGAACCTGGAGTTCGGACCTGCCGAACCTTGTGTTCGGAAAAGGTTCGGCCAGTGCCTATAAATAGCGTGTTGTTCTTTGTAATTACCACGAGTGAGAGTCTGAGCTTTGTTAAGTGTGTGTTTCCAAGGTGTTTCTCTATGTCTGTATTTCTGAGTGTTTACTGGTTGTAATTGTTCTTTATTGATCAATAAAGCAATCGGTTAATTACGTTTCAATCTCCGAATAGCTAGATTGAGTAGATGATTCTATGCTCTCGTCTTTTCAAGTGGTATCAGAGCTTTCTGGTTCACTCTACTGATCTGTGGTTGCTATTTTCGGATTTTTGAATGTTTTCTCGAGCTTGTTTACATTTTTTGATCATTTCTATCAAGTTTTCTGTGTCAAATTTGTTCCTAAAATTGTTCCTTATCAGTTTTTCTGTCTTACTACTGTTCCTAAAATCGGTTATCTTACAATGGCATTACCTACTGAGTTGCTTCATCAATTTAGCACTTGCAAGAAGTCTAAGCAATTGTGGGATGCTTTATCAGCAAGGTGTGAGGGGATTGATGATTACAAGAAGAGTCGGAAGAAAGTGTTGAATAAGGAATTTGATAATTTTCAACATTATGACAATGAGAACATTACTGCTCTTGTTTCAAGATTTTCACATTTGATTAGTGAATTGAAGGTTGTTGGAACTGAGAAAACTTATGCTGATTTGAAGGAGAAGATTATGGAAGCGTTGCCTGAAAAATGGGAGAACTATGTTTTGCTGCTCACTCATGATAAAGAATACTCTACATTAATATATCACGAGCTTACTGGAATACTTCATGCTCGGGAAATGGAAATGTTAAAATCAAAGAAGTCAACTGCTACTTTACAAAATCCCGAGTTATATCATGGTGAGAATACTGCAAGCATGAATGCTAAAGCTAAGCCAAATCGGAGTTCTACACCAAGTATTGCTTTCATAGCTGGAGGTTATGGAAATTCGGATAACAATTCATCACGAGGGTGTAGTTTTACAATTCCAAATTCATCAAGTCAAAATGCTTTTTCTGCTGAATCAATGGATGATTATGCCAAAATGATTGCTGCTTTAATTTCATCATCATTTGGTTTGGTTATCAAAAATGTTGCTGATGCGAAATTAACAAGGGATGATCTTGATGCTCTTGATGATGATCAATTGACTGAATTGGATATTGCTTGGCAATATGCTATGCTGAGTCAAAGATCAAAGAGATTTTTCAAGAAGGATGGAAAAACTACTTCTGGTTTTAATGAGAAATTATATTTTTAGAAGTCAAAGTTAAAATGTTACAAATGTTCAAAGCTTGGACATTTTGCCAAAGAATGTCAACAAGTACTAAGTAGCAAGCCTGGTTTTTCTCAACCATCTTCAAGTAACACAAGCAAGACAACTACTTTAACAGTTCAACATGATGCTGTTTATGATGGGGGTCAGCAGTTTGGGTATGATTCATCAGCTTTGATTGTTACCCATGATCATCAAGAAGATTATAGTTCAAACACAAGTTCCGATACAAGTTCAACACCAAGTTCCTATGAATCACCTGAAAATCTAGAAAGTTTATTGAGAGAAAATGCTTCGTTGTTGAAGAAAATTCAAAGGCTTTCTGAAGAATTCAAGTTGGTTAGTTCAAAGTTGGAGATTTCTAAGGAACATGAGAAGGAATTAGATGTGAAAAATGAATATTTGATTAAAGAGATCAAGTTGTTGAATGAAGTGATAGAAATTTCTAAACAAGATAAAAAGGATATTGAAGTTGCAAAAGCAAAGGTTTGTGAAGAAAGAGATGAGTTAGTAAATGAAGTTAAGAAATGGAAGGATGAAGCAGAAGATGTTGCTTCTGATTTTCAGAATTTGTTTGACAAGTCCAAAATGAAGCTTGATTTTCTCACAAAGAATGTTGAAGAATCTGCTGCGAAGATTGCAGCGTATCAAGTTGATATGGAGAATTTGTTAGATGAAAAGAGAGAGTTAGTAAGTGTGAACAAAGTTCAAGCTGCTAATTTAGAAATTCAGAAGCGGAATGAGGATAAATTGAAGAAAGAATGTTTTGAAGGGATGGAGAATCTTCGAATGCAGAAATTTGAAACACATAAAGTTGCCAAGAGATTGATTGCAACTGAGAAGGAGTTAGTTGAAGCACAACAACAAATTTCTAATCTTAAGATTCAAGTCATCGATGCCAATCGCTTGCTGAACAATGTCTCTAATTCTCAAGTGTTCACAAGCTTTCTGGCTAAGGATGAAAATTTTGAAAAGATGTTTGACAAAACAGCTTCGCCTCCTGCTCAAATCAAAGAAGCTTTCAAAGATGTGAAGGAACAAGTGGAAGATTGTGATTATTCAAAGTTTTCATCATCGGTTCAAGAAGAAGAGAAGGTTGTACAAAAAAAGAAAAACAAGAAGAACAAAAAGAAGAAGGGAAAGAAATCTAAGATCCCTCCAGCTCCACAATTTGTATCTTGTTCTTCTTCTACTAACAATAAGAAATCAGCTAATTCAAGTGACAAGATACGGTCTCAACCTGACTTTGATGAGATAATTTTCTATGATCAAAAGAATGTAACTGAAGTGAAAGTTGAATTTTCTCGATTTGCAAAGAATGGACATTCTACATCTGAGGAGAAGATTTCTGGAAAGCATGTGGGTTTGGGTTTTCAAGGGATGAAAGATAAAGTTGAGGTTGTTCTAGATTTAAACTCACAGAATCTGAAGAAGCTTAAAATGAAGCAAATGAAGAAGGAGGTCTTCAAAGCAGACAAGGTTCAACCTGAGAGATTCTACAAGCTCAAAGGATCAGACCAACTTTTTTCTGATAAAGAATTTCCACTTCATTGTGTCGATGCAAGAAAGATTTCTGAAGTTTTTGTCCGAGATGCTGCTTCATTAAATGTTCAGAATAAAAAAGCTAGAGTTTCTTCTGATAGTTCACATTCTCGAAGCCCAACTTCAAAATGGGTTCATGATCACAGGAATCAGGTATATGATTCTAATTCTGATCATGCTTGAAAAGTTCAGATTTGTTGTTCTTCGCAGGTACATCAAAAGTGGGACAAAACAAAAACGAATATGTTATATTTGCCGCCGAATAGGGCATATGGCAAAAGATTGTCCACTGCCTGCTGAATCACCTCAGCGGTTTCACAAGAAACCAGTTTTTTGTAACCCTGCCAAACCAATGTTCTGTAATGAACAAGGCAGAGTTTTTGATGAAGTTGAGCCTACATTTTTCTTAAAACAAAAACGTTTTGTTCCAATTTATCAAAAGACTCAAAATGTAGGTTCATCATCATGGTCACCTGTGATACCTTCTTCAAAAACTGAATTACCAAAACCACAACAATGGAAACCTAAGGTGGTTTCTAAGAAAAACGAGGACACTCGTCGACAAGAAGCGATTCTCTTTGGGTCGTTTATGAACTAATCAGTTTGACGAGTGTGCAGGTACTTCTAGAAGACCTATCGACGATTGATGAGTTGTTGATGGAGGAGTATTCTGCTTAACATAAATTTTCATGGATTATTATTTTAACCTGCAATTTTTCTGCAAATCTAAAACCAAACGACATCCATGTTGATTGATCAATTTTACTTTCTTTATGCATTTTCTTCTTGATAAAAATAAAAAATAGAGTCTTTTTTTTTATAAAATGAAAATCCAAAAATAGAGTTTTCATTTTAAGGGGGAGAAATTGTGAAAATGCATGTTATGGGAAGAAGGTGAATACATGCCAATTATATAAAGATGGTGAATACATGCAAAATATATAAGGAAGGTGAATACATGCACAATATAAAATTGTGAGAAATTGATCATTGGGAAATGATGGTACATTGGCTTACGTATCTGACTCATGGATAGAGTAGATGAAAGAGCCATAAGATCATTGTTTGATATGTTTCGTAGGCTCAGCAAATCAGAAAGTATTCAGATGTGATATACACTAAATACTTAATGCTTGACCATGTGGATAACATCTTGATGCGTATTTCATGACACAAAACAAAGTGTTAAGTGTGAAATTCAAACTGAGAAGTCACTGTGTATACATGTGTTCAATTTGCAAAGATTTAAACTTGTTTGATTTTCTTTATTTTGTCAAACGACCGGACTTTCTCTGTGTGTCCACAAGACCGACCTGATCGTTGTTCGTTTGACGTTCTGCTTTATTTTCTTTGGTGTTTCGTATAACTCATCGGACTTTCTCTGCGTGTACGGGTGTACCGATCTGATTGTTGTTGGGTTATACAAATTTCAACTTGTTTTATTTTCCTTATTTTGTTAAATCCGAGGCCTCATCTACGTATCGAAAGATCGTCCTTAAGGTAGACGATTTAACGTTCTTATTTCTTTTTGCATGGAACACAGTTGACGATATCATGAAAATATTATGCTTTGTGAAAATTTATAAGTGTAATCACACAAAAGAAAAAAAAAACAAAAGAAAGGAAAAGGAAAATGTCTGAATATGTCTGATAGTGTGGGATACACTGGTCAAAGCAAATCTAATCAATACCTTAACATATCCAGATGTTATGTAAGGGAATAATTTGTGGCTTGTGTATTAAATCATCACTTGGCGGACTATTTTGAAGGCCTATGTGATAGAATAGGTGTAAAATAGTTGGGTTTTCATTGTATTGGGTCATTGGGCCAATTTAGACATGTTTGGGCCCAATTAGAAAGAGTTTAAGGGGTGTTTAGTGGGCCTGTTTAGCCTAATCCGAAAATTAGGTTTAGGATTTGTTTATCTTTATAAACAAATCCTAATACTGATATGGGGGGTTGGCTAGTTGAAAGAGATACCAGGGGGGCTTTTCGGGTTGTGTCAAGCTTGTGTACCAGACGATCACAAGAGTTGATCGTGTGCATAATCAAATAAAGGTTTAAGTATTTCGTTTATTGTTGTTTACATTATTTTTCTGATTTCTCCATCTCTATTCTTGAATCCAACGATTACTTGGATTCCGCACTCGTAATTGTTGTGTGATATCGTGTTTGGACCGTTTTCGGGACTTACAATTGGTATCAGAGCCAAGAAACGTGTGTTTCGAGGCTCACACGATATCCCGATTCAAGTTTCTAACGTTTTATTGTGAAGAAATTTTGAGTTTTTTAGGTTTTCGATCCAATATCAAGGTTTCACGGCTGGATTTTTATGGTGGACACGGCTTAAAATCAGGTTTTCACAGTCTCGATTTAATTATTCACAGCTCTGTTCTCCAAGCATTAAACGGTTCACGGCTATATTCATCGGTGTACGGATCAGAGTGTTCATCATTTCCTTGAAGATTGCCCCGTTTATTCGATTGGAAAGTTGATCCGTATTAGCTGCATGATTTGAGAATAAAATCGAATATTGGGAGAACTCTTGAAGATTTGGTAAATCGCAACTGTTTAAGTTTGTGATATTATTGAATGTGTTGAGTTTCTAAAATTATAGGCTCTCGGCTCCAAGTAAATCCTAAGGATTCGGTCAAAGGTATTTTTTTTGAAAAGTGTGGATCTCGGATATGGAGGATTTCAATTGAAGTTTTTCGACCAAAAGGATTTTCAAAAAAAATAGGGGTTATTACGATCGTGCCATTGAGTTTATACGTAAAATTGAAATCAAGATAATTACATATGTGCCATTGACATTTATTTAGGTTGTGTGGTCCATATCGTCCCGTTTTTTGAATCAATAAACGGCCACTCATTTTAAGTTGGTGCAAATTTTAGTTGACGGGGTTTTGATCGTTGATTTTTTCTGCACCTTGTGGAGTAATTCGTTTTTTTTATTTTTCATATTTTTGCTCCAAGTGTTTCAAGGTGTTACTAACGGTTTTATTTGTGAGTTTCTTGTGATTTTCAGCTTTTAGCGCTTTCGGAGGTGTTTTTGTGCAGGTTACAACACGCAACAGAAGATTCGGAAGGCTGTGTGTGTGATTTTCAGACTTTTCGACTTTACTCAACACTTTTCGATCAGGTTTTTCTGGTCGAAAAGCCCTCTTCTGCTGCCTAATCGATCGAGAAGCCCCCCTTTGTGGCTTTTCGATCCACTGCTCCTGCTCGAAAAGTCCCCTAAGTGACTTTTCGACCAGCTTGCCCAATCGAGAAGTCCCCTTCTGTGACTTCTCGATCAGATTCACCGATCGAAAAGTCCCCTCAGAGACTTTTCGATCCGCTGAAACTTCTCGATCGAGAAGTGTACTTTTCGATCAAGAAGCCCTTTCCAACCGAGAAGCACTTTTCGACCCATTTCTTGTCCAGTCGAAAACCCATTTCCGATCAAAAACCGTTTTCAATCCGATCGAGTCTTTCCGATCCAAATCTCAATCAAAGAAGATCATGGCACACATTCTGCCAGTTACCACTGCATCTACCAACATCAATGAGATCTGTTGTAATCCCAAGTGTGAGTCTAAAGAATGGGAACGTAAGTTCACAAATGAAACCCTAAATCGTGAATTTTATGCTAGAGATCTTAGGGAGTATCAAAGTAAGGCTAAAATATATAGAGAGAAACTGGAAGCAGCTAAGGTAGACATAAAAAATCTTCAACGTGATGTTAGTAATAAAAGCACCTATCTTGGGCTTGCTAATGCTAAGGTAGAAGAGCTAACCAAGGAGGTTGAGGAACTCAGAACCAAGCTTGACTCCTCCCAATCTGTGCTTGAGAAACATCAAGTTATTCAAAAGAAAATGATGGACTCTCATCGTACTTTATTCAAATCTGAGGAGCGACTCGAGCATGTAAAAGAAACATCTGGCCTCGGGGATGTAAATTTTCCTCCCCCGTTACAACATGAATACATCAGAGTGCCCCAAACTGCCGATGAATTGTTGAAAGAGTCACTTAATGAAGCAACCATGGTGTATGGGCCTCAACCTATGCACAAAGATGAAAAGACAGCCACAGACGCAACTCAGTCAAATGACACTACTGAGTGTGCAGGTTCAAGCTCTAGTGAAGTGAAGAGAGCTGATGAAGAAAAGTTGACTCCTTATCCAAAGATCGAGACTCCTTATTCGAAAGTGGTGGATGAGGTAAAGCGGGAACGTGTGGTGATGACTACAAGACCCAATGGTAAGATATTCATGACATCTGGGTCTATGTTTGACCAAAAACCAGATGCTGGCTATGAACTACCATCCTTCTCCACTAAGTTCAAAGGCTTGGGTCATGATGGTGGTTTATCATCTAACATTAAGAGCATAAGGCCCAAGATCACCATCAAGCCTCCAAATTCCGTTCCAATCAAGATTGAAAGGCCCAAGGTGACAAACAAGTCTCCAAACTCATCAGTGGGATCATGCAATGGCAACACAACTTTCTCTCAGAAGCCAGAGGGCCCAAAAGTTCAACTTTCTAGTTTTCCTCAGTTTTCCACAAATCAGAAAAGAGTCAACATAAATGGATCAAGGTCAGAAAGATCGAACAACTGGAGATCTGGAGTCTTTCTGAACATGCAACCGAATCTCAATGCCTCTCCTTCAAAGCCATACAGCTCAAACGGTCACACTTCTGACTTCTACCTGAAGAAGCAAACGTGCTTTAATTGTGGCAATCCTGGTCACATTGCCCGAAATTGTCTCTATCGCCCCTATGAGCCATATTATCCACAAAGTCGGAGTGTTTCGTCTCGGGAATCACTTAAGTCTAAGCCAATGAAGGTGCAACCACCTAAGGCGATGAAGACTGTTTCTCCTAAGATAAAACCCTCTGATCAACATTGGGGCGCTGCCAAAGAGCAGAGAAAATTTTCGAATCAAAAATATGTTTTTCCAAATTTTGAGAATTTTCATAAAAAGGTGAAGAAACCGATTTCAAAACAACACAAAGTTGACAAACCTAAAGTTACTCCTCCAAAGGTAACTAAAACTGTTTTGAAAAAGAAACCTGAAATGAAGAAGGTTGAAATACCTAAAGTCACTACTTCAAAGGTGACTAAAACAACTTTCAAATCACCTGGAATTTGGAAACCAAAATCAAAGGCAGCCACACCCCCAATTCCTGATATCACAAAGGGGATGTTCTTAAAAGAAATTTCTTTCACCGATTCTTCAGGTATACCCAGAACCACAATGGCCTGGGTACTTATGGCTAACTGATCTCTCACATTGTGCAGGAACAGTCAAGGAGGACTTTCATTAACCTTGTTTGTTTGTGATAGTGATTGTTCCAGGCACAGGATAGGAGGCATCTCTCTACCACATGACATGAAGATTTCAATGGAGGGTATGTTTCCTTGTGAGAGGTAAAACAAAATCAGCAGAAAAAGGTAACATTGTCTTAATTGTTTGTTTCTTGGCTAATTTGATGTGAAGTATGGTTGTGCATTAAACAAAACCCATTTCTGAAATTTTTCAAAAGATAAACTTTGAAGGTTAGCTTGGCCTGTTTTTAGTACATATTTAGTATTTGTGTCAGTGAGTGTTTAAAAAAAATATATAATAATAAAAAAAAATAAATAAAAAAAAAAAATGTGTCTTGTTATTAAAAATCAAAAAGCAAGGGGAAGAATAGAAAAGATGAAATTGTTGACCCCTCAAAATTAAATTGTGTTTTTTAATTTTTAATCTTTTGTTTGTGCGTTTGAAAAGGGGGGAAGTGAAATAAACTTCCGTTTTGAAGATGGCTGACACGCGTAAGGCAGATGTGAAAGACATGATCCATGGTGATATGCTGGTAGGCTCAGCTCTTAAATCTGAAAAGGTATGAGTTACACACTTAAAGATAACGTATGGCAGTTTGATGGGTAACAGCACTTAGGTTAATTGCATTTCTATTTGACTGCATGTTCAAGTTCCCGATACACACGCTTGTCTCCAAGAGTGTGAAATTGAGCTCAAAAAGTCGGTGTCCCCTCTGCTTTGCGTGAGCAATGACCTGGGGATGCTTCACATGTATGTAAGGCTCTCCTCTGCTTTGCGTGAGCAATGACCTGGAGTTGTCCATACATACGTACTTCTAGATCATCTAAAATTAAAAAAATTAAAAAAATAATATACACCCAAAAGATGCCAAAGAGCACATCAAAAGAGACCCTCAAGAGTCCAAAACCCTAAGCCTTTGTCACTGATGAGAGCATTATCAAAAATGTTTCAAAAAAATTCAGTTGACTTGTATATTATCCCCCAAAATCTATGTGATCTATTCTTTCTCTTCTCAATCCAGTCTGGAGCTCAGTTTCAAACTTCTGGATCAGGTTGTGAAAATATGTGGTAGGGAATTTATGTGCTTGATAGTGTGTAATAACATGTACCTAGGATTTGTTGAAACCCACTTGCTGTTCATAATTAATGCACCAATAAAAGATAATAAAGTGACAAACAGCCTGATTAAGAAAAGGGTTTGAGTTTAAAGTGGATCAGTATATTGGCAATCACCTGGACGTGTTCGAGTAACAGAAGCTGAAAAGGGTTCCTCAGTCAGATTCATACGGTTTGATCCCATAGAAACCTTCTCATTTAGTAATTTGGTATGTTTGTTTTATTTTTTTTCTTTTGTGTTATCTTAAGTTTTTATTGTTTATTTTGTTTTACAACCATGGCCAGGTTAATTTAAAGGTTTTAATAAGTTTTTATGGGTCTTGTGCAAGAAAGTATCACCCCTCCAGAACCACAGGGGTAGATAATGTGAAGAGTTCTCGGGTTCAGGGGAAGTGCTTTTGGTTAAATAATGCTAACCCGATAACCAGTCATCGTCTGGTTAGTGTCTGTTTCATGTTGTGTTTGACAGGTTAAGTGAGAAAGACAACTCATGGAGAAGAAGGTCAAGGACTCAGTTGACCAAAGCAAGAACTCTACTCCTGATCAAGTTGAAGAACCAGCCGGAAAAGGACTTACCCTATGCTTAGGGGAAGTTTGTTGGTTGTTCAAGTAAAGCTTCCAAAGACACCGTTCTCAAGTTTAGGGGAAGCTAATTGAAGAAAAGATGTAGAGCAGTCACAACAAGAAGTTCAAGAATGGCAAGACAGAGGTTTTCAAAATTTGTCCTCTGAAGTCACCAGCAAGTCAAGTCAGTTACCAATGATTCAGTGAGGACCCAAGATCATTAAAGAAGAAACAAGTGCATGAGAATCCTCCTCTCATTACGTGTTTATCATCTGAAGTTCAAGCTGATGCTGATAAAGAGAGAGAGCCATCTAACATCCCATATGCTGCCCATTGAAGATTGTTAAAGAAAAGAATCTTCATCAACCCATGATCAAGCCAAGGAGAAGACTACGAGTCTGAAGATTGAAAGTAGAAGACATTTAATAGCACAAGCCAAGGGGAAGATTGTAAGGGAATAATTTGTGGCTTGTGTATTAAATCATCACTTGGCGGACTATTTTGAAGGCCTATGTGATAGAATAGGTGTAAAATAGTTGGGTTTTCATTGTATTGGGTCATTGGGCCAATTTAGACATGTTTGGGCCCAATTAGAAAGAGTTTAAGGGGTGTTTAGTGGGCCTGTTTAGCCTAATCCGAAAATTAGGTTTAGGATTTGTTTATCTTTATAAACAAATCCTAATACTGATATGGGGGGTTGGCTAGTTGAAAGAGATACCAGGGGGCTTTTCGGGTTGTGTCAAGCTTGTGTACCAGACGATCACAAGAGTTGATCGTGTGCATAATCAAATAAAGGTTTAAGTATTTCGTTTATTGTTGTTTACATTATTTTTCCGATTTCTCCATCTCTATTCTTGAATCCAACGATTACTTGGATTCCGCACTCGTAATTGTTGTGTGATATCGTGTTTGGACCGTTTTCGGGACTTACATGTTATGAGTATAATTCAGCCTGAGTTTAAGATGGACAAATTATACCGGCAATCAGCATGACTTACGTGCTTCAGTTAGTTGAAATTGAAGTGAGTTCAGTGTGTTATGTTCAATATGATCACATGTAGTGATCTTTCTCATACCAAAAATAATGTTTGAAAAATCAAAAAGATTTTAGGATTGTTTTGATATAAACTTTCTTAAAGCCAAAAAGATTTTGTTTCTGCTTTATTTTCGATCTGATCAACATGTGATACAAAATCAAAATTTCAAAATCATATCTTGGAGTCTCGAATAGGCGTTTTGCGCCAAGATTATTTAAATGATTGTGCAGGTAGCTAAAGTGCAAGATATCACAACTTTAAGTCTTCTGAAGCTGTTGATAAAGACCAGAGATACACTAAACATCGTCAAGTATTCAAGATCAAGTAACAATTCAGTTGAAGAAGAGTTTGTTCGAGGATTCATTTCGTTGAATAAACGGATTCTACATTTGAGGGGGAGCTTGATTGAAGAGATACAGTTTTGAAGATGTTGAAGAGATACTGCACACGACGAGGGGGAGTTTGTTGATATTGTATAATTCAACAACAATCAGGCCGGACTTGTGGACATGCAAGAAAGTCCGATGAATTATACGAAACACTAAAGAAAACAAATCAGAACCTCAAACAAACAACAATCAGGTCGATCTTTCGATACGCAAAGAAACTCTGATCGTTTGAGAAAATAAAGGAAACCAGACAAGTTTAAATCTTTGCAAAATGAACACATGTTTACACCGTGACTTCTAATTTTCTTTTCACATATATTTTTCTTGATATATCATGAGTTACGCATCCAGTTGTTGTCCACTAAGTCAAGCATCAGATTTAGTGTATATCACATTTGTATACTTTCTGATTTGCCGAGCCTATCTAGCACATCGTTCAATGATCTTATGACTTTTTCATCTTGATGAGTCAGACAAACATTAGCCAATGTACCATCATTCCCCCCATCACGTTGGATACAATTTCTCATTTTTTAATGTTTTTATCTTTTCAAATTTTCTCCCCCTAAAAATGACAAACTCTATTTTTAGATTTTCATTTTTACTATTTGAAAAATAACACACTATTTTTATATTTTTCAAAAATAATAAAAATTGATCAACCAACACGAATACTTGCAGTTAAGCATTTTGAAAACACATGATTTTGAAAATTGGTTTAAGTTAAAACACATATATTCCACTATTAGTAATCTTGCAACCACTGATAGGTCTTCCTGAAATACCTACTGACACCAAAATAAAACATTAGTTGCTCTGGGATCGATCCGATTCAACAGCGTCGGGTCACCCGGTGTCTTCCATGTAGTGTTTGATGGCCTTAGAAAATTTTGGTTTCCATATCATGGTAATTTTTTTTTAATCAGAACTTAAAAAATTTCCAACCAGCGTCTTTGGTTTTAACCAAAACGGCTTATTGGTTGATTTAAACTTTGGAGACCATGGTTCATCAAAATGTGACCATATGTATCCACATATTTTGCATTGTTGTGGATATATGCAGTCGTCGAACAATTTGCAGCAAGATGTCCAGGTCGATGACATGTATAACAAATTCTTTCACGAAGTTGTGTTGAAAACTTTGAAAAATGTTGGTGTCTAACTATGATTCGTAGCCGGAGAATCATAGTAACCAAAAGAATGATCAGAAACAAATGAATCAAAGACATTATTAGATGAATCATACCTAGGAGATGATCTTCATGGTAAGTAGTAAGTGTTAGAGCATATTCCTATGCTATAGAGTGTCTCGTGTATTGTATCTAAGTGAGTGTGTGTTAGTGAGTCTGAGTGTCAATATACCAAGGTGGCCGTACCATCTGGTCCGCCGTACCAATTGGTACGCCCGTACCAATTGGTATGCTAGTTGGTACGTCAGGTATGTTGTTCACTATATAGTTCGTGTTAGAATGAGAGCTTAACACTTCTGAGATTCCTGTCATTTGTTTGTGTTCTAGTGAGAGAAACCAGAGAGAGTTCTTTGTAATCTTCAAATGATTCAATTAGAAATCTCTTATTTACTTTCTCGTGTTCACTAGATTGATCGAATCATGCAGTAGTAAGATCATTTCGTGTACTTACAAGTAAGAACCACTTGAAGGACCTTCAGAATGATAATGACCATTTCTTGATGTATACACATTCGACTTCTTCTGTTGATCTTGCTTTTGTTGAGTATGAACAGATTTAACAAATTGTTTCTTCGGTTGTTGTTGAGGTTGATGAACATGCTTAACAATAACTCTCTTTTGTTTCTGTGTTGTCTGTTGCACTGAGACATCCTTGACTTCATAACCCAATCCTTTATGCTTGTAGCCGAAAACTTTCGAAGATTCAAATCGAGAACCAGAAGCATTTATTGCATTAGCTTCTCTAGTGAATTTTTCCTTAATATCCTTCAGCTTGTTCTCATGAATCAAAGATTTAGCAATTTGAGCTTCAGTTGAGGTACTCACAGACTTCTCAATTTTATCAAATATTTGCTCATCTTCCAAAAATGATGAACCAACATCAAATTTTCGAACGTTGCCAGGTTCAAATTTCATCTTCCTAGACTTAGATTTTTTTTTCTTTGCAGGAGCATGAGTTGCAACTTTGAATAATCATCCATTTCTACATTTGGATTCACAAAAGCATATGGAATACTTGACATATCAACTGGTGACAAAACTGTATATAAATTTTATGAGGCTTGTAATATTAAATATGTTGGGCTGGGCTTAGAGGGTTTCATTAGTTTAGTAGACTAGTTTGGTTATTGTATATAGGCTACTTTATGGTTGGGCTTGAGTTTACTATTGGGTTTATGACTCAAGAGGCCCAATAGTAAACCCATTGGGGTGCCTATATAAACCCCAATGGTTCTCCTTGTGGAGGAGGCCTTGGTTTATGATTTCTAGAGAGTGAGGTGATTACGACTTTGTAGAGAGAGAAGAAGAGAGTTTACGATTTCTGGTTTTGTACCCGACAAGTTTTCTTGTGTGCAAAGATCAAGTGTTTATTTGTTTAATCATCGTATTCTTCGTGTTTCTTCTTTTCTCTATCTTGAATCACTAATCTAACCAGATTCTGAACGTTTAGATTAGAAAATATCGTGAATGGTTGTTGATCCCGGACCTACAATTGGTATCAGAACCAAGAAACGAGAGTTTCGTGGTTCTCACGATATTGATTCGAGAAGATCTAACAGTTTTTGCGAGTTTTCTTGAGTTTTTCAGGTTTACGATCGAAATTCTGGGATGTTCTTCATGTTTACGATCAGATCTGCTGTTGTTCATGAGTTTACAATCAGTTTCTGGGTGATTTCAGGTGTTTACGAGTGGGTGTTCTTGGTGTTCTTCATCGTTTTGGTGTTTACGACTTCAAGAACTGATTTTTGAGTGTTTTCGACCCAGAAATTCGAGTTTACGATTCAGTTTTATCGGAATCAGGTGTTTACGATTCTACTCGATAGGAATCAGGAGTTTACGATTTTATTGGACCGGAAACGGGTTTACGATTCAGTTTTATCGGAATCTGGTGTTTACGATCGGAAACGGGGTTTACGATCGAAAACTCTTCTTTTACGGCAAAAAGTCACTATTTCACACTTTCACAGAAAACGGGCGTAACTTTTGACACGTTTGGAGTTAGAAGCTCAAATTTTTACACGACGTTCGTGACAACAAGCCCCAGAATTACCCCGAACTAATGTCCAGGGAAGCTCATTTGGACCCCCAAATTCCACTCCGAATCACTTGATTCAACTTGCATATTAGCCATCAATGCATAATTTTCTGGAGAATGAACTAGAAATGCAGATTCATCCGGAAACTCTACAGCCCAATCATAACCCTCCTCAGCCACTAAAACCTTTCCATCTTTATTATGATTATGACTATCTGAAGTGCTTGGTTTAGAAGAAGATTGCTTGCATTCTCTAGCAAAATGTCCTAATTTGGAACATTTATAACATTTCAGTTTGGACTTATCTAAACCCAACCCAGTTTGCATCCTTGAAGTATAGAATTCTTGCCATGTTTGTTAATAAACCGTCTTCCTTTTTCAACAGTCATAGCAAACTGCCAATCCAAATCTAATTTATTTAGCTGATCATTATCCATCTATTTTAGATCCTCCGGAACCAAACCAGAATTACCAATTTGACTAAATATGGATCCATATGAAGATGATATGAAGGCAGACAACAAAGCAGCTAGATCTGCAATTGCTTGATTAGAAGTAGACTTGCTTGATGATCTATCAGGAATAGTAAAACTGCAACCCGAAGAATATCCAGTATTTTCAGACTTTCCAGCAAGAAAAGATGTTAACGGTGGATTAATACTTGAAATAGATTGTGACTTTGTTTTAGCATGAACAATAGCAGAATTTTCTCCAAAATATACTTCAGGATTTTGAACAGATGGAGTTGCTGATTTTTTCACAAGTAATTCCAGTTCCCGAGTTTGTAATTTGCTTATCAACTGATTGAATGTCCAACTTGAGTATTTTGGATCATTAGATAACATAATCACAAAATTCTCCCACTTTTCGGGAAGAGCTTCCAGGAATTTCTTCTTTAATTCATCATTTTCTTTCTTAACACCTACAATGTCAAGTTCATTGATTAAATGTGAAAAACTTGTAATCAAATCTGTGATCTTTTCATTCTCACAAAGCCTGAAATTGTCAAACTCTTTCTTTAAAACTTTCTTTCGAGTGTTTTTGTACTAATCATTACCCTCACATCTTTCCTTAATAGCATCCTATAATTGTTTCGAAGTTGGAAAATTCTTAAACTGATGCATCAAATCTTTGGGTAACGCCATCGTGAGAAAACTATGTCTTATTTTCTCGTGCAAATACCGTCTTTTCTCCAGGCTCAAAATCACTTATCGATTTTGGTAAAGTATTAGCAATCAAAGGATACTCATATTGTTTTTCAATCGGAATCCAATAATCAACATCTTATGAGTGTATGTAAGATTCAAATCTTTTCTTCCAGTTATGATAATCTTCCAATCGAAGTAATTTAGGAACTTTCCGAGTTGTTCCGATTTCATTATCATAGTTCATCATGGCTTGCATCGAAGTTTGCATAGCTGAGAACGCTTGAAAATCACTCATCTTGAAGTTAAAAATCGAATGTCAAAACTTCGAACTCAAAAACGGAGGTCTTCCAAGCGGATTTTGGGGGTCAAACCGGAAGGTACTGGCCGTTAGGCCAGTAAAAGTATAGATCTCGTCGAGAGGAACGTTTTGGCTGGTATTAGCTCCTGTAACTCTTAACAGTTCTCAAGTTACGTCAGTATTAGTGAATGTCACTTTTCTGCCAACGTACCAAGCTGCAGACCAAGAAAAGCAGCGTACCAAATACCCAAAGCGGACCAAAAACGTACCAGATCTTCAGCGTACCACCCTACGGACCAAATCAGATCAGCGGACCAGAAAACTCAGCGTACCAATTTGGTACGCGTAACTGCCAGCGTACCAGAAAGTAACCGTCGTGGACCAAACTTGAAGATTGTCTTCTGGACCAGATTTCAGCGTACCAGAAGCTGATGAAGATTGCCTTGCGTACCAGAAGCGTACCAGCTATTCTTCGAGCGAACCAAACTGAAATTTTCGGATTTTCACGAATTTTGACGTTTTGAGCTGGAAATTGGAGCAGGAAGATGCGAAAACACTCTAGGAACACTCAGAAATAATTTTTATCCTCAGAATCACCCAGAATTGTGAAAGTTTGATGAAAAATGCACCAAACCCAAGCTTTCTCTCTCTAAAACTCGAAAATGGACCAAATCACAGCAGTAGAGCAACCTGGATTGCTCTGATACCACTTGTAAAACAACTGAACGGATCTTACTACTGCATGATTCGGTTAATCGATGAACACAGATGTAAATAAAGCATTGCTTTATTGATTCACTTAGAGAGATTACAATGTAGAGAGAGAAACACACTTTAGAAGACACAATTAAGATGTAGCAAAATGACAGAACTTTTTGAAATCTCTCTAACATGAACGGGCATACCAACTGGTACTGCGTACCATTTGGTACGACACCTTGGTATGTTGAAACTATGACTCACTCAAACTTTCTAAACTAGATACAATACACGAGACACAACGTAGCATAGGAATATGCTCTAACAAAACACGAGAAGGTAAATACAATAGAAATTGTATTGATAGCATTCAGAGAATACACAGACAGAAACACACAGAAGAATGACTCCGGTAGTTACAAATCTAAACAAGACACGGTTATTTACACTATTCATAAGCTGTCCGAACTGGGCCTGTCCGAAGTCATCCGAACCTATAGTTCGGAGGCACACGAACTCTCACTTTGGGTCAGTTACTGTGACTTCGGACACATACAGTTTTTGCAACCTTTTCTCGTTCTCGATACTTCACATGACGAACCAGAACATGTACTAACAATAACAAAACAGAACGTCAGTCTCATCATAAACATATAGTAACGTACCACAGGTCTGCTTCTTAAAGTAGACAACATTACTTTGTACAGAATGGGTCCCAGATAACTCTAAGATTGTTCAAGAAAAGATACAAATTCAAAGAAGGTATCCATGCCACTATTTCTCAACAACCCACCTATCTTCCCATAACACGTCACCTGTAGTCCAGTTACTTTCCTGCAAATATGAACTAAAACATGTCAACAACACAAAGTTGTTGGTGAGACGTAGCTAATGACTCACATCCATTATTCAAATGTTTTAAAACATGTGCCAAATTATGAAACAGAGTACTGTCTATGGTCAACCAGCAACCAGGAGCAAAACTCAGACACGTGCACCCGAGTCCCCCTGTATGTTCCGAACATATGTAACATATATTTCCCTAAAGCTAGTGTTAAAAAATCCGGATGATATGTGAACCAGTGCTAATCCTATGGTCATAGAACTATATATATACCTCGTGGTAATCCAACCAGATAGGAGTTACCAAAAATGACCCGAGCTAACCCGTAAGGGAAAATTACAACAGTCGACAACTTTACAGTTCATAATTCAGATATAACACATACATCTACGACATAGTTTAATCAGTAAACAATTGAACAAGTTCATATTACAGCCTTGAAAACATTTAAGTTAAAAAATGAGTAAAAGCTAACGACTCACATGTGAATAACGGATAATGTTATGGATTTATGATGGCACGTAATTCCAAGTTGGTCATAAACGCAGGAATCCTAACCATAATTTGATAACCGATTATCAATTCCCAATTTATCAGAACATATGTAAAGTCCGGTTCAATTCAATGATCATCAATATTCGTAACTAACCAGTTTGACCAATAACAATCATTTGAGTAGATTGTTTTCCAATTCATAGGCTTTTCATCAAAACAGATTCAATATACTCATTTTATCATTTATAATAATCCGGGTCAAACCATTGGTTAATTATAATATTTTATAAAAATTTCTATTTTATCCAAATCGGTGTCACGGACCGTTAACTGATTAGCTAACAATTCTCATGGTCCATTACTCTCTCGATACAAACGAGCTGTCAGCAGATCGTTGATAGAAAATGATATACCGATGGTCCGCATCGACTATTTCATCCGATAGTGTATTTTTATCCATTTATATACTTTTATCCAAACCAAGCGTTTAAATAATTTTACAAGGCTTTTTATAGCTTTTGTCCAAATGTCGTTGTGATGTATACACTATCATTAAAATGATAATGAGATAACGAAGTCGGTATACCTTCCGGTCGGTACGCGAACCCGGACCCGGTTTAACTGTAAAAACCATAACATTTCAGAATTCAATGAACGAGTAGTCCATTCCACATGATTTTTCGTCACGATTAATGATATGAGCTCAATTTCTAAGTTTGACAGTGTTTGACCCGTTATAATAGTTGACCAGCCTTGACCACAACTTTAACCGAGTTGACTCGACATCCGATTGACCCATTTATGTCCAAACACCACAAACCTTGTCCCAAACACTCCTACTTGCTTATATTAACCAAAACCACTTCAATCCTTATCAATCAGACCTCAATTCAGTTTCCATAGCAAATTTAAGCTCACCATCAACCAAAATATCTTTTCACCATCACCATCGATCTCTGTCCCGGCGGCTGGAGGCCATGGCCGCCGTCGGTCGGACCTACACACGCCATGAATCATCACCCACCATCATCTTAACTCATCAAATATCCAACTAAGCCACCAATCTGTTACATGAAGCCATGAATCACATATTAAAATGAGTATAGAAACTCGAAACCAAGCTGGAACCGAGAAGAATACAAATTCGCGAATTATCCTTTTTTGATCGAAACTCACGGCACTGTAATCGCGAGTAGAGAGGGTCGTCGAACCTGTAACAGTGGTCGCATCGACCACTAGATACGTCTGCCACCGTAGCCGACCAAGCACTCACAGTCATCGTTGCCACCGCCCAAGGCGCGCGGCGAATTACTAGAAGAAACAGCGACGGTAGCCACTTCTTGTTACCCTTCGCGACCAGAAACAAACTCGGGAAACCTTGAACCGAGCTCAGAAAAGAAACAGAAAAAGAACAGAGGTGGAGAATCGGTTAGCCACCGCATAACGCCGCCATGGTCGCCGGATTTGGCTGGAAAAAGGTCGTCGGCTTCAAGCTCTCTAATGATATCTCTATTCTGCTTTCTTTCTAAACACACACACTTAGTGTGTTTTATTTTATCTAATGAATATAACTAGAGATCGACCGCGCGTTGCTGCGGTAACTCAAGAAAGTACAACAAACGCATTAATAAAACAAAGAAAATATAGGTTTTTTTGAGAAGATGTAAAACATATCTGCACAAATAAAAATTGCTACTTCAATCATAATGGTTTAATTAACAGTATATCTACCAAAATTTTTTATAAAGTCAATAGAACAACACTTAATAATATGCTAAGAAGACGGCAAATTACAAATGATGTATGGATTAGTATATAATCAAGAAAAGTTCAAAATTTGTTACCTTAACCGCTGCGTAATCGATCGGACAGATATCTATCCTATTTCTTAACACTTACAATGACAATTTCAGCAAAGTAGAAATATATATATATTTACATATCACATTAGAGACCATGTCTCAAATTACTAATATAAAAAGTACAATAGCTTATACTTTTTCATTTAATTGGAGCTTGGAGCTTCAACTGTAGCAGAAGCACTATCATACCTGATGTGGAGGGTAATCCATAAACAATGCATACTTTTTGTTGAAACCTATACAATAGAAAAAAAAAATAGGTTAAAGACATAACAAAAACCAAAAATCAGTATTCAATGCATATGAAGCTTAAATTTTTGAGTGCTTCACATGGCTCTAAGAATCACTCTCAACCAAGAGTCGGTACATGCATTCTTTTTCTTGCTTTTTCTCAATTAGATAATCATTTGGCATTGTATTTTGTATACACCTTAAATTGCATCATTGAATCTCAATTGACTCTATTTGTAATGGGTTTGTATTTAAAATTTAATGGGAAAAAACACGGGTTGGGTAATGGGTCAATATGGTTATTTGTTGATTGTTCTTGGGGTCTCTGTCAATTGACTCAACCCATTCGTGGTTTTAGGGTTACAAAACCAAGAGGTAATCTTGTGGCTGCAAATGTAACGCATGACCAGTAAGTTTTGATGAACATAACATACCTTAAACACCCTGATATGTTGCATTTATACACATATCCACTAAATCAAAAATAATGCATTACAAAAGGCCGTAGACTAATTTTGTAAAAATAAAATTTGGTTCAAACAAAGATATAGCAATAAATAACTGCTAATCAGTATTCAATTTACAATAAGTCAAAGCAGAACTTACATCAAACACATATTAAACTATATAGGAGTTAACATTAAAGCTTGTTTTATAAGAGTTAACATTAAATCTTGTTTGAAAATTAAAAAATGTTCAATAGTAAGTGTTAGTATTATAAAGTTCAACATAGCCCCAATCTATGCAGCATGTAATCCTACTGAACAAATGAAAAATAATTGAATAGAAAACTAAGAACATAGTATACTTTATTCAAATGAAACATTCTAATACTATTGCCAATTTGAACATACTTAATACCAACAACAGAACAAAAAACTCAAACTTTTGTTAAGTTACTTTTGGCCATCATTAACAGACCAAGTAATTTAAGTTCATGGTGAACTGTTATTATTGCACACTTTTTTTTTTCTAGAAGTGAGAATACATGCATAAAAGTGAGCACACTCAATAAAAGGTAAAAGAAAGTGATGGGGTCGATGCTAACATTGTTGAGAAGCTTTTAGCCAGTTTTTTAATGCCCCCATTTAGCTACATACAGTCAAGATGAGTATAGCCTACATACTTAATATCAACAACAGAACAAAGAACTCAAACTTTGTTAAGTTCATAAAGTAACAAAAGAAAAACGAACAGGTAGAAACACACTTGCATAATACCTCAACAGCTATTAACTAAAGAAAATCGAAATCACACAGGCATTTTGACAAACAGTTGATATGCATACCGAAAAATTACTTGAACAAAGAAAATCATCAGTCCACAAAAGCATTTTACAAATCAGCTGAACAGAAAGAAGCATGAGTCAACAACATGAACAAAAGGAAGTTGAAATTAAACAAACACAGATCATAGACGAACATGCAAGTTAAAAATCGTAAGAACAACTCAAAAATTAAAGAATTAGCAAACCTGCGACAAAGGGACGGATGTTGGTCGTCGGTTTAGAGGATGGATAGATTGATGTCACCGGAAAATCGCTCGGAAGAAGGGGGAGGATCCCCGATTTTTTTGACGGAAAATGGGGGAGGGGGGAGCGGCGCCTCTCTTTCTCTCCCTCTTCTCTTTTCTAAAAAATAACTTTTTTTATTGGGAAGCAGACAAAATATGGCACGAAATCATATGCCAAGTTCTCTATTGTATATATATACAATATGTATGTAGTACGTACTACATAATAAAAAGAGTAGTACCTTAGTACATTTAGTCAAAAGGTCAATCATAACAAAACCAGTGTTATACAGGTATTATACCGCGATACCCGAACACATTAAATATTAAAAGTCTTGTTTATGAACCGTGATAATTCTAATATGAATGAAATATTATAAAACCTTCGTAAACATTCTCCAAATGTTTAAAACGTCATATTATATATAATCTAATGATTGTTCAGTTAAACACGCTGTAAAAAGCGCGTATCTAATCCAAATGTTATTCCTTGTATTTTTGCGAACCGAATACATTTCCATGACTGTAATTCTTATTAAACATTCATAAAAATATTTATAGTCCTACAAAGCCCATAAAATCATCTCAAACAATTAGACGATCAATATAAGTTAATATCTCGTAGTCGGACGGTTTACCAATTTCACCGTTTCTCACACCAATTCCTATAGTTATCACTTCTAACAATCAGATCAGCAATGATCAAGTATATGACGATACCAGATATTCTAATTTCATCTTAGTGACCTTTCCATCACTGTTAGTGACGTATACGCGTCTAGTGTCGGTTATCATTCCGAAATATCTCAAATAGCATAAAGACTAATTAGAATACTTCTAGTAATTTATCCAGACCTTTATTAAAAAAATTGGGCTTTTTTTGGGCCGCGAATCTATTAATGGGCCTATTGGGCCTAACTGGGCTTACCGATTCCAGTTCATAAACGGAAAAAATTTCCCCGTGATTTATCAGAGTTTTCACAGTTGTTATGTTCTCCCCTCCTTTATAACGCCTCTTCAATCAAATCGAGCCGAATATGCGTCAAATACGTTGGATAAAGGTCTTAAGTGATTACGACTAGGAGATTAAATACTATTAGGAAAAAGTTAATGTAGTGGTCGATGCATGAAGGTCGGATTTCGTTGAGTATTATGCAAGTTATGGGCTGAACACGGTTTTCCGGTGACATCTCGTTTTTCGACGGTGTCTCCGATCGTATTAGGGTTTATAAGGTTGAAGATGATGATGGTTACGGCTGATGACGTGTCGTTTAGTTACTGGCCAAAAGAGAATTTCTCTGTCCTCATGTGTCGGCTGTAACATTACACCCCTAAGGTTGTTGTCGATATCTGAATGGTGGAAAGGAAAGGAGTGGGTCAAGCCTGTTAAAAGAAACATTGGTTTTCAACTAGCTGTCGAATTTTTATTCGTGAAAGAAAAAAGAAACATTCACGTGGGCCCTTTTCTCTTGTTTGGACCGTTCAAAGGTAATTGGAGAGAAGAATTTTCTTTTGTTTTGTTGGATGCCCTCCGATTGGCTGGAAGGAACTTTGGTGGGACCCGGCACTTCAAGAGAGGACCGTTGAAAAGCTGTGATGTCAGCAGCGTTGTCAGCCTGTGATTGGTCCAGCCCCAACTCACGCGGATCCTCATTTCTATCCGTCAGATGGTTTTGATTTGAACCGTTGGATGAGATTACAACCTGAAATCTGATTGGTCCATATCCATTAACATGGATTGTGTTTTCTTTTGGGAGTTTTTTTTTCTTTTTCTTTCTAATTAAAATTTTCTGCATTTTAGTTAAGTGCGGGGTATTTTTTTATTAGTCGTTCACGAGACTAACGGAGACAACGCCTCAACGGAATTGCGGAAATTTTTTTTTAGTCTCGGATTTATTCCAATTTATTTTTGGGGGTTCTCGTTTATTGGCGTCGCGCGCACGCTTGCTATCGACCACTGACGGGTTAGCTTCTATAGCCGGTTAATTATGCAGCTTTCCCGTTATGTCTCATGATTTTTATTTTTAGCTGATGCAGCGCGGATGTCAACTAACCGGATTAACTGGAATCTCAGTTAATTATTGGAATTTTTCCAATTAAATCTCTCGAGAAGCCGTTCCTTGACGAAAATTGATGGAATTTTTCGGATTGAGCCGTTTTCACCGGTTTGACTCAGAATTCTTCACGGAATATTTTTCCGAGCTCGATTTTCTTCGCCCAAAATTACGAAGACTCCGGTTATGGTTATTTTTCGCTCGGGATCTCAGATTTTCACAGATTTGACAATTATCTTTATTTTCGCATCCAACCTCCGTCAGCGGATTATTCACAACTGTCAGCATCCGGCTTTCGGTTTTTCGCAAGATTGTCCGATTTCAAGATTGTTTATCCGGTTTCTCTAGGCAACCGATCACGACGGTTCGACTCTCCGCATCTGATTTTACGCTTCTGACTCGATGTTTTTGGAGAGATTTAGAGAAATAGGAGGAATTATTATGGATTTAGAGATCGGGTCGATTATTCGGAGTTGGAGCATTTTCAGTGTTTGATTGGCTTATCTGATTCAGTTTGTTGCGGTTTTGACTCCGAGATGTAGCATTTTCTTAGTATTGTACCCGACCGTGTGAACCGAGTGAGCTGCAGCACTTGGCTCTCAACTGGAGAAACGAGAACAGAAGAAGCTTATTCAGAGGGGGAATTTCTACGACAGATTGTCTCCGGTTTATCAGTTTCTCATTGAAGATGTACGGCAGAGCGATTCTTCAGCAACTGAACAGATTTGAAAGCATCAGTCAAGGGGGAATATGTTGGAACTAAAATCTATGTGACTGACGCCATCAAATCTGTTTACCGAAGAATTCGACTGAAGAATCCATGTGAATTGATTCAGAGATTGGGTTGTGACGATCGAGGCTTGCGAGATTGGACCGAAGACCGTTTTCTGGAAAAGTCAATCGTTCGGGTCAACAGTCAACGTAAAAGTCAGCGGAAGATCGGTTCGAGCGAGTCAAGATTCGGATTAATTAAATCAACTTTGATTTAATTAATATTTTATGTTATTTGATTTACTTGTAATTTCGTTCATTTATTTATGTTTTATGTTGTCAGTCACCCTCACTATATATAGTGAGGGTGCCCATTACAAGAAAAAAAGAAGTCTCCAAATGGATGGATGATGACTCTTTTGGATGTTGAGATTTCCATTCTAGAGAGAGAGAGTGAGTCATGGATTTCTAGAGAGAGAGTGTTGTCATGATTTCTTGATTGTAATCATTCGATTAATGAAATCATTCGATTTGTTCATCATCTTTCTTATGTTTATGATTATCCTTGATTCTTCTCCTTCTCCATCATCATCTTCTTTTTGGGTTTTTTGAATCTGAACCCCGTTCTCGCTCACGACTGAGATTCTTGATGTGAAAATCGGTTCTGACATATTGTATCAAAGCGGGTACCGATCAGATTTCATCTCACCATGAATCTGGTCACTCGAATATGGATTTTAAGCTTGAATATGGTGAAGATTTGAAAACTCATTTTTTGGAGATTTTTTTCTTATTTTTTCTTCTTTTTGGACGATTCTGGATGGATTCTGATGATATGGATGCTTGATTCGTGTTTGGGAGTTCATCTAGATGCGTCTTTATCTTCTACATGTTCAAATCTGTTGAAAATATGGAGATCAGAGCTGTTTTTTCGTAACTGTTAGAGTTTTCCCGTTTTTTGGGTATTTGAAGATTTTTGAGCTTGATTCTGAGTTTTTGAGGCTATTCTTCATGGATTGGATGAAATGAGATATGATTTTTAGTGGAAAACGCATTCCGGATCCATTGGAAGCATCTTTTTCGTCTGAATCTCAACCGTTTGGGCAGACCTGGAAAAACACACACTAGTGTGTGTTTCTTGGTGTTCTTCATGTTCTTAAAGATTTCCAGAATTTGAGGACTGTTTTGATCCGATTTGCTACTGTTTATGGGTTGTTGGTGGCCACAATAGTCTTGTGAATGGTTTAGCTTCTCATTTCGTGCATCATTACGGGTTCTCCTTATGTTTTCGGGCAAATTCGAGTTCACCAAGTAAGTTTCTAATGTTCATCTTTTTCCAGATTTGTTCATGTTCTTGAAGTTATGAAGATTGCCTTAGCGAACTTGACTGTTCTTAGCGGACTTGTTCAAGTCCTAGCGAACTTGTTCTCTCCTCTTAGCGGATTTCATCAGTTTTAGCGAACTTGAAGCATGCCTTAGCGGACTTGTTCGAGTCTCTAGCGGACTTCTCAGGATGTTTAGCGAACTTCTGGTGGTTAGTGGACTTGAAAAAGCTTAGCGGACTTGTTTTTGGGTTTTTGCTCGAGGTCATTTGAGAGAGTTTTGAACGTCCAGGGTTGTAGAGGATGATCATATGAGTTCAGGTATATAAATTTCGTGAATTTTGGTTGACTTTGGGCAAGTTATGGGCATTTTACGGTTTTCCGGCGAGGAGGTTTATTTTTCCGGCGGGTTCCATGGTTCTCCGACACTATTAGGGTTTCGCAAGTTAACTATGGAAGAGAAGAGATAGTCGCTGACGTGGCTATCGATGATTCGCAGAGAGCGAATTTCTCTTTCCTCATGCTTAGTCAACCCTAGTCCTACTTTTTATGTTGTCGTGAGGTGATTGGCTGAAGGAGAATGGCAGTGGGTCCCAGGCCAAAGATAGCCGTTAGAGGCTTTTCGCTGGTAATTGTGAGCTGAATTAAAGCAGGTAGGTCCCAGCTCCTCAAGAAAATCGTTTGGTCTCTATGTGTTATCGCCATCTTATTGGACCAATCCCATTTCACACGGATCACAAATTTGGCCTGCATCTCAGCCGTAAATCATCAGTACTGACGGGTTAGCTTCTATAGCTGGTTAATTATGCCGTAAATCATCATTATTGGGGTTCTCGTTTATTTTCGTCACGCGCACGTTTTCTATCGACCATTGACGGGTTAGCTTCTATAGCCGGTTAATTATGCAGCTTTCTCATTATGTCTCACGGTTTTATTTTTAGTTGATGCTGTGCGAATGTCAACTAACCGGATTAACTGGAATCTCAGTTAATTATGGAATTTATCCGTTAAGTCTCTCGAAGAGCCGTCACTTGACGAAAATTTTCACCAGATTAACTCAGAGATCTTCACGGAATATTATTCCGAGCTCGTTTTTCTTCGCCCAAAATTACGAAGACTCCGGTTATGATTATTTTCGCTCGGGATCTCAGTTTTTTCTCCGATTTGGCAGTTTATTTTCGCATCCAACCTTAATCACGAATTATTCACAACTGTCAGCATTCGGCTTCCGGTTTTTCCCAAGATTGTCCGATTTCAAGATTTTTTATCCAGTTTCTCTAGACAGCCGATCGCGACGGTTCGACTCTCTGCATCAGATTTTACGCTTCCGACTTGATGTTTTTGGAGAGATTTAGAGAAATAGGAGGAACTATTATGGAACTGGATTATCGGGTCGATTATTCGGAGTTGGAGCATGTTCGATGATTGATCGGTTTGGCTGATTCAGTTTGTTGCGTATATGACTTCGATGTTCAGCATTTTCTTAGTATTGTACCCGACCGTGTGAACCGAGTGAGCTGAACACTTGGATCTCGACTGGAGAGACGAGAACAGAAGAAGCTTATTCAGAAGGGGAATTTCTACGACAAATTGCTTCGGGTTTATCAGTTATTTATTGAAGATGTATGACAGAGCGATTCTTCAGCAATTGAACCGATTTGAAAGCATCAGTCAAGGGGAATATGTTGGAACTAAAATTTGTGTGACTGACGCCATCAAATCTGTTTACCGAAGCATTCGACTGAAGAATCCACGTGAATTGATTCAGAGACGCGGGTTGTGATGCTCGAGGCTTGCAGATTGAACCGAAGACCGTTTTCTGGAAAAATCAACCGTTCGGATCAACGGTCAACGTAAAAGTCAACGGAAGATCGGTTCGAGCGAGTCAAGGTTCGGATTAATTAAATCAACTTTGATTTAATTAATATTTTATGTTTATTTCATTCATTTGTATTTTGTTCAGTTTTTATGTTTTTCACTTGTTAGTCACCCTCACTATATATATAGTGAGGGTGCCCATTCCAAGAAAGAAAGTCTCCAAATGTGATAATTGATGACTCTTTAGGATGTTGAGTCTTCCATTCTAGAGAGAGAGAGCGAGTCATGGATTTCTAGGGAGAGAGTGTTGTCATGATTTCTTGTTCTTGTAATCATTCGGCTCAATGAAATCATTCGACTTGTTCATCATCTTTCTTGTCTTTGATTATCTTTGATTCTTCTTCATCATCATCATCTCTTCATGGTTTTCTCATCCGATCCTCGTTCTCGCTCAAGATCTTTGATTTTGTAGTAAAAACTGAACAAAATACAAATGAATGAAATAAACATAAAATATTAATTAAATCAAAGTTGATTTAATTAATCCGAAGCTTGACTCGCTCGAACCGATCTTTCGTTGACTTTTATGTTGACCGTTGACCCGAACGGTTGACTTTTCCAGAAAACGGTCTTCGGTCCAAACTCGCAAGCCTAGATCATCACAACCCGTGTCTCTGAATCAATTCACATGGATTCTTCAGTCGAATGCTTCGATAAACAGATTTGATGGCGTTAGTCACATAAATTTTTGTTCCAACATTCACGTTGAGTAAGTTCAATAAAAACACCGTATATTTTTAGTTTCAACGTTTGGAATTAATATATAACATATATAAGTATTCCATTAACTAATACGATATGAAAACTAAAGTTCTTAAATATTACCGGGTTGTAATAACTTTAAATAGATATTGCAAGTTATTAAAAAAAAGAGATCTAAAAATATGACCGCTTAGTTATTAATTATGAGTCCAAATGCTCGGTATTTAAGAATATATATGTTTTATAAAAATAAACCTATTTTTATAATCAACATAGCCAATAATATATTTCTTATATTTTTGTGTCCAAAGTATATTAGTTTAAATATTTTTAGTCCAATATGTCATTTTGACGTTCCTCGAGTCAGTTTTATACCGCTTGGGTGTATAATATTTTTAGTCGTCACAATGATTATAGAATACATATTGTGACACAAGTTTCTCAAATTTTAACATTAGTCTAATATTTAGGATGGTTTGTTCATTTTATATATTTAGTAGGTGGGGTGTCAAGACTCGTTTTGGGTGATTATAAATATAAAAAACGAACAATGAAAATGATTAAATTGAGAAGTTTAGACTTTTACCTCTAGCACTAGCCTAGGTGATGAGCCGAAAGAGACGAGAATGTTTCTGAAAACTCGATCGAATAATATCGAACCTTAAAAGTCTTGACTCGAAAGGTAAAGCGGCTATTTACAGGCTAGTTTTCGTTGGCGTACGATGCTCGTAAGGGGCAATAACGAGGTCGTTTGGGAGGTGGCTTGGTGGAGTTGTTGGGGTGGTGAAATGGTGGTGTAATGGAGGTACGATGGTGGCGTAGTGGTGGTGTAAAGGTGGCCCAAGGGGTTGCCTTTGATGCTTGTTCGATCGATACAAAAGAAGAAAATCAAATGATTTTTTTTGGGCGGTGCGATCTATAACAAAAGAAGGGTTCTACCCTTAATTTATTTGTAATTAGAAGTAAGAATATAAAGAGGGAGGTGGTGCATTGGAGTTGGCCGAAAATATAGAATTCGGATGGGGGGTTGGGAGTTTGCCGAGAGGAAAAGAGAAAAGGAAAGGTGTGGTTTGTGCTAAGGAGCACTTGGTTTTATAACGAGGTATGAGTGTTTAGGTGTTTTGAGAGTATGGTAGGTTGAGTGCGGGAGTGACTACAAGGAATCAAAATAGGCATGTGCTAAAAAAGAAATATGTTAGTCTTTTATTAATTTTTATAAAATTTATAAAATCTAACCACTTTTTATAAAAATGATACATGTATTTAATAAGAATCGGGCCAATTTTTGGTCGGCGGCTAGGCCCAATTCGAGGGAAACCGGTTGGGCCGATCGTTGGGCCGCGGGGTGTCGGGTTGGATCATCGGGTCGAGTTCGGACTCGGAAAAATAATTTTGGGCTTTTGGGATTTGTCGGGCCCAATTTGGGTTACGGATGATTACTGTTAGGACAAGTTCTTGTGTGCGGCTGTTACCGTGCGAATATACTAGAAGATAGTGTTTAAAATGTATGTAATGATGTGAACATACCAACCACCGTACCAATTGGTACGACGTACCAAAGTGGTACGCAGGGTGGTTCACCTATAAATAGGCGAAGGTATGTCAGTCATCTTCAAGTTTGTTCATTTCATTCTGTGTGAAAGAGGAAGTTCTGTCCAAACCTCCTCCCGAGCTCCAAACGATGTATACTCTCTCGGTTTGTAATCACTCGGCTATAACTGAATGAAAAACTTCCGTCTCTTTCCTTTTATGATTTGGAAACGACCCATATATGGTTTTACAACTACACCGAATCGTTTTGACGTTTTGATCGAGTCGAGTTTCTAAATAATCTACGAGTCATAGTTATTGATGAATGACTATAGCTTTAGTCATAAATTTAATTATTTAGAGGTTGCGGTATTATTTACTTTATTAGCTCGCGTACCTCGTTCAGAAAATAAACAATTCCTTTAAATTGTTTTAAGCTATAATAAATACGTAATTAAAACTAACTAAAGTTTTAAATAAAATAGTCGCTTCAAGTGTTCGTTGGGTGTCGGTATGATGTCTTACGACACCGTTTCAAGAAAAATATATAAAATCATTTTATATTTAATTTTCTCATTGTTGAAATTCTATAAATCATTTGATTGAACTTCTTTTTGTTACGAGTATGTTTTTCCAGTACAAACGCTGAAATTGTCAAGGTTGGACGTTTTCGTGCATAGTGTTTATTAATAATACTATTAAATCAAGTTATGCACATGTATATACGTATATATATATATATAGGGTTAGGATCTTGCGAATTTTGGTTGAGTTTTGGGCAAGTTATGGGCATTTTACGGTTTTCCGGCGAGGGGGTTTATTTTTCCGGCAGGTTCCATGGTTCTCCAAAGCTATTAGGGTTTCGCAGGTTGACTATGGAAGAGAAGAGATAGTCGCTGACGTGGCTATCGATGATTCGCAGAGAGCGAATTTCTCTTTCCTCATGCTCAGCCAACCCTAGTCCTACTTTTTATGTTGTCGTGAGGTGATTGGCTGAAGGAGAATGGCAGTGGGTCCCAGGCCAAAGATAGCCGTTAGAGGCTTTTCGCTGGTAATTGTGAGCTGAATTAAAGCAGGTGGGTCCCAGCTCCTCAAGAAAATCGTTTGGTCTCTGTGTGTTGTCGCCATCTTATTGGACCAATCCCATTTCACACGGATCACAAATTTGGCCTGCATCTCAGCCGTAAATCATCATTAATCTAGACCGTAAGATCAGTTTTATGCTCATCTTTAATTGGCTGAAATCCATATACACGGATTATGGTCTTTCTCAGCTAAAATCTGATTGGTTGGTATATTTTGACAAGTATTATGGCTTTTTCTTGGAGATTTAATGCCACTAATTAATATTTTAGCATTTTTCATTAAATGCGGGTTTTTCTAACCAGTCTTTAACGAGATTAACGGAGATGACGCCTAACGAAATTTTAGATAATATTTCATTGGTCAAGGATTTATTCCATTTTATTTATTGGGCTTCTCGTTTATTGTCGTCACGCGCACGTTTTCTATCGACCACTGACGGGTTAGCTTCTATAGCCGGTTAATTATGCAGCTTTCTCATTATGTCTCACGGTTTTATTTTTAGTTGATGCTGTGCGAATGTCAACTAACCGGATTAACTGGAATCTCAGTTAATTATGGAATTTATCCGTTAAGTCTCTCGAAGAGCCGTCACTTGACGAAAATTTTCACCAGATTAACTCAGAGATCTTCACGGAATATTATTCCGAGCTCGTTTTTCTTCGCCCAAAATTACGAAGACTCCGGTTATGATTATTTTCGCTCGGGATCTCAGTTTTTTCTCCGATTTGACAGTTTATTTTCGCATCCAACCTCAATCACGAATTATTCACAACTGTCAGCATTCGGCTTCCGGTTTTTCCCAAGATTGTCCGATTTCAAGATTTTTTATCCAGTTTCTCTAGGCAACCGATCGCGGCGGTTCGACTCTCCGCATCAGATTTTACGCTTCCGACTTGATGTTTTTAGAGAGATTTAGAGAAATAGGAGGAATTATTATGGAACTGGATTATCGGGTCGATTATTCGGAGTTGGAGCATGTTGGATGATTGATTGGTTTATCTGATTCAGTTTGTTGCGGTTATGACTCCGATGTTCAGCATTTTCTTAGTATTGTACCCGCCAGTGTGAACCGAGTGAGCTGAACACTTGGATATTAATTAAATACATGTGTAGCATAAAATTTAAAATATTTTAAAACATTAAATCTATTTTCATAGATAAAGATAACACAATTATAAGATTATAGTGCAATTTCTTTTTTTAAAATATTAATGTACACGACACGTATAAAGTGTTTTTTTATTAGTGCACATGTTCACTAATAAAAAACCACGAAAAGCTAACAAAATTATATGTATTTGGTGCGATTTTTCTAAAAATATAATAATAACGCGTACTATATGTATGATTTTTATTATTAGTGCACATGTGCACTAATAAAAAAACGACGAGACGTTAAAGTTTTCTTAATTTTTTTTTCAGAATTAAAGAGCTCATAATTCTAAGGTTTTTGGTGCATTTTTTTTTAAATAATATGAACGTAAGAAAAAGTTATAAGTGTTTTAGTATTAGTTTTTAGGTTTTCGCAATAAGATGTGGTTTTTAGATAATCTTTACCCTATATATATATATATATATATATATATATATATATATATATATATATATATAGGGTAAGGATCATGTGAAAACAACTTTTATTGCGAAAACACGAAAACAAATATTAAAACCTCTATAACTTTTTCATACGTTAATATTTTATAAAAATTTTGCACCAAAATCCTTAAAATTATGTTATCTTTAGTTATGGGAAAAAATTTAAAAAATAATCAAATTTTTTTAAAAATTATTATTGCACAGGTGCAATAATTTTTATTATTATTATTATTGCACATATGCAATAATATTAAAACCTTTATAACTTTTTTCATATGTTAAAATTTTTTATAAAAAATTGCACCATAAATCTTATAATTCTGTTATCTTTAATTCTGGAGAAAATTAAAAAAAATTCAACATTTTTTTTATTTTTTTATTATTGCACATGTGCAATAAAAATTTATTATTGCACATGTGCAATAATATTAAAACCTCTATAACTTTTTCATACGTTAATATTTTTGAAAAAAAATTGTACCATAGATCTTATAATTCTGTTATCTTTAATTCTGGAAAAAATTAAAAAAAAATTAACGTTTTTTTGTTAATATTGCACATGTGTAATATAATTAATACGTATTATTGCACATGTGCAATAATAAAAAAAATCACTAAATTTTATATTTTTAATCTTTTTTCCCAGAATTAAAGGTGACATAATTTTAAGACTTTTGGTGCAAATTTTTTAAAAAAATATTATCGTATGAAGAAGTTATAGAGGTTTTAATATTTGTTTTCTTGTTTTCGCAATAACATCTTATTTTATTTGATCCTTCCCCTATATATATATATATATATATATATATATATATATATATATATATATATATATATATATAGGGAAGGGTTCCGTGTAGACCCCTTAAATTTTGTAGACCCCGTAGACCCCTATAAAACTCAATAAAAATAAAACTCAGTGTTGTAAATTTGTTTTTTTTATTACGATAAGCTTTTAAGAACCAGAAAAATAAATAAATAAATTTAAAAAAAAACAAAAAACATTAAAAATCAAACATTTTAAGACAATGAGTGATGAACCACAAAATCTCACCGCACGTAAATGAGAGATTACGATTCAACTAGGAACAAGCTAATCTAAGAAGAATAATCGATGAATCAATGGATTTCTTAATATCACAAGTATTTAGGTACAAATCAGGAAAACACACAGTAAATGTGTGATTTTCCGGAATCAGAAGTTACATTGCTAGTGATTGAATGAGCTATTTATAGAATTATTAAAGTCGCATCTTCCTAAGTTGGCTGGATGCACTTGCATCTTGTTCATCCGCAACTGCATCGCCTCCAACTTATTCTTTGTATGACACTTGTTCTCGAGGTCTTCACCATCGGAAATGTTGATGTTGAGCCATTTGCATGTCCGGTCTTGACCTATCCTCATCAAGTCCCCCTAGTCCATTGATTATTCAAGCAATAATTATTGGACTGGAAGTTGAAAGTGTCTTGTATCTCCGACGAGTTTTGAGAACTTTTACCGATCATCATCATTAAGTTCTCATATGCTTTTGATTTGTTACCTCATTAAAAACCTTGCTCGGAAAAACCCTGTGGGAAAAAACCGAAGTCAAGGAAAAAAGGGTGTAACACACGTCTCTCTTTTGTGCAAATCATAGGTTTCAAAGATCAGCAATTTTTCCAATTTTTAACGATTTCATAGATCTGGTCATCAAGTCCCCCTAGTCCTTATGTTATTTTGTAGATATATTAAGGACTAAGTTACAAAGATCATAATAGGAAATGCTTGTGAAGCAAGATCTAATGGATCATAAGACTTCATTTGTCTTTAAAACAGATCGCTTCTGCAAATGTAATTGATCCATCCCCACGAGACTTCATTTTAAAATAATGAGTTTTAAACGCAACACTGAGTTTTATTGAGTTTATTGAGTTTTAAACTCATTGATTTTTAAAACTCATTGTCTTATATGTTCAATTTTTTATGTTTTTCGTTTTTCTTTTTTTTAATTGTCTTTTTTTGTTCTTAAAAGCTTATCGCAAATAAAAAAAACTAAATTAACAAAACTGAGTTTTATTTTTAGTGAGTTTTAATGAGTTTTATTGAGTTTTATAAGGGGTCTACGGGGTCTACAAAAAATAAGGGGTCTACACGGATCTTTTACCTATATATATATATATATATATATATATATATATATATATATATATATATAGGGTTAGGATCCTGCGAAAACACATATTAAAACCCACGTAATTTTTTCATACGTTAACGATTTTTCATAAAACACATATTAGAACACATTTTTTGTGATGCACATGTGCATCATTCAATAAAAACACAAAAAATAATGAAAATATATGACATATGGTGCGACTAAGAAAGAAAAAGATTAACTCATACTAAAAGTATGAGTTTTTTTTATGATGCACATGTGCACCGCACAGAAAAAAATAAAAAGAAAATAAAAAAGCGTTCAGTTTTTTAAAATTTTTATAGGATTAAAGATAACATAATTTTAAGACTTTTGGTGCAAATTTTTTTTTTAAAAAATATTAACGTATGAAAAAGTTATGTAGGTTTTAAGATTTGTTTACGCAGTTCTCACATAAAATAGTGTTTTCACAGGATCCTTCCCATATATATATATATATATATATATATATATATATATATATATATATACATATATATAGTCAAAGTATAGGTTTGACCTTGTATTTTCTGACAAGTTGTCACATTCTCCTCCTATTGGAAAAATTTCGTCCCAAAATTTAGCTAATGCTGATTGATGGCGTTGCATCGATGGACAATTTAAAGCTAATTTTTCTTGTCTAATTCTCACTTACCCTGGTGATATTTTGATCACTGACAAGGGTGTCAACGATCCATGACGTTGGGAGTGCGATTCTGATTCCATCTTCGGATATCGTGATCCTTGATTTTTACGATATTTTATCGAAGTGGAGTTGATAGGGGACATCCACAATAGTTCGTTAACAAGATGAGTGTTAGACACATAGATGAAAGGAGTTTTGAGTTTTAAATTTTTGGACAAGTCATGATTCCTCATGAATGGGCTCTATCAGGATTTTCATGCAGTTCAGATTACAATCATGTGTGCACCCACAATTGTGATTTTCCTTGCATGACCAACCTAGGTTTTGCTCATACTTGAGTTTTCAGTTCTCGTTGGAATATGAAATGTGGTAGAGACAAAATGGCCTATGGAAAAGTTTAGATTGATAAGCTATTGGAGGGGATCTTCCTTGATTCCCGGGAGTTCTAACGATAATAATGATGGAAATGCGGTTTGGTTCCAGTCTCTTGGTCTTGCAGTGTAAGATCCCAATAGGCGTTGGACAGGATGGGGTTTGTAGGTCACTGGTCCAATCCATTCCAGGATTCCAAGGGACCAATGTAACGAGGATTAAGTTTTCCTCACTTTCTAGGCCTAGCTATCTATGTCCAAGGTAGAATCCATTACAAGGTTTCTCTTATAGATTCTAGGGGCTCGCGTCGAGCGTTAACATAGGTTCTCCTGACGATTACCTACGACCTTCGAAATGTTCTAAAATTGGAAAGGTCTCCTTAGTAGTTTCATGAGCTATCTCTGGACCAGTCAGTTGGTTGTTACCAGCTTCGGTCCAGCAAAGGGGTGAATTACACTTTCTTTCATACGAGGCTTTAAGAAGGGGAGGCTTGAATACTCGAGCATAACTATTGTTCTATGGAAACTTGGCGAGTGGAAAATGGTTGTCTCAACCTTTACCAAGGTTTGTTTAGCGTGATGACAGTCTATCATGTAGCGTACCCTTAAAAGGTATGAATCTTTTCCTCTTGCCTTGATCATCAGTATAACTCCTTTATACTTTCATTGATTTTGTTGGATCCCTCGTAACTAGAATATCTAGACTTGTGCGTTTCATTTAAGACCAATCTCTTACCATTTAGAGATTCTGCACACAAGTTCTATCCATAAAGGATTAGGCTCCATTTGGTCTTTTACCAAATTGTTTTTCCATTCCATGAAAGCATTCTTCTTGAGTACAGAACACTTATAACATTTAACCTTTGACTTGTCGAGACCAATTTTCCCATCCTGATTCAATCTCTTCTTTCCAGTTCTATTGAAAAATTTCTTTGTTCTTCAAACCAACATAGCATATTGCCAGCTCAAATCCATTTCTTCCAAATGATCATAATCAATTTGATCATAATCTTCATTGGTCTATTCTGCATTACTTACCGACCAGTAATAACACGAAAATACGAAGATACCAATGCATACATTAATGCATTATAATCATCGGTAGTTTGAGCAGACAAAGCATTCTGAGTCGAAGAACTAGGAATTGAAACATTAAAACTAGCAGAATAACTAGGAATTTCAGATTTACCTGCAATAAATGCTGTAGGAGGTGCGGAACTAAGAAAATTAGATTTTCCCGCATTCCTGGTTGAATCATTGTCACCATAATACACCGCGGGATTTTGAACCTGTGCAGGAAGTGACTCGTTTACCATTAACTCCATATCCCTTGCTCGGATTCTTTGAATCAGATCATTAAATGACAATCCCGAATATTCTTAATCATGAGTAATCATAATCACATAAATTTCCCACTTCTCTAGCCAAGCCTCCAAAATCTTTTCTTTCATATCAGCTTCTTCTTTTGTAAGACTCACCAAACGCATTTCACTCATTAAGTGAGTAAATCTTGCAATCAGATTTGGGATTGATTCATTTTGATAATGTTTGAAACTATCAAATTCCTTCTTCAAAACCTTTTGTCGACTTTTCTTATATTGGTCATTCCCCTCACGTCTCTTTTCCAATGCACCCCACAAGCTCCTTGATGTATAGTTTCCAGAAAATTGATATAATAATTCTCTAGGTAATGCCATTGTCAAAGTACCATACACCTTTTTCTTAGCTTGATATGCTTTCTTTTGTTCAGAAGTATGTTTTCTTTGAAGAATTGGCTCCCCGGTTTCATCTTTAGGATAAACATATTGATCAGTAAACGACAACCACATATCAATATCATTTGTGTCCACATATACTTCAAACCTTTTAACCCAACTATGATAATCTTCCAATTTTAGCAATTTGGGAACTTTCTGACTTGTTCCGTTTTCGTTATCATAGTTCATCGTAGTTTGCATCGTTGCTTGAACCGAATTTTGAATTGCTGCAAATGCTTGAAAATCGGACATTTTGTAAAACTGGTTACTGTTCACCCGAACCTCTCCTGAAACTCGTCCGCACTTTGTCCGAACCTTATCCGAATAGAAATGAGCCGAACTCTCTCCGAACCTAAACTTTAGAATATCTAACCAAACCTAAACCGAACTTGTTTTAAACCTTGTAGGAACCTCAGCCGAACTATGTCCGAACGTGACCCGAACCTTGACCGGATCAAGAATCAACCGAACTTTGTCCGAACCTAGAGTTCGGAGTGGTTATTTCTGGATTATCCGAACCTCAAACGAACTCGAACACTCTCGACTCCATTTTTGTGATTTTCAGAGTTTTTGGATGAAATTTTTGACAGGAATTCTAGTAAACTCAATAGAAACATTTGAGGATAAGTTATTTCACGAAAGGCACACTCGAGAAGATCAAACGAACTCAAAAAATGATACTCATTTTTGAAAAACTTGGGGTTTTGACTCAAAACTTTGAGAAACAGAGATTTCCGACCAGTGAATTTGAACCTAATGCTCTGATACCACTTGAAAATGCGTGAGCGGTGGATTGTCTACTCGGTCGTATCGATCAATGTAAAACGAGAGTGAAACAAGAGTAAATACAATGAAAACTTGTATTAGACCACAGAGAACCACATAGTACACACACTTATGATCTGACACAGAAAGTTTAAGAGCTACTGAATACAACACAAGACATACTATTTATACTAGCCAAACCCCGACTATCCGAACCTCAGGTTCGGACATGTTCAGACGTGTCTGAACTTGGAGTTCCCCAAGAGTTCAGACACCAGCAATCTTGCATGTCTTTGTCTTGTATTTGATACTTCACATGACGATCAGGAACCATGTATCAACATCTTGTTTGAATCCTTCCTTTAAAGCTTCGAGTGTAGCCTCACGAACTTGCAGGAATTGTCATGCCTAGTGCTCAAACTCAAAGAGGCTTAACACGCTCCTTTCTACTCAATGCATCAGCTACAATGTTAGCTTTTCCAAGATAATAATGAATCTCGCAATCGTAGTTGTAGGTCCGAGATCAAACCAAGAACACGATATCTAATCACAAACGAGTGCGGAATCCTCGTGTGTGATTGATTCAAGAAACAAGTAGAAGAAATAGACTAGATCTAATGTAAAGATCTAGTCTTGAATGAGAAACCCTACTTGTTGAAGCTGATCGTAAACTATAATTAGAGAGAAAATCGTAAATGGTAATTGAAAAGCTTGCATTGATAGTAAACATATGAGGTATTTATACTACCTCTTACAAAAACCTAGCCCAATAGTAAACACTAAGAGCCCAATCATAAACATAAGTAAATTGGCCCACATGACCCAAAACATAACTAACTAAGCCCAAAATCAATACTAAGCAAGCCCAAAACTAATGTTCATGCCTCAAATAAATATAGCCCAACAATCTTCCCCTAGGCATGAACCATTAGACCACCTATGGCAGCTGCAGATCGAATCTGAACGTGTTATGCACATTATTTGACCACCATCCGTTCTCCACGATCCGATTTGCTGTTCCATGAAAGATTCCCACCCTGATAGCATTCTCCATGTCGTTCTCATCCCCGAGAATAGGTTGGGAGGCGAGGAGCTTTATATCTCTTTCTCCAAATCTAAGAAAATCGACCGGATCATAGAAACGAATCTGCCTCATCCTTTTGCAGAGCACCACCACCTCATGAGTTGTCGGATCATAACACCAACAGTCAAAGGTTTTGACCAAGGTACCATCTTCAATCTCATCCAACATGTTGATTACTCTTGTGCGCTTGGTAGGTGGTCTCCTTGCTTCTCCTATGGGTTCTCCAGTGACTGGGTCAGTGCCAGTGTCAACCCATCTTACTTGCCTTAGCTCAAAATTTGCAAAATTATCTTCTAGATGGTTCAGCAAATTGTTTCTAATAAGATCTCCTTCAGGGCTGTTCCATCTGTTGATGTAAGGAGCTTTCAGCAGGCTTCTAATCTCAGGCTCAGTCCAGGTATGAAATTGAGCTCGTGTTCTGTAGTATTCCACTGGACTGTAACCGTCATGGATTACGACAAATAGCTTCTTCTCAGTGTCGTAGTGCCAACATAGAATGGGTTCACGACTCCCTCTTTTGTCTATTGAGCTTTCACCTAGATCAAGGGTGTATTGAGTGGGGGCTGGTCCTTGGAAGAATTCCTTAAACCAATTGTCGTGACCTTCAGGCGCTTTGGAGATGACCCTTCCACCTCGAGCATAATCAGACATTGCAATGGAGTCATCTCCATCATCTTCTTGAGCAGCACTGGTACCTTGAGCTCCTTGAGATGAGCTTTGACCTGTGGCACCTGAAGTGTTGGACTACACAACACTCTTTAATCCATTAAATTTCTTCTTCAAGTCCATCAGCGCCTCATAAAGATACTTCATTCTGTTCTTGTCCGCCACTTCCTTCTCTTGTAATCTTCTATTTTCAGCCTGGAGAGCTTTTATCTCATTCTCTCTGATTCTGTTCTGAGACATCAGATAGTTAATATGAGGATCAGTGCTTATCCTCATCTCAATTGGTAGCTTAGCAGCTTGAAGTGGGCGGAAACTTGGTATAACAGTAGGCGGCAAGCTTGTTCCACTAGGGACACTTATTCTGACTGGGCTGGGTATAACAACAGAGTTATCAACCTCCATAGATTGCCTTTCTTCATGAACATGGCTACGTTCATTCAGAAGAGGACTTTCAGTATGAACCTCGGCAGGCTGAACTTCAACATTATCAGCAGCTGTTACTTCTTGAACACTGGGACCTTCAAAACTGGGCCCTGCTGGTTGTACTATCATTATGCTTGAGCTTGTCTTTGTAAATTTGAACCTTACGCTCCTTGGATCAGACCTCTTCCTTGTAGATGGTTCACGAGCAGGAATGGGTTCTTCAAGAACATCCTCAACATTCAGATTTAGCTCGGGAGGGGTTGTATCACTGTCCGATGAACCAATCATGTCATCCCTTGACCTTTTAAGGTTAAGTGGCCCCAAATCCCCATAGATATCATCATCTGTCATCTCTTGACCAACAAGAATGTCATCCATCACGTTTTCTTCATCAGAGGGTATCGTCACATCTTCTTCTTGCACATTAACAGCTGGAGTTACTGTTATGTCTTGATCTTCAGCAATTGATGCATTAACAGTTGGCACATCGGCTTCAGGCTAAGGCTCTTCAAACTCTTGTTCCCTGGCCACCTCGGGAAATGCACCCCTCTTTACCCATTCAAGTCTTCCTTGAAAACTGTTTTTACCCTTTCTATCTTGGGTTTGTAGACCAAAAACCCCACAATCCATCACTTTTATATCCAACTTTTCTACCCTTTCTTCAATCATTGGGTATTTCTTCATGACCACCATTTGTACAAACCTTGGTGTCATCAGGAACTGTTCTCTGGCGCTTAGGTCAGCATTGCCTATCCAATCTAGTAACATCATCTTGGAGAAATTGAAGTTCCAATCCAAGGCCAATGCGACGAATGCAGTTCCATGAAGCTTGTTAAGCTGATCGAAGCTTGTTCTTTTACCCAAAAAAGAGTTCTGCATGTAATGCGCTAGGCATCTCCAGTAATGCGGCAACAACTTCTTAAAGATAGGCAGGAATTTTCCTTCATAACCCATGTATTGAGCTCCCGCCAAAACAGCTTCCTTTGGATATTCAACCAGATCGATAGCACGATCATTGATGTTCAGCCCATTTCTGATGCCATACTCCTTAATCACAATCTCCCTATTCTGAATCCTTGCAGTAATGGTTGTTTTATCTGCATCAGCTCTAGCAGAACCCCAGAACTCCCTCACCAGCATCTCATCAATAAGCACATTTGTCCTCAGAGCATGGTTTATCTTGCAAGTATTCATCCCGGCCACCAGAGAATAAAATAGCTCCATATGCTTCTCTGGAGGATCTTCAAGATATGCTGGAATGCAATGATCTGGTTCAAACTTAATCTCTTCGTCGAGCATCTCGTCTGCCATCTGAGAAAGACAAGACACATGAATCAGATTTGTTCGTTAAAGAGCAATTAAGTTTATTAACCCTTGTCGAAGTTTAATTGAAAAACAAAATTTACATTTGAAGTTCACAAAATTTCAATATAAACTTAAGGGAAAATAATTGATTTAAACTCACGCTCACAGATCACAATCAAATTTATCTCAGAAAAGATCAATTTTAATGAGATTTCAACCTATTAAGAGTTTATGATTTTAAATCCCATTTATATGTGTTTACGATTAAAAAAATAGGTTCACAATCCATTAAATGAGTTTACGATCCGCTATTCGGGTTCACGACTGGTTCAAGCGAAAACAGAGAGGCCCAATCGGAAACACTCTAATTTTACCCAAGCCCGATCGTAAACTCCATTTGTCGTATACTCCGATCGTAAACTTCAATCGGGAACATAAAACGTAAACCCCGATCGTAAACGACGATCGGGAACACTGAACAGTTGTCTTCTCCACAAAAACGATCGTAAACACCCAAAATCTCCATTTTCAAACCTGCAAATACTTGGAAACACATCAATGCCCATCAATTAAGCAAATAATCACCCAATCACTACCTTTAATCGATTGTGAACCCAGAAACGAATTCAACACTCGAGAAATCAAGTCGAAATCAGTGAAATCGAACAATGGTCACGGGTTAGGGCACCAAGGGAAAAATCGAGAATCGTGTGGTAAAAACTTGTGATTACAGCGATTTGGAAGGGTGGTTCTTGGTCGGAAATGGATGGCGAAGACGAATATGTGCTCGGATTGCAGAATGGGTGGTCGGCGGTGGTTTTCCGGCGAGTGAAGCGAAGGAGATCGGCGGTTAGGGTTTTTTTCTTGGCGAGGATCGTAAATGAAAAAATGGATCGGAAACGAGAGGTTATAAGGGGTTGATTCAAAAATTTACACTTTGCCCCCTCAACCTTTTAAAAGCATTTAAGTTCACCCCAAACTTACAAAATGATAATAATTCTCATCAAACTTGATAATTTTAAAACTTTGAGAATTTTACAAAACTTCCCCTCAGACTCATACCCCGAGTATCTGATCATGATCAAAAATTTAAAAACTTAAAAATTTAAACAGATAAAAACCTCAAATTTAAATATTTACAAACTTACTACAGAAATTTTAAATATTTACTTGCCTGGTGCTGATAATTGATATTGATATTATCTGACGAGTCTTTGACTGAAGAACCCTTTTTAGCTTCCGTTATGAGTATGGGATAATAAGTATTATCCAAAGGGAACTCAAGGATGATACTTTTTATCTAATGGAAAAGACTTCCTCCGTCAGATCTTGACAAATTTTTGAGTATGGGATAATAAGTATTATCTGAAGGGAACTCGAGGATGATACTTATTATCTGAAGGGAACTCCAAGTTCAACAATCAAATTCTTCAAAGTTAGGGGTTTTCAAAATTTCAACCCTCTAATTTTTGAAGATTCAAGACAGTTACCGAAGATTCAGCAAGAACCAATTCATTCATGAGAAGCAAGTCAATGAGAATCCTCCATCTCATTAACTTGTTCATTTCAAGAAATTCAAGATCTGTCACACCCCGAGAAAATGGCTGAATGTGGGCATGTGACTGATTTGGCATCATGGTCATGGTTATGAATGATGACGTCTAATGAACATTTAATAAAACCATTTGTCTTCTGAAAATGTAAGTTTCAAACATTTAAATTAAACATCTAAAACGTGGCAGCGGAAATAGGGTAGTGGTTACACGTTAAGTTTTCCAAAAGACAAGTTATGAGATTTATAAACATAACTACCCTAAGGCGTAATGCGTCTAAATCTCCAAAATGAAATGCATGAACACACAGCAGGCAGACCATGATATGTCAAGCAGGATCACAACAGAAAAACATGGAGTTGCAGTCTTTAATCACCTGAGAATTCAAGAATAAAAAGAGTCAACAGAATTGTTGGTGAGTTTCACAGGTTTAATGACACTGAACTGTTTGAAAACATGTTTGAAAATGTTTGGCTTGTCTTGATATTAGTTTGTTGACACTGTTGTTGTAAAGATCAAACATGAACCTTGAATTCAAAACTAACTGTTTACCCACTCCTGATGTTCTTCCCCAAGAACACCGAATGACAAGAATAACAAATGTACCCCTTGACTATAACCATGGAGTCATGACTGGAGCGACCAAGTCAGAGTAGGGTTGTCAACCCCAATAGATCTATTCACAAGCTATCGTTTCGAATGAACTAATTGAATCCAATTAATAGTGGGACTTAGGCATATAACATGAATCAACATGAATACACAAAATGGGGAAATGAAAAGAACATGTAATCATTACGTCGTACAGTTATCATAATATCAGACAGTTTGAAGTTGAAAGGCATTCATTGAATTCTCCCCCAAGTTAGAAAACAGAAATGAAAAAGGGGCCGTGAAGACTCACCTGTTTGAAGGTGGATGTCAGATATGTTTGGTTGAACTTAGCCTAGCAAACGTCTACAAAGTAATGTTATGACGTATTAGGGTTTGGCTATCTTGAGTTAGTGAATACGTCACTCTATGTTCAAGGTTAAGTCTCGACTGGTTATTACCCAATGATGGTGATGGAAATCCTAGGACTGATTTATTGTCAATAAATAGTATTGAAGTGATGGAGTTTATTATTTATTTGAATAAATAAATAATGATTACGTTTGAAAAATAAATATTGAATAATATAGATTATTTTTCATTAAACGTTAGGAAAAATCGTAAATATTTAATTCACTAAATATTTTTAAGAGTTTGGACTTTTCGATTAATAAATATAATCTTCCTTTAATATGAATAAATGTTTCCACAAATATACGAAGTTATATTTTGGTAAAATTAAGCGTAGGTTCGTCCGGTGGTTGACCGGTTTCGCCAGTTTGACTGTTATGACGATGTTATGACATTTTAAGTTTTCTAACACTTAGGATTTGTTAGTGGACTTATTCTAATGTGTTTTAGGGTTTTGAGTTGCCAAATTAATTAATGGAAGTTTAACTTGTAAAATCCGACGTTTTCGAGTAACCGAAAGTTATAGTTTTTGTCCGGTTTGTTTATAAAACATGTTTTTCTTCATTCGAACTTTATAAAGTATTTTTATATGTCAAAACTAACATGTTTCATGTTTTGAACTAGACCCAATTCTTAATTGAAAATATATTGCAATTTTTATCGAAACGTCGTAGTTAAGATATTTAACCATTTTGTTTCCAAGTGTTTGACTTCTCGAATTATTTAGTATGTTTAGTAAAACACCTTTGGCATCCCTAGAAATACATTACAAGTCCTAAGTGGTCACAACTTGTCAAAAGTCTTAAACTTAATTTTTCATAAAAATAAGTGGTATTTTTTGTCATAAAAATTCCATGTTTTATTTTCTTGAAGTTTCATGTTTAAATCCTTGGTAATCACCCTTATGACTCAAAATCACCCTTTTGTAAACTTTGGTTTTGGTTTGGAGTCAAATACAAGTGTTTTGGAGATTTAGAAAAATATATATTTTTCTGCATGACAGCAGTTTTATGACACGCAGGAATGAGTGTCATCCCTGTTCAGTGTTTTTGTTCATATGGTTCACAGATGACAGCAGATTTATGACACGCAGAATGTGTGTTATCTCTGCCCAGTTTTCATAAAACTTATATTTTTCATGAAATTCCGATTTCTAACACTTTGTATGTCCATTTTTCACCAAGATAAGTGTTCCAAATTATATTTAACATACAAGAACCAATATTTTCCAACCTTGGTCATTTACAGTGATTCCTTTTAACAAAATGCAAGTCATTTATATATTTTGTCAAGTAATCTTTTTAACATATCTAGTTTCCATCACAAACACATAACTATACTAACATTCATGTTTGCTAGCAAGTCATACAACAACCAAATCAAGACTAAATCATGAACATGACATGTGACATATAGGAATAAAAGATTTAGTGAGAAATAATCAAAGAAAGTAAGTTCTCCTCACTTAAAGCTTTCCGGATCGGTAATGACGTTAATGGGTTGTTGAACTAGCTTCCAAGTTTAGCTCCAAACCCAACCTTGATCTTGAAATGTGAAAGAATGGTGATGAAAGTTCAAGGTTTTGTCATGGATTTTGACAAGAAAAACAAAAGGTTAGAAAGATTTGTTCTTGAACAAAATCAAGAAAGAAATGAAAGAATAATGGAGTTCTTGGTGCTAGAGATGATTTACCTTGAACAAGGAAGGTATGTAGAAACTAGGAAGCAAAGTAGTTGATGGTGAAATGGTGGTGGTGGTGGCGGTTCTTAGTAAGCCGAGAGAAGGAGAGAAAGAAAGAGAGAAATGTGTGTTTGTTCTTGAATGTGATAAGCAACAAATGAAGGACTTAGAAGTTTAAAAGGAAGATGGTTGGTGATGTTAGTTGGTTCGGTTGCATGTGAACCGAAAATGGGTGTGTTTCGGTTTGTTCCTAGCCGAAACAAGGAAGAAGAAAGGATGGGGTTGAGGTGACTTGAACCAAGAGTGTTCTCTTGTACATGCATGCTTGGGAAATTGAAAAAAAACTAGAGGTATGGTGGGGATGTAGGCCGGCTAAGAGGATGGGACAAGAAGGAGGTTAGGTGCTCATGGGAGACAAGTATGTAGGAGGTGTAAGTGGTCATAACCATTACCCAAGGGATCTTGTCTTTGTAGTGTTCCTAAACTACAAACTTGTTTAATAATAAGGGAGCAACTTCTAATGACAAGTTAGTGGCTTTGGTTACAAGAGTCATTTAGTTATAGGTTTAGTTTGATGTCTAGTGTAGGTGCACATGGGCCGGTTTTTAAAAAAAAAGAAAAAGGGAGATGATGATGGGAGGGATCGAACCCGGGAAAGAAAAAGAAAGGGAACGGGCTCGGCCCGAAGAAAGAAAGAAAAGAAAAGAAATTGGGCTTCGGCCCAATTCGAAAGGGAAAAGAGAATGGGCCGGGCCGGGTCGGGCCTGTGGGCCGAGAAAAGAAATGGGCCGAAAAGGGGTTTGGGCCGAGGAAAGAAAAGAAAAGAGAGAGAGTTTGGGCCGTAGGCCCATTGGGCTTTCTGGGCCGAACCGGGTCTCGAGTCGGGTCGGGTTGAGTCCGGTTTGGTCCTACGAGTCCAATGAGACTTCGTTTGGGCGAAAACGATATCCGGAATGAAAAATGGATTTTTGACGTGAAACAAGTAATCGTAACAATATAAACATTGTTTGTTACGGACGTTTATGGATAATCGGAATGTCACTTGTCATGATTTGGTGTTTATGTTGTTGTGTACTAATGATGTACTTCAAACTTGAATTAAATGTTTGCTTGGCGTGAACGGGTTATGTTTAAACGTGTGACGAAATTTATTGAACGGAAATAAATAGTTTGAAAGGAAAGTAAATGGTTTGAAGTTGAATTAGTTTAAGAGTTAAAACCCAAGTATTGTTGGACTAGAATGGTCACTTGAATAAACGACGTGTTCGAAATACGTTTGTCAAAACGTAAAAGTTTAGAAAATATAAAATAATCAATTTATATTTAGATTTCACAAAACATTGTTTATGAATTTTCTTGTTATTGAAGTTCCATTTTGAAAAGTGGCGGAACTTTGGTTGATTTCCATTACGGGTAATTGTTGTCGGACCTAGATTGTCTACGTTCGCACGTAAAGGCATCTAATTTAAACAAATTAGTCTAATGCACATAGAATTACAGCTAATTGCACATAATTAATATATTAAAATATACCTGGAAAATACGGGTTGTCACAAGATAATGATGATCAAGAGGAAGTCCCAAGTGCCCGTTATGAAACCCAATGAAGATTTCTGCGGAAAGAATCTTCATCAGCATCTTTGCCAGCCAGTCAAGAAGAAGATTTTCAAAGATCAAAGACATTTAATATCACAAGCCAGTTAATTGGCAATTGTCAGCCAATTAACATATCGGTAAAATTGTACCATATTTAAGCACTTAACTGGATGTGAGTTTATGTGTTCAAATCACCTAGCAATTGTCTAGAGCGTCAAGTAACGGAAGCTAAAAAGGGTTCTTCAGTCAAAGACTCGTCAGATAATATCAATATTAATTATCAGCACCAGGCAAGTAAATATTTAAAATTTCTGTGGTAAGTTTGTAAATATTTAAAATTTATGTGGTAAGTTCATAAACACTCTTCTCTATTCTTGAATCGTAAACTCCAAGCCCCCTTTGAATAGTAAACTCATGGGGTTGATATAGCCATCCCATGAGTTTACTATTGGGCTCTTAAACCCTAATCATAAACCCAAGCCCATGCCCATATCCAATAGTAAACTAGCCTAAACATAATAATAAAACTAGCCTACTAATCTAATGAAACCCACTAAGCTCAGCCCAAACTATTTAATATTACAAGCCTCATAATCTAGCCTCTACAATCTTCCCCTAGGCTTGTGATATTAAATGTATTTGATCTTTGAAAATCTTCTTCTTGACTGGCTGGCAAAGATGCTGATGAAGATTCTTTCCGTAGAAATCTTCATTGGGTTTCATAACGGGCACTTGGGACTTCCTCTTGATCAGCATCATCTTGAATTTCTTGAAATGAACAAGTTAATGAGATGGAGGATTCTCATTGACTTGCTTCTCATGAATGAATTGGTTCTTGCTGAATCTTCGGTAACTGTCTTGAATCTTCAAAAATTAGAGGGTTGAAATTTTGAAAACCCCTAACTTTGAAGAATTTGATTGTTGAACTTGGATCTTCATGATCTCTGACTGCTCTCTGCATCACTTTCTTCAACGAGACTTGAAGTCTTCTGCTTCCCCTAAGCTTGTGAACATCTTCTTTGATAATCTTATAGAAGCTTGTAAAGAAACCAACAACTTCCCCTGAACACTTGCTTATTCAGATGGTAGTCTTGTCCGGCTGGTTCTTTAACTTTGAGCAGCAGCAGCAACATCTTTCTATCATCAACCTGTCTGACACACATTTGAGAAAACATACTCCACCAGACATTTGATGACTGGTCTTTGGGTTAGAAGGTAATTAACATTATAAAAAACCCAGTTATCACCTTTTGATGATAATAAAGTTCCCCTGAACCCAAGACCTCTAAAGACTTCCCCTTAGAAGGTAATTAACATTATAAAAAACCCAGTTATCACCTTTTGATGATAATAAAGTTCCCCTGAACCCAAGACCTCTAAACACTTCCTCTTAGCTGATTACTTCCCCTCAGCTAAGGACTTCCCCTGAGATAATACATATTATCCTCGAGTTCCCTTCGGATACTATGTATTATGGAAGTCTTTTCGGATAATACTTATATCCTCCCTCCTTCCCCTAAAAATTTGTCAAGATCTGACGGAGGAAGTCTTTTCCATTAGATAATAAGTATCATCCTCGAGTTCCCTTCGGATAATACTTATTATCCCATACTCCTTCCCCTAAAAATTTGGCAAGATCTGTCGGGGGGCATATTGTCATGCATTAAAACCCATGAAAAACATATTTTGACTTCTCAAATCAACCTGGCCAAGACGAAAACACACCAAAAAGAACTTAACGACTCACACACGAAAGATAAAAACTAAACAAATACTTACCAAACCAAATATGAGAAAGTTTACAAGGGATCAAATCGTATGAATCTGACTGAGGAACCCTTTTCAGCTTCAGTTACTCGACTAGTCCAGGTGATTGCCGGTATGTTTGTCCGCTTTAAACTTAAACCCGTTTAATCCCAACCGAATGCATCATGCTTAATATAGTACAATATTACCGTCATGTTTAATTGTCCCCACACCCAAGCGTACACAGAAAAACCTACCCAACCTCAGAGTTTATTGAGGATTCACAAACCCCCAACTTGAGGAACCATGCAACACCGTTATGACTACCACTTATTTCATTAATCATCAGTCGGTGATCAGGTCGGCCGCTAAGCACGCAAAGAAGACCAACTGAGTGATTATTTTTCATTTTCTTTTCTTTTTCATTATTTTTATTTCTTTTTCATTTCTTTTTCTTTTCTTTTTATTATGTGGTGTAGTCATGACAGCAGAGACATGGCGTGTGAGAGAGTGAATACTAGGTAATTACCACTCTCAACCCATTTTTGTCGGGACTCAGTCTTTTAAACCATGCAACCTGGGATGTGAAACAAAACATATATATCTTTTAAGTTCATTGCACTTACATTGGTGGTCATACGAATAGTTTGAGCCTACCGAGCATATCACCGTGGAGCTTGTCTTTCACTTTCGCCTTACGCGTGTCAGCCATCTCCAACCCGGACATTCATTTTACTTCCCCTAAACTTCTCAAAAACATGACACAAACAATTAAAAATTGAAAAGCACACTATTTTTGAGGGGTCAACTTTTTCTTCATCTTTACATTTCTTCCCCTTGCTTTTTGATTTTTAATGTCACAATCTTGTGAACATCATTTTTCAGTTTTTATTAAATAAAAAATAAAACACACAAACACACTTTAAAGAACAAAACACAAAATTTTGAAGATATCTGGCCAAGCTAACTTTCAAAGTATTGATTTGAAAATTTTAGAAAATTGGGTTTCATGATATGCACACTTCATTGCATTTGATGTCAAACACATAATCAATCAACAGCTTATTTGAAACTTTAATGAAATAGGTTTGACTCAAAAGACCCTTTGCTGCCACATCATTCAAACAACCAAGTTAAGAACAGTACCTTTCATGCTGATTTTCACCTTTTACCTCTCAATGGGACATACCTTCCATTATAGATTACTTGACATGACATGAAGATACGTCTCCTAAACTGTGCCTGGAACAATCACTTATCAACAAACAAATTAGTAATAAAAATGTTAGTGATAATCCTCCTTGATCGTTCCTACACAGAGTGAGAGATTAGTTAGCTAATAGTACCTAGGCCATTGTTTTTCTGGGTACCCCTGAGGAATCAATGAATGAAATTTCTTTTATAAACATTCCTTTTGAAAAATCAGGAAGTTGAGATGATTCGGTTGTAGCTGCATTAGCCTTTGGTTTCCAAGTTCCAGGTGATTTAACATTTGTTTTAGTCACCTTTGGAGTTGTGACCTTAGGTATTTCAACCTTCTTCGTTTTAGATTCACTTTTCAAAACAGTTTTTGTTTTAGTCACCTTTTGAGTTGTGACTTTAGGTATTTCAACCTTCTGCATTTTAGAATCATTTTTTAAAACAGTTCTATTTACCTTGGGTTTTTCAAGCTTTGGTTGTTTTGAAACTGGTTTCTTCACCTGTTTTTGAAAATTTTTGTAACTTGGAAGACTGTTGTTTTGATTTATAGAGTTTCTTTCAGCTTTGGCAGCGCCCCAATGTTGATCAAAGGGTTTAACCTTAGGAGAAACAGTCTTCCTTGCCTTAGGTGTTTACACCATCATTGGCTTAGACTTTACAGACTCCTGAGATGAAACCCTTTGACTTTTCGGAAAATAGGGTTCATAGGGGTGATAAAGACAGTTTCTAGCAATATGACCAGAGATGCCACAATTAAAACAAGTCTGCTTCTTTAGATAAAAGTCAGACGTGTACCCATTTGTCTTCGGTGGCTGGTATGGAGTTGGTTTGCCTTGTGTATGCTTCTTTGGTTTGACTGCAGCTTCAGATTTGACTTTCTGCTGGTTTGTCGAAGCCTGTGTCGAACCTGTCTTTACTGTCTTTGTGCTTCCTTGATTCTTTGACGTTGAAGCACCATTCTTGCAATTACAACAGCAACTGCATGATCCAACTGAAGAAATGGGAGACACAGCTACTCCCTTGAGTTTTTCATTCTTCACTCCAGCCGTTGGTTTCATACTCGGATGCTTGATGGTGATCTTTGGCCTCTCAACTTTAGGTTCACTTATCACTCCATCGGTTATACCCTTGAACTTTGAGGAGAAGGATGGTAATTCATATCCTACATCTGGTTCTTGGTCAAACATTGATCCAGATGTCATAAAGATCTTCCCCTCAGGTCGTGTCGTCAAGATCACCTTTTCCCTTTTGACTTCGTCAATTACTTTGAAGCATGGGGTTTCAAGTTTAGGGTATGGTTTCAACTCTATCCCAGCATCACCAGACTTAAAGTTATGACACCTGTCATATTTCTGACACTTAGCATCATTGTCTGATATATCCTTTACTCTCCCTTCACCATAAGTCATGTTTGCTTCATTATCAATTTCTTCTTGAGTCAATGGTGTAGTTCCAACCAAGACACTATCAATAGGAGGAGCAGCTTCTTTATAATCAGACTTGGTTCGTTCAACTTGTTCCTCACTAAGAAGTATTCCTATAATGTCTCTGGGAACTGGTGGAGGAATAATGCTGTTCATTGCTAAAGATTTATCAGTTTTTTCTGACCCAAACCCAGATGTGTCTTTCCCAACTTGACCATTCACAACAGCATGTGACAATTCCTTTCCAGCATCGAGCATTATCTTGCTTCTCATTTGATTCATATCTAGTTTCACTTGCAACTCATTGTTCTTATGTGTGAGCTCATCTACCTGCTTCCTTAGCTCAGCTATTTCTAACTTTGCATTGTCATACAGTAGAGTTTTCTCAGTAGCAAGTTTTTGATATTTCACAATGTCTAGTTTCTGAGCTTTTACCTTCTCCTCATTCTTTTTCCATCTACCCTTAAAAGAACTCCTCTCGCATTTTATCTCAAACAATTCTAACTGATAATTTTTACAGATTTGTCTAAGTCCAAGAATTATACGAGCACAAGTAGGATTGGGGCATATCTCAGTTTTGTCAACTTCATCTGCGAAAGCATCTTTGTCCTCAACTACATTCTTTTCTTCAACCACTGAACTCATGTTCTTTCTTTAGAAATGCAGCCTTTGAAGATTTTAAAGAATCGGCAAAAACGGCAAAAGTACTATTCAAAGAATAGTGTCAAAACCTTAAAACTGAAAAACGGAGCCCTTCGGAGTGGAATTTGGGGGTCCAAACGAGCTCCCCTGGACGTTAGTCGGGGGTAATTCTGGGTCTCGGTGTCATGAACGTCATGTTAAAATTTGAGCCTCTAACTCCAAACGAGTCAAAAGTTATGCCCATTTCTGTGAAAGTGTGAAATAGTGACTTTTTGCCGCAAACTAGTTTCCGATCGTAAACGCTGTTTCCGATCGTAAACACCCCCGAGTCATAAACCCAATCGTAAACACAGTGGGAATCGCAAACACGCTCCGGGTCGTAAACTCCAATAGTAAACTCCGGTAGTAAACTCCGATAGTAAACTCCGATAGTAAACTCCGATAGTAAACTCCGATAGTAAACTCCGATAGTAAACTCCGATAGTAAACTCCGATAGTAAACTCCGATAGTAAACTCCGATAGTAAACTCCGATAGTAAACCTTTAAATCTTCAAATCTTCAAATCTTCAAATCTTCAAATCTTCAAATCTTCAAAAAAAAAAATTTGAAAAAAAAAGCTTGAATCCAATACCGTGAGAACCTCGAATCTGTGATTCTTGGCTCTGATACCAATTGTAGGTCCGAGATCAAACCAAGAACACGATATCTAATCACAAACGAGTGCGGAATCCTCGTGTGTGATTGATTCAAGAAACAAGTAGAAGAAATAGACTAGATCTAATGTAAAGATCTAGTCTTGAATGAGAAACCCTACTTGTTGAAGCTGATCGTAAACTATAATTAGAGAGAAAATCGTAAATGGTAATTGAAAAGCTTGCATTGATAGTAAACATATGAGGTATTTATACTACCTCTTACAAAAACCTAGCCAATAGTAAACACTAAGAGCCCAATCATAAACATAAGTAAATTGGCCCACATGACCCAAAACATAACTAACTAAGCCCAAAATCAATACTAAGCAAGCCCAAAACTAATGTTCATGCCTCGAATAAATATAGCCCAACAGTAGTCATTTAGTAGCTCAATCCATTGGCGATCCTTCTGATTGAAGATATGCCGGAGACTCTCATGGTTAGTGAATATGATACACTTCGTTCCATGCAAGTACTGTCTCTAATTCTTCGGAGTGAAAACAACAGTTCTAAGCTCTAGATCATGGGTTGTATAATCTGAAAGTTTGTGAGCATCAGATCATCTACTCAATCTAGCTATATCGAACGAAAAAACGTAATTCACCGATTGTTTTATTGATTTAAAAGGACAATTACAATCAGTAAAAACACTTAAAAAACAGACTCAGAGAATACACCGTGAAAACACACACTTAAGCCATGATCTCACTCGTTCAGTCCTCGATTACAAAGCCAATCATTCTATTTATATATGACCAGGCGGGCTGCAAGCGAACTGCAGGTTCGCCTAGATCTGAACCTGGGTCTGGATCTAGGTCGCCCGGTAGTACGTCTTGACTTTGTCTTGAATCTTCACACAGATACTTCACACGACATCTTCTGATTAGATACTTCACACGACGACCAGATTATGTATCAACATACTCCCCCTCGGCGTGTGCAGTATCTATCACAAAATATGACTCATGTATCTTCAATCAAACTCCCCCTCAAGTGCAGAATTCGTTCATTCATTGAAATAAATCTTCGAACAAACTCTTCCTCAACTTGATCGTAGCTTGATCTTGAATACTTAACAATATCTGGTGTATCTCTGTTTCTATCAGCAGCTTCAGAAGACTTGAAGTTGTGATATCTTTCACTTTAGCAACCTGCTCATAAATTAAATACGCAAAACGTCTCTTAGATACTCCAAGATATGATTTTGAAAATTTGATTTGTATCACGTGTTGATCAGATCGAAAATAAAACAAAAACAAAATCTTTTTTTGCTTTTTAGAAAGAAGTTTATATCAAAACAAACCTAAAATATTTTGATTTTTCAAACTTGTACTAAAACACACCAAAAATCTTCTTGTACTCTTTCCGAAATGAAATGAATTTGCAATTCAGAATCAAACTCTATTTTTGATATGAGAAAGGTCACTATATAGGATCATATTGATCATAAGGCACTGAACTACACTTCAATTTCAACTAATTGAAACACATAAGTCATGCTGATTGCCGGTATAATTTGTCTATCTTAAACTCAGGCAGAATCATACTCATAACATTTGGATATGTTAAGGTATTAATTAGAATTGCTTTGACCAGTGTATCCCACACCATCAGACATATTCAGACATCTTCTTTTTCTTGTGTGATTACTTCTTTCTCTCGTGTGATTACACTTGTGATTATCACAAAGCATAATGTTTTCATGATATTGTCAATTGTGTTCCATGCAAAAAGAAATAAGAATGTTAAATCTTCTACCTTAAGGTCTATCTTTTGATACGCAGATAAGGCCTCGGATTTAACAAATTAAGAAACTAAAACAAGTTGAAATTATATAACCCAACAACAATCAGGTCGGTACTCCCGTACACACAGAGAAAGTACGATGAGTTATATGAAACACCAAAGAAAATAAAGCAGAACGCCAAACGAACAATAATCAGGTCGATCTTTCGATACGTAGAGAAAGTCCGATCGTTTGACAAAATAAAGAAAATCAAACAAGTTTAAATCTTTCCAAAATGAACACTTGTATACACAGTGACTTCTCATTTTGTTTTTCACACTTATTTTTCTATTTTTGTCATTAAATACACTTCAAGATGTTATCCACATGGTCAAGCATTAGTATTTAGTGTATATCACATCTGAATACTTTCTGATTTGCCGAGTCTACCAAGCAAATCAAACAATGATCTTATGGCTCTTACATCTACACTATCCATGATTCAGATACATAAGCCAATGCACCATCATTTCCCAATGATCAATTTCTCAAAATTTTATATATTTTGCATGTATTCACCTTCATTGTATATTTTGCAGGTATTCATATTCTTCTCATAACATGCATTTTCTCAATTTCTCCCCGAACATGCAATTCTCCCCCTTAAAATGAAAAAAAATCTATTTTTGGATTTTTCATTTCACAAAAACAAGACTCTATTTTTGGCTTTTGACAATTTTCTTTTTTCAAACAAAACAAACGAAATGTGACAAAAGAAAATTGATCAACCAACATGAATACCTTGCATGTTAAAATTTCAGAAAACTTGTATATTAGTCAGATATAGCATGAAATTTAAGTTAAGTGGTATACTCCTCCATCAATAACTTTTCAATCATCGATAGCTCTTCTAGAAGTACCTACACACTAGTCAAAGTGATTAGTTTATAAACGACCCGAAGGGAAGTGCTTCTGGTCGACCAGTGTCCTGGTTTTGCTTTGAAACCACCTTAGGTTTCCATTGCTGTTGTTGTTTTAATAACTCAGTTTTTGATGAATCATGCACAGGTGACTGTGATGAAGAACCTACATTTTGTACCTTTTGAAAACTGGGAACAAAACGTTTTTGTTTTAGAAAGAATGTAGTCTCACATTCATCAAAAACTTTTCCTTGTTCATCAAAGAACTTTGATTTGGCAGGTTTACCAAAAACTTTGACCTTTTGAGATCTCTGAGTTGAATCAGCAGGAATTGGACAATCTTTTGCCATATGCCCTTTTTGACAGCAAATATAGCATAAGCGGTCAGCTTTGTCCCACCTTTTAGGTGCCTGCATTGATTCACAAACATGAATATCTCTAATATGATCAAAGGAAGAATCATAAACCTAATATCTGTGATCATGAACCCATTTGGATGTTGGGCTTTTAGAGTTAGAACCATCAGAAGATAATTTTGCATGTTGATTCTCCTTGATCTTTGAAACACCCTCTTTCACAAAAACTTCAGAAATCTTCTAAGCATCTATGCAGTGAAGTGGAAGTTCTTTATCAGAGAAAATTTGTTCCGAACCCTTGAGTTTGAAAAACCGTTCGGGTTGAACCTTCTCAGCCTTGACGACCTCCTTCTTCACTTGCTTTAGTTGCAGTTTCTTCAGATTTTGTGTTTTTGAAGCTGGAACCGCCTCAGCTTGAACATTCAGTGCTTGAAAACCTAATCCAACATTCTTGCCAGAAAGCTTTTCCTCAGAATTAAATGATCTATGCCCATTCTTCGCCAATCTAGAAAATACAGCTTTGACTTCATTCACATTCTTTTGCTCATAGAGTATCGTCTCATCAAAATCAGGTTGAGATCGAGTCTTCTCACTAGATGTAGCTGATTTCTCATGTTCTGGTGATGTTGAACCTAATACAAATGTTGTAACCTTAGGAACTTCAACCTGCTTGTTCTTCTTCTTGCCTTTCTTCTTATTCTTCTTCTTTTTCATAACCTTCTCTTCTTCTGTAGTTGATGATGAAAACTTTGAATAATCATCTTCGTCAACCTTTTCTTGCACCTCTTTGACCGCTTCTTTGATATTATCTAGGGGTGATGCGGTTTTGTCAAACATCTTTTCAAAATTTGCATCATTCGCTAAAAAGCTTGTGAACAATTGTGAATTTGTGACATTATTCAGCAATCGATTAGCATCAATTACTTGAATCTTCAAGTCGGAAATTTTCTGCTTAGCTTCCTCTAACTCCTTGTAAGTAGCTATCAATCTCTTTGCAACCTTATGGGTCTCAAATATTTGTAGCTGAAGATTATCGAGCCCATCAAACAATTCTTTCTTCAATTTGTCCTCATTTCGTTTTTGAATATCCAGATTCGCAGTGTGAACTCTATTGACACTGACCAACTCACGCTTCTCATCTAACAACTTTTCCATGTCATCTTGATAAGCTTCAATTTTAGCAACATACTCTTCAGAGTTCTTTGTAAGCAAATCAAGTGTTATTTTTGATTTATCAAACAGATTTTGAAAATCATTAGCAGCATCTTCAGCTTCATCCTTCCATTTCTTAACGTCTTGAACCAATTCCTCCTTTTCTTCCAGTAACTTTACAATCTTTTCTTCATAATCCTTTCCATCCCTTTTAGATATTTCCAAAACGTCATTTAGCAATTTGACCTTCTTTATCAAAGACTCATTTTTCACCTCTAACTCCTGTTCATGTTCCTTTGAAACCTCCAAATCTGATTTGACCAATTTAAGTTCAGCAGTGAACATTCTGACTTCTTCCCCCAAAGATTCATTTTCTTTCATCAAACCTTTAATTTTGGATTCAAACTTTTCAGCTTCAGCAGCTTCATACGAACTAGAATCATAATATTATTCATCTTGCTCATGTGTGACAATCAAAGCAGATGTATCAAAGTGTTTGCCCCAATCATAAACACCATCATTCTGAACTGTTAAAGCTGCTGTCTTATTTGTGTTATTTGAAGATGGTTAAGAACCATATGTAGCTTTTGAAGTTGTCTTATGAATATGAGATTGCTAACATTCCCTAGCAAAATGTCCAAGATTTGAACATTTGTAACATTTGTAACATTTGATCTTGTCACACCCCGACCGACGGCGGAATATGTCGTGGCGCGAAGATTGTCCAGATGCACACAACACTAATTCGAGTTACGATATTCTTAATTAATCCCATTTCCATAAACATAGAATAAAGCATAAGCAAGTCATGATTCAAGGTTACAATTCAAAACATAACATCCAAACTAATAATCCAAAAGTCTAATTTGTATTTAATAAGGTCGTCTAAGTCCCATGCAACCCTATGATGGCGGAAGTGATAGAATCAAACAGCAGCACCTACAACATGTTTAACATAAAGGTCAACTACAAGAGTTGGTGAGTAAACATAGGTTTATCGATAGTGTATGATTAAAATAAGTGAGATCCGTTAGTAATGTAAGTCCATATGCGATAAACGAGTAATGAATATATCAGATAAGAGCGTAATCAAACCCTAACATTAAGGTTTCCAATCACAAGGCGCCCAGGCCAATAGATCTATCACCGTAACCCCGACATTTTTAGTGTTAATAACTACACGTAGAGTATGAGTATGAGTATGAGCACAATCCACATATAACACACAAGTCTAACACATAAGATCATACAATACGAGCACAGAATCGCATATAGATTGAATAAATATTTATCGAGTAAGAGTTTGATACGTCACATATTGCACCCCAAAACAATAAAGTAAAAAGGGTCTATGAATACACACCTCGCGGGTGAGTTGAGATGAAAGAATACGATAGTGATGCACGAAAATCACGTCCGGAGATCACCTTGACGATTGACCGAGATCGAGCCAAAAACAGATAGATAAAAGAGTAAAGTGATAACTGTGACTTAACACGACACGACATGACACAACCAATCACGACTCATTGGTGTTTTACTTAAGTGATAGTGTACGGGCTTAGTTTGGTTTCAAGTCTATGCCCTAAGTAAGGTTGGATGGTCCTAATCTAGCAAACTAGCATGGAAGTCAAACTAGGTCAACAAAAGTCAGTTTCCATGGTAACAATTCAAGGTATTTCACATATTTATCATACAAGATCAGATCTAACATAATCTATTATAGATTTTATAGATCTACTTGAATCTATCATGAACCTAGCTAAATATAGCATAATACTCAACTTTTGGTCATAAAACAAACCCTATTAAGCATACATGAGTGGAACTATCATTTAAACATATAAAAGTTCATGATTTGTTGGTCTCACATACAGATCTAACTTCACATGCCAAGAATATTATAGATCTAAACATGTTAGGAGGTAAAAATGTCATTTTGAAGTTTATGACACACAATTCTAACCCTAGGTGACACACATGTTGAGATCTAGCCATTTTATCATGTGAAACCCAACCTTGATGATCATAACACATGGATCTGGTCATAAACATTCATGAGGTAAATCAAGTTCATTTGAAACATAAAAATGGAATCTTGATGAGAAAAATTCCTAGATCTAGCCTTAGATGACATGCTTTTCATAGATCTAGTCATGTTCTAACATAAAGGTGCAATCTTGATGACATTTGACATGGATTTTGGTACATAAGAGCATGCAAGATCAGATCTAATCAATGTCCAACATAAAAATAAAGTCTTGATGCATAAAACCCTAGATCTATACCATAAAAGCATGCATAATCATAGATCTAAGCCAAAAACACAATAAAGTTACAATCTTGGACCAAGAAATCATTAGATCTAGATGAAGAGATGATTTAGAACATAGATCTAACCCTATGAAGTCATAAAGGACAGATCTTGATAAAACGGGATGCGGATCAACACTTACCGGTAAACCAAAAAGATGACGAAAAGGGGTGAAGAGGGAGGATCCAAGCTTCAATCTTCAAATATGGTATTAGGATTTGTTTAAAGGATTTCCAAAGGTTTTGGGACGTTTTAGAGATGATGGGGGCTGAAAGTGGGGAGCATGGAGGCTAATGATGCTTAAATAGTGGGATAATTAGGGTTTCTGCCAAAAATGGTCTGGGGCGTACTGCCCTGAATTTATACACTTGGGGCGTACCACCCCAAAGTGGCAGTCCGGTTCTTAATTATCGATTTCCCGATTCTGGTGCTCGGTTCTTCGTTTTTTGATGTTTTCGAGTCCCGTTTTCTCCCAAATCACCCAATTAATGGTCCCAACATGTTCATTACAAAAAATCCACTCAAAATGATATCAAATATGTCACATAACTCAAATGTCGGCACAAATTAGGTCAAAACATGCAATTTTGGTCGGTTTTGCCGTACGTATCACTTTTAAGCAATTCACCTACGATTTGTGACTCGATCAAGTGCGTGATGACTCGTGACATTATGTGTGATCATATGTGACTATAAGACTCATAAATATGACAAATCTGATATTCAATACTAAAAAACGTGATCTCCCGGTTAAAATCGAAATCGCGCGGGATTTACCGATCTTTCACCGATTGCGTTCTAAACTTCAAATTCTTACACGTCCACACCTATATTCACTTGTATGCTTAACTAGTATCACATACAAGTCTCATACATGCTCGGATTGCTTGAATTCCCGATTAAATGTAATTGTCGGTGTATTCGCGGTAAAATCCAAGATAGTGGCAAACTGAATTGCAAATCAATTAGTGAATATAATAGCGAATCCAATTTCATGAAATTAGATATAAAACATCATAATTAAACATTATTCCTCATTCTATTATCAATCATAGGTTTCGGGTTACAAACGGATCAAAATGAATAACTGAAAATCAGAGATGTTACAGATCTTAGATTTGTCAAATCCCAACTTGTCATCAAAAGCTTGTTTTCCAGCTTTCTTGTAATACCTTTGTGTTCTCTGTGTTACATAGCCAATTTCCATGCCATATCCATTTCATTTAAGTGATCATCGTCAATTTCATTTAAATCATCTTTCATTAGTTGCGCCTTGCTAATATCATTAATAAACATTCCAAATGAGGATGAAAAGAGAGCAGAAACCAACTTGGCACAATCATCAACCGATTTGACAGAAAACACATTTTGATTTGATGACTCTGGAATTGTAAAGTTACAACCTCTTGATGAATGAGTATCACCCGAAAGTCCAGACATATTTCCAATAAAAGCAGTAGTCGGAGCTGAACTAAGACTTGGTTTAGCCTTAGCAGTGATACTAGCAGTATTTTCACCATGATACAACTCTGGATTTTTCAATTTAGCCGTTGATTTGTTAGAATTCATCATTTCCATCTTACAGGCATGAAGTTTACCAGTTAGATCATGAAACGTTAATGTGGAAAATTCTTTGTCATGTGTAAGCAACAACACATAATTTTCCCATTTTTCTGGTAAAGCCTCAATTATTTTCTCTTTCAATTCTTCATCCATTTTCTCAATCCCCACAATCTTCAATTCACTAATTAGATGTGACAATCTTGATACAAGAGCCATGATGTTTTCATTCTCGTAATGCTAGAAGTTATCAAATTCCTTGTTTATCACCTTCTTCTGACTTTTATTGTATTGATCATTTCCTTCACACCTTGCTGATAAAACATCCCAACTAAATTGATGTAACAACTCAGTGGGTAATGCCATCGTAAGATAACCAAAAGCTTTATGTTCAAGCTCATATAGTTTCCTTTCAGCATGATCAAACGTATGAACTTCTTTGAAATCCCCTTGATTAGTTGGATGTGTGTAAAGCTTCTTAATCGGAATCCACAAATCGATATCATTCGTGCTTATGTAAGCAAAAAATCATTGCTTCCAATTTTGATAATATTCCAGTTTTAACAACTTGGGAACTTTCTGACTTGTTCCAATTTCGTTATCAAAGTTTAACACGGTTTGCATCGCATTTTGCATAGCGACAAAAGCTTGGAAATCCGACATCTTTTCCGAAATATGATGTTCCAAAAACTTTGAACTAAAAAACGAGGGTCTTAAAAGTAGATTTTGGGTACCAAAACAGAGGGTACTGGCCATTAGGCCAATAAAAGTGTAGATCTCTTCAAGAAGGTCGTTTTGGCTGGTATTGGGTTCTGTAACTCTTAATGGTTCTCAAGTTACGTCAGTTTCTGTGAAACAACTAAAAAATCCCAATTTTAGCCGAACCAGATCCAAACCCAAAAATCTTATCTGAACAGAAGCCGAACTCTTCCGAACTTAATCCACAACTGAACTTAAACGAACTTGGGTGAACTCAGGTTCGGATGAGGCGAACAGAACTTCGAACAAGGCGAACGGAACCTCTTAACCAAACTTGAACGAACTTGGGCGAACTCAGGTTTGGAGTAGTTACTAAGGCGAACTCAGGTTCGGACGACGGTTATTTCCGAACTGAAAGTTCTTCAATCGAACATAACCATTTTTCGCTCAAAACGCTCAATTTGGGACAGATTTTATGAAATTTTTAGCAGTAGACCAGGAAATATGATGAGGAATGATTTTTTAGGAACACATTTTGCACCAAAAATGATTGAAATCTTACAAAAACGCTCCAAATATTTGAAAAATTCGAAAATAGCAACCATAGATCAGTATAATGAACCAGAAAGCTCTGATACCACTTGAAAGTTCGTGAGCATCGGATCTTCTACTCAATCTAGCTATATCGAACGAAAAACATAATTCACCGATTGTTTTATTGATTTAAAAGAACAATTACATTCAGTAAAACACTCAGATACAGACTAAGAGAATACATCGTGAAAACACACACTTAAGCTATGATCTCACTCCCTTAGTCCTCGATTACAAAGCCAATCATTCTATTTATATACCACCAGGCGAACTGCAGGCAAACTGCAGTTCGCCTAGATCCGAACCTGGGTTTGGATCTAGTTCGCCCAACAGCATGTCTTGACTTTGTCTTGAATCTTCACACTGATACTTCACACGACATCTTCTGATTAGATACTTCACACGACGACCGGATTACGTATCAACATAATCCTTCTCATGAGTCTTCAGTTTTCGAGAGACATAGGCGATTACTTTTTCTCGCTGCATTAGCATGTATCCCAAACCTTGATGTGAAGCATCACTATAAAATCTTCGATTCCGTTAGGTAAGGATTGGATCGGCGCGTTGCAAAGGTTTTTGCTTTAACAACTGGAAGGCTCCTTTAGTCTTGGCATCTCAAATGAGCTTCTTACCTTTCCAATTTAAAGTGGTCAGAGGCTGGGCTATCTTTGACAACTTCTCAATGAATCGGCGATAATAGCCAGCGAGACCTAAGAATTGTCGAATATCTGATGGAGTCGTGGGAGTACTCCAATTATTAACAGGTTCAACTTTAGATAGATCAACATGAATACCTTTATCGTTGATCACATGACGCAGGAAATGGACCTCGCGAATCCAAAAGTCGTATTTGGAAAACTTCGCGTACAATTCCTCTTTCTTCAGCAACTCTAGGATAAGTCTCGGATGTTGCTCGTGTTCCTTCTTACTATGGGAGTAGATTAGAACATCATTGATGAACATGATAACAAATTTATCCAGATAAGGTTTGCACACGCGGTTCATTAGGTCCGTGAACACTACTGGTGTGTTGGTCAAACTAAATGGCACAACAAGAAACTCGTAATGGCCATGGCGTGTTATGAACGCTATCTTCAAAACATCTTCATCTCTAACTTAGAACTAATGATAGCCTGATCTAAGGTCGATATTAGAGTAGACACTTGACCCTTGAAGCTGATCGAATAAATCGTCGATCTTCAAGAGCGGATAGCGGTTCTTCATCGTCAGCTTGTTCGATTATCTGTAATCGATACCTATCCAAAATGTTTCATCTTTCTTCTTTACGAACAACACCGGAGCACCCCAAGGAGAGTGACTTGGCCGGATGAAATCCTTATCTAACAAATCTTGTATTGGATGATATAACTCTTGTACCTCGGACAACACAAGAAGGTAAGGGGATTTGTCAACGAGGGCGAATCCACGTGTTAAGTCGATGCGAAATTGTACTTGATGAGGCGATGGCAAGCCAGGTAAGTCTTTAGGAGAGACTTCTATGATTTCACAGACCGCTGGAACGTCTTCAATATGCTTCGCTTTTGGCTTCTTCTCCGTGAGGTGAGATGGAATGGCATGACATCCTTTCTGAAGAAAGTTTTGGGTCTTCATGCAAGATATGACATTGAGTTGGGCTTCATTCCTTTCGCCTTACACGTTAAGTGTGTTGTCATTTGTCAGTGGTATTCTGACTATCTTCTCGTGAAAATGATATCCGCATGGTTCTTTGATAACCAATCCATTCTAACGACAAACCTCAACACTTCCTAATTCGACATGTATTAGATCAATGTCGAACGTATGCTCCAAAAACTCAACCGAACATCCTTTATAAATTTCTCTAGTTTCTATCACCATTAGCTAATTCTATGGTAAACTTAGGGTCTAAGGAAACAAAGGCAATTTCAAGTGATTGACTAAATCAGTAGACACGATGCTTCTATCGGCACCAGCATAGAAGCATAGTGGTTATTCAGTAGAAACTTACCCGCTACTGTGTTAGGGTGAAAACGGGTATTTTTCTGCATTGATGACAAATGCTCTTCCATTTTGCCTGGTTGGGAGTCTAGTTCTTCAGCTTGGGGCAATCTCGCACGATGTGTCCCTTGGCTTTGCAATGCCCTCAATAGACGTTCCCATAATCCAAGGTATGATGAAGGTTGCACTTGCTATGTAACAAGGTAGTTTACTGGAGTAACCAGTCTTTCTTGACTCGTGAACAGGTGCAGTGGTAGCATAGACCTTCATTGGCTCCAGATTCTTCTCGAGAACCCTCTCGTGAACAGGTGCAAATGGTACTTGTAGAGCGGGCTATAGTTCATGTTTTCTACATGACGCAACCTATTTCACTATAGCCATGACTCTGATATCAAACTGTCACACCCTGAACTTTAGGGAACGGAGGCATGTGACGTCATGGGATCATAGTCATGGATACATAGAACGACCTCTATCAGATTAGTATACGTTTGAAAAACCAAATATGTCATCAAAGTTGCAGCAGAAATATGTTAAGATGGCGTTGTTTACAATACTGAAAGAGAAGTAGTTCAACAATATTAAGATAGGAAATATGATAAAATAGTTAAGTCTTGAAATCGTGACCAAGGATATAAAAGGCAATTGTTTCATATGTTATTTTATGATAATGAATGAGACTATGACTCCAAGATGCAGGCCCTAAGGTTTGACGTCCCATTTGCATACAGTCTGGCTTGGTTACCTGAGAAATACATGAGTTTAAAAGGTTAACGTAATGTTGGTGAGTTCAAAGGTTTAGGACTCTACAAAATGTTTGTAAAACAGTTGAAGGTGTACAAGATATTATAATGGTTACCCGTCGTTGCATTGATCTATCTACACATTGATTTCAAACAATAATAGATTTACCCACCTATGGCATATTCCCCAAGAAATACCAATGGCATAGAATAACTGACATGTACCCGTGATTGTTACCGCAAAGTCGGAATTGGAGCTACTAATTAGGGTAGGGTTCTCAACCCAATTAGATCTATTCACTAGTTATTGTATTATTACAGGAAGTAATCAAAATTAATTGATGGTGGGATTTGTAGCAATATGTTATGTGACAAATTACCACGAAAGGGATATGAAAGAACAAATAATCAATAAGGCGTAACGGTTTTCCCATAATATCAAGTAATAAGATTTGTTTGATAATGATTTCTCCTCCATAGTATTTAAACAGTTTTAAATGAAAGGGGCTGTAAAACGCGTATTCGATCTTGCTAGTGCATTATTACATTCGGATTCGGACACACAAGGTAAATAATCTTCTTTATATTGATCACAGCTTGTAAACAGAGAGAATACTGAGTATACAGGTTACACCATGTAAAACACACACTTAAGAAAGCTCAGACCTCACTCTCTCTCTCTGAATCAAACTGAAACCTATATATAGAGACTGACCAGCGGACCAACTTACCAGCGTATCAGGTGGTCCGGCGTACCACCTGATCCGCCACTGATCCGCTGGATCTATAAAACACAAACATATAAGTTTACATATTCAAACTATCAAGACCTAGCACTAGACAACACAAAATGCTCTAACAAACTCCCCCTTGTCTTGTGCTAGTCTTCAGAAGCTTTTGACTCTGTCTTCTTCAAATCCCGTCTTCTGTTATTTCCAGCATGAATCCCACCACCAAAACACACATTTATCACCTTCTGAAATTGCATTGCTTGATCACAACATTCAGGCTTGTAGAGAATCTTGTTAGAATGCAGCTTTTCAATATCATTCTTTGACAGATTTATCAATGACATCGGGTCATAGATTCTCACAACCTTGTTGTCTTCTTTGATCACAATTACAGCTTCACCAGAAACCTCATCATAATACCACCACCTCAAAGTCTTGATGAAATCTTGTTCAAGCCTTTTCAAAGGTATCTTCTTGAGCTGAACATGCTTCTTATATTTTAGAATTACTACTGGTCTGCCTGTGACAGGATGAATGTTTGTTGAATGCTCAGAGTAAGTTGGTCTTTGAGGAGTCAAAAACCTGAATCTTTCTTGACATTCTTCAATTAACTTCTCTTTGAACACAGCAGCCAAAAGATTTCCTCCAGGATTCAAAAATGGACTTCTAGACAAGTCCCTCACATCATAAACAGGTAATGTGTTGAACCTTGAAGCATTCTTCAGATATATAATCCCAAACTCCTTTTTTATGGTATAGCATTTGAGTTCAGAATCAAACATCCAGCTTATAATCTTTCCAGAAGCTTGTCTTCCTTTTCTGTCAAAAAACCTTTTCTGATCAACAATTTTTGTAGATTTTTCAACTTGAACTGGAACTGGAAGCTTCTTTGCTCGTTGTTCTTTTAACCAAGCTTCAAATAACAGCTTCTTTTCTTCTTCTTCAGACATATTAACAGACTCAGCTGTTTCAGGTTGTTCTGAAGGTTTCTCTGTTTCAGTCTTCTCTTCACTGTCTTTTCCAAAGAAATTAAAACCTTCAGTATAGTCATTCTCAGAAAAATTCCCATACATCGTTGGATCATTGGGATATTCTTCAGCCGTCATATCTTCCACTTCTACATGTTCATCTTCAAACACCACTTCTTCTTCTGAATCATCTTCCTGATATGGCTCAGCAACTGGCACCTTATCAACATCATCCACATTTAAAGCAAATATGGCTGCCAGCTGCTCTTTAGAGAAAGGATTAACCAACTCACCCTCTTTCATGTCAACCCTTGATATCGGAGTCACATCATATATCTCTTTGTCTGTAGACTCCCCCTGAGATGTCGTAGCTGTACCAGCAGCAGCAGATGATGTTCCTGCCGCATCAGTACCAGTACCAGAACCACCAGCACCACCTTCAGGATTATCAGGATCATCGTTTAAAAATTTCATAACATCATCATCTTCTTTACAAGTTTCCTCAGGATTCGGCCTTTTCTCCCCCTGAGCAGATAAAGCAGTAAGCATCTGCTTAAGCTGCTCACCCATAGTCAAAGATAATTTCTTCAATTCAGGAATTTCCCGATCTTTAGCTTCATCCTGGGCTTTTAATCTTGCAAGTTCTTTTGCATGAGATTGATCTCTGCCAACTAACTCTTTACACAAATTTTTCAGCCCAGCAATCTCTTCAGCTTGCAACTTGTTTGCATGTTCTACTCTTTCAAATCTGGCTTGAAACAATGCAAGCTTTAAATCAGTAGAAGAAATAGTGGAAGTAGTTGAAGAAGTAGAAGCAGAAACAGTAGTAGACGGTCTTTTAATCGTCAACTTTCTGATTAGAGGTTGTTGTGAACTTTGAACATCAGCTGTTTTGGTGGTTGGTTGACTTGGGATTGAAGACGACGGAGTCACCTTTTGTTTCTTGCTAGGAGGACTTTGCCTAGATTTTCTGGCATCAGCAAAAAATGAACCAGGCTTTACTCCTTTATACCCAACATCCACAGTCTTCAAACGTTTGCTAGAAGCAACTGCAGGAGCTTTGCCTTTATCTACAGACTTTGACTTTGAAATAGGCTCCTCCATACTAGGAGTATAAGATGGATCATTTTCAGTATCATCAGCCTGTTTAGTTCTAGACTCAAAGACAGAGGTATCTTGATTTTGAGATTTTAGATAAGCAATTTGAGCCTTAGAACCTCTCTTTACAGGAATTTCTCTTGTATTGTGCAAAATGGTAACATATTCACCAGAGTCTGATTCAGTTTCAGACGAACTACCAATAACATCATCTGGAACATTCACCCGTTCAGACTCATTGACAGCTGCAGAAGTAACTTGCTCTGGATTTTGATGTTGCTGAACAGGTTCTTGCACAACAGGTTGTTGCACAACAGGTTCTTGATTAGCCGGTTGCTCAATATCATCTTCAACAATCACAGTCGGAAAGCCATTATCATCATAGTGTAGTTCATCATCAGAACTGTCAGAATGTTTAGCAGCACCATTCTCTGGAGCTCTATAATCAGGATTAGCAAGATGACCAATCAACCGTTTAGTTGGTGGAGCAACGGCATTTCCCTTTCGCTTGTAGTACACTGGAATCTTTCCAACAGCTACTCTATTCATGTGCTTCATATCAATAATAGCAGCAGCATTCTTTGGAAGGTTCGGATGCATATCATTCAAGATCATCTGTAAAAATCTCGGATACATGATGCTCCGCACTTGTTTTACCAGAATATTCTCTCTCATGTAGTTAAAGATCCAACCAGAAAAGTTGAATTCTCTGTTCAGCACCAATGCACAAAAGAAAGAAAGCACCTTCAAATCAAACTCTTCTTGACCTCTTGTTCTGTTTCCAAAACACTTAATAATAACGTGCATCAAGTATTTATAAGGAGGACTCAGATTTGCTTTAAGGTACCATGGAACATACAATTGTCCATCATACTTAATTCTTTTTAACAAAGCTACCAAATCCTCTTCAGGAAATTCAATTGGATAAGTAGCTTGATCATTTAATCGTAGAACTCTCCGCACATCATCTTCAGAAATAAGTACATCAGTGTCAAGTATCTTTGCACGTATTACTGAAGGAGTCACCGAACAATCTACTTGTGCTGAATTCCAGAACATGACTAACAAGTCTTTATACGGCGGACATTCATGAGTAGCAGCAAAAAATATCCTCGATCGTCGGATGAACTCAAAAATGTTAAGAAAATGTGGCCTCCATTTTTCTGCAACATCAAGAAAAGCACACACATTTTGTTCTCCAATTGATTTAAAATCCGCCATTTCTGTTCACGTCAACAAAACAAACTGTCATTAAAATCAGTTAATATAATCAAAATTTTCAATGACAATCTCTGATATTAAGTAAATCGCTCAAACGAATAACTTTTGAAAATTTTTATGAGCGGATCAACCACGGATCAGATTTGTGCATCCGGATCACCTGGTCCGGCGGACCAGTTGCGGATCACATTATTCAGCAGATCACTTGATCCGGCGGATCACTTGATCCGGCGGATCAAATTCGTTGACTGCGGATCAGATTGGTCAACATCTCCGGATCAGTTTGAAAATCTGGTCCGGCGGATCAATTGATCCGGCGGACGAACAGTTTATCGAACAGTCACTTTGAATTTTATGCACTTTTGAAGTGTTTGTTTTGGAATCCAAGAACAAGAGTTCAATCTAGAGAGTATTGCGACTCTCACAATGTGTTTTATACACATAAACATCGGTTAAAACCGGTTAAACAAGCATCAAGCAATTTTTCTCAAAAAACCGAGACTTTAAACCTCAATTTTAATCCTAATCAGACAACCATTTCAGAAATTAAAACCATCAACCTGTGCGCAATCAATCAACCTACCTGTAGCAACAAAAATTTCGGGCAGAGCTTCGTTAACGACTGAGAAATCAAGAAAAATATGAATGCAAGGGTTTTTGAGGGTTTCTATGTTAAATGTAAGTGATCCGCGAGTTATGAACTCTCGCGGATCAGATTCGCCATTTATACCCATTTTGATCCGCCGGCGGATCATCTGGTCCGCCGGATCAGAAAAAGACCACATTGCCCTTTATCATCAAATTTCTCATTTTTCATTAACAACGTGCAACTTCTTCAATTTCAAACATGGTAATCTGATTTAGCATCGATTATGGTTCATCACACAACAGATTGTCGATTCGGAAATTCAGTTGATCTAAAATAAAGCAAAAAGAAAATCTTTTTGAATTTTAACAAATTTATATCAAAACACACTAAAATCTTTTTGATTTTTCAAACTTATGCTAAAACACACCTAAAATCTTTTTGATATTTTCTGAAGAACAAAAATAACAGAAATCAGACAATTAACTATCATAATTTATGTTTTTGTGAGAAAGATCGCAACATGAGATCATATCAGTGAGATGCACTTAACACACTTCAATTTCAACCTAATCAGCATGCAAATCAAGTTGTCCACGAATACAACACATAATGTTTATTTCAGCCAATTCAAATCAATTTTTACAGTTTTCTGATATGCATTAGGTATGTTTATCAAGTACATAAATCATGGCACCCACAAACTCAAGTAATTGATAATCTGATTTATTCTATTTTTGATTTTTCACTGATTCATCACAGAATCTATTTACAGAGATAATCGGTTCATAGTGTTTCATGCAAAAAGAAAGCAGAACCCTAAACAAACAACAATCAGGTCGGCTGGTAGGCGCGCAGAGAAAGTCCGATTGTTTAGGAAAATAAGAAATAGAAAATAAAGCAGAAAGCGTATAATCCAACAACAATCAGGTCGATCTTTCGATACGCAGAGAAAGTCCGATGGATTATACTAAACACCAAGAAAATAAAGCAGAACGTCAAACGAACAACAATCAGGTCGATCTTTCATTACGCAGAGAAAGTCCGATCGTTTGACAAAATAAAGAAAATAAAACAAGTTTAAATCTTTCAAAATAAAGCAAGCATACATCAGAACATCTCTTTATTCTGTTTTTGGTATATTCTCATCTTATTCAAGCCAGATTTACACAGTACCCATCACGATGTGTAACCACAATTATCAAGCAGGCATTATCTTTATATCATACTCACATATATCAGACTACTTAGCACATTCAATCAAAACAAACAAGTACCTACAGCCTTTCTTTCTACTCTATCCATGGCAGATAACGTATGCTGATGTACCATCATTTCTCACAAGGTCGGATCAAAATTTCTCAATTTTAATTTTTCAATTTTTATGTTTTAGCTTTTTAAATTTTTTATGCTTTTTCCTTTTTCAATACAGAAAATACACTATTTTTGTATTTTTCAATTATGCTCCCCCTAAAAAGCAGAAAACAAAAAAGAAAAACACAAAAACGATCAACTGAACCAGATCAAATAGCAGTTAAGCGAGTAACCCCATTGATTTTCAATAAAAATTAAAAGCGAACTTTATCAAATGCTTTTGTAAACAAGTCAGCTCTTTGAAAATCAGTGTGAATTTTCTGCAAATCCGTGTGAAAGCAGAAACAATCACTATTTTTGTATTTTTCATATTTCTCCCCCTAAAAAGCAGAAACAATCAACAGAAAAATAAAACGAAAAGCAAAAACGATCAACTGAACCAAATCATGTGAAATTTAACTTAGTGATCCCATTGATTTTCAACAAAAATTGGAACCGAGATTTATCAAAAGCTTTTGTAAACAAATCAGCTCGCTGAAAATCCGTGTGAATTTTCTGCAAATCAATTAGTTTCTTTTCAAAGCAATCACGGATAAAGTGATATCGAATCTCAATGTGTTTAGTTTTAGAATGCTGAACTGGGTTTTTAGTGATGGATATGGCAGCCGAGTTATCAATATAAATCGGAGTAGTAAGAAAATTCAAACCATAGTCGCGTAACTGCTGTTGTATCCACAAAACTTGTGAACAGCAACTAGAAGCAGCCACATATTCCGCCTCTGCCGTAGACGTTGCAACCGAAGTTTGCTTTTTTGCATTGCCACGACACCAGTCGTTCTCCCAAAAATTTACATCCTGCGGTTGTAGATTTGAAATTGATTTTACAGCCACCATAGTCGGAGTCAGAATATGCTGATAACTCGAACTTATTATCATTAGGATACCAGATCCCCAGATCCGGATTACCCTTCAAATAAGCAAAAATCTTCTTTACTGCCATCAAATGAGAAGCCTTTGGAGCTGCCTGATACCTAGCACACAAGCACACAGCAAACATTATATCAGGACGAGATGCAGTTAAGTACATAAGCGAACCAATCATAGCCCTAAACAATGTGGGATCAATAGATTCACCAGTCTCATCTGGTGCTAACCCATGTGAAACCTGGATTGGTGTACTAGGAACCCAAACATCACCAATCTTGAACCTTGCCAAAATATCAGAAACATATTTGGTTTGGTGTAAGAATATGCCTTTGGCCGATTGATGAACTTGAAGACCTAAAAAGAACCCCATCTCGCCCATAGAACTCATTTCAAACTTTGTTTGCATCACACGTTCAAAATCCTTGCATAACGCGTCATTTGTGCTTCCAAAAATAATATCGTCCACATAGACTTGGACAAGCAACAGATCCTTTCCAAACTTCTTCGAAAACAGCGTACAATCCACCTTTCCTCGCCGAAAACCGTTTTCCAGCAGGTGTGTAGATAAAGTTTCATACCAAGCTCTCGGGGCTTGATGCAATCCATATAACGCCTTGTCTAACTTGTACACCTTGTTTGGATAATCTGGATCATAAAAACCAGGCGGCTGCTTCACATACACTTCCTCACGAATCAACCCATTAAGAAATGCACTCTTGACATCCATTCGATACACTTTGAAACCATGATATGCCGCGAAAGCTAAAAAGATTCTGATAGCCTCGATCCTTGCAACAGGAGCATAAACTTCATTGAAATCAACGCCTTCAATCTGTGAGAAACCCTGAACCACCAATCGAGCCTTGTTTCTAACAATTATGCCTCGATCATCTTTCTTGCATTTAAATACCCATTTAGTGCCACATGGTTCTTTGGAATTAGCGGGTAAATCCACGAGATGCCATACACCCAATTTCTGAAATTGCTGCAACTCTTCTTGCATAGCCTCAACCCAAGACGCATCTTCCAACGCCTGATTGACATTGGTTGGTTCAACTTGAGACAGAAAACATGAATGAAACACGTCATTCTGAACTCCTGAATCCCTGATTTCAGCAATCAAAGCATCAACAGAATCTGCTAGTTGATTACATGTGCGAACTCCAGAACTCGGATCACCAATGATATTCTCTTGAGGATGAATGGTGTGTATCCTCAAAGTAGTTGAATCAGCAACAGAAATATCATCTGCCAAATTATTAGGTAAACTTGCATCTGCTTCTTCCATACTTGAAAGATCATCTAACGGTAAAGAACCTTGTACCGAAGAACTTGTACTTGGTAACAAAATTGGATCGTCAACAGGTGTTGACTCGGCTTCATGATACGAACTTTCATCATCATCGCCAGACGAACTCATTGTTTCTAAACTAGAAACATCCTGACTAGACGAAGTAGAGACAGATGAAGTAGGAAGCTTAGGAATCCATGACCCGGAACCAGGAGTAGACAATGTATACATGATAGCAGCAGATAGGATTTCAGACTCATCTTCTTTATCAGATCCCTGATGTGTAGCCGAGAACGAATCAACAAAAGAATTATAATCAAAAGCTTGAGAATCAACCGATTTAGGTTGTAGAAAAGTATGTCGATGACAATCCACATTCATATGATTCTCAATGGTCTTGGAAGATGTAAAATAAACCCTTTTCATTGGATGATGATATCCAACGAAAATGCCTTCAACAACTTTAGCATCAAACTTACCACCTTCCTTGAGAACCGTACATGAACACCCAAATGGTTCCAAGAAATTCAAATTTGGCTTTCGACCTCTGAGCAATTCATAACTTGTCTTGTTAAATCTTTTAACGATCATAACACGATTGAGCACATAACATGCAGTATGCACAGCTTCAGACCAAAACTTAATTGGTAAATGTGCATCCGCCAGCATCGTTCGAGCCGTTTCAATCAATGTTCGATTCTTTCGTTCAGCTACCCCATTTTGTTGTGGAGTATACGGCGCACTGAATTCATGATAAATTCCAAACGAACCACAAAAATCCTTCATTTTGGCATTGTTGAATTTAGAACCATTGTCAGTACGAATACGACAAACTTTATGCTTGTACAACGATTCAAACTTAGACAACATGTTCCGAATTGAATATGGAGTATCAGCCTTTGACGCCAAAGATGCCACCCATGAAAATCTTGAGAAGTCATCCGTAATCACCAAGAAATAATAACTACCCTCAATACTACGAACATTCATAGGACCAAACAGATCCATATGAAGCAGTTCCAAGGGAGTGACAATTGAATTCAAACGCTTAGAAGGATGAGACTTCTTTTTCTGTCTACCTTTCTTACATGAGACACACACATCATTTATAGAGAATCTATTCTTGGAAACGCCTTCTACCAAGGAATGATTGATCAAGTAATTCATCTTTCGGTAATTGATGTGACCCATGCGTCTATGCCACAAAATTGATTCCTTTTCAGTAGCTTTTGAGATGAAACATGTAGCAGATACAGCAGATGAAGTCTGATTCATATTTAAGACATATAGATCCCGAAATCTGGGAGCTCGCATCACAATCCAGTCTTCAGGAATTCGAATGCCAGGTTTCAGAATCAAACATTCTGAACTTGTAAAAGCAGCCGTGTACTGCTTATCACAAATTTGAGATACGCTTAACAAGTTGTGCTGCAGCTCTTGCACAAATTGGACTTTTTCAAAAGTAATCTTCTCGTTACCCAACTTTCCTTCACCGGTTATCTTCCCACCTTTATTGCCAGCAAAAGTAACATTTCCTCCTTGAATTGGTTTGACTTCAGACAACAAGGAAATATTACCCGTCATGTGCCTGGATGCTCCACTATCAACGACCCAAAAGTTGTTAACAGCTGGCTTTCGAGCACCCTGCACATAATAGCAAGCAATTAGTGAGTATCTAGACCCAAGCATTCAGCTTTGGGTCGAACGGTATCTTCCGAAAAATTCTCAGTGGCTTTTGAAGTCATTTTAGGCAGCCACTTTTGCCTGACAGATGGAATGGATGAATCAGCAGTAGAATCTGAAGTAGAATTATTACCAAAAACTTTGTAAGATTTATTGAAAAAAATTTCTCCTTTTAAAATGTTGTTTGGTAACAATCTTTTCATCATCCATCTTGGGCTTTGCATCAGATTTTGAATCTGAATTTGATTGCATATAAGCTGAAGCCCTCTTTTTAGCTAAAACAGGACACCTACTACGAATATGTCCTATTTCAAAGCAACAATAACACCTTCTAGGATCAACAAAACCCTTAGAAACACCACCCTCACCTTGTTTAGAAACATTGGTTTTAAACCCTCTCCCTTTGGAGTTTGGCAAAGGTTTAAACAAAGGACCAATGTATCCACGTTCATTATAAAACCCATAGTCATCAACACCACAACGATCAACATATCCTTTAGGTTTAACCTTCGTGGCTTTGTTTTGTTCAAATTTACCAAAATTATCATAAAAATTGTAATCATCACAAAAACCAAACGCTTCATAATCAAAACTATTAGTTTCTGATGAATACTGACCATCAGAGTTATAAAAACTCTTTGGTGAGTAAGATGATTGTTTTGATTTAGTCTTAAACTTTTGATCATTTGATGACTTTGGTTTATCAGAAGGCCTTTGACCTTTGGAGGATGATCCTTGATCATTTGAACCAGACGACACATCAGACAATACAATGAACTGCTCATCTTCAAACTCTGACTTAACCACCTCAGATGGTTCTACATACCATACTTTGGCAACACGTGATGGATCAACACAAATTAAAGGAAAATCTAAATCAGAAAACACTAAATCACTTCCTTTCAAACTATACATTCTCAATTTCTGAGAAGAATCACCATCAACAGTTTTGCCTTTCAAACTTTCATCAAACTTTCCATCATTGGCAAATTTCTTTTCACGTTTCTGAAATTTCTAAGGTTTCTTTTGATTGACCTTAGAATTTCCAGCAAACTGTCCAAACCCAATACCATTTAATTTTGCACTTCTTTCAGGTGCTTCTGGTATAGTATTGACATCAGGTGTACTTGTGTTACTTACAGAAACAGCATCTCTTTCAAAAAACAAATATGGACCTTTAGCAAATTGTGAATTTTCAAATGTTTTCATTGTTTTTGCAGTTTCAAGTATTTTCTGAGCAGCCTCTAATGGTGTCAGTTTGACACTTTGAGGCTTAACCTCAGTGACAGGTTGTTCAACCTTAGAATCACTGGATTCAGACTGTTTGGACACCTCAACCTTAGGTTTGGACACATTTTTGCCTGATTTCTTCTTATCAGTGCTTTTGGATTTATCAGATGATCCCTTAGTAAACATTGAGTAATCAAACACAACTTTGTTTTCAGATTCCTTTGGTCCTAAACCATGAACAATGGGTGGAGGAACTGAGTTACACCCGGATTCTTTGAGCAAATCTTTTAAATGTTCATCTTTGCAAAGAAAACTTGCAAAAGAAGATGAATTTTTGAAATTTTCAAGTTGCCTTTTAAGATCCAAAATTTCAATGTTTAATTCGGAAATTTTAGCATTTGCTTCAGCAAGCTTCTTTTCACTAAAAGTATAATCTTCCGTTTTGTTATTAAGCTCAATTTTTGTGCTCAGAACCACAGAATGTTCACTTTTCAGTTCAGCTTTAACAGCTTCCCACCTCTGTTTGTAAATTTTGACATTCTCTTCTCCTATAGAGTATTTGTCAAAATACATGGTTTTCTCAACAGAGAGTTCCTTCAACTGATTAGCAGAATTAAGACAAAGTTCACAAGAATTAGAATTAACCTGAATGTTGGCCATAAATGCATGTTGACCTTCAGCAAAGAAATCTTCACCAGGAAGATCAGGATCATCTTCAATCTTTACACTCTGCTCCTCAGTACACAAAAAAGCAGATTCATCTGGAAAATCAGCAGCCCAATCATATCCTTCACCAGTTTGTGAAACCAACGCTTTATTGTCTGAATTTGAGCCACTAGTATTTGCATTTGAACTTGAAGGATTAGTATTGCTCCCTGATGGCTTGTTACTCTGTGCAGCATACTTTTGATACAACTTTGAAGTTTCTTGTTGCTTTCCCTTGGTACATTCCTTGGCAAAATGCCCAATTCTGACAATTTTAGCAACGAACCTTAGATTTATCAAATACAAGTTTTCCTTCAGGATTTAAATCTTTCCGACCCGTTCTTTGCATATACTTTTTGCCTCTGTGATAACGGTTTGTCAGGCCGTTTCAAATCCCCAACTTAGATTGATTTTGTAGTAGTGGAAGCTAGGGTTATCGAACCAGGGGAATATGTGGAAATTGATTAACTGATTAACTAAATTAGCTAAAATTACTGATTAACCTAAAATTACCTATTTTGCCACTTAGCTGTTTTGAATTGTTGGGGTGATTTAACTAACAAAGTAACTAACTTTAACCTAGAAAATTGATTTAATTCAAATGAGACAAATCTAACCACTTCTGGATCCTGGTTGGCTACCGATCTAGAAGAACCTAATTACTAACTAGTGACACATAGACATGCCCCCCAATTGCTTCCTTGACCTAATAACCTAGTTTCCTAATGGGCTGATTAGTCCTGCCGCAAGAAAGTGCTAGATCAATAAACAGTGGACCACTAAAACCCTAGATTACTAGTTAAATTAAACAATTTCGCATGCGGGTGTTCAACGGTAGCAAGTATTCCGGAACAACTAGATAAGCAACTGATTAATCATAGAACGAATTTGCCAACCAATCACCAAAAGCGGTTAGTGGTGATTAGCCGGACATGGCTAATGAAACAAACATGATTATAATAAAAGCTTGCATAAAAAATAGTTACCGAATGATTGAAAACTTCAAAATCCTCACGAACAATGGAGAAAATCGTAAAACCCTAGGCTCTGGTCGTCTAGAATGATGATGGATTCATGAAAAACTTCACCAACAAGTTTAAATACAAAACCCTAATCTAAAACTTCTGACGACCAATTCGGGGCGTACCGCCCCAAAATATGGGATTCTGGGCGTACCGCCCGGATTGATAATCTCGGCTGCTTCTCTAAACTTTAGGGCGTACCGCCCTGATCTCTGCTTCACTGGGCGTACCGCCCAAAATTGAAACTCAGGAACTTTTCTTGATTTTCTTCACTCGTTCCGGTTCGATTCTCGATCCCTGTATCAGCAGCTTCCATTTCTCTCATAACTACTCCAATTTGACTCATTAAGCATTCGGTACCTCAAAACATAAAACTCGTGAAAATGCAACGTAATCCGATCATTATTATAAATAAATAAGACAAATTAAGCACAATAATAACGACAAATTGGACTAACATCACATCCCCACACTTGACTTTTTCCGCCTCGGAAAAACTGCCATGGAATCATAATCGGGAAATCAATTTCAAATCATTCAACAATTTAATATTTATCAACCAATTCAATTCCACATTCCAAAATGTATTCATATATACTAATTGCAACTGCCGATATTTCTGTCCGACTAAACCCAACCACTGATCTTTGAGCCCCAAAGTGTTTATATAAATTACCGAATATTTGTATTAACCTACCAATGTGTCCCACATTTAGAAAATTCTAGCTCAATCTAATCCCGACTCAAATTCGGTCAAAGTAAAGGGTAATAAAGATGAATTATTTATATTTTCCCCACCCTAGTTAAACTAGATACTCATATATCCCAAGAATGATGAATTTAATAAATGAATGAAGTTTTTGAGCATTTATTATTCTATTATTTATTTCTATTTTTTTCTTTTTCATTTTCATTTCTTTTTTCTCTTTTTTTTTCTCTTTTGCATAATTGGTTAATTTTAACTATGATTACTAACGGACATCATCAGAGGCATTCTTTCACAAGGTCTTACCCCCGAAATCATACGTGAGTGTTTTGCCCGCGAGATCCGGAACATCATCAGAGGCACTCACCACGGGATACTATCCTTAGTTCGTACGTGAGTATTCTGTCCCTTCACTCTAATTCATTAACCAATTAATTACCTAATATGCTCAAATATGGACAAGATGGGGCGCCGTTATTTCTCGGATTTGCTTTCGCAAAAAGATCATAACGTGCCAGGTTATTCTGAGGATATATAAGTCTCTAATCTAAAAAGGTCTTTTTCCTCCTAATCATCAGTTTCAATATCACTATCACCTCTAAAATGGGAACCCACTAGCAGGCCGATTTAATTACATATTTATACACAAATAAACACAAAGGGATAATTAAGCTTTACTAAATCAGCTGGGCCTACCGACACATCACAAATTAGATATATTTTCCATTCTCTCCTTTTCTTACCACTTTTCCCTTTCTTTATTTATTTTTATTCAATTCTGAAAATTGACTCCCAATTGTACTATCATTTTCCATGTACCGGCAATTTATCCCAAAACAGATTTTGACTCAACAACTACAAACTAAAAATGACTCAAAAAAATTGCAAAATCTTTTTGGATTTTTTATGTTTTTTACTTTTTTTTTTCTTCAAAACAAATAAACAACTCCCTAAAAATTGAAAAACTTTAAACATTCAAAAACTGACGTCCTGTCTCCCTCCCCATACTTAAGATCGACATTGCCCTCAATGTGATAGGAAACACGCACATAACGAATATACAGACACGAACGATAAAATGAAAATAATTATAAAGATAAAATGCAAAAATAAAAAGAAAATAAATAAATAAATAAAAAGTACAAGTTGGAACACACTCCCCTGATATCAACGTGAAAAGCTCCTCAGAAGTCGTCCAACACCCTCTCGCACAGATCGTGAATTCCAGAAATCGAATGGAAGAAGTAATGTATGAAACGTCACATCTCACTCACAGTGCTACCAGGAAACAAACACATCATACCACATATATATACAATCAAAAGAAAATCACAACCACCCAACCGGTTACCCCGTACAGTACCCCCAGTTATCATATAATAATATCATACAGACCATGATCTAGCAAAACAAAATAACCAAAAAGTACAAGGGTAAAAGAAACAAAACCGATCAGCAGTGGCAATGATATCAGCATGAACAACACCTACTCCTCATCACCTCCAGCATCATCATCATCTCCTCCAGCATCACCATCTCCTCCAGCATCCCCACCAGCATCACCATCTCCTCCAGCATCCCCCTCAGGCTCCTGAAAGAAATCAGGGATAGGCATACCCTGATGGGTCATCATATAGCGCATCGCCCGCTCTATCCTCTCAAACCGAACATCCACATAATCCAACACAGCATCCTGAACCATATCCAACGTAACCTGATCGGCCCTCGGCGGCCTCTCCGGTCTCGGCCTCAAAGGCCTCTCCACCTGATGCAAAATCCTATGCCGCCTCGCGGCCCTAGCTGCCTCATCACCTACAACAACCCTATCTCTCACCGCCTCCCACTGCGGTGGATCAGTCATGGTGACCATCTTGGCCAACCGCATATCTCCCAGCTCATAATGTGATGTCTCAGCCCCAATAGTCAGATGAGTCTCTAAATACCTACCCTGATCAAACACTCCCAGCCTCCTAGCCAACCTAGTCACATATGGCCCCATACTCAGATGTACTCCCGTGCCCGACGTCCTCCTCCTCGCAAAAGATGACACTAAAACCCCAGCAATGTTGAGGTCATGACCTCCAACAATCGATCGCAGCACCACCAGATCCAACTTCGTGCACTTCTCGACACCAGAACGGCGACCGAGAATAGTACACGCGACGATCCTATGAATATATCGAATAACAGGATCTCGGATCTGTGACTCAATCACACTATCCAAATAAGGAACTGCTCCTATCTCATCCCAAAACGCGGCGAGCTGCAAGTCAGTCACCCCCTGCGGGTGTGCTCGGCTGAAAACCCCGCGCGGAAGCTCCGCAAACTCTGGCGCCTCAGCCTCCTCCTGGGTGTACAACCCTGACAAGACCGCGAACGCTGGGATACTCATGTGATGCGTCCGACGGCCTAAAGCGAATGTCAGGGCGTTCCCGTCGCCAAACTTCCCAGGACCCACCTGGAAAGTAGATAAGAACTCCACCGTAAGCTCCAAAAACTGGTGGTCGTCCGGGGTCAACGCCCTCCTCCATCTCTCAGTCACTAAACCCCTGATCCTCTCAAGCTGTCCTAACTGTGCAATCAGCCCCCAATCGATCGTACGATGATGTAACAGTGGCATCACGACGAACCTCCTCATCTGCCTCTCCTCGTTCAACCCATGCTCGAATTTCAGCAACGAGTGATGCTGATGGTTCCTCCTCACGACCGGCGGTGCTGGAATATCCGCCTCAGGTAGAATCTCCGGCCCCCAGTACCCTATAACCCTCCGTCTGAATGGGGGGACCGGAACAGCAGCATCCGGCTCTCCACGACGCCTCCTCTTGGGACCGCGTGTCCCGGAACTAGAGCCCGGTTGGTCCGACATCCTGATTCAAACGAGTTAGCACAATAACAATAAAAGTGATAAAACCTGGGCCTTCCTGCAACTGATTTCAACATTCACAAACTGTTTTTGGTTTTTTCGATTTTTTTAATTTTTTTGGTTTTTTCAAAAATTTTTATAAAGAAAAACAAAATTAAACGAAAAAGAAAACTAAATTTAAAACTAAAAATCAAAAACGACAAAAATTGGGTTTTTTTGGAAAATTAAAAAAAATTCTGTTAAAATCATTCCTGGGCGTACCGCCCAAAAATGTTACAATCAGGGCGGTACGCCGCCCAATTTGCGAGCAGAAGCCCTAATTTCAAAATTGGGCGTACCGCCTCCAATGTTGGAGCCCTAAGCGGTACGCCGCCCAATTCGATTCGCAAAAAAAAAAACGAAATCGGTTGGAACCGATCAATCTAATCCAAATTCACTCTCCGACAACCTCGTTCTCTCATTTAATCGGTTCATAATCGGCTAACACGAACGAAACTAACAAAACAACTAACCTAAAAATCAAACCTACCTAATCTAAGTCAAATTAAAACAATGAAGCATAAATCGGAACCTGGAAAGCTCGGTAGCAGTAGCAACGGTGGATTACGGTCGAGAGAGAGAAAGATCGTCGGCGATGTATCGGCGGTGGTAGCGGGGTATTCTCGGCGGTGGTGGCGGCGTTCGGTGGGTTGGGTTATGAGAAACCGACCCACCGACTGTTTGTATATTTTTTCTTCGTTCAAAATCCGGGCGTACCGCCTAAGATTGTGTAGATTAGGGCGTACCGCCCGGATTTTTAAAACTGACATTTTCGAGAAAATTTTGGGGCGTACCGCCCTAATTATGATAACTTTGGGCGTACCGCCCATGTCCTAATTTAACAGAAAGTTTTGAAAATTTGGGACCTCAAAAATTTTCTATCTCTGGAAAAACACCACTTTTGCACCACCGAACATGTTCACTGCCAAAAATTTGATTGAAACTTACCTGGAATGCAGTTTGTGGCACAGATTCACTCCCGAGCTTCCCGAATTCCTGAAAAACACACCAAAACGTAAAATCTAACACAAACTACGAAAACACACGAAAATCAAATGAAAAACAAACCGCTGGGTTGCCTCCCAGTTAGCGCTAAGTTTTTAAGGTCTTCAGCCAGACCGTACTTCCCTTTCACGTTTCAGGGCTTTCAGAAGCGGGCGCCAAAAAGTAATCGTCTTTGTCGACTTACCCGTGAATGTCTGCCGAGTCCAGATACGGCTTCAATCTATGCCCATTTACTACCTGCCTCAGGTGGTCATCCAGGTCTTCAATCTCGAAATTACCATACTCCCCCACACTTGTGATGAGGAATGGCCCCGTCCATTTGCTTTTCAGCTTACCTGGAAACAACTTCAACCGTGAGTTAAATAACCAAACCTTTTGACCTACCTGGAAATCCATCTTCTTTAATCGTGCATCATGCACTTTCTTCATCTTATTCTTGTATGCATCAGCACTCTCATACGCCTCATCACGTAATTCCTCCAATTCTCCCAGCTGGAGCTTCCTTTCTCTACCTGCAGCATCATAACTCAAGTTAACTTCTTTAACAGCCCATAATGCTCTGTGAGCTAACTCAACAGGTAGATGACATCCCTTTCCATAGACCAACCGATAGGGAGTGGTTCCAATAGGCGTTTTAAAAGCAGTGCGATACGCCCACAAGGCGTCATTCAACTTGGAAGACCAATCCTTGCGGTCAATTCGCACAGTTTTCTGTAAAATCTCTTTGATTTGCCGATTGGAAACCTCCACCTGACCGCTTGTTTGCGGATGATATGGGGTTGCAATTCGGTGGTCTATGCCATACTTCTTGAGTAGTTTGCCAAATTTAAAGTTCTTGAAATGGGACCCCCCATCACTTATGATCACACGAGGGATTCCAAACCTAGAAAAAATATTTTGTTGGACAAATTTGCAAACTACGCTATGGTCATTGGTCTTAGTAGCTATGGCCTCTATCCATTTGGAAACATAATCTACAGCTACTAAAATATAAAGAAAACCATTCGAGTTAGGGAAAGGGCCCATAAAATCTATGCCCCAAACATCAAAAATCTCTACAACCAAAATTGGTTGCAAAGGCATCTCATCACGCTTTGTGATGCTTCCCATCTGCTGACATCTCGTGCAATGCTTCACGAACTCAAAGGCATCCTTGAAAAGCGTGGGCCAAAACAACCCGGATGAAAGAACCCGGTGACCCGTCTTGTGTCCACTAAAGTGACCTCCACATGCCGATGCGTGAACCAACTCTAGCACTGCTTGTACCTCTGACTCTGGTATGCACCTCCGGATCACTTGATCCGGTCCTACCTTGAACAAATCCGGTTCATCCCATATGTACTTCTGTGCTTGAGACTTCAAATGTACCTTCTTTCTCCTGGGCCAATGTTCCGGAATTGTACCTGCAGCCAAATAATTAACAATGTTAGCATACCAAGGCAAATTAGAAACACTTAACAATTGTTCATCGGGGAACGTCTCATTCATGCTCCATTCATCATCTTCTGCTTCAATGTGGGGCAATCGGGACAAATGGTCCGCCACCACATTCTCACTACCCTTCTTGTCTCTAATCTCCAAATTAAACTCCTGCAACAAAAGGATCCACCGAATGAGCCTCGGCTTGGCATCCTTCTTCTCCATCAAGTACCGGACCGCACTGTGGTCCGAATACACAATCACCTTCCTTCCCCAGATATATGACCTGAACTTATCAAGAGCAAACACAACTGCAAGTAATTCTTTTTCAGTGGTAGTATAATTCAATTGAGCCCCATCTAAAGTCTTACTTGCATAATAGATCACTACCGGTTTTTTATCTACCCTTTGACCCAAAACTGCCCCAACAGCAAAATCTGAGGCATCACACATAATTTCAAAAGGTATGGACCAATCGGGTGCTTGCAAAACTGGTGCCTCAATTAATTTGTTTTTCAAAGTGTTAAAAGAATTTAGACACTCATCATTAAAATCAAAAACTTCATCTTTTAACAACAGTTTGCAAAGAGGTTTGGTAATTTTGCTAAAATCTTTAATGAACCTCCTATAAAAACCGGCATGACCTAAAAATGCCCTAATACCCTTAACATTCGTGGGAGGAGGCAAAGTTGAAATCACTTTAATTTTTGCCCTATCAACCTCAATCCCACGACTCGACACCACGTGTCCCAACACAATCCCCTCTTGAACCATAAAATGGCTCTTCTCCCAACTTAACACTAAATTAGTTTCTATGCAACGCTCTAAGACTCGTGTTAACTGGTTCAAACAAGACTCAAACGATGTACCAAAAATTGAAAAGTCGTCCATGAAAATTTCAAGTGAATCCCCGATCATATCAGAAAAAATAGCCATCATGCATCTTTGAAAAGTGGCCGGGGCATTACACAAACCGAATGGCATCCTCCGGAAAGCAAAGGTGCCATACGGACAAGTAAAAGTGGTCTTTTGTTGGTCATCGGGGTGAATGGCAATTTGGTTGTACCCCGAATAACCGTCTAGAAAACAGTAAAACTTTTGACCGGACAATTCTCAATTATTTGGTCAATGAAAGGTAGAGGAAAATGTTCCGTGGAAGTTGCGGAATTCAACTTCCTATAATCAATGCAAATTCGCCACCCGGTTACCGGTCGGGTGGCTATTTCCTCACCTTTCTCGTTCCTTACTATTTGAATTCCTGCTTTCTTAGGAACGGTTTGAGTTGGACTTACCCATGAACTATCGGAGATGGGATAGATAATACCTGCATCCAGCCATTTGAGTACCTCCTTCTTGACTACCTCTCGCATGTTCGGGTTAAGCCTCCGTTGCGCATCTCTTGCGGGCTTTGCTCCTTCCTCGGTAATGATCTTGTGCATGACTATGGATGGACTAATTCCCTTCAAATCTGCAATGGTCCATCCAATAGCCGCCCGATGCTTCACTAACACCTTCATCAACTCCTCTTCTTGCTCCTTAGTTAAACCTGCAGAAACAATGACAGGAAGATTGTTATTCTCACCAAAAAAATTATACTTCAAATGTTTAGGAAGTTCTTTAAGTTCAAGGGAAGGTGGTGATTCGAGTGAAGGCTTCAGTTGTGAGTCGATATGTTCCGGTAAGCTCTCCACTTGAATAGACCATGGTGGTCTTTGGTCTCTCACAGCCATCAACTCTTGGCTCTCATCCTCTGCTTCCATCTCCTTGACCATATCTGCATAACCCCTGCCAAACAAAGCAAACTCCTCAGGGGTCCCATCCTCCTCATTAAAAGGGAAAAACGGAGGTGTAAGACCATCAACGATTTCAGCCCGAAAGCATTCATCGTCATCCCGAGGGTTAGTCACATTGCCAAAAACACTTAACCGCATTTTGCGGTTCCCAAAAGTCATATCCACGGTACCCGACCTACAATCAATTTGTGAATGACTAGTAGCTAGAAAAGGTCGACCCAAAATTACCGTGGGTTGAGCAGTTTTTTCAACTGACACATAATCAAGGACCAAGAAATCTACCAGATAGAAAAATTCATTAACTTTAACAATAACATCCGATAGAATTCCCCGGGGAAGCTTAGGGGTCAAATCAGCCAAAATCACCGTAGTGTCGGCTTTCTTCAAGGGTCCAAAATCGTACTGGTCGTACAAGCTCCCGGGTAAAATACTCACACTTGCCCCAAGATCCAAAAGGGCACGGGTCATCTGAAAGTCACCAACTTGAATTGAAATAATTGGTGCCCCCGGATCTTGGAGTTTCTTTGGCAAAATGCCTGAAATTATGGCACTCACATCTGCATTTGCATCAAGCTATTTCGGAATCTTGTAGTTCCGTTTTTGAGTGCACATGTCTTTCAAGTACTTTGCGTAAGCCGGAATTTGCTTAATTGCATCTAAAAGGGGAAGATTGATTTTAACTTGTTTGAAAATATCCCACATCTCATCTTGTTGTGGGCCCCGTTTAGATGTTTTCTGATTAGGTTCAATTAAAGCTTTTGGAAAAGGTACCGACTTTTTCTGTTCAACCACTTCATTATCTATCACCCTATTATCTGATTCATTAAAAGTCACTTTCTTTATGTTCCTAGGGTTACTAGAATCGGTTGCAACAGACTTTGGATTTGTTTGGTCGGTTTCCGGCTCACTTTCATCGTCACTTACCCAATCCTCCACCACCCCATCAACTTGCGGTGGAGGTATCCCTACCTTATTATCCATGGACTTACCTGATCGTAAAGTTGTGATCTTGTTGATTGGCACGTGTCGCGTGTGGCTAGCTGATAACTGCCTCTGTTCATCGAACAGTTGCTTCTAACCATCTGCAATAGACTTCATCTGCTCCATCAGGGCGGCAAATTGTGCTTGCATCCCATCTTCCGGTGCTGATGCCGGTTGAGCTTGTTGATAGCTCCTTTGGGCCGGACTTCCACCTTGAGTATAGGTGGTCCGTTGGTAGCCCCCTTGGTTGTAACCGGATGCTCGGCCTTGATATTGTGTTGACGCTCCACCCTGCACATTAGAAGTTTGAAAGTTAGGATTCAACTGATTGTTAGCATTACCATACCTGAAGTTAGGATGATTGCGAAGGTTGGGATGGTAAGTGTTGGAATTCATCGCTCCCTGGACATAGTTGACATCTTCGCTTTGCTGAACCATGGTGGAACATGCATCAACCGAATGGCCCAATTCGCCACAACCCGTGCACACAGGAAATTGTGCACTTGCCTTCACCTCTTCTGGCGCACCCCCCAACTTCATTTGGGCTACCTGTTTCTCCAACAGGAGCGTCTGTTGACGAAGCTTCTCGATCCTTTCCTCCGCCTCATAGTCAACGGATTTGGCCGATGCAGATCTCGACCGTCTTCCGTTTTGAGCAAGCCTCTTGGATGTGGCGCTCAATCTTTCCATATGCCCCCAATCAACCTCTTCCGTGTTAGTTAAGAAGGTGCCATTGCTGATGGAATTCAAATCTCTGATATCCTCCGGAAGGAGGCCATCATAAAAGGACTTAATAATATCCCATGTGTCTATCCCATGATGCGGGCACTTGCGCAACAAATCCTTGAACCGGTTAAATGCCTCGTGAAATGGTTCCCCGGTGTGTTGCTGGAAGGATCGAATCTCTTCTTTGACTTCACTTGTCTTGCTCATGGGATAGTATTCTTCAAGAAAAGCCTCTTGCATTTGCTCCCATGTATAGATGCTACCAGCAGGGAGACTCTCGAACCATCTTCTTGCCCGATCCTTTAGAGTGTACGGGAAAAGCATCAACTTGACATCTTCGTTTGTGAACCCCGTTGCCCCAATGGGAATGCAGATCGACTCAAAGGAGTGTATATGGTGGTAGGGTTCCTCGGTTCTCTTCCCGTAGAATTCCGGCAAGTGGCTCAAATATTGAGGTCGGACCTCAAATGCTCTTCTATTCGCACCAATCGGGGTGACCACCGCAGATGCGCTTGGGACAACTACTGGTTTGAAGTGGCTGGCCACACCCTGAACTTGCGGGTTTGCTACCAATCTTGATACTCCGCCCTTAACTTGAATCCGAGCTCCCCCATGGTTTTGATTGAATTGTGGGACTCCTCTTGGGGGAGGAGCGCGTGGCACTTGTGGTGCAGCATTTTGTTGTGGAGCTCGTGCTCTGTTCCTTGGAATGTCAACTGGCGGTTCCTCTCTATACCCATATCCGTCTTCATCTTCATTTGGGTCATACCAGTCTTGGTCCTCGTACACGGGATTTTTTGAAAGTGGGGTGGGTTTTGTTGTGGTGGGGCTCGGCGGAATAAGGGTGGTTGTTGTTGGCGAGGTGGACTTGGTTGCCTAACCCGGTAGTGGTAACCTTCATCCTCATGGTATGAAGATTTAGGGGAAAGGGATGGTAAAGAATTGTGCCCGTGCACCCGAAATGGTGGAATATGAACCAGAGGAATATTTTGTGACATGGCAGGGTCCACTGGTTCATTCTGGGCTTGGTTTTGTGGTTGGTGGTGGTCTTGATTGAGATTCTCATTTGGGTTCGGGTTTTGGTTGTGATTTGGGTTTTGGTTTTGTGGCTGGTTGGGATTTTGATTTTGGTGAATGTTGGGGTTCGGGTTGGGGTTTGGATTCTGGCCCTCCATTTCTCTTCTGTTTCTCTGTTCAGCTCGGTTCTGCCGAGTTGTCCTCTCAATCTCCGGATTGTAAATCAGCGGGGATGTCTTGCGGGAATGCCGCGTATGCATGCACAACACCTAAAACCTGCAAAAACGGTCACAAACAAGCAAACCAATTACGCAGCACTGTTCCAGGGGGTCTAAATAAGGCAATAAAACAGAAAAAATCGAAACTTGGATGGTTAAAAATTTCAAAACTTTCTGTGAAAAACAGCCCAAGGCGTACCGCCCCGGATTGTTGATTCCCAGGCGTACCGCCCAAAACTGAAATTCGGCAAAATTTAATTTTTTTTTATTTAGTTGCAGAAAGTAATTACTGGAATAAAAACACTATTTTTGGATTTTTTTGAAAAATTAACTAAAAATGCAAATAAAAATCAACTAATCAAAAAGCGCACTAATTCCCCGGCAACGACGCCAATTTGATAACGTAAGGCGCCAATTTGATAACGGTTTGTCAGGCCGTTTCAAATCCCCAACTTAGATTGATTTTGTAGTAGTGGAAGCTAGGGTTATCGAACCAAGGGAATATGTGGAAATTGATTAACTGATTAACTAAATTAGCTAAAATTACTGATTAACCTAAAATTACCTATTTTGCCACTTAGCTGTTTTGAATTGTTGGGGTGATTTAACTAACAAAGTAACTAACTTTAACCTATAAAATTGATTTAATTCAAATGAGACAAATCTAACCACTTCTGGATCCTGGTTGGCTACCGATCTAGAAGAACCTAATTACTAACTAGTGACACATAGACATGCCCCCCAATTGCTTCCTTGACCTAATAACCTAGTTTCCTAATGGGCTGATTAGTCCTGCCGCAAGAAAGTGCTAGATCAATAAACAGTGGACCACTAAAACCCTAGATTACTAGTTAAATTAAACAATTTCGCATGCGGATGTTCAACGGTAGCAAGTATTCTGGAACAACTAGATAACCAACTGATTAATCATAGAACGAATTTGCCAACCAATCACCAAAAGCGGTTAGTGGTGATTAGCCGGACATGGCTAATGAAACAAACATGATTATAATAAAAGCTTGCATAAAAAATAGTTACCGAATGATTGAAAACTTCAAAATCCTCACGAACAATGGAGAAAATCGTAAAACCCTAGGCTCTGGTCGTCTAGAATGATGATGGATTCATGAAAAACTTCACCAACAAGTTTAAATACAAAACCCTAATCTAAAACTTCTGACGACCAATTCGGGGCGTACCGCCCCAAAATATGGGATTCTGGGCGTACCGCCCGGATTGATAATCTCGGCTGCTTCTCTAAACTTTAGGGCGTACCGCCCTGATCTCTGCTTCACTGGGCGTACCGCCCAGAATTGAAACTTAGGAACTTTTCTTGATTTTCTTCACTCGTTCCGGTTCGATTCTCGATCCCTGTACCAGCAGCTTCCAATTCTCTCATAACTACTCCAATTTGACTCATTAAGCATTCGGTACCTCAAAACATAAAACTCGTGAAAATGCAACGTAATCCGATCATTATTATAAATAAATAAGACAAATTAAGCACAATAATAACGACAGATTGGACTAACATCACTCTGCGTACAAGCATTGCCATGGACCAGTTAATATCCATCAATTCTAAGTCATCAGGATCAATCTGTTCATAGTCTTCATCAGTTAACTCAGCACTAGTTAACTTTCCTGCAACAACTCCATCATAAGATGAAACCATTGCTGAAAATAAAGCCATAAAGTCATTTGTAGTCTTTGCTGAAAAAGCACTCTGATTGTGACTTGGAGCAGAAGACGACTGATGTGAATATACTGGATATGTTACAGCAGCTTTACTAGCATAGCTTCCACTTGAAGAACCTCTAGACATGTTTGCATGACCACCTGAAGTATTTTCTACATAAAAAGCAGTAGATGGTGGATTTGTGCTAGCCTTTGCTTTAGCATGCATGGTAGAAGCATTTTCACCAAAATAGACATCGGGATTCTGAACTTGAGATGGTAAAGTTTTCACACGCATCATATCCAGTTCCCTTGCTAGTAAATTCCTTGTAAGTTCATCATAGGTGAGATCATTAAAGCTTTTATCATGAGTCAGCAACAAAATGTAACCTTCCCATTTCTCGGGCAAAGCATCTAATAGCTTTTCTTTCAATTATCCAGCTTCAATTTTTACTCCAACAATATCAAGTTCACTGACCAAATGAGACAACCTTGAAATGAGATCATTAATGGTTTCATTTGGAACATGAGCGAAATTATCATACTCTCGCAACAACACTTTCTTCTTGCTCTTCTTGTATTGTGCATTACCTTCACATCGATGACATAAGGCATCCCACAATTTCTTAGATGTTGTATACATTTTAAATTGATGCAAAATATCCTTAGGTAAAGCCATTGATAAGTTAGAATACGCTTTTCTTTCAAGTTTGAATGCCTCTTTCTCAGCATCGTTCATCTTGTTGAACGACTTCTCTTGACCAATAAACTCCCCAGTTGTGAATTTTGGAATCTCATACCCATCAAGCATAGGAGTCCAAACACTAACATCGGTCACACCGATATACGACTCATACCGAGATTTCCAATTATGAAAATCTTCAAATCTCATCAGTTTAGGAACTTTATTCGTAGTTCCTATTTCATTATCGTAGTTCAACAACGCTTGAACAGTTGTAGACATAGCAGCAAAAGCCTGAAACGGATCCATGATTCACAAAACCTCAATTCTGTACTCAGCGGACCAGAATATCGAACCCCGGATCAAAACTAGACCTCCGGATCAAATTTTAGGTGAACGGATCAGAAAATAAAATTCCCCGGATCAAAAATCAACCTGCGGAACAAAATTCTTCTACCGGATCAAAAACAACCCGCGGATCAAACTGATACGCTGCTACCTGATACGCTGCTTAGTCTGATACGCTGCTAATCTGATACGCTGCTACTCTGATACGCTGGAACTGCCGCGTATCAAACAATAACCGCCACGGATCAGTGTTTGAAGATTGCTTGGCGGATCAAATTCAGCAGATCACTGAATTTATGAGTTTATACTAGTGGATCAGAATCTTCTACTGGCGGATCACCAGCGGATCACCAGCGGATCAGAACCAAAACACATAATTTCCATAATTTCTGACTTTTAATGCTTGAATTCGATGTACAACTCAGCGAAAATGAACTAGAAACAATCTGAATGAAGAAAACATACTGAATTGACTAAAAACTGAGAAGAATTGATCAAAATCTTACCAAAATCGAAATTTTTCTCTCTAAAACCCAAAACCGAACTGTAACTCGCAGCAACTGAGCAAACCTGCTCTGATACCACTTGTAAAACGCGTATTCGATCTTGCTAGTGCATTATTTCATTCGGATTCGGACACACAAGGTAAATAATCTTCTTTATATTGATCACAGCTTGTAAACAGAGAGAATACTGAGTATACAGGTTACACCATGTAAAACACACACTTAAGAAAGCTCAGACCTCACTCTCTCTCTCTGAATCAAACTGAAACCTATATATAGAGACTGACCAGCGGACCAACTTACCAGCGTATCAGGTGGTCCGGCGTACCACCTGATCCGCCACTGATCCGCTGGATCTATAAAACACAAACATATAAGTTTACATATTCAAACTATCAAGACCTAGCACTAGACAACACAAAATGCTCTAACAGGGGCCTTGAAACTAACTTGATTCAAGATAGTGATGAAAGATGTATCTCAACTAGGGGAGAATGTGACAACCCGTAAGTTTCCCAAATCAATCTATAAAAATTAACGCTTAATTTACTGTATCTGTGTGCATAAATCTGTGTTTTAGTAAACGTAGATAATGTAATATGCAACTATCCGTTAGTCTTGGCGTAACCCTACAATATTATTTCGTCGATCGACCTTTAAAAACAAGAATATTATATATATGTTCGGTGGAACTTCAATAATAAGAAAAATTTCACAATGATATATGTAATCTAACATAAAACGAATTTTTATATTATCTCGTCACCTTTGTAGTATTTTAATACACGTACAAAGTTCGTAATATTATTTGACGTAAAATAATCAATGAACGATAACGTTTATTCATTTATTAATCGACTACGTCCATTAATAAACTATTTTAATGTTTAGTATTTTTATAACGAAAAACCATTAGGTTTTTATATAAGAAATCAATGTAAACGTTTTTCACCGTTTAACACCATTTGACTTTAAACAAGACTTGTTATCATTTCTATTTTCTTGAACTCGACTCGTTAGTCACCATGCACGTCCACGCCATGCATGATCAAAACCCTTGTCACCTTTGAGCCTAACCCGACCCGTCCCTCGATCGTGGCTCAAACCGACACCCGAACCACCTCTTAATCGATTTCTAGTAACCATTCACCACCTTTTTCCTAATCCTCTACTAATCACCCAAAAATAAAGCAATAACTATTCATCATGTACCTCATTTGTCATTATCATCTTACACCACCCAATACTTCACATCACCACCCTAAAACTACCTAGTATTGTACGACCATTGACCTCACCCACCTCCCTCCATGCACCACATGGACTGGCGCCCCTGGCTCTATCTCCTTCACGGTTTTGACAACAAAACTGCCACCACCAACTCTTGTTAACCAAACCCTTGATTACTTGGTTCATTGCCTTCCTTTATGACCATCCTATATAAAGAACTTAAAGTAGAAACCCTAGAAAACTCTCATTACCCCCGACCACCAAAAACACACACACTTCTCTCCCTCTCCTCTCATCCGTCGCCCTCTCTCTCTACTTTTCTTTTACCAAAACTCAAGAGCTATTGAAGATCAAGCCACCTAGGAGCAACAAGGAAGAAAGATCTAACATCATCCATCCATCTCCACGTGTCTACAAGTTAGTAGACTCCATTTTCTTACTCCTCCACTACTTTTCATTTTAGATGATCTCTTTGTATGCATCTAAGACTCCAACATCAAGTCTTGATAAAATGGCTTTAAACTTATATTTTCTTCTATGATGATAATAACCTACATGTTTTTCTTACTCTTGTTAGATCTAGTAAATATTATGTTTATACTAGTGATTACATGGATTTTGAACCCCTCGTATGCTACATTATATAGATCTAGAGAAAAACTAGTGTTATGTTGCTAATATGTGTACAATGTGCCCTAGTTTTTTTTAATAAACCACTAGATCCGAAAGTTATGATTCTTTAAAACCCTAGATCCGAAATTTTGACATGTTAGGAAGTTATGGATAGCACCATACGACTTATTGATATGTTTGGACGGCTAAATCTATTAAAAAAACCCACTAAAAAGTATAGGAAACTATAGATAAATTAGGGCAAATTTTGGACAAAAACTTTGACCCTCTATAATTAAATATAAAGTATGTTTTTGTCCATAAAAACCCTAGTACAAGATCCCTTTTAAAAATAGCTAAATTTGGGGGAAAACGGGACCAAAAAACGGACACTTTACAGGCCCGGTGTGACAATCTGTAAGTTTCCTAAGTCAAATCATATAATAATATGTGTAATTACCTGTTTCTGTGTGCATAAATCTATGTTTTAGTTAACGTAGATAACGTATCATGCAACTATCCGTTAGTCTTGGCGTAACCCTAAATTAACATTTCGACGATCGACCTTAAAAACAAGGATATTACATATATATATCCGATGGAATTTCAATAACAAGAAATTTCACCACAACTATGTGGTTTAATAAAAAAAGAGTTTTTATATTACCTTGTCACTTTTGTAGTATTTAAATTACATGCAAAGTTCGTAACATTACTTCGACGTAAAAATTTCCAATGAACGCTTGAATTTATTTATTTATTTATCAACTACGTCAAATAGTAAACTCTTTAAATGTTTAGTATTTTTATAACGAAAAACCATTAGGTTTTGATATAAACATTTAACGTCAATGTTTTTCATCATTTAACGACAACTATATTTAAACAAGACTTGTATCTTTATTTTTCTTCAACCTTGATTCATTCATCATCATGCACATTCATTTCCATGCATGATCAAATCCAATTGTCACCTTTGATCATATTGTCTTTCGTGATCAAAACCCAACCCCCCCGACAATTAGTAACCAACATTAGTAGTAATCCATCACATTTACCTTAACCTACTACTAATCTCCTACTAATTAAACCATGCACTATTCACGTGTACTTTGCTTAGACAAAATCATCATCCAAGCCACCCTAAACCCTTACACCTTACAACCTATATGTACAAGAGATTCCCTTTGACCTCCTCCTCTCCTCTCCTTGCTCCATGAGACCGGCCCCCCACCTCCCCTTGGCTCCCATTTTCGGCCAAACCATCAAAACCGCCACCACCACCTTACACTTGAACCAAACCCTTTTTCCTTTACTTCTTGTGTACCATATATATACATACGTAAAGTAGAAACCCTAGGAATGCATTCATTTGCTCCCACCACAAGAACACACACACTTCTCTCTCTCTCTCTCAAACCCGTCGCCCCCTCTCTCTCTACTCTCTCTCTAGCTTTTCTTCACCAAAACACAAGATTTCTTGAAGATCAAAGCTACTAGGAGACTCAAGGAATCAAGATCAAGCCTCCATTACCCTCATTCACGTTTTTCTCAAGTTAGTAGACTTCATTTCTTACTTTTCTACTAGGTTTTCATGTTAGATGATCTTCTTGTATGCATCTAACACTCCTACCACAAGTCTTGGTTAAAATGGTGACTTTAAACTTATAATTTCTTCTATGATGATAATGACCTACATGTTTGTTCATACTCTTGTTAGATATAGTAAATATTATGTTTATGCTAGTGATTTCATGTATTTTGAACCCCTCGTATGCTACATTATATAGATCTATGGAAAAACAAGTGTTATAATGCTAGTATGTGTACAACATGCCTTGGTTTTATGAACAAACCACTAGATCCGAAATTTGTGACTCTTGGAACCCTAGGTCCGAAAATTTTTAACATGTTAGAAGGTTATGGATAGCACCATACGACTTATTGATATGTTTGGACGGCTAAATCTATAAAAATAACCCACTAAAAAGTCTCGGAAACTATAGTTAAATTAGAGCCATTTTAGGTCAGAAAATTTGACCCTTCTTAAAGTTATTTTAAAATATGTTTTTAGTCATAAAAACCCTAGTACAAGATCCCTTTTGAAAATAACTAAATTTGGGGAAAACGGAACCAAAAACGGACATTTTATGGGCCCGGAAACCTCGTTTTTGTAAAGATATGCTAATGAATGTTATAACTGATCTTGGACACTTTAAGGGACTTGAGATGACTTATAATAAGTTTACAAAGTGTTTTGGTAGTTTACAAAACCCTAGAACGAGTCACAGAATCAAAACCGTCTAAATCGGACACATACCGGCAAAACCGACAAAACTAGGAACTTGGACTTTTGAACCTGAATTTTCTGAATTGATATGATAATATGATGAAAATAAATGAGTATTTAGTTATTAGATCATTGCCTTAGTCATAATTACAAATAACGTGAAATGCGGCTAAAACCGGCAAAAAACTCGTTTTTAATCTTAAACCGTCATTACTTACTTCAAAGTCCTTCGAACTCACATGATATTTATTTGGGAAATATAAACTATTTCTAAACTAATTATTATCTTGAAAATAAATAATTTATTATTTATTGAACAATAAAAAATTTATTTTCAATAAATATTCACTAAGGTCAACGATATCAAATCATAACACCGGGTTACCATGACGCCAAGACTTGACCAACCAAATTGGAGTGACTTAGATGTCAACCCAATTTCTATTTTCTAAATTGTCATACAACCATAATCATTGCCTGACAAATAGATTACTTGTTACATTGCTTATTACATGAGCTTTTCTAGTCCAAATTGTCACACCCCCAAAATACCACTAACGGAGTTTATACCGTTAAGGGGCGCGACTAGACCAGGATCCACAACCACAGTTACAAATACTAAACGAATCAGGGTTAGTTCAAACACAAATTATAGATAAAGTCTCAGATACAACGCAGCGGAATAAAATATTGTCTTATAGCACTAACCACGTGCTTTACAAAGTTAACATTGTTTTAAAATTCCCAAGTTAAGTTTTAAACAGAAATAAACGTCTTCTTGTGCCATGCCAACCTCCAGCGGATACTCCTTAGCGATCTGCAAAAGTTTAAACCACGCAAGTGTCAACCTAACGGTTGGTGAGTTCACAGTGGGCTTGTCATGCATTGGCCCGGTCTCATAATCATAGTTCGTATCAACATGTACTTACAAAATATTCATTTGTGAAAAGCAATGCTTGTAATTAATTTTCAGTTTATAAATGTTTTGTCCGTGACCACGTCATCGGGTATGTACTAGTTCCGTAAAGTTAAAGGACTCAACCGATATCGCGGGTAGCTAATCCGTTGTTCCATGCTCTAAGGAAGTTTGTACCAAAGCTGACTTATTTTGTGGGGGCCGAGCCATCCCGTACGGTGCGGACCAAGTCATCGCGTTTTCTGCCTCCCCCGTGTCCTCTCGGGACCACGGGCAAATAGGCTGATATTGTACCTCCGTGCACTCCCCGTGCCACGGGGCGGAGTTTGTCAAACTCCAGTAGATCTACCCAACATCCCCTCGCTTTCACAAATTAATGGCACAATTAAGTTGAGGACTTTTAAGTTATAAGGCATCCTTAGAAAACATGTGATATCATATGGTTTAGACTTTAACCTACACTAGCCATATTAAAACAGTTTTCGTTTCAGAAATCGTTTATTCAGAATTCACAAGTGTTCCCATAAAACACTTCAGTTCATCAAGTGGGTGCCAAGCATCCCGTGTTCTCAAGTTTATCTGTGAGGTGCCTTGCACTCTCGAGTTTGTCAGCATTGTTTTTCGTTAAGTTATTCTGTGTGGCCCATCGGACTCACGGTATGCGGGTTAGTGACACTCACCTTTGGTTGCACTGCTACACTTCAAGTAAATCCAAATATTGTTGTTTAATGAAGACCTAGAACACGTTTAGGTCTTAAGTATTAGTTTCGTGTCTAATCTTTACTTAACGTCACTATGGCCCATAACATAGCACGTTACAATTATGACTCGACATACCGACACACGACACCAATGGTTGATCATAAACAAGGGTTCATATAAATCAGATATCAAGCATGTTTCATCATGGCATAATCATGTAAGTCATGGCATAACACTTAAGCAAATTTCACAAGTTTGGTTTTTAGGTCAGGTCTTAGTTTCGCTAGCATAGTTTCGCTAGGCAGTTTCGCTGGGTGCACGGGCAGCACTTTCGCTAGGCAATGCCCGGCAACACAGTTTCGCTAGGCTAGTTTCGCCCGAAACTGCTGACGCAGTTTCGCTAGCCTAGTTTCGCAGGGAAACTGGTTTGAACTTTCGTTCAGGTATTTCGCTCGATAGTTTCGCTCGAGCTGGTCTGGTCAGGTTCCCGGCGACACTATAGTTTCGCTGGTCAGTGTCGCTGGAAGGACACACAATTTCGCTACTTAGTTTCGCCCAGAGAACAACAGTTTCGCTGGTCGCGAAAAACATACGGATTTGCCTAAAAATCAACCTAACAGCTTCTGATCATACATGCAATTCATTATCTAGCATCCCTAGGCATTTACTAACATAAATCAAGCAACTTTAACACGTTTAACATGCATTTTGTCATCAAATCACCAAGAACACATATAAAACCCTAAAATGACTAAAATGGCATAAATCTCTATCATGGTTGGATTTCATATGCAAAGTTATCAACTTTATTACAGATCTAGCATCCTAAAGCATACATACAGAAGATCAAGCAATATCATGGAGGTTTGAGCATGCTTTAAGAAGAAAACATGTAGAAAACACATAAAACATAGTTTTTGGGACTCACGGTTGATTATAGAATCGATAGATGAGATGAGATGATGGTCTAGAGGCTGAGATCTTGGTCCTTTGATGGTATTCTCGGCTGGTCCAGAAATCTCAGAGAGTGTGTGTGTGTTTGTTGTGTGTTTGAGCAAATGAGGCTACTAGGGTTCATTATGTTTATTTATATCAGAGGCTAGTTTCGCTGGTAGTTTCGCTGGCTGGCGAAACTGGCTCTGATCTCGGGTACATTGATCAGTCTAGCCTGCTACCGGGCGAATCTGTAATTTCGCTCGGTAGTTTCGCTGACTACCAAAATCAGGCAATTTTCACATAATCAAGTATTTACAATTAATCATGCTATTCACAATACTAAGTCATGTATTTAAATCACATTGCACATAAGGACAAACAATGATGAGCATACAACACATATGGACAGGTTCGGTGATCAACCAAAGGTCGTGGACGTATTCGGCCTAGTTATGCATTAGCTACTTATAACGTAACTAACGGGTTTGTCTAACGGAAGTTAACCTTGAAATTCTCGGGTGTCACATCATTCCCCTGAAATTGGAATTTTCGTCCCGAAAATTATTCTTGTGTCGTAGCGTTCGCAGCATCAGCTGTCGTCGTTGCTATCGTCGCTGGGGAAAGAAAGCAAAAAGTTTTAGGGTTGTCACACAAATCCTATTGTATCATGATTGTTCATGCTATGATGAAACCCCACTATTAGTTGAATCCGATTAATTTACAAACGGAAACGACAACTCGTGGATAGATCTGTGGGTTAATGCCCCTGTTCTGATTGGTAGCTCCAATCTTGACTCCGTTTTAATAGTCAAGAGAGTATATATAGTTATATTCGACCATGCGATACAGTTGGACATAGTATCATGAGTGGGTAATCTGTTAGTTTCGGTATTCAAGGTTCATGGTAATTCATAAAACAGTATCTAAACGAATTGTCAAATGATGAAATGATTAAATCAAACTTGGTTATCAGAGTCTTACATGCATTCTATCTAAACCTTTGAACTCACCAACTTTATGTTGACTCGTTTTAGTATATGAATTCTCAGGTGATTGATTCTGCTGCATACTGGACTGCCTTATCATATTAGGACCTACATTTTGTCATTCTGGAGTCATGGTCAAACTTAGCCGCTCTTTTGGAGATTTCACTACATAACACCTAACGGTATCATTTCCTAAAATATTTTGAATGTAATTGTTTTGTAACAATTAAGACAACATACTTTCACTACTATTTCCGCTACTAATTAAATGAAACTCTTTATGTTGACTTAACTAAACTTTCCAAACGGCTCTAGTTGTTGAATCATCCAGAGGTGATTCTGCGTAACCTTGACTATGATCCATCACACCTGCTCCATCATCTCCGACTTATGAGCCGTCGTCACCCACTGCCGACCCCTGCTCACTTATGAGCGTGCTAGACTTTCCGGACGACGACGACGACACTGATTCCTATGATGATCCTAAGGAGCCGCCCTTCTTTAACGTGGATATCACAGCCGCAGACCCTCTTGCTAACTTCTAGCGTGGTTATTCTGAGTGCATCCCGTCCTCATTCTCGTGTGCGTACACCTTCGTTTCGCCCTTTCAGGACTACCCCTACTGGACCCCTTCCAATGTACACCCATAGGAAGTCTGTGATCCGCCGCTCTGCTCCTGTTTCTGGACTTGCTACCCCTCTGGGATCTTCTCAAAAACGTTCCCAATCATCTGAACCTTTTTTCCCTCCGTCATCTAACCAGCCCTCGCTTCCTCCAAAGAAGCGAGTGCACTTTAGCGATAGTACCTTTGAGATTGGTGAGTCTTCTTCCGCCACTACTGCTAGAGATGTTCCCGTTGCACCTGTACCCCATCCTGAGGTTGATGCCCCACCTCCTGTTCTTCCAGGCATCCCTATTGACATCCTTATCTCATCACTCTATGACTGCATTGCTCGCCTAGACGCCGAGATACGTCGTCTCCAGACCGTCCTTCAGGCCCCTCCTACCCCTCTTGCCGTTCTTGAGGCTCGCGTCGTCGAACTCGAAAACCGCATTGTTTCTTCTGACCGTGCCCTGGACACCTTGCACACTCTTTCTGTCTGACACCAACGGTGTCGCCGGTGCCGCACTCGCATATGTTGAGGCACTCGCTGCTAGCACCCCTTCGCATGGAGACTTTACCGCTGTCCACAGCCTGACGCTTTCGGTAATCACACAGATCGGGGAGATGTTGACATATAGGGATCTGTTTTAACCTAAATTTTGTAATGTACTGACTCTTATACTATTGTGGAATCGTGATTTATCCACCTAAACAATGCTATCTTTGTAAGAATTGTTTCAGACAAGACTATGTATGTTATGATGTATGTTATGAACCTGTATTTAATTATGCTGTAATGTTATGATTCTTCTTATATATATGTGTGGTTGATGTGTGTCATGATATGTATGGTTGTTATTATAATGCCTTACTCTTATTTTGCCTATGTGAAATTAGAATCATGCCCATACGCGCTACGAGAGCTTACATGAACCCTCCTCCTCTACCTCCACCGCCGCCCATGGATGCTGCTCCAATTGAAGAGTTAGTCCTCAAACGTATGACTGAAGCACTCGCTGCTGCTAACGCAGAATGTTCTACTGCCTCCAATGGACGTCGCTCACCTACCAGTAAGTCAAATCCACTAAGATCAACGAATATCAATTATGAAGGATTGTTTTCAAGAGGCTTTTGGTCTAAACTTACAAGTTCTTGAGACTGTAGCTACAAGGACTTCATGAACTGCAAGCCTATTCATTTCAAAGGCACTCAAGGTGCAGTCGGTCTGATTCGATGGTTCGCGAAGAACGAGTCTGTCTACCGTATGTGTAACTACCCTGACGAGTATAAGGTCAAGTACACGACTTGTACCTTCAGTGAAGGCATTCTGACCGGGTGGAACTCTTATGTTGAATCTTTGGGTCAAGATCTTGCCTATGCCATGACGTGGGACAATCTGAAGGTGCTCATGGAAGATGAGTACTGCCCCAGGGAAGAGTTGCAACATTTGGAAGTTGAATTCTGGAACCTCACTATGGTTGGTGCTGACGTAGCCGGGTATACACGACGTTTCCACGAGTTGGCACATCTGTGCTCCACAATGGTTACCCCTCTATACAAGAAGATTGAGAGGTACATCTGGGGACTCTATCCCCTCATTCAAGGTAACGTTATGTCTTCTAACCCCGCTACTCTCCAGAGTGCTATACGATTGGCCCATAGCTTGACCTATCAAGACGTTCGCCAAGGCGCATCGTTTGCAAACTGTTGAATCCAAACCTACCGTTATCCCTTCCACCTCCTCTAGTAATGTCAAATCTGATCACAAACGTAAACGTGGTTACGATTGGAAGAAGAAGAAATCCGTAGAATTCCATGTTTCTGAAGCTCCGAAAGCCATCAAAGCTTACGCAGTTGCTGCCCCTGCCGCTGATGTAAGAAAGAACGGTTACACCGATAATCTGCCCTTGTGTAACAAGTGTAACCTGCACCATACTTTGGACTGCAGTAATATCTACTGCAAGAATTGCAAGGCGAAAGGCCACATTTACCGGGACTATCCAAGTCGTAACAACAAGACTCAGACAACGAATACCTGCTATGAGTGTGGAAACACTGGTCACTTCAAGAGTGATTGTCCCAAGCTGAAAAGACCAAGAACCGATGCTGCCCGAGGAAGAGAGTTTGTTCTAAACACAACAAAAGTACGACAGGACCCGCAAACCGTTACAGGTACATTTATGTTAAATGACCATTTTGCATCTATTTTATTCAACACTGGTGCCGATAAGAGCTTTGTGTCTAGTGATTTTAGTCCCATCCTTTATATCACACCTAGGGCATTAGATGCCAAGTACTTAATCAAATTGGCCAATGGTAAACAAATAGAAGCATGTGAAATCTTCCTAGATTGTACATTGGATTTATTAGGACATAAGTTCAACATAGATCTTCTACCCGTCCAACTCGGAAGCTTTGATGTGGTAGTAGGAATGGATCGGCTATTCGCGAATCATGCAAAGATAGTTTGTCACGAGAAGCAAGTCAAAATTCCCCTAGCCAACAACGAGACCTTAACCATTCAAGGAGATCGTGTCGATACCAAGCTTTACATCATTTCGTGCATGAAAGCCCAGAAGTGCTTACGAAAAGGTTACCCTGCCCTTCTACCGCATGTATCTTCCAAGAAATCCGAAGAGAGAAAGATTGAAGATGTTCCTATTGTCCGAGACTTCACAGACGTATTCCCGTCAGACCTACCTGGCCTACCTCCACCTAGACAGGTAGAATTTCATAATGATTTAGTTCCAGGAGCCGCTCCAGTTGCCCGATCCCCGTATCGTTTAGCTCCATCTGAGATGAAAGAGTTATCGAATCAATTACAAGAACTTCTTGATAAAGGCCTCATAAGACCGAGCTTCTCACCTTGGGGAGCCCCTATTCTATTAGTCAAGAAGAAAGACGGATCCTTCCGTATGTGTATCGACTACCGAGAACTGAATAAGGTAACGGTAAAGAACCAGTATCCTCTCTCGAGGATTGACGATCTATTCGACGAACTCCAAGGATCAATTTTTTACTCCAAGATTGACTTACGAACCGGTTACCACCAACTGAAAGTTCATGATGAAGATGTTGCTAAGACCGCCTTCAGAACTCGTTACGGACAATACGAGTTCATGGTCATGCCTTTCGGGTTAACTAACGCGCCTGCCGTATTCATGGACATCATAAATCGCGTGTGCAAACCCCATCTTGACAAGTTTGTTATCGTGTTCATCGAATATCCTGATCTACTCCCGTAGTAAGGAAGAACACGAGCTTCACCTCAAACTTATTCTGGAATTGCTTAGAAAAGAGAAACGGTACGCTAAATTTTCAAAGTGTGAATTTTTGATCCGAGAAGTACATTTCTTAGGACACGTAATCAACGATCGTGGAATTCATGTTGACCCCGCGAAAATCGAAGCAATCAAAAGTTGGAGCCCTCCGACAATTCCATCTGAGATACGATAATTTATTGGTCTTGCCGGCTATTACCGTAGGTTCATCGAGAACTTCTCCAAGAGAGCCGAACCCCTGACCACTCTGACCCAGAAAGAGCAGAAATTCGTTTGGGACGATAAGACCGAAGAAGCCTTCCAAAACCTGAAGCAGAAGCTGTGCGACGCGCCTATTTTAGCCCTACCTAAAGGTAATAACGATTTATGCGTTTACTGTGACGCATCTCATCAAGGCCTTGGATGCGTGTTAATGCAATGTGAAAAGGTCATAGCTTACGCTTCGCATCAGTTGAAAGTTCACGAGAAGAACCATACCACTCACGACCTAGAACTCGGAGCCTTAGTATTCACTCTCAAGATATGGAGACATTACCTATATGGCACGGAATGCAAAGTCTTCATCGACCACAAAAGCATCCAGCACATCTTGAACCATAAGGAGTTAAATATGAGGCATCGAAGATGGGTCGAGCTGCTTAATGATTATGAGTGCGAAATATTATACCACCCTGGGAAGGAAAACGTTGTAGCAGATGCCTTAATCCGTAAGGAACGTGCGAAACCGCTTCATGTCAGATCCCTTGCCTTGACTATCCTCACCGGTCTACCCTCTAAGATCCATGAAGCCCAACTCGAAGCTCTTAAGGACGAGAACGTCGGAACTGAAAATCTACGTGGTATGGACCGTCAATTCGAGATCAAGCCTGACGGCGATAGATACATTATGAATAGACTATGGGTGCCTATGTACGGAGGCATCAGAAACCTAGTCATGGATGAAGCACACAAATCGAGATACTCAATCCACCCTAGTGCAGACAAGATGTACCACGGATTGAGAAAGCTTTACTGGTGGCCCAATATGAAAATGGAAGTTGCCACTTATGTCAGTAAAATGTTTAACTTGCGCCAAAGTTAAAGCAAAACATCAAAAGACATCCGGTTTACTTGTCCAACCGATAATCCCTGAGTGGAAGTGGGAACATATTGCCATGGACTTTATCACCAAACTGCCAAAAAGCCGAAATGGTAACGATACCGTTTGGGTTATCATCGATCGATTAACAAAATCCGCTCATTTCTTAGTCATCAAAGAAAAGGATTCCATGGAACGACTAACCAAACTCTATATGAAAGAGATACTCTCCCGCCACGGGACTCCCATCTCAATCATCTCTGACACAGACACTCAAGTAGACATGAGTACAAGTTACCATCCACAGACCGAAAGCCAGAGTGAAAGAACAATCTAAACCCTTGATGACATGTTACGCCCCATTCAACGCACTTTATGGGCGAAAGTGTCGATCTCCCATCTGTTGGTTCGAGGTTAATGATAGCCAAATCACCGGTCCGGAACTAGTCAATGAGAAGACTGAGAAGGTATCCGTTCGAAACCGTTTGAAAGCCGCCTATGACCGTCAAAAGAGCTATGCTGACATCCGACAAAAACCTCTAGCATTCGAAGTCGGCGACAAGGTTCTACTGAAGGTATCCCCATGGAAAGGTGTTTTTCACTTAGGTAAACGTGGTAAGCTCAACCCTAGATACATTGGTCCATTTCAGATCCTCGAAAAGATCGGACCAGTAGCTTACAAACTATAACTGCCCGCCGAGCTTAGCAGTGTTCACAACACATTCCATGTCAGTAATCTGAAGAAGTGCCTTGCCGACGAATCACTTGTTATTCCTCTTGACGAAATCCAAATCGACAAAACCCTTCACTTCGTGGAGGAACGTGCTGAAATTCTTTACCGTGTAGTCAAGAAACTAAAGCGAAGCCCAATTCCGATTTTCAAAGTCCGATGGAACTCACGTCGTGGATCTGAATATACTTGGGAACGCGAAGACCCATTCAAAGCTAAGTATCCGCATCTCTTTCCCAATCAAGCACCCGTAGACGTCGCAGTCTGAATTTCAGGAGGAAATTCTCTCAACTAGGGGAGAATGTGATAACCCGTAAGTTTCCCAAGTCAAACTATACAAATTAATGCTTAATTTACTGTATTTGTGTGCATGAATCTGTGTTTTAGTTAACGTAGATAACGTAATATGCAACTATCCGTTAGTCTTGGCGTAACCCTACAATATTATTTCGACGACCCACCTTTAAAAACAAGAATATTATCTATATGTTCGGTGGAACTTCAATAATAAGAAATATTTCACAACGATATATGTAATCTAACATAAAAAGAATTTTTATATTATGTTGTCACCTTTATAGTGTTTTAATACACGTACAAAGTTCGTAATATTATTTGACGTAAAATAATCAATGAACTATAAAGTTTATTCATTTATTTATCAACAACGTCCAATAATAAACTATTTTAACGTTTAGTATTTTTTTAACAAAAAACCATTAGGTTTTTATATAAACAAACAACGTAAACGTTTTTTACCATTTAACACCATTTGACTTTAAACAAGACTTGTTATCATTTCTATTTTCTTGAACTCGACTCATTAGTCACCATGCACGTCCACGCCATGCATGATCAAAACCCTTGTCACCTTTGAGCCTAACCTGACCCGTCCCTCGATCGCGGTTCAAACCGACACCCGAACCACCTCTTAATCGATTTCTAGTAACCATTCACCACCTTTTTCTTAATCATCTACTAATCACCCAATAATAAAGCAATAACTATTCATCATCTATCTCATTTGTCATCGTCATCTTACACCACCCAAGACTTCACATCACCACCCTAAAACTACCTAGTATTGTGCCACCATTGACCTCACCCACCTCCCTCCATGCACCACATGAACACCCCCCCCCCCCCCTTGGCTCTCTCTCCTTCACGGTTTTCACAACAAAACCACCACCACCACCTCTTGTTAACCAAACCCTTGATTACTTGGTTCATTGCCTTCCTTTATGACCATCCTATATAAAGAACTTAAAGTAGAAACCCTAGAGAACTCTCATTACCACCCACCAGCAAAACCACACACATTTCTCTCCCTCTCCTCTCATCCGTCGCCATCTCTCCCCTCTCTCTCTCTCTACTCTCTCTCTAGTTTTCTTTCACCAAAACTCAAGAACTCTTGAAGATCAAGCCACCTTGGAGCAACAAGTAAGCAAGATCTAACATCCTCCATCCAAATCCACATTTCTACAAGTTAGTAGACTCCATTTTCTTACTCATCCACTATATTTTCATGTTAGATGATCTCTTTGTATGCATCTAACACTCTAACATCAAGTCTTGGTTAAAATGATGACTTTAAACTTATATTTTCTTCTATGATGATAATAACCTACATGTTTGTTCATACTCTTGTTAGATCTAGTAAATCTTATGTTTATACTATTACATGTATTTTGAACCCCTCGTATGCTACATTATATAGATCTAGAGAAAAACTAGTGTTATGATGCTAATATGTGTTCAATGTGCCTTGGTTTTGTGAATAAACCACTAGATCTGAAAATTATGACTCTTTAAAATACTAGATCCGAAATTTTGACATGTTAGGAGGTTATGGATAGCACCATACGACTTATTGATATGTTTGGATGGCTAAATCTATAAAAATAACCCACTAAAAAGTATAGGAAACTATAGATAAAGTAGGGCAAATTTTGGACAGAAAATTTGACCCTATTTAAAGTAAATATAAATTATATTTTTGGCCATAAAAACCCTAGTACAAGATCCCTTTTAAATATAGAAAAATTTGGGGAAAACGGGACCAAAAACGGACACTTTACAGGCCCGGAAAACCCATTTTCGTAAAGATATACAAGTAAAGGTCACAACTGATTTGGAACACTTTGAAAGACCTAAAATAACTTAAGACATGTTTACAAAGTGTTTTGGTAAGTTACAAAGCCTTAGAATGAGTCATAAGATCAAAACCGGCTAAATCGGACACATACTGGCAAAATCGACAAAACTAACAAAACTAGGAAAGTGAACTCTTGAACTTGTCATTTCTGATTTGTTATGATATTTATGATGAAAATAAATGTGTATTTATTTATATGATCCTTTGCCTTAGTCATTTTTTGGAAAACCAAGAAATACGGCTAAAACCGGCAAAAAGCGTATTGTGACTTTAACTATTGAAACGGTCGTTTCTTTATAAAAGTCTTCTAAACTCATATGATAAATGTTGGAATCATGAACTATTTCTAAGCTAATATTTATGATGAATATAAATTATATTTTAATTATCGTGCAACAAATATTTGTTTTCAATAAATATTTCCTTAAGGTGACCGATATCATATCATAACACCGGGTTACCATAACGCTAAGACTTGACCAACCAAATTGGAGTGACTTAGATGTCAACCCAATTTCCATATCCTAGTATGTCTTATAAAGTTGTATAGGATTGCTTACTTGTTCCACTTCACTGTCTGAATCTTATCATTCTATGTGAATTTTCCCAACCCATTTTCTTTAACTGTTTTAATACTTGTGGGGGGGGGGGGGGGAGAATCCATACAACCATAATCATTGCCTAACAAATAGATTACTTGTTACATTATTTATTACATGAGCTTTTCTAGTCCAAATCCTATTGTATCATGATTGTTCATGCTATGATAAAACCCCACTATTAGTTGAATCCGATTAATTTACAAACAGAAACGATGACTCGTGGATAGATCTATTGGGTTAACGCCCCTGCTCTAAATTGGTAGCTTCAATCCTGACTCCGTTTTAGTAGTCAAGAGAGTACATACATTTATATTTGACCATGCGGTACTGTTGGACATAGTATGTGGGTAATCAGTTAGTTTCGGTATTCAAGTTTCATGGTAATTCATAAAACAATATCTAAACGAATTGTCAAACAATGAAATGATTAAATCAAACTTTGTTATCAAACTCTTACATGCATGCTATCTAAACCTGTGAACTCACCAACTTTATGTTGACTCGTTTTAGTATATGAATTCTCAGGTGATTGATTTCTGCTGCATACTGGACTGCATTATCATGTTAGGACGTGCATTTTGTCGTTCTGGAGTCATGGTCAAACTTAGCCGCTCTTTTGGAGATTTTACTACATAACACCTAACGGTTTCATGTCCTAAAATCTTTTTAATGTAATTGTTTTGTAACAATTAAGACAACATACTTTCACTACTATTTCCGCTGCTAATTAAATGAAATGAAACTCCATATTTTGACTTAACTAAACTTTCTAAACGGCTATAGTTGTTGAATCATCCAGAGGTCTTTCTGTGTAACCTTGACTAAGATTCATCACACTCGCGGCCAACACAAAAAATTACAGGGTGTGACAATATTCCTTATTTTTTTGTGTCCAAAGTATATCCGTTTAAATATTTTTAGTCCAATATGTCATTTTGACGGTCCTCGAGTCAGTTTTTATACCGCTTGGGTCTATAATCTTTTTAGTCCTCATAATGATTATCGAATATATATTATGACACCCGTTTCTTAATTTTTAACTTTATTTTAATATTTAGGATGGTTTGTTCATTTTATATATTTAGTAGGTGGGGTGTCAAGACTCGTTTTGGGTATACGTATAAAAATGAACAACGAAAATGATTAAATTGAGAAGTTTAGACTTTTACCTCTAGCACTAGGCTAGGTGATGAGCCGAATGAGACGAGAATGTTTCCGAAAACTCGATCGAATAATATAGAACCTTAAAAGTCTTGACTCGAAAGGTAAAGCGGCTATTTGCGGGCTAGTTTTCGTTGGCGTGTGAGCCTCGTTAGGGGCAATAAACCAAGTTGTTTGGGAGGTGGTTAGGTGGAGTTGTCGGGACGGTGAAATGGTGGTGTAATGGAGGTCCGATGGTGGCGTAGTGGTGGTGTAAGGTTGCCTAAGGGGCTGCCTTTGAGCCTTGTTCGATCGATACAAAAGAAGAAAATCAAATGAACTTTTTTTTGGGCGGTGCGATCTTTAACAGAAGAAGGGTTATACCCTTAATTTATTTCTAATTATAAGTAAGGATATAAAGAGGGTGGTGGTGCATTGGAGTTGGCCTAAAATATAGAATTCAGATGGGGGGTTGGGAGTTTTGCTAGAGGAAAAGAGAAAAGGAAAGGTGTGGTTTGTGATAATGAGAACTTGGGTTTAATAGTGAGGTTTGAGTGTTACATAGGTTCCCCTGACGATTACCTACGACCTTTGAAAGTTTCTAAAATCGGAAAGGTCTCCTTAGTAGTTTCATGAGCTATCTCTGGACCAGTCAGTTAATTGTTACCAGCTTCGGTCCAGCAAAGGGCTGAACGACACTTTCTTTCAAACGAGGATTCGAAAAGGGGCGGCTTGAATTTTCGAGTGATAACTATTGTTCTATGGATACTTGGCGAGTGGAAAATGGTTATCTCAACCTTAACCAAGGTTTGTATAGCATGATGACAGTCTATCATGCAGCGTACCCTTAAAAGGTATAAATCTTTTCCTCTTGCCTTGATCATCGGTATAACTCCTTTATACTTTCATTGATCTTGTTGGATCCCTGGTAACTAGAATATCTAGCCTTGTGCGTTTCATTTAAGACCAATCTCTTACCATTTAGAGATTATGCGCACAAGTTCTATCCTAAAGGATTAGGCTCCATCTGGTCTTTTACCAAATTGGTTTTCCATTCCACGAAAGCATTCTTCTTGTTTGAATCCTTCCTTTTAAGCTTCGAGTTTAGCATCACGAACATCTTCTACCATTTTCAACACAGCTTTAGCTTCAGGGGTTTGAACAACCTGCTGAATAGTTCTAAGGTTTGCAGGTTGAGCTGGCTCTTCAGCTTGAACTGACTCTGTGCTCCCCATAGCTATTAAAGTTGCAGCTATGTCTTCAGCCTCTTCACTTAATTGTTCTTCCGGTTGAACCACATGAGCTGATCAGCCCCAAAGACTGAATGACCAGGGCCATATGTTGGATCAGGAGAGTTTTCATCTGTTTGAATTACTTCAACCTGGGTTTCCGCTTGGAATTCCGGTTGAACTTCTGGTTGAACAATATTTAGACCTTCAGTCACCACCTGAGGTTGGGTGACTTCAGGTTCTTTATCTGATATCTCCAAAACCTATGTTTCTTCTTCTTTACTAATCAAATTTTCATCACCTCCTTCAGACATAGTGGCAATAGCAACAGTTGCAGTGATTTCTTCAAAATCAGCTACTGCCTTGCTGGTGGAAGCAATGTTCCTCTCCACTTGATCACTGGCTCTTTCAGCCGAAAAGCTGACATCTTTCAGTAATTTTGTGATCATATTTATGTGCTCAGGGAGAGCACCAGCAATCAGCATTGAAGACTGAACTAACTCAGTGAGGTTAGGGTCTTCAAATGGAGAAATGGCAATCAAATAACTGCTCTTCATATTGACCCAACTTTCTTCCACTATGAAAGGCTTAACACCGAGTTTCTTTGTTGATACCTGAAATGTGCGTCGTGTGAAGTATCAAGCTATGTACAAGATCAAGCCAAATGTCGCTTAGCCGAACCTAGTCTGAACCTGAAGTTCGGATTGGCCGAACCTGAGGTTCGGACAGGGATCGGCCAGTCGGTTATAAATAGATGTTGATCTTTGTAATAGTTAGCTCCGAGCGTGTGAGATTGCTATTAAGTGTGTGTTTCTGAGTGTGTTTCTCTGAGTCTGTTTCTGAGTGTTTACTGATTGTAATTGTTCTTCGTTGATCAATAAAACAATCGGTTAATTACGTTTCGATGTCCGATTAGCTAGATCGAGTAGACGATCAGACGCTCACGCATTTTCAAGTGGTATTAGAGCTTTCTGGTTCACTCTACTGATCTATGGTTGCTATTTTCGGATTTTTGAACGTTTTTGAAGTTTTCTCGAGTTGGTTTACGTGATTTCAATAATTTCTGTCATGCATTTCATGTCAAATTTGTTCCTAATTCGTTCCTAATCCGTTTTTCTGTCCTACTGCTGCAAATCTCATCAAAATTCGTCTAAAATCGAACGTTTTTGAAAAATTATGTCGAGGTTCGGCGGGTTCTGGTCAGGTTCGGAGTAACTGCTCCGAAGATCAAAGTTCAGACTAGTTCGGTGTAGATTCGGAGTAGGTTCGGAGTAGGTTCGGAGTGTTGTTCGGACAGAGTTCGGTGCTCAGTGGTTTGGATAGAGTTCGAATGGCTGATTTAGGTTCGGACGAGGTTTGGAGGTCAGTGATAGGTTCGGAGCAAGTTCGGCCAACAGATTTCAAAATTTTCAACGATGTCAGAATTTCAAGCATTTGCGGCGATGCAGAATGCGATGCAAACTATGCTAAATTTTGACAATGAAATCAGAACAAGTCAGAAAGTTCCCAAATTGTTGAAGCTAGAAGATTATCAAAATTGGAAGAAACGATTTTCCGCTTACATAAGTACAAATGATATCGATTTGTGGATCCCGCTTAAGAAGCTTTATCAACATCCAACAGATGCGGGAGATTTCAAAGAAGTTCATACCTTTGATCTTGCTGAAAGAAAATCATATGAGCTTGAACAAAAAGCATACGGTTATCTTACAATGGCATTACCCACTGAGTTGCTTAATCAATTTAGCACTTGCAAGAAATCCAAGCAATTGTGGGATGCTTTATCAGTGAGGTGTGAAGGTAATGATGACTACAAGAAGAGTCGGAAGAAAGTTCTAAACAAAGAGTTTGATAATTTTCAGAATTATGACAATGAAAACATTACTGCTCTCGTTTCAAGGTTGTCACACTTGATTAGTGAATTAAAGGTGGTTGGGATTGAGAAAAACTGATGCTGATTTGAAAGAAAAGATTTTGGAAGCTTTGCCTGAAAAATAGGAAAACTATGTTTTGCTACTCACTCATGATAAGGATTATTCTACAATGACATTTCACGAGCTTACTAGAAAACCTCATGCTTAGGAAATGGAAATGTTAAACTCAACGAAGTCAACTGCTACTTTGCAGAATCTTGAATTGTATCATGGTGAGAATAGTACAAGTATGAATGCAAAAGCTAAGCCAAATTTGAGTTTTGCACCAAGTGTTGCTTTCTTGTCAGGAAGTTCAGGAAATTCTGATAACAATTCTTCACGGGGTTGTAGCTTTACAATTCCAAATTCATCAAGTCATAATGCGTTTTCTATTGAATCAACAGATGATTGTGCCAAAATGATTTCTGCATTGATTTCATCATCTTTTCGGTTGATTATCAAGAATGTTGCTGATGCAAAGTTAACCAGCGATGATCTTGATGCACTTGATGATGATCAACTAACTGAATTGGATATATCTTGGCAATATGCTATGTTATGCCAACGGTCGAAGAGATTTTTCAAGAAACATAGAAGAAATATTTCTGGTGAGAAATTGGGTTTTGACAAGTCAAAATTAAAGTGTAAAAAATGTTCCCTACTTGGACATTTTGCTAAAGAATGTCCACATGCTGATAAACCTGGTTTTACTCAATCACCCAAGCCTGGTTTTTCTCTACCATCTACTAGTAATACAAACAAGAAAACAGCCTTGACAGTTTAACATGATGGTATTTATGATTGGGGTAAACAATTTGGATATGATTCATCAGCATTAATTGTCACTCATGTTCAATCAGACAATGATTGTTCAGATAATAGTTCCAATACAAGTTCAACACCAAGTTCTTATGACTCTGCTAAAAATTTGGAGAGTTTGATGAAAGAAAATGGTTCGTTGTTGAATAAAGTTCAAAAGCTGACTGAGGAATTTGATGTGATTAATTCATGTTTGAAGATTTCTAAGGAAAATGAGAAAGAGTTAGTTTTGACGAATGAATGTTTAATGACTGAGATCAAATTGTTGAATGAAGTTTTAGAAGTGTCTAAACAAGATAAGAAGGATGTTGAAGCTGCCAGAGCAAAGGTTTGTGAAGAACGGGATGAGTTGGTAAAAGAGGTTGAAAAATGGAAGTTTAATGCTGAAGATGCTGCTACTGACTTCAAGAATTTATTTGAAAAGTCCAAAATCAAACTTGATTTGCTTACACAGAATGTTGAAGAATCTGCTAGCAAGATTGCAACATATCAAGTTGACATGGAAAAGTTGTTGGATGAGAAGCGGGAGTTGGTTAGTGTGAATAAAGTTCAAACATCAAATTTGGAGATTCAAAGGCGAAATGAAGCTAAACTAAAGGAAGAGTTGTTTGAAGGATTGGAAAATCTTTGAATGTAAAAGTTTGAAACTCATAAAGTTACTAAGCGTTTGATAGCTACAGAAAAAGAGTTGGCTGAAGCACAATAGAAAATTTCTGATCTCCAAATTCAAGTCATCGATGCAAATCGTTTGCTGCACAATGTATCAAATTCTCAAGTTTTCACAAGATTCTTAGCTAATGATGCTAACTTTGAGAAGATGTTTGATAAAACTACATCACCTCCGGCTCAAATTAAAGAAGCATTCAAAGAAGTGAAGGAACAAGTTGAAGATTTTGATTATTCAAAGGTTTCATTATCTACTTCCGGGGTAGAAAAGGTTGTACCGTAAAGGAAACACAAGAAGAACAACAAGAAGAAGGAAAAGAAATCTGAGATTCCTCCTGCTCCGAAGTTTGTATCTGGTTCATCCTCTACTGATAATGAGAAGTCAGCTACTTCAAGTGACAAGTTTAAGTCACAACTTGACTTTAATGAGAAGATCTTCTATGATCAGAAGAATGTGACTGAAGTGAAGGCTGAATTTTCACGATTAGCAAAGAATGGACATTCTAATTCTGAGGAGAAAGTTGTTGGAAAGCATGTGGGTCTGCGCTTTAAAGCAAAAGATGTAACAGATGAGAAGGCTCCAGAATCATCATTTCAAGATTTGAAGAAATTGAAGCTGAAGCAAGTGAAGAAGGATGTGTTTAAGGCTGAATAAGTTCAACCTGAGAGATTCTGTAGAAGCATATTCCTATGCTAGCATGTGTCTCGTGTATTGTATCTAATCTAGAGCGTCTGTGTGAGTCAGATAGTCATCTGGCCGGACCACATGGTCCGCCGGACCAGTTGGTACAGCGTACCAGATGGTCCGCTGGTGGTCCGCTGGCCTGTTGACTAAGTGACTATAAATAGTCCGTGTTAGAGAGAGTTAGTTAGTTCTGTCATTTGCAACATCTTAACTGTGTGTAAACTGAGTGTGTTTCTCTCTCTACATTGTAATTCTTTGTGAATCAATAAAGCAAAGCTTTATTTACCTTCTCGTTGCTATCCGATTACCGAATCATGCAGTAGTAAGATCGTCTCGTGGTTCTACAAGTGGTATCAGAGCATTCCAGGTTGCTCTACTGCTGTGATTTGGTAAGTTGTTCGGATTCTAGAGAGAAAAAGTTTGGGTTTTCTACGTTTTTCATCAATTCTTCCAATTCTGAGTGATTCCGAGGATAAAAATGATTTATGTATGTTCCTGGAGTGTTTTCGCATCATACTGATTCAGTTTCTAGCATCAATTGTCAAAATCTGTGTTGATCAGCTTTTATCTGATAAAGAATTTCCTCTTCATTGTGTTGATGCTCGAAAGATTTCTGAAGTTTTTGTGAAAGCTCAAGTTTCTACTGATGGATCTTTATCTCAAAGCCCAACATCCAAATGGGTTCATGATCACAGACATCAAGTATATGATTCTCATTCTGATCATGTTTGAGATATTCCTATGTGTAATTCATCACAGGTACATCACAAGTGGGACAAGGCAAAGCGAATTTGTTATATTTTCCGCCAAACAGGGCATATGGCAAAATATTGTCCACTACTTGCTGATTCCCCACAACGGTTTCATAAAAAACTAGTTTTTGGTAAAATTGCCCAACAGAAATTCTTTGATGAAGGTGGCAGAGTTTTTGATGAAGTTGAACCTACATTCTTTCAAAAACAAAAACGTTTTGTTCCAATGTTTCGACAAATTCAAAATGTAGGTTCATCATCACAGTCACCTGTGATAAGTTCATCACTAACTGAATTACCAAAATCGCAACAATGGAAACCTACGGTGGTTTCTAAGCAAAACCAAGACACTGGTCGATCAGAAGCAATCCGCTTCGGGTCATTTATGAACTAATCAGTTTAACCACTGTGCAGGTACTTCTAGAAGACCTATCGACGATTGCAAAGTTGTTGATGGAGGAGTATTCTGCTTAATTTAAATTTCATGATCAAATTTTCTAAAATCTACATATTTTCTGAAATTCTACAACTGTAAAATATCCGTGTTGATTGATCATTTTTTCTTTGCTTACAAATTTTTCTCAAAAAGTCAAAAATAGAGCCTTGTTTTTGTGTAAAATGAAAATCCAAAAATAGAGTTTTCATTTTAAGGGGGAGAATTGTAAGTAAGGGGGAGTAATTGAGAAAAAGCATGTTATGGGAAGAAGGTGAATACATGCAAAATATATAAGGAAGGAAGGTGAATACATGCAAAATATAAAATTTGAGAAATTGATCATTGGGAAATGATGGTACATTGGCTTACGTATCTGACTCATGGATAGAGTAGATGAAAGAGCCATAAGATCATTGTTTGATGTGCTTGGTAGGCTCGGCAAATCAGAAAGTATTCAGATGTGATATACACGAAATACTAATGCTTAACCAAGTGGACAACATCTTGAAGCATATTTCATGACACAAAAAGAAAAATAAGTGTGAAAAGAAAATGAGGTGAAAAGAAAATGAGGAGTCACTGTGTATACATGTGTTCATTTTGCAAAGATTTAAACTTGTTTGATATTCTTTATTTTGTCAAACGATCGGACTTTCTCTGCGTATCGAAAGATCGACCTGATCGTTGTTCGTTTGACGTTCTGCTTTATTTTCTTTGGTGTTTCGTATAACTCATCGGACTTTCTGTGCATGTACGGGATTACCGACCTGATTGTTGTTGAGTTATACAACTTCAACTTGTTTTATTTTTCTTATTTTGTTAAATCAGAGGCCTTATCTGCGTATCGAAAGATCAACCTTAAGTTAGACGATTTAACGTTCTTATTTCTTTTTGCATGGAACACAGTTGACTGTATCATGAAAATATGATGCGTTGTGAAAAATCACAAGTGCTATCACACAAAAGGAAAAAGAAAGAAAAACAGAAAATGTCTGATTATGTCTGATAGTGTGGGATACACTGGTCAAAGCAAATCTAATCAATACCTTAACATATCCAGATGTTATGAGTATGATTCTGCCTGAGTTTAAGATGGAGAAATTATACCGGCAGTCGACATGACTTGTGAGCTTCAATTAATTGAAACTGAAGTGTAGTTCAGTGTGTCAAGACCAATATGATCCCATATAGTGATCTTTCTCATACCAAAAATAGTGTTTGATTCTATATTGCAATTTCATATCATTTTAAGAAAAGCATAAAAAGATTTTCGGTGTGTTTTAGCATAAACTTAAAAAATCAAAAAGATTTTAGGTTTGTTTTAATATAAACTTCCAAAAAACAAAAAGATTTTGTTTCTGCTTTATTTTCGATCTGATCAGCACGTTATACAAAATCAAATTTTCAAAATTAAATCTTGGAGTCTCAAAGAGACGTTTTGCGCTGAGGTTATTTAAATATTGATGCAGGATGCTAAGGTGCAAGTGATCACAACTTCAAGTCTTATGAAGCTGTTGATAAAGACCAGAGATACACCAGACATTGTCAAGTATTCAAGATCAAGCTACGACCAAGTTGAGGAGGAGTTTGTTTGAAGATTCATTTCATCGGACGAACAGATTCTACACTTGAGGGGGAGCTTGGTTGAAGATACAGATTTGATGATGTAGAAGAGTAGAGATACTGCACACGACGAGGGGGAGTTTGTTGATACCTGAAATGTGCGTCGTGTGAAGTATCAAGCTATGTACAAGATCAAGCCAAATGTCGCTTGGCCGAACTTGGTCCGAACCTGAAGTTCGGACTGGCCAAACCTGAGGTTCGGACAGGGATCGACCAGTTGGGTATAATTAGATGTTGATCTTTGTAATAGTTAGCTCCGAGCGTGTCAGATTGTTATTAAGTGTGTGTTTCTGAGTGTGTTTCTCTGAGTCTGTTTCTGAGTGTTTACTGATTGTAATTGTTCTTCATTGATCAATAAACAATCGGTTAATTACGTTTCGATGTCCGATTAGCTAGATCGAGTAGACGATCCGATGCTCACGCATTTTCATTCTTGCAGGTTGTGGCTCTAACTTCAGTTGGTATTCTGTCAGTTTCTTCTATTTCAATTATGGCAGGTGTTGAAATCAACTTCTCCCCTTATTTGACAGTATCAGCTTCATCAGCTTTTCTGTTTAGGTTTGAAGGACCTGCCTCAGCGTCAGTTGGAGCAGCTTTCACCAATGTAGCAACAGTTGCATTCAAATGATCAACATGTGCTTGGAGATTAAGGTACAAATTCATCAATTCCAGTAGTGTATAACTGTCCTCAACTGGCTTTTTACCAGTATCCCTGGACAAAACCATGTTATCAATCCGAGATTGATCAACTGTGGTACCCATGGCTTCTTGGCACCTGAGATTCTCTTCAACTGTCTCAGCAACCCTTGGTTCCAATGAAGGACCCATGGGTACTGATTTAGAGAAGATTTCCACAGTTTGGGTTTTATTGATGTTAGTGCTAGCACCAAGATCCAGTGGGGATACTTGAGCAGCAGCAGCCCGCTCTGCATGAATCTCTTCTTGACTCCTGAGATTCACATCCGGTGAGGAATGGGGGTTCAGTGCAGCAGGGTCCAGGTCCATCGGAATGTTCTCATGTAATGAGGTGGGTGAGTTAATAACACCCTCATTTGGACCGGGAATGGGGGCACTGTCACTCCTAGGTGATAGGGGTTGCAGGGGTGAAAATTGTTCAGATGGGGATTATACATATGTTTCTATTGACTACCCCTCAAGAGAAGGTTCATCCTCAAGGGCATATCCCAATTTTACCAGTTTCCGCTTAGACTGTTTGCCTTGAGCGGGGTTTGAAGCTTCAGGTTGGCTTGTGGCACTAGGTGGAGGGGACCTAATGACCACATTTCTCTGTCTCTTGAACACGACAGGAGGGGATTCAGATGAGCATGCGGCAGTGGTGTTAGTTTTAGTGGATGCTTTCCTATTTTTGGATCTGTAAATTTGTAAAGTAGAGGAATCTGGGACAGATGTGGGATCAGGAACCATTAGGTTGATGGTCCTGTCATCTTGAGCAGGTTGCTCAGTTGCTGCCACAGTTTCCGTTTGAACCTCAACATGAGCAGGTTCATTAGGAAACTGCCTTGGAATTGGCAGGGGATGGTCAGTATCCCTTCCATGAAAGACAGTCTTGTTTAAAGATAAGTTTGAAAAGGTTTTCTCATTGAGGAGTTTAGGTTGCAAAATTGTACCACCCAAAACAATTTGGGGGTATTCCTCTCTCAGAATGCATGTTAAAAATCTAGGGTACAGATAGAAATATTCAGATTGGATGTTTGTTTTTAGGGCTTTAAAAATTAATTTTGGAAATTTTCACCCTTTACCACAGCATAGAAGGCAGAGGCTTATTCACCAGCAAGCTCATCAAATCCACCCTTCTTTGGAGTTAGGCATACCAGAATTATATGAGCCAAGAACCTCCAGTTGTATGGTAACTGCCCTTTCTTGATTGTTTTGCTTTGCAGGGAACCACCATATCCAATATCTCTGAACAGTTTTTGATACTTCTCGGAATCGACTACCATGTATCCACTTTCATCCCTTAGTTTTCACACCTTTCGTACTTTGGCTTCATCAATTTCCACTTCGGTGCCTTGAACATTTGACATAATCCTTTCACTACCGTTGTCGCCTTTAGCAACCCTAGCATGAGACCAAAAATCTTCCATAATTTCTTCAAATATCACCGCTTCAACTGTCAGGGCATGATGAAGGTGAGATCTTTTAAGGAAGTCGATCATGCCATTGTAGATGTTTGTCTTACTTGGTAGTTCAAGATATGTGCTCTACCGGAAACTTTGAGTCGCTGACAGGCTTCTTGCCACCTGAACATGCTTTAGGAGCCATTGTTGATGGTTGATTTGAGAAAAATTGACGGTTATTTGGAAGTTACGAAGAGGGTTTGGGAGAAATTTGGGAGTAATTTCTGAGTGGGGTTTGAGAGAAATGGGGAAAATGACGGTAAATTAGGGCTTTTACCTTTTTCGTCGGTGACGTGGAGGAGAGAAGTTTTAAACCGTCGATTCAGCAACTGATTTGACTGGTGCTTTATGGGTTATACGTTACAACTTGGTAAAGCATGTCATTATGCAAAATAATTTTACTGAAACCTTGGACATTTAATGGTTAAAAACTCAATGGGTAATTAAATGTGTATCCACATAAAAAGTTGTGCCTTCCGAGTAACTTAATGAAAAGTAATTTTGACTTGTTGACCCGGAAGTTCAAGCGGAACCCATTTTCTCCTTTATTTAAAAACCAAATTTCTTCCGTTTGAACTTCAAGCGGAAGATTTTTCCGCTTGGAAGAATTGTTTTCAAAAACTTTTTGCCACCCAATTTACAAAGCATTTTTCCGGTTGAAGTTCACCTTAGGATTTTCAAAAGTTTTGCTCTCTCAGGTTGAACCGGAACTTGGACCAGAAAACCAAAACACATGATTTTTGAAAATTTGTGTTTAATTTTTCATAGATTTAACAGCAGTTACTGACTATGAACTGAAAAGTTTTCTAATTTACACAAGAAATTTTCTTTTTCTTTTCTTTTTGTATCAAGAGACGGGCTCTTGAACACATGCCTGTCTTTTATTAAAATTGTGAAAAGTTTGTTAGTCAAAATTCATCATTCCAATGGCTGTGATGAGATAGAAGAATCTTGCCTCATCAAAAGCTTTGGTAAACAGGTCAGCCAATTGGTGATCAGTATGAACCTTGAACAACTTAATTAAATTCTTTTCTGCACAATCTCTAATAAAATGATACTTGATATCAATGTGCTTTACTTTGGAGTGCTTGACTGGATTGTTGATGATGGATATGGCACTGTTGTTATCTACAAAGATGGGAGTTTCCATGAAGGTGATTCCATAGTCGAGCATCTGATTTTGAATCCAAAGAACTTGACTATAGCAACTTAAGGCAGCAATATACTCAGCTTCAGCTGTTGAGGTAGAAACACAGGTTTGTTTCTTGCACTGCCTAGAAACAAGTCTTTCACCTAAGAATTGACATCCTCCTGATGTTGATTTCTTGTCAATGTCACATCCTCCATAGTCACTATCAGTGAATGCTTTGAAGGAGAAATCATAATTCTTAGGATACCACAAGCCCAACTTGGGTTGACCCTTCAAATACTTAAAAATTCTTTTGACTGCTAGCATGTGTGATTCCTTTGGTGAGGACTGATATCTTGCACATAAGCAAACACTGAACATGATGTCAGGTCTACTTGTTGTGAGATACATCAGTGATCCTATCATGGGCTTGTACATGTGTACATCCACTGGTTTGCCACTTAAGTCACTTGTTAACTTGTGGGAAGTGGAGATAGGATTTTTTGCACTTGAGCATGTTACCATGTCAAATCTCTTCAGTATATCTTGAATGTACTTTGACTGATTCAGAAAACTCAGGATGGATGGTTTTGTATCCTTTAAACCCACTTAAAATGGAATTAGGAAGTGCAGCCTATAGAGTCCAATATGCCTTATAGTCAAATTCGAGAGCAGCATCGTCTGAATCAACATATTTTTCTAAAGGTTTAGGTATTTTGACTTCTGCATCATCAGCAGATGAAACCATGGGTGAGTAAGGGCCTTTAGTAAAGGATTTTCAATTATAACGGTCTAAAATCCTAACAAAACCTTCCATCCTGAGTTTCCAGGTACCAAAGTCATCAAGAGTGAACATTGGTGGTTTGTTAGCACTGCCGTTTGAAGATCCTAAACTTAGATCACTCATTTTGAAAACTTTTGAAAGAGAAAAACAACAAAGCTTGTAAAGTAGGCAAGTAGAGTATCAACTTTGAAGCACTGAAAGTCTTCAAAGTGAGAGCCAAGCTCTGATACCACTTGTAGGATCGGTATTAGTTACGATTAAACTAAAACAAGAACCCTGTACTTGTAAATATAACCCTGTGGAATTAAAGTTATACTTCACTTTACACCAGCAGATTTAGTTCTCTTATATTAGGTAGTGTTTGATTTGCATAAGTATAGTAACAACGAAGTAAGAAATACTCGGCACTATTTGCATTAACTCAAAGTTACACTATTACAAGGTGATCAACAATGTGACATCCTGCAATTTCCCAGGTTAATCCCGTTAATAACTTGTGTTATATTTCAATAACGTCTGTTACCTCCGTTAACTAGAATAGTTACACGAACATTGCACATGAGTCTAGACGTCGGTTAACCTACCTGAATAATTATATTTTGTGATTTTATGTAAATCATATTTTATGATTTCACGAAAACGTTTTGTCATTTTATGTGGCAACTATATTTATTATTTTTACGTGGTATATATGATATATATATATATATATATATATATATACGTACGTCGTTTTATGATTTTATGTGACGATGTGTCGCGCAATAATACGAACCGTTTCTATAATTTTATGGGAATTTAAAAATAGATAGTTATGGGTTATAACTATGATTTTATGTGAAATATATATAGGTTGTATATATATCTTATCTAAATCCTCATTCGTTAAATATGTTTTGACGTACGCTAGAATAATCATCGTCAAGTCCTCTTTGTTAAACCCCGTTAGAGGTTGTTAACGGTTGGCAACTACGAGCGACCTAACTCGTAATTTTCTGAACTTGTTTATGTTTAATAAACCCGGAGGGACTGTTACTGTAATTATGCGAAACCTGTTTCCCTTCCATGTAAATTGTCCAAGGGCCATTCTTGCCAAATTACCTAAGTCAAATTTAATGACTTTCTTAAAAGACCCGAAGGCCTCGTTCACCGGCAACCGAAGAAATTCGAACGCCGCATTCAATTCGTGAATTACTCGCCGGTTACGACTTCCAATCGTTTAAACCCATGATTTTGATCTACACACTGATTTCCTATTCAATCATTGGCATACTATCACGGTCCCAAACTCTCTCACAGTTCTCTCTCGTTTTTTTTTACGTTTTCCGGCGAACTCAAAAAGTCCGGCCAACCAAGCACCGTTTCTTAACCATTTGTACATCACTGTGATCGTAATCCTCTTCTAAGTAGCCCAGTAGCAACGAATTTGGGAACGAGGCACCATCGGAAGTTCGGGTCGAGATTTTCGGTTTCTTTTTCGGCATCTAAAACGTGTCAAAACTCATCCCCGGCTCGAGGTAACCATTTATCTATGTTAATCGCACATTACCCTTCATTCTGTCTCTGATTTCGCGATTTTCTGATGACCGGAATAAAAACTCCGGCCACCGGAGTTATGAGGAAGAAGGTGGGCTCGCGACATGTCTAAATATTAGTATTCTGGGCGCAAGTTTTAAACATAAGGAGGGTCCAACGCAGTGGTTAAGTCGTTTGTTTAAGACCATGAGGTCGTGGGTTCTAAACCCCTCCCCTGCATTTCTTTTTTCTCTGTTTTCTTAGTACCTAATGTCTGGCAGCAATGTTGAATAAAAGGAATTATGGTCCGAAAATAAACTAAATTGAGGGCTAGCCGAGTGGTTAGTATGCTAGTCTACAACCTCCAGGTCACGGGTTCGAGTCCTGTGACCCCTATTTCTCTTGTTTTATTTATTTTTAATGGATTTAAGCATTATTTGGTCCAAAACTCAAAACTACTAATACATGTCTATTAAATCTCTACTCGTGATACCCGTAGAATGTTTATCGTATGAAAACCTTATGATCTAGAAGGATTAAAAATTTGATGATTTTGTTTATAATAATATAAATTAGTTTTAAACATAGAAAAATAGTTATATTTAATTTATTGTCATATATTTATACACATGCGAACGTTTTAAAGATTTTCTCTAAATTCTTTAAAATTTTGACACGGCAAATAAAATTTATATATACGGCATTATATTTATTTATTTATTTATTTTTATTGTTCACGCTTTTGACTACAACCCGATATCTATATTTATGAACATAGGTGTTACCTGATCATCTTTACACCTAGTAATTGGAACAACAAACACATATTGATTTCCCTAAATCTTTGTGTTCTTGCTTTGATGTCATTCTTTTGACTGCTTTCGAACAAACGATTTTCATCACGTATTGAAATTGTCACCTACGTCATATTTGGAATTACTTGTTATAGTACAGTCGTCTAGGCTATGTTACGCATGTTCGAACACACACTTACGTATGTAAATTCATTAGGTGCTCGGTAGTTACGTAAGACTCGGAGTCTTACTAAATTGTAGTAGCGCACCCTAAGGTGAGTTACACAACCTTTACGTTACGTCCGGTTTTGGACGATAACACACGCAAACACGTTACACCCGGGATTACGGTGATAACACGACAACTATTATGTATGATTAAAGTAGAAATCCAGTATATATCACATGTTCACGTAAAATGCTTTATCTTTGAAAGTCCTTACTTATCGAACCGTTAATAGCATATAGCGAGGGGATATTGGGTAGTACTACTGGGGTCTGACAAACCCCACCCAGCGGGCACGAGATGCACCACCCGACTGGCGGTCGGACTGAGGACAATGTCAGCCTAACTTACCGTGATCGAGTAGACACGGGGAAGGCAAAACACGTAAGGAATTATTCCTACAACTAATTGGTCAGCTTCGGTTGCGAACGTTTTAGTGACATGAACTTAGGCTCGCTACCTACGATATGGATTGTATTGTTAATATACATGCTTACATACGAATAAAAACTGTTGTATTCGTACTGCATAACTATACTAGTTATACTTATGTGCTTATGTGAACTCACAACATTAGTTGACACTTGCTCTTATGCATGCTTTACAAGACGCTAGGAGTATCGGATTTTGGGCACGTACGCTGGTTAAACTTTATTTTTGGGAACTCGTTTTTAAAACCCTATACTTGAACTTTATTTACTTATCGTGCGCTTGTTTTGCGCGATATAACTTTCATAAGCTTCCGCTAAACTTTAACTCTGGTTTGATATTTCCCGTTTGGAAATATATTTACATTTTGAACCCTAAACTTTTGTTTGATGTAACTAATGACTCAAGTCCTGGTCTGGTTCATACCCCATATGGTTAAGCTCCGTTAGTGGAAATTGGGGGTGTGACAGATTGGTATCAGAGCCCTTGGTTACAGAGAACTAGAACTTTCAAGAATTCTAAACTGTAACCGTTTTTGAACATTAGTTACAACAATTCCCAAAAACGTTCTCTGTTTGCGTGCCAAAATCGATTGCTCACATTATATTGTTTTCCTTTTGTTTGTGTCTGTCTGGGTTTTGACAGTATGGCACCACACGATAACACGAGGGGTAAGGGAAAGAAAATTGCCAACGAAGAGTCATCATCCTCTAACAAACAAGGCCGCGAGCCTGAGCAGCCTGGGTACACGATAATGGACTTCCTTCAGGATCAACACATACGCCCCGATAGGCGTGCACCAGACGACTATAGCTGGCTGAATCCGGCAACATATCGGTTGCTTGATATGTTTCATGTGCCAAACAGGGTTGACCTACCCTTCAATTTGAATCAGGTCATTGCGGGACTGATAGCCGCCTATGACAACACTCTTAGAGAAACCAGACAAAATGCCATCAGCAATCGCACACGCAATAGAGAAATTGAGCGATTGCGGGTCGATCAAAGGGAGCAGGATACCTACAACTACAACTTATCCCAGGGGGTAATGGGTATCCGTAGTAGGGTCACCGATCTTGAGTCACGACCCAATCCGGTTTGGAGCATGAACTTCATCTAGCACAACATCAAATTACTGAACTCCAACATTCCAATGCAATGCTTCACCACTCCAACGCCACTTGCGGCGCAGGTCGCCACCCTCCAAGCTCAAATGGCATCCCTGCAGGTTCAAGGTGCTCCTGTTTAGGAAGAAGAGGAGGAACCCTTCGAAGAAGAACCTCTCGAGGAGGAGCCTCAAGAGGACATGGAGGAAGAACCAGATGTTACTGATCCATAATCTAATCTGTCTTCTTTTCTTCTATTTCATTACTTTGAAATAAATTTGACTGGATGTTCATTTTATTTTGAATGTTTTCAAATGCTGAGATACATTATGGTTGGATTTTAAATTTTGTAATGGGTATTACATCTTTATTTTCCCAATGTGTTCCTAAAAATTATGTCGTGTGATGGATGGATGCATCAATAATTGTTTAGTGCTTAATGAAATTAATATTGGGTATATTAATAAATGGAATGTCTTTCATGACAAACGGAATCATGGTTAAACACCTCACAGCAGCCCAGATCCAAGCGTTGATAAATGAAAACGTTGCGGCAGCACTCGCTGCGACTCAAGTGCAAGGGAACAATAATGGTGGTAAGTAAAACAGACGAAAAATTGACTACATTTTTTTCTTCTCACTCTCTAAAATTATTCTTTGAAATAATTTTATGAAACAAATCCAAGCCCAGCTCAATGCACCTTCAAAACTTACATGGATTGTAAGCCGCTCACATTCAAGGGTGATGAAGCAGTCGTGGGTCTGCTGCGATGGCTCGAGAAATCAGAAAATATGTTCTCAATGTGTAACTGCCCAGTTGCGAATCGGGTCAATTTCGCAACCGCTACACTCGAGGGAGCTGCCCTCACATGGTGGAACGCGCAAATCCAAATGTTAGGGCTTGACGCAGCGAATGCTATGACTGGGCAGGAAATCAAGGATGCCATCATGGAGGAGTACTGTCCTCGCGATCAGGTCAAAAGGTTGGAAGGTGAGTTCTAGAACTAAAAAAAATGGTAGGTTCTGAGGTTGAAGAGTACACCGCTCGCTACTACGAGTACGCGGTTCTATGTCCTATGACAGTTGATGCTGACTTCAAAAGGATTGAAAGGTACGTGGATGGGTTACCTCCACAAATTAAGGGGATGGTCAGTGCCTCCAACCCTGAAAATGTGCAGAATGCTAGCAGGTTGGCTCACAAGCTAACTGACCAGGCCATTGAGCAGGGAACTTTGCCACCCAGGAAGGTCCCCAAGGCTGCCCTAGATGGGAAAAGAAAAAGAGAAGACGACTCTAGTAACAACAACAACAACAGTGGGAACAACACTGGGAGATCCTCCAATTCTCAAAATCAAAACAAGACGTACAACAATTCCAGGGGTGACTATAACAACAATAACAACGGTGGTGATGGTGGTAGGAATGGTGGAGATGGCGCTAAAGGGCGAGCTTTCGATATGGGTTCTGGTGAAGCAAGAAACAGTACCAACGTCATTACCGGTAAGTTTCTTCTAAACAACTACTTCGCAAATGTCTTATTTGATACGAGTCCAGAGAAGAGTTTTATCTCGACTAAGTTCTGTAAGTTGATTAAGGCTATTCAAACTCCACTAAAAGCTAGGTACATAGTTGAATTAGCAAATGGTAAGCTTCTTAACACCACTCACTTAGTTGAAGGCTGCACATTAGAACTATCTGGTCATAAACTAAGTATAGACCTTATGCCTTTTACCATCGGTAGCTTCGACGCGATAGTAGGAATGGACTGGTTATCTAAACATCAGGCGGAGATTATCTGTCAAGAAAAACTCATACGAATACCCGTAGCAGGAGGAGAAGTACTCACGATTCAGGGCGAAAAGGGAGGTGATGTCTCCGGGATCATATCATACCTAAAGGCGCAGAAGTGTCTTCAGAAAGGACACGTGGCAATCCTGGCCACAGTTACGGACCAAACCAGGGTGGAGAGGAAAATCGAAGACTTCCCAATCGTACGTGATTATCAGGAGGTATTCCCTAAGGAACTACCTGGCCTTCCTCCGTTTCGGCAAGTAGAATTTGGGATTGACCTCGCTCCGGGAGCAGCTCCTATCGCACGTGCACCATATCATCTAGCGCTGAATGAATTGAATGAGCTATCCGCACAACTGCAGGAACTGCTGGATAAGGGTCTTATTAGACCTAGCTCGTCACCATGGGAAGCACCAGTACTATTCGTTAAAAAGAAGGATGGCATATTCAGGTTGTGCATTGATTACCGCGAACTCAACAAAGTCACTATCAAGAATCGATACCCTCTTCCACGAATAGACGATCTCTTTAACCAGCTTCAAGGGTCTAGTTACTATTCCAAGATTGATTTAAGGTCTGGCTATCATCAATTTCGAGTCCGCGATGAGGATATAGAAAATACAGCCTTCAGAACGCGATACGGCCATTATGAATTCTTGGTCATGCCTTTCGGGCTGACAAATGCACCAGCTGTGTTCATGGATCTCATGAACCGTGTGTGCAAGCCCTATATGCAAAAATTCGTCATGGTATTTATTGACGACATCCTCATCTACTCCAAGAAGAAAGAAGAACACGAGGAACATCTATGGTTAATATTAGAATTGTTAAAGAAAGAACAACTCTACGCGAAATTCTCTATGTGCGATTTCTGGTCATGCCTTTCGGGCTGACAAAGCTTCATGGAGTGCCTTTATCTATCATCTCTGACTGAGACCCTAGATTTACTTCAAATTTTTGGGGATCCTTACAAGCTGCAATTGGCACTCGCTTAGATATGACTATCGCGTATCATCCTCAAACAGATGGACAGACTGAACGTACCATCCAAACTCTCGAGGATATGCTTAGAGCATGTGTGCTCGACTTTGGAAAAAAATTGGGAAACGCATTTACCGCTGGTAGAATTCTCCTATAATAACAGCTACCATACGAGTATTGGAGCCGCTCCATTTGAGGCTCTCTACGGATAAAAGTGCAGATCGCCGGTCTTTTGGGCCGAGGTCAGTGAGAGCCAACTCACTGGACCTGAACTAGTGCACGAAACCACTGAGAGAATCGTGCAGATCAGAAACCGCATGGAAGCGGCAAGAGACAGACAAAAGAGTTACGCAGATAAGCGCCGAAGGCCTTTGGAATTTGAAGTCAGCGATAAAGAACTACTGAAAGTCTCGCCTTGGAAAGGCGTCATACGCTTTGGAAAGCGCGGGAAGTTGAATCCCCATTATGTAGGACCATTCGAGATCACCGAAACCATTGGTCTGGTGACATACCGCTTAAACCTACCTCCTGAATTAGATGGAGTGCACAACGTATTTCACGTTTCAAACCTGAGAAAGTGTTTAGCTGATGACACTCTTATAGTTCCATTAGAAGAACTGCAAGTCGATGAACAACTGCGATTTATCGAACAACCCGTGGAAATCATGGGACGTGAGGAGAAAACCTTGAAACGAAGTAAAGTTCCCATCGTCAAAGTGAGATTGCAATCTAAACGTGGACCAGAGTTCACGTGGGAACGTGAAGATTAGATGAGAAAGAAATATCCTCACCTATTTGATCAAGCATAAACATCTAATTAAGGTATGAGTTAAATTTTGGGACAAAATTTCCTTAACAAGGGGATGATGTAGCAACCCTAAAATTTTTCTTTCCTTCCACAGAAACTGTAGCAACTTAAGGCAATTTTCGGGACGAAAATTCCTTAACAAGGGGACTATGTGACAACCTGCAATTTCCCATGTTAATCCCGTTAATAACTTGTGTTATATTTCAATAACGTCCGTTACCTCCGTTAACTATAATAGTTACACGAACATTGCACATGAGTCTAGACGTCGGTTAACCTACCCGAATAATTATATTTTGTGATTTTATGTAAATCATATTTTATGATTTCACGAAAACGTTTTGTCATTTTATGTGGCAACTATATTTATTATTTTTATGTGGTATATATGTATATATATATACGCACGTCGTTTTATGATTTTATGTGACGGTGTGTCGCGCAATAATACGAACCGTTTCTATAATTTTATGGGAATTTAAAAATAGATAGTTATGGGTTATAACTATGATTTTATGTGAAATATATATAGGTTGTATATATATCTTATCTAAATCCTCATTCGTTAAATATGTTTTGACGTACGCTAGAATAATCATCGTCAAGTCCTCTTTGTTAAACCCCGTTAGAGGTTGTTAACGGTTGGCAACTACGAGGGACCTAACTCGTAATTTTCTGAACTTGTTTATGTTTAATAACCTGGAGGGACTATTACTGTAATTATGCAAAACCTGTTTCCCTTACTTGTAAATTGTCCAAGGGCCATTCTTGCCAAATTACCTAAGTCAAATTTATGACTTACTTAAAAGACCCGAAGGCCTCGTTCACCGGCAACCGAAGAAATTCGAACGCCGCATTCAATTCGTGAATTACTCGCCGGTTACGACTTCCAATCGTTTAAACCCATGATTTTGATCTAGAAACTGATTTCCTATTCAATTTTTGGCATACTATCACCGTCCCAAACTCTCTCATAGTTCTCTCTCGTTTATTTTTATGTTTTCCGGCGAACTCAAAAAGTCCGGCCAACCAAGCACCATTTCTTAACCATTCGTACATCACTGTGATCGTAATCCTCTTCTAAGTAGCCCAGTAGCAACGAATTTGGGAACGAGGCACCGTCGGAAGTTCAGTTCGAGATTTTCGGTTTCTTTTTCGGCATCTAAAACGTGTCAAAACTCATCCCCTGACTCGAGGTAACCATTTATCTATGTTAATCGCACATTACCCTTCACTCTGTCTCTGATTTCGTGATTTTCCGGTGACCGGAATAAAAACTCCGGCCATCGGAGTTATGAGGAAGAAGGTGGGCTCATGACATGTCTAAATATTAGTATTCTGGGCGCAAGTTTTAAACATAAGGAGGGTCCAGCGCAGTGGTTAAGTCGTTTGTTTAAGACCATGAGGTCGTGGGTTCTAAACCCCTCCCCTGCATTTCTTTTTTCTCTGTTTTCTTAGTACCTAATGTCTGGCAGCAATGTTGAATAAAAGGAATTCTGGTCCGAAAATAAACCAAATTGAGGGCTAGCCGAGTGGTCAGTACGCTGGTCTACAACCTCCAAGTCATGGGTTCGAGTCCCGTGACCCCTATTTCTCTTGTTTTATTAATTTTTAATGGATTTAAGCATTCCAAAACTCAAAACTACTAATACATGTCTATTAAATCTCTACTCGTGATACCCGTAGAATGTTTATCGTATGAAAACCTTATGATCTAAAAGGATTAAAAACTTGAAGATTTTGTTTATAATAATAATATAAATTAGTTTTAAACATAGAAAAATAGTTATATTTAATTTATTGTCATATATTTATACACATGCGAACGTTTTAAAGATTTCCTCTAAATTCTTGAAAATTTTGACACGGCAAATAAAATTTATATATACGACATCATATTTATTTATTTATTTATTTTTATTGTTCACGCTTTTGACTACAACCCGATATCTATATTTATGAACATAGGTGTTACCTGATCATCTTTACACCTAGTAATTGGAACAACAAACACATATTGATTTCCCTAAATCTTTGTGTTCTTGCTTTGATGTCATTCTTTTGACTGCTTTCGAACAAACGATTTTCATCACGTATTGAAATTGTCACCTACGTCATATTTGGAATTACTTGTTATAGTACAGTCGTCTAGGCTATGTTACGCATGTTCGAACACACACTTACGTATGTAAATTCGTTAGGTGCTCGGTAGTTACGCAAGACTCGGAGTCTTACTAAATTGTAGTAGCGCACCCTAAGGTGAGTTACACAACCTTTACGTTACGTCCGGTTTTGGACGATAACACACGCAAACACGTTACACCCGGGATTAGGGTGATAACACGACAACTATTATGTATGATTAAAGTAGAAATCCAGTATATATCACATGTTCACGTAAAATGCTTTATCTTTGAAAGTCCTTACTTATCGAACCGTTAATAGCATATAGCGAGGGGATATTGGGTAGTACTACTAGGGTCTGACAAACCCCACTCAGCGGGCACGAGATGCACCACCCGGCTGGCGGTCGGACTGAGGACAATGTCAGCCTAACTTATCGTGATCGAGTAGACACGGGGAAGGCAAAACACGTAAGGAATTATTCCTACAACTAATTGGTCAGCTTCGGTTGCGAACGTTTTAGTGACATGAACTTAGGCTCGCTACCTACGATACGGATTGTATTGTTAATATACATGCTTACATACGAATAAAAACTGTTGTATTCGTACTGCATAACTATACTAGTTATACTTATGTGCTTATGTGAACTCACCAACATTAGTTGACACTTGCTCTTATGCATGCTTTGCAGGACGCTAGGAGTATCGGATTTTGGGCACGTACGCTGGTTAAACTTTATTTTTGGGAACTCGTTTTTAAAACCCTATACTTGAACTTTATTTACTTATCGGGCTCTTGTTTTGCGCGACATAACTTTCATATGCTTCCGCTAAAATTTAAATCTGGTTTGATATTTCCCGTTTGGAAATATATTTACATTTTGAACCCTAAACTTATGTTTGATGTAACTAATGACTCGGGTCCTGGTCTGGTTCACACCCCACACGGTTAAGCTCCGTTAGGTGAAATTGGGGGTATGACAAAGAACCGTGTGAAACAATGACCCAACTACTGCTATATATAGTGCAGATGAGATCAATGACAGCCATTGATCTCAAACGATCTAATCTAAACCGTTTAATATAAAATCAAATATAAACTACCAAAAGCATAAACTTCGACAGTTGGAATATCTTGCGTGTGGACAACACCATACTATATTAGGAGAGCAGCTTTGACAGATTTAGAAGCAAACGAGAATCTTTTGCAGGATTGGACTTGCTTAAAAGACATCTCAGGAAAAGTCCGGTTGAACTCATTATCTGGTGGATAATTGAGTTCACCCGGAATATTCGCTAGCTGACAAAATGCTTCTTCCGCTTGAACTGCCAATTCTGCTTGAAGCTGAGAATTCCGATTCAACTTCAACTTCAGCCGGAACTAATCAAAAGTGGCTTTCAGCCGGATATCTTCAAAGCGATATATTCCTTACAGCTTTGTAATCATTTGAAACCGTTGACATTCTATGTAGCCATTTCCCTTAATTTGATGATGTTTGAAAACTTATCGTTCAATGTCATTTATGCAATTATGTACCTAGATATGTGTTGTCTCTTTTGGATTTTGAATCGTTTATTCCTTGTATCATCTTTATCGTTTTGTGTACGTTGGGTAAATTCTAATTGATGGGTTCACGAGTTTACAGGTTGTGTTGTTATGGGATTACATGCATACATGATGTGACAACCCGACAAAATCCAAGGTCAAACCCGTTACATAGACCATTTATATATATAAATATATATGTGCATTTACTTGAATTAATATAATTATTTATAAACATTATTCATGATAAGTCAATCGTTGACAATTCTCGCGTTTATATTGGAAAATCTACTCGTAACAATAAAGAAAATTCACTATGAAACATGGAATTTCAACAACAAGAAAAACCTATATAAAAATGATTTTTTATATATAATTTTTTACCCGGTATTATAAGATAATACATCGAAAATCATTAACTCTTTTAGACGATTGATGAACCAAAACTTTTATTAGTTTTATAATCCTTAAACAATCGAGTCTAAAACATAAAACCGATGAAATATTTAAAACTATTCGCATATAAAAACCTTTTAACCTGAAACTTATATAAATAATTTACCATCATTAATCTATTGTTCTGATAACCAAAACTAAGAACAATTATCAAATATTTCACTATCGAGAATTATTTAGAAACTTGTCAAATTCAAATTGAATCGTTCGTTTCTCTCGAGTTTGTAACCCGAATTGGGTCCAACAAAGCCCAATAGCCCTAAATTAATTATTCGAGCCAGGAATTTGATCCGATGATCCAACCCGACACCCCGAATGATTCGGCCCAGCCACACGGCCCAACGGACAACCCAACCGGTTTCCCTCGAATTGGGCCTAGACACCGGCCCGGTTCCTTTATTATTTTCTTTCATAATTTTGGCCTGCTTCTTTTCTATATTTTAAATTATAAAAAAGCCCATCACCTTTATTTTATAATAGTTTCACCATGCCAGTGATTTCCATGAAAGATTTTTATAAAACTATAAAAATCTAGCTATTCTTCCTAATTCCACACATGCCTAATTAAAAAGAATGCTTGCAAGTTACCCTTTGTTCTTTCCAACACTCAACCCCAGCCTCCCATACTTCGTAAACCACTACACACTTCATCCACCTTATAAATACCAAGTGAACCTTAGCTCACAACACACCCATACAACTCTTTCTCCTCTCCTCTCTTCTTATTCGTATCAAGAAATTGAGTATATATCTAAGGGTGCCAATCCAAAGATAATATCAATTGTGGGATGTTATTTAAACTTTGAGATAAGTCGAGGCTTCATTACAAGTTTAATCCAGTAAACTTCAATGAACATCAGATCAACACTCAACCGTTATCCCGATTGGATTAGTGATGATGCTCCCACTTGCTTTATCTAGACGATGCATTCTTATAATCATCCTTCTTGTAAACCGTTAGGATATTGTTTTGCAAGAGAACTTTTTTAGCAAAATCACTTCATTTTCAAGAATGACGTTATTTAGTTTCATAAACACAGTATGAATCCAAATTGATTAATATACAATTTTCATGTCACATACATGAGATAGCAAGATGAAACCTAACTGCCAGAGTTTGATGCTATCCTTGATACAATCATCTTTGTCTTTGAAAGGAGTTGCATGCTAGACGCTCCAATGATTATTCTATTAGAGTACCGAGTCTGATTTAGGATTGATAATTCAATCCAATGACCAACCATTAATGAAAGATTTTAGGCAAGTAAAATCAACATCGAGTTCCATTTGGAATCATCAGTCATTTAGAATGCTCACATGTTTTCATTATAGCAATAACCGTTTGTTGTGAAAAGATGTTTGTCTAACGAGTCTTGAATAATTACAAGAGTCAAAGCACACAGTCTAGTAATTCCTATAGAAATCAAGTTTCTTTGATAAGGAATTTAGATGTCCATGCATTAGAAAAATGGATGTGCATAACTCAAACTTGGTCTCCCGCAAGACTCTATCTTGGAACCAATTTGAGTTTGCAAGTGATTGGTGAGGAGGTGATTCGTGGGTATAAGGTGTGAATGGCGGCTAGTGGCATGTCGTAGGTCATGTGTTTATTGGTGTTCCAACTTGAAACCCAATCCTCAGAATGTAAGCAACATGTGCTTAGCTGGATTTTAACATATATGAGTACAAGATAGTTGTGGTCTTCAACTTTCAAGGTGTTGTGTGTGTATATATCTATTCATGACCATCATGGTCATATGCACAGGACTTAGTGCATTTATATAACACAATCATTCAGGTGATTGTGTTACGTAAGTAGGGTTGGTGACTTGAACTTTTACAAACAAGCGTTTGAACTTAGCAAAGGTCCTATTGTTTGATTTGATGAAATCAAGCAAGTGGTTTCATAAAGTTCAAATTTGATTTAATGAATTCTTGAGCTACGTGATTCCAAATAATAAGGTTTTATAAATCATAGTAGTTTACTATTCCTATCCTAACAAGTAGGATGAGAGTAAAAGATATCATGGCCTCTATGGTATTTCAGAGAACAACCATTCTTCTATTCGCATAAGGATAGTCTTGTATTCATTAAATCTAGAGTACCAGGCTCAGTGTCATGTTATATATGTTTGTCAGAACAAAATCTATGTGACTGACGCCATAAAATCTGTTTACTGAAGATTTCGACTGAAGAATCCATCGTGAAGATTCAGAGATACGGGTTGTGATGATCGACGCTTGCAACTTTGGACCGAAGACGTTTTCTGGAAAAGTCAACCGTTTGGTCAACAGTCAACGTAAAAGTCAACGGAAGATCAATTCGAGCGAGTCAAGCTTCGGATTAATTAAATTAACTTTTATTAAAATAATATTTATGTTACTTGATTTTATTTTTATTTAGCTCATTGTATTATTTTTTTTTGCTAGTTAGTGGGCTTGTCTCCTATAAATATAGGTGCATGTGCTCCATTAGAAGGAGATGATTCTTTAGAGAGATGTGAGCTATCCTTCTAGAGAGAGAGAGTCTCATCTTGGGTTTGAGCTCAACCCAAGATGATCGTGGATTTCCTATGACGAGTTTTTAAGCATTTGATTTGTTGTAATCATTTGACTATCATCAATGAATTGTTTTACTTTTATCATTTTTGTTATAGATGTTCTTAGATTCTCATCATTCCGTCTCCGCATCTGATCTTTGTTCTTGCTCACGATCGGGATTCTTGTAGTGAAAATCGGTCCTTACAAATGGTATCAGAGCAAGGTTACCGATCAGATTTCTTCTCACGATGAATCTGATCACTCGAATCTTGATTTTGAGCTTGAATGAAGTGAAGATTTAAAAACCCACTTTGGAGACTTTTTCTACTTTTTCTTCATTTTGGATGGATTCTGGACAGATCTGATGTTTTTTGATGTTAGATTCGTGTTCATGGAGTTCATTTGATGTTATTTTTATGTTCTACATGCTCAGATCAGTGGAAAATTTGAGGTCAGAAGTTGATTTTTTCGTAACTGGGGTTTTCTTCACGTTTTTGGGGTTTTTAAAGATTTTTGGGTTTGATTCTCTGTTTTCTGGGCTTTTCTTCGTGTTTTTGGATGAAGTAAGGTATGATTCTCAGTGGAAAACGCGTTCCGGATACATTTGGAGCATCGTTTTTGTCTAAAACGCAACGGTTTGAGTGGATCTGGAAAAACGCACACCAACGGTGTAACTGTGTGTTCTTCATGTTCTTGGTTTTTTTTCTAGATTTCGGGGTCAGATACGATGATCGTGGCTATTGTTCGGAGGTTCTTTGTGGCAAGAACATCATCTTGGATGGTAAGACTACACGAATCTGGCATGAATCTAGGATTTCCAACTGTTTTTCTTGGTTAAATCAAGCATCAAAGACGGCTGTTCATCTATGAGTTCTTCATTTTTCTAAGTTTTCTCTTAAAGCTTTGAAGATATACTAAATGATCTGGTTCTTCTTGAAGCTTGCCTGAACGACCTGGTTCATCCATCAAGATTGCCTGAATGATCAGCCTCGTTCTAAACGATCAGGTGCCTTAAACGACCAGCCTAAGTCTAAATGATCAGGTATGTTGTGCTGTACGACTAGTTGTTACATTGAACTACCTGGTTTGGCTATTCGGTTTGTTACTGGGTTTTGTAAAACCAGATACGGATCTTACTACTGGATGAACTAATCGATCTAGTGTACAAGAATGTAAATAAGCTTTGTTTTATTGATGCACCAAGAAAACAATTACAAGGCTTTGGTTTCTCTCTCTAGAACACACTTAGAAACACACACTTAGTGAAGATGATAAGGCTAGAAGTTCTAACATGTTAAACAAGTCAACCTATTTATAGGCGAATCAAACTGCCCAGCGTACCATCCAACGTACCATTGGTACGTTGGCTCCGTACCAACTGGTACGGACCATGGTACGTTGTCTCTAAGACTCACATACTCATGCTCTCACATAGATACAATACACGAGACATACTGTAGCATAAGAATATGCTCTAACAAACTCCCCCTTAACGTGTAGTGTATCTAAGCTAACTAAACTTCAGTCTTCAATCTTCAGCATTGTTGCATCTAATCTTCAACTTGAAATTTCTTGTCAGCAATAGAGTTTGCATGGCTGGATCATTCTTGAATAATCTTTGAACTTCAAAATCCATTTGAGAAAGATACTTCATACTCCCCCTTTCACCATGCTTGAGTCTTGACAGCACAAAACCTGCAATTTCAGAAGACAGAAACGCAGTTTTCCATTTTCAAGTCAACATAAGTTAATCTTGGCGTAAAACTTCTCTTCGAGAATCCAAGATATAGATTTGAAAATGTTTTTCGTATATTGTGTCGATCAATCGAAAACAAATAAGAAATAAAATCTTTTTGGCTTTTATGAAATTTATCCTAAAACACACCAAAAATCTTTTTGATTTTTATGAAATGAAAAATAAAATGCAATACAGAAACAAACTCTATTTTTGGTATTTTGCGAGAAAGATCACGACGCGAGATCATATCAGACATAACGCATCTAGCACATTTCAATTTCGGTCTTAATCAACATGCAAGCCAAAATAATCGCAAATACAACAATTATGTTTATTTCATCATGCACTAATCATTTTTTATCGTGTTCAGATATGTTTAAGGTAATATTATCATGCACTGATAACTCGGCCTCAACTCTATCAAAAATACTGGCAAATCATCATGTTTATCATATAGAAGCAAATTTTCTTAGATATTTAATCATCCTTGATGAGTCATGCAAAAATAAAGCAGAACCCCAAATACCTAGCAATCAGGTCGGTCTTGTGGACACGTAGAGAAAGCCCAAGTATTTGAGAAAATAAGAAAGCAAAACAAGTTGAACTTGTATAATTCAACAACGATCAGGTCGATACTTCCGTATACACAGAGAAAGTCCGACGAATTATATGAAACACCAAGAAAATAAATTAGAATGTCAAACGAACAACAATCAGGTCGATCTTTCGATACGCAGAGAAAGTCCGATCGTTTGACAAAATAAAGAAAATCAAACAAGATTAAATCTTTCAAAATGAAAACATGCATTCATCATGATATCTCTTATTCTATTTTTGGAATCATCACACAACATTCATCAAGAAGCAAACAACCAAAGATCATCAGGCAAGCTTTATGTTTATATCTTACTTGCAGATATCAGATTAGACATGCACATTCACATATTATTCAAGTACCTACAGCCTTTAGACTTAGTCTATCCATGGCAGATAAACACATATGCTGATGTACTATCATTTCTCGCTTTTGTCGGATCAATTTCTCAATTTTTCATTCATTTTTTTTATATTTTCCATAATTTCTCCCCCTAAAATTCAAACAAACACTATTTTTTTTTTAATTTTCAAAATTTCTCCCCCTAAAAATATGAACTAAGAAAATGAAAAACAAAAATGAAAAATGATCGATCAACACTTGACACATTTTTGGAAATGATAGTTTTGAAAATCAGTTGGTTTCAAAGATAGGAACGATGCATTTTAACTTAAATCAATCACAAGTATTCCATTGTAAAAAATAGTGTTCTTGAAATACCTGCAAACACTGGAAAATAATAAGTTCTTCAAACCCCGACCCTCATCCACAACGATGATAGGTCGTCCAATGTCTTCAACAAAATCTGTGTTGGCTGTGGAGACAACTTTTGGTCTCCATTCCTGTTTTGGTTTTAAACTTTCTGGTGAACCATTGTCAACTGATGAGTGACAATCAGAACTACTACCCAACTTTTCAGGATTAAATTTCTTTTCCAGAAAAAGTTAGCGTTGGGTATTGGTTCAACAAAAATAATGTGATCAGTTACAACATACATTGTATGTTTGGTATTTGATGATGAACTTTTCGTTGTCGTAGGACTATTATTTGCATAACCCTTCTAACGACAAACATAAAAAAGTCGACTACCAGTTGAATTGATTGAAATTGGTTTTCCAAACTGATCAGTCAAACATTCATCATACACTTTTGAAAAGACAGGTTTAGATTTCTTTGGTTTCTGAAATTTTGAAAAATATTTTGGAGAATCATAAAAACCAGAATCATCTCCATAACCAAAGAATTTATCTGATGATAAAACTTGTTAGAATTCGCAGAATAAAAAGAATTTGATATTTTACAGCCTTGTGGTGTAGCATCAGATATACAAGAAGACTCTTCAGAAGAAATAGTTTCAGAGTAAAGATACTTTCTTCTTCCAACATTGAGGCTTCTTATCTAAAAACACATTCTATTTCTTTATCTACTTTGTTTTGAATTCGTTCTTGTTGGAATCTTTAATTGGAACCTCTTTCTCTTCATACCCCAAACCACCATTCTTTTGTTTGAATTTATCTTGCACAGAATTGGGTACCTCATGACCTTGTTTGGCAAGTTTTGTAAATTCAGACTAATCATTATTCTCGGAAATCAACGAATCATCTTTCACGATCTCACAAAACTTTGGAACTTTCACATTTCCTGGATTTTCGTCAGACACTTTTTCTTTATCAAGAAATATAGACTTGGAATCAAACTTCAATCCTTTTCAATAATCAACCTCCTTTTTATTCTTCTTAGATTTTGACTTCTTTGTTTTTCTAGACTTAACATCATCTCCTTCAGGATAATCTTGTAACTTCTAGGTTAAATTATCATTAGATGACGTTTTTAGATCAACCACTTGAGAAGGAACACTATGATTATCAACATCTTTGCTTGGTTTTCCATCTCGTTCCAGATGATACAGATTATTCTGAAACACACTTGATGTATTGTAATTCTCAAGTTTTCTTTGAAGATCAAGCATTTCAATCTTTATCTTAGAAACCTTTGTATTAGCTTCCAGTAACTCTTTTGACTATACATTCTATCACATCCAGCAAGAACTTCTGCAGTAACCTTCTCTACCTATTTCTTATAATAGGCAACATCTTGTTTCAAAAGGTCATTTTGACTTTGAACCTCACCATTTTTGTCATGCAACTTTGTGAGTTCCTCTTGAAGTTGAATTACTCTATCAGCAGCTTCGACAACAATTTTATTAACATTTTCATATTTTTGTTGAAGAGGATAACATTTTGCAAATAAAGCATCAATATCTTCAACAGCTTCTTTTTCATGAACTTTAGCTTTATTGCATTCTTCAATTAACACTTCTTTTTCTTTCAACCAATCTTTGTTAATTTTAACAATATCAGTACACGTTGTATAAGAGGAAGATGCACTCTGTTGAATTTTTGCTTCGTAATCATCATGAATTTTATTTTTCCATTCCTCCAATTCTTTTAGCAAAATATTATTTTCTTCGAATAACTTTGCTTCTTTCTTCTCTAATTCTTCAATTTTACCTTTAAACTTTAACACTTGATCAACTGTTTTCTGAGAAATTGTAGACATATGTTCCTCACACTGTTTCTTTACAGAATCCCATATCCGCTTTGCTGTTTGACAATCCCCGACTTGACTTTTAAAAGTTATAGGCAAAGCTAACAGAAGAAGTGCAATAGCCTTTTCATTTTGATCATATGATTCCCTTTCTTCAAGTGAAAAATGCCATCTCATCTTACAATTACCACCAAAAGTTGGATAATGATATTCATTTAAAATTGGTAACCACAACCTTTTATCCAAATCAACAATGTATTCTTTAAAACTTGTTGCCCAACCATGATAATCTTCAAGATTTATCAACTTTGGCACATTCTGACTATGACTCGCAATAAATGCATCAATTGCATACATTTTGAAATTTGTGAAATTGAATATCAAAACTTCAAACTCGAAAACGGAGGTCTTCCAAGTGGATTTTGGGGGTCATATTGGAGGGTATTGGCCGTTAGGCGAGTAAAAGTATAGATCTCGTCGAGACGAACGTTTTGGCTGGTAATAGCTCCCGTAACTCTTAACGATTCTCAAGTTACGTCAGTTTTAGTGAAGACCATTTTTCTGCCAGTGTACCAAAAACTTCTCAACGTACCAAAATCTTCCAACGTACTAATCTACGTATTAGACCAAATCAGCGGACCAAACCAATTCAGCGCACCAGTCGCGGACCAGAATTATCAGTGTACCAGATTAGACAGCGTACCAATTTGGTACGGCGTAACTGCCAGCGTACCAGGTAGTAACCGTCGCATACCAGACTTGAAGATTGCCTTGCGTACCAAATTCTAGTGTACTAGAATCTTTGAAGATTGCCCTGCGTACCATAGAGTGTACCAAAGGTGTACCAGCTGTTCTTCGAGTGTACCAATGGCGTACCACGCTAAATTTGACAGATTTTTCAAATTTTCGACTTTTGAGACTGGAATTTGGAATAGTAGGGTAGGAAACACACTAGGAACACTCATAAATACATTTTTGACCTTAGAAACACTCGGAATTGAGAAGAATTGAAGAAAAACCAATGAAACCCACTTTCTCTCACTAGAAAAATCCAATTTTGATCAATTCAAACTAGTAGTGCAACATGGATTTGCTCTGATACCACTTGTAAAACCAGATACGGATCTTCCTCTTGGATAAACTGATCGATCTAGTGTACGAGAATGTAGATAAGCTTGTTTTTATTGATTCACCAAGAAAACAATTACAAGGCTTTGGTTTCTCTCTCTGGAACACACTTAGAAACACACACTTAGTGAAGATGATATGACCAGAAGTTCTAACATGTTAAACAAGTCAACCTATTTATAGGTGAATCAAACTGCCCAATTACCATCCAACGTACCATTGGTAAGTTGGCTCCGTACCAACTGGTACGGACCATGGTACGCTGTCTCTAAGACTCACATACTCATGCTCTAACATAGATACAATACACGAGACACAATGTAGCATAGGAATATGCTCTAACAAGTTTGTGTTCAAGACGTTGTTAGAGGTTTTTGATCGTTAATATGTGTAGAGGATCGACACACGAGTTCAGGGATATAAATTTCAATGGATTTCGTCAAGTATTATGGAAGTTACGGTTGTTACACGCTTTTTTGGTGAGTATACGCGTTTTCCGATGTGATTTTTAGGGTTACGGGGTGTTTGATATCTGTTATAGAAGATGATGACGTGTCGATGCCACATTGGTTTGAAAAGTCACCCTTGTCCCTTTTCCATTTTGTCGCCACCCTCCCCCCAACAATCCTTTTCGGTGTCTGGTGTTTATTGGTTGGAAAGAAATAGCTGGGACCCGCTTGCTCAAAAGGAGAAGATAAGAGGCATTTTCTGTTGCTCACCTATTGGTTGCTGGAAGTGGCGCGTGGGCCCTATTGGAAAGAAAGAGCCGTTGGCTCATTTTGAGCTGTTGATTTCTGAGTGGATGGTGGATTCCAAGTGGGACCATCCGAGTTGAGACTACCGTTAAATTGCTCTTTGCTGATGTTACATACAGCGCTCTGATTGGCCTACACCACCTCACACGGATCAGCAACCTATAGCCTTGGATCTATTTTATTCCAGCCACTGGATGAGATTTAAAGGGACTTTCTAATTGGCTGTCTTTAAAGCACACGGATTGTGCTTCCTATAGTAGGGATTTTTACCATTAATTAAATTTCAGCATTATTCTTTAAAGGCGGGTTATTTCTAACAGTCTTTTACGAGATTAATGAAGATAACGCCCCCAATGAAATTATGAAAATTTTTGTTAGTCATGAATTTATTCCGATTTATTTTATTGGGGTTCTCGTTTATTGACGTCACGCGCACTTTAGCTATCGACCACTGACAGGTTAGCTTCTATAGTCGGTTAATTATGCAACTTTTTCCGCTATGTCTCACGGTTTTATTTTTAGCTGATGTAGCACTGATGTCAGCTAACCGGATTAACTGGAATCTTAGTTAATATTGGAATTGTCCGTTAAATTTCACGAGAAGCCGTAACTTGACGAAGATGGATGAAATATTTCAGATCGCACCGTTTTCACACGTATTTCTCAGAGATCTTTATGGAATATTTTTTCCGAGCTCGGTTTTCTTCACCCAAAATAATGAAGACTCCAGTTATTATTATTTTATGCTCGGGATCTCAGTATTTCTCCGATTTGATAGTATATTTTGGCATCCAACCCAGTCACGCGGAACAAGTGCAGTATTTATGGATCATTCACAACTGTCAGCATCCAGCTTCTAGTTTTTTGCAAGATTGTCCGATTTCAAAAATTTTGCACTGGTTTCTCTAGGCAACCGAGCAAGACAGTTCGACTCTCCGCATCTGATTTTTACACTTCAGACTGGATGTTTTTGGAGTGATTTAGATAAATAGGGGAAATTAATATGGAACTGGATTATCGGGTCGATTATCTGAAGTTGGAGCATTCTCAGTGATTAATTGATTTATTTGATTCGATTTGTTGCGGTTTTGACTCCAAAATTAGGCATTTTCTTAGTATTATACCCGACCGTGTGAACCGAGTGAGCTGCAGCAATTGGCTCTCAACTGGAGAAACAAGAACAGAAGAAGCTTATTCATAGGGGGAATATCTATGACAGAAAGTCTTGGGTTTATCACTTTCTCATTAAAGATGTATGACAGAGCGGTTCTTCAGCAGTTGAATGGATTTGAAAGCATCAGTCAAAGGGGAATATGTTGGAACAAAATCTGTGTGACTGACGCCATCAAATCTGTTTACCGAAGCTTTCGACTGAAGAATCCATCATGAAATGATTCAGAGACACAGGTTGTGATGATCGAGGCTTGCAAGTTTGGACCGAAGACATTTTCTGGAAAAGTCAACTGTTCGGGTCAACTGTCAACGTAAAAGTCCATAGAAGATCGGTTCTTGTGAGTCAAGATTCGGATTAATTAAATCAACTTTGATTTACTTAATATTTATGTTATTTGATTTTATTTGTATTTAGCTCATTGTATTTGTGTTTGCTAGTTAGTGGGCTAGTGAGCACATGGGCTCTCCTATAAATAAAGGGGAATGTGCTCCATTAGAAAGAGATGATTCTTTAGAGAGATGTGAGCTATCCTTCTAGAGAGAGAGAGAAAGAGTCTCATCTTGGGTTTGAGCTCAACCCAAGATGATCGTGGATTTCCTATGACGAGTTTGTAAGCATTCGATTTGTTGTAATCATTCGACTAACATCAATGAATCATTTTTCTTTTGTCATTTTTGTTATATATGTTCTTAGATTCTCATCATCCCATCTCCGCATATGGTCTTCCTTCTTGCTCACGATCGTGATTCTCGTAGTAAAAATCGGCCCTTACAATGTTTGAATCCAATCTACCAACCAAGTGAAAACCATTTTTCAAGTGTAGATAAAACCATGCATATCAATCAAGTTTAAACCGGAAACTTAGTGCATGTTCGAGATTAAAACCAAAGCAAAATTATATCATCCTAGACCCATGCCATGGAAAACAAACAACAAGTTGTTTAATATACGACCTAGAATTCAGAGTACGACATGATCTCTATTCAAAGTTTCAAATATGCAAAGGTGGCATGTCAACTTGGTTCTTTTGCTTTCAACGACTTCATGTTCTTACAAAATGTAAAGTATGTCAAGCATATATTTTGAAGGATCAAATGAAGTGGTATATAACATGAGGTTACAGATATATATACCTTCGGAAGTGCCTGCATCGGCCTTCTTCCCTTTCACATTGGCAAGATATTCTGGGCAGTTTCGCCTCTAGTGCCCCATCTTGTTGCATTTAAAGCACTGGCGCTCATCTTGCGGCGGTGCCTTGGAATCCATTGACTTGCCTTTTATGGTGCAACTAGAACCTCTAGCAGTAGGGCCCTTGCGTTTATTCCTTTGCCCAGGTTTCCTCTTAGCCTCAGGTTTCTTAACACCTCCGGATCGGATGGCGAGCACATCATTCGACTTGCCTTTGTTGTTATTGCTGAGAAAATTAATTTCAGCAGTCTTCAACATGCCGTGAAGCTCGGTCAATGTTTTAACCAGGCTGTTCATATTAAAATTGATCCGGAAGGGAGTGAACGCACTGGAAAGAGAGTGGAGGATCAAATCCGTCGCCATTTCCTGAGAATTGACGTAATCGAGCTTCGCAAGTTGGTCGATGTAGCCTTTCATCTGAAGGACATGGGCGCTGACAAAGCTACCTTCAATCATTCGATAGGTGATGAGCCTGACAATGGTTTCGTAGCATTCCTACCGAGCCTGGGTTTTAAACACGCCCTTTAGTTCCCCGATCATCTGAAAAGTTGTCCTGTCAACCATGCTCTTTTGAGGATGTTTATGCATAATGTTGCAAGATGCTGGATCAGGCAAAAGACTTAGAAGAAATCAAGAAAACCTAGTATAGCCGAACCACACCCGAACTCTAGGCGAACTGGCAGCCGAACTGCCAGTTCAGACAAAACCCAGTTCGGGTGATCGAGCACTTATATATAGTTGTGTTAGGCTAGAATTTTGTGACGTTTAGTCTTAACTGTGTGTAACTAAAGGTGTTTTGCTATGAGTCTTTGTAACCCTCTGATCTTAAGTGTTTGAATAAAAGATTGAGTTTATTTACCTTGTCTTGTTCGTTTCGTTTACATATAATGACTTGAGTTGACACGATCCACCGCTACACGCTGTTTCAAGTGGTATCAGGGCCTTCTGGTGCTGCTCAGCTCTGTTTCAGTCATTTGTGTTGTTAAACGAAGCATTTTTGGAGTTTTCATCTAGTTTTTCATCTCTAAAACGTTCATTTTTGAAAATCTGATCATTTCTCAATGTGTTTCAAGTCCAAATGTTCATTTTCTACTATTTTTCGTTCGTTTGATCATATCATTGCATGAAAAGTCCAGTTTTTGAGAGTTCGAGAGGCTGTGAAATAACTGTCATCCGAACCGACAGTTCGCATGAGTAACCGCTCCGAACCACCAATTCGTCTATGTTCGCTCACTAGTTCGTATCAAGTTCGGTCAAAATTTCTGCTCGGATCAAGTTTGGTCTGAGTTCGGATGGAGTTCGTTTGAAGTTCGGATCAAGTTCTGATAGGGTTTGGATAACTTGTGACTAGTCAGTTCGGTTGTAGTTCGGACAAAGTTCGGTTAAAATTTTCAGTTCGAACGTAATTCGTTTGAGGTTTGGAAGCTCTTGGTTCGCACTTTGTACGGTTGCAGTTCGTTTGAATTGTGATTTCGTCTCTAGTTCGACACAAGTTCGTGTTCAGTTCATATAACCAAAATTCAAAATTTTTTCAAAATGTCGGAATTACATGCTTTTGCGGCGATCCTATCTCAGATGCAAACACTTTGAATTACGATAACGATATCAGAACAAGTCAAAAGGTTCCTAAGCTTTTCAAGCTTGAAGACTATCATAATTGGAAAAAGAGATTTGAAGCATATGTTGGTACAACGGATTGTGATCTTTGGATTGCAATGGATGCACCGTATGTCTATCCGCTTGAGAATAATGATGTACCTATCATGCAAAGGAACCTGAATTTGACTCAGAAAACTGATTACACACGTGAACAAAAAGTTTACAGAATTCTTACTTAAGCTTTGCCAAAGGAACTGCTACATCAATTTAAAATGTGTAAACATTCTCATGATTTTTGGACTGCTTTGATAGAACGATGCGAAGGCAACGATCAATATAAAAAGAGTAAAATGAAGGTTCTGAAAAAAGAATTTGATAATTTCAAACACTTTGATGGTGAGGGTGTACTTGAGTTGATATCAAGGTTTTGCCATCTACTATCCGTAATGAATATTTCTCAAATCAAAAAGAAAGATGAAGAATTAAAAGAAAAGTTGCTCGAAGGACTACCACCGAAGTGGGAACCCTATGTCTTGATGCTTACAAATGATAAAGAATACTTAACTTTGACATTCTTGAAGATGCTGGGAAAATTGCAAGCTCGGGATTTAGAGATGACAAATGTAAACAATACTCCTGCTGAGGTTCAGAATCCTGATGTCTACTATGGTTCTAATGCTACAACTATATCAGAAAAATCTGGGAAACATGCAAATACTGCACCAGCAACTGCTTTCGTGGCTGGTGGTGTCTCTCATTCTGCAAATTTATCATTCTGAATGTTATTAGTCACATGGTTGCAATGTTTTAATACCACTAAGCAACACTATGAATGCTAGTAAAATGGCTCTTTTTGTTATAACAACGGAAGACTATATGGCATTGGTGTCTGCATTGATATCATCATATTATACGGTCATTACGGAAAAAGTTAGTAACACGGAACTGACTGAAGAAGAAGATTACGATCAAGTTGACCCGGATGATTTGGAACTTATGGATATCAACTGGCAGTTTGCCATGTTAGCTCGACGGGTGGAGAGATTTCTCAAGAAAACCGGACGAAAGGATCTAAATTTTGGCGGTCGCATTGGCTTTGATAAATCAAAAGTTAGGTGCTACAACTGCTCTAATTTTGGCAATTTTGCTAGAGAATGCTCTCAACCCAAGAAGCAAGATTATCAGAAATATACTCCCAAGACAACTAAATCTGCAAAAAACAATGCTAAGTATAATCAATCAAATTCAGGGAGTACTCTAACCCTAAATCTGAACGTACTAAAGCTCTTGTCTATCAAGAAGACAAGACTTACAATTGGGGAAATAAATTGCTAATTCATCTACATTAATTGTTAAACATGTGCAGGATGAAGATGCTATGACTGAATCTACTCTTGAAGGAGATGATACAAGTGATATCACAGAATAGGTTCAAGATGTTCAAACGTTGCTTAAAGAAATATTTGCTTTCATGGCAAATACCATACCTGAGCATGATGATTCTGATGAAATTATGTTGTTAAAGAAGGAGGTAGAAGAGATGATTAAAGAAAAGGATGCTATGATCAAAGACTGCGAAGCTGCGAAAGCTGAGGCTCAAGATGCAGCTAACAACTTTGAAGCGTTGTTTCAACGAAGCTCTCCTTTGCAACAAAAGTATGAGAAAGCACATAAGAATGCTATGGATGCAACTGACAAGATAATTGCTTTGAAAGAAGAATTGAGGAAACTATCTAAAGAAAACAACAATCTCAAATCAGAGAATGGAGCTTTAAGAAGAAGCAATCTCAAAGACTCTGTTGTGACCTTAATGGCTGTTAGAACTTATTTTGTTGGCAACACAAACTATTTACCTTTTTGGTATTTATCTGTAATATTATCTTTGATTATGTTATATGTGATCTTATTTATCCAAGTGTTAGCGTACTTGTGTTTCTCCTTAGCGAACTTCTTGTATATTGAACTTAGCGGACTTGATTAACTCTTAGCGGACTTGTCATTTATCTCTTAGCGTACTTGTTATACTTAGCGAACTTGCCTGATATTAGTCCTAGCGAACTTGTTTTGCTACTAGCGAACTTGATTTGTTCCTAGCGAACTTGACTTGATCCTAGCGTACTTAATCTATGCTTAGCATACTTCTTTATAGTCTTAGCGTACTTCATATTCTGTTAGAATATTTTGCTGAATTCTAGGCAATGATTGGTTTGTGTCAAACATTCTATTTGTCCCAGGCTCTCTTGTAGTATAAATACTAAAGTGAAAACCCTAATACGTGTTCCTCCTGGTTATTTCTACAAGAGAGCCTTTGTGTGTGTGTTCTTGGTGTATTTAGTGTGTGTTCTTGAGTTTCAGAGATCTATGGAGTGAAATCAACCGAGATTGATCATCACACTTGTTTTCCGCACCTGTGTGATGAATCGAATGAGAACATTGTGCTCAAATCTGGTCCTAACAATTGGTATCAGAGCCTTGTTCTTCATTTTTTTGAAGTTTTTCTCAAAATGAAGAAATCTCATTTGAGTTATCAATTTTGGTTGTTTTTGCTAGATCTAAGAGTTGATTCTTGGTAGAAATCACTCTAGGAACTCAAAAACATGCTTAGATTTCTGTTTATTTCATGTTATAATTGTCAATTTTTGAATTCTGTGAGTTTTTGGTTCGGACCGAAACTTCACTGTTCTTGAGTAAATTTTTTCAAATTCGTTTTTATGATGATCCTTTGCTGAAATTGATGATTATCGAGTGTTTTTATGCTAAAACTGAAATCATTGACACTGATTTCGCTCTCTAACATCAAGTATTGAAGATTTGTTAAGCAATTTTTCGAGATTCTTAAACTTTTTCACATAATCTTCTGTTTGATCGAATTTCGGTCACTTAGAGTGATTTTTGAGGTTTGTGTTAGTTGAAACATTTGATTCTAACATCATTTCGCATCTATTGATGCCTTCAAACATCATTTTTATGAACTTTGATTTTTGATGATTTGAACTTGCTCAAGAACAAGCTGTTCAAAATTTTGACTAAGTCCAAAATTTTAATTTTTCAATTTTTGCTGTTTACACCTAAATATTAGTGTTTAATTACTCCATTAATGTTTATGATTGCAGGATTTGTGTGAATTCAAGCAATCTTCGTGTTTACAAGCAATTTGGAGCTCTTGTTCTTCGTTCGGCCCGTTTTAGCAAATTTTGCTGAAATTCTGAATTTGTCCCATCTGAGATGTCTGAAGGGAATCATTTCACTCCGGTCATGCAAGGAAACAACCGCCCTCCAAGACTCATGGGTGCTAGTGACTTTGATGACTGGAAGGGGAAGTTCATACTGTTCTTGGAATATTTGGATTTTGACCTACTCACTTCAGTTCTCACTGGTCCAGCTGTGTTTGAAGTTGAAGAAGCTACAACACCTGTTGCTGGTGTTGCAGTTGCTACTGTTGCTGACCCACCTAACCCCAAGAAGAGGATGCTCCCAAAGCCCTTGGACAAGCTAACTCCAGCTGAACATGCTCAGCTGAAAATTGATAGGCGTGCTTTGGGTTGTATTAAGATGGCCATTAATGATGATCTGTTGCATCATGTTCGGGATGCTACTTCTGCACATGAGATTTGGGAAGGTCTAGAGAAGAAGTATGAGGGCAATCCAGCAACAAAGGAGAGAAGGCTAGAGAAACTGAAACTCGCCTTCAACACCTTTGCTCACAAACCTGGAGAGTCGTTTGAGACACATGTCACACGATTCTGCAGGATCATCACTGAGATGACCACTAAGAAGATTCGTCCAGATACTGGTGACATCATAAGGAAGATTCTGCACTCTTTTCCTCAAGAGTTTGCCTCCTATGTTATCTATCTGATTGACAGCACTGATCTCCTCAACGCTGATTACATGGACATGATTGATAAAGTTCGTGAGTATGAGGTTAGAGCAGTTGAACGCACAGGAAAGTCACTCATGGGTAATGTGACCTCTAAGGGTTCGTCATCCAATGCTCCCAATGCTGCGTTTACTGCTGCCATGTATGAGGATAGTCATCAGTTTTCTCAATCTTCTGGTCCCAGTGTACCTGTTCCTGCCTCTACTCCAACTCCGACTCCAAATCAGCCTGAAGTTCAAGTATCTCATGCAACTCATCAACCATCAAGTGTGTCATTTGTTCAAGCTCCACCTTCTGGGTATTATGGTCAATCGTCAGCTCCTGTTTCTTTGAGAAATGAATTGAGGATCTTTTGAAAAATCAAACCTCTTTGAGAAATGAATATGCTAAAGCTCGTGATCCAAGCATGATTCCGAGTGCTTCTGATATCCAATCGATGGAAGCCCAACTCTCAGCCACTGAAACTGGCTCTGGGCTCCCGCCGATTGATGAAACTTTGAAGTTTGGTGACTTTGAATCTTTCTCTGTTAGTTCTGTCGACTCGCTTGTTTCTGAAGCGTGTGTGCAAAAGGCTGCTGAATCTGAGTTTCTAAAAGTTTGTACTCAAAATGCCTCAAATGGTCAATCATTTCTGTTTAATGAAAATTTTGATGTTTTCAAAACTAATGAAGCTCCTAAAAGGACAAAAACTGTTCGGAGGCGTAAGCCCAAAACGAGTGTTGAAAATGTGAAACTCGATTCGCAGCAAGTTGTAGATGATGATGTTTTTGCGAAGGCATTCGCAGAAATGGCTTTGAAACATGGTAAGACTGTCATGCACACACAAGCCGGTCTTACAATCACCGATGGTAAGGTGACATCTGTTCAGAAAAGGCCTCCTGCTTCTGTTCCAATCGCAACATCTCCAGCTGCACAAGCTCTACCTCAGCCTTTATTTCTTAAGCAAAAGGAATCATCTGTTCATACTGCTCCCTATGAAGCTGGTAATTCATCTGTGATTTTTGTGAAGACTGGAAATCCAAAGAACAAAAGACCTCAAAGTGATCCAGTTATCACTGTTCCACATGATAATGAAGATCAGTATCAGTCGGTTGAGCAAAGTGAGTTTGTTTTGAAAATTTCTGAAAATGAAACTACACCAAAGAAGAAGAAACAGACAAGGAGACGGAAGAAGAAGCCAGTTGCTGAAAATGAAAAGGGTGAAGGTGTTACCTCAAATGAGCCTCAACAAATGGCTCCTCAGTCTGTTGAACAATCTGCTGCAATTCCTGCTAAAGGTACTGTCGAGAATGGAGGGTGTTCTGTCTGTGGAAATCCGCACCATGATGCCAGGGTTTGTGTCTACAATACGGGATATTCTGACTTCAACAATGCTCCAGTGCCTCCTGCTCATTACTACCAACAGCAGCAAGTAGGTTCGCAAGGAAACCAATTGGCTCCAATGTATTATGGGAATTATGGGGAAGATTACGTGGATCAGCGTCTTGACACCATGTTTCAACAGTCCTACCCAAATCAGCCCTACATTCCAAATCAGGCCCCGTATGTGCCACGTGGTCTTGGTAGGAGTGTGAATACGTTCAGGCCAAACGTTCAACAACAAATGAGAATGGCTGCACCAAACACTCTTCCTGTTAGGTCTTGGACGCCTCGACCTAGGCCGGGATTCATTCCAAGGCCTCTCATGGTTCAACAACCTGTCACGGCTCCTCGACCATCTGCTACATTCAAGGCTGCTCCATCTGCCTCTCCTGCTGTTGTGAACGCACCAACTGCTCCCTACACCACGAAAGCACCTAAGAAGAGGGCTCCTGGTCAATTTGGCCAGGGTCCTTCCTTGAACTAATCACTTTCTTTTTCATGTGCAGGGAACGGCCCGGAGTGCTATGAACACATGGTACTTGGACAGTGGCTGCTCTAGGCACATGACAGGGAACAAGGACCTGCTATCTGATGTCAAATCGATAACTCATGGCGGTTCTGTTGCCTTTGGGGGTGATGTTCGTGGTGGTAGAATAATTGGAAACGGTCTTTTATCTAATGGAGAAATTTCGTTTGACAAAGTGAATCTGGTCTCTAATCTGAAGTTCAACTTGCTCAGTGTATCGCAGATTTGCGACAACAAAATGCCGATGTTATTCGATGATAAGGAGTGTTATATCCTGAAGCCGGGATTCAAGGTTCCCGAAGATCAAATTCTATTTCGTGCAAAACGAAACGGGAATATGTACGCCTTAGATATGTCTGCTGCAAGGCCGACTGGTTCAGTGGCGTGTTTCTTGGCGAAGGCTTCGGAAGATGACTCAACTTTATGGCATAGGCGAATGGGACATGTGAACTTTCGAAACATGAACCGCCTTGTAAGAGGAAAACACGTGGTCGGTGTGCCGGAGAAGGAATTCATCCATACCGATAACTGTGTGGCGTGTTTGAAAGGAAAGCAGCGCAAGACATCTCACAAGCCAAAGCCACCTGGAAGAACGACGGCAATTCTTCAACAACTTCATCTTGACCTTTTCGGGCCAGTGAACGTCTACAGTTTAGGGGGAAAGTCGTACTGCTTGGTTATTACCGACGATTACTCCAGATACTCGTGGGTGTTCTTCCTGAGAGAAAAGTCTGAGACAGCTGAGATCTTGAAGGATTTTGTAACGCGGATCGAGAATCGGTGCAAAGAGCGAGTTAAAGTCATCAGATCAGACAATGGGTCAGAGTTCAAGAATCAGACATTTGAAGCTTTTTGCAATGAAAAGGGCATATTTCGACAGTTCAGTTCACCGTACACGCCTCAACAAAATGGCGTTGCAGAACGGAAGAATAGAACAATCATTGAGTGTGCCAGAACTCTACTTGCTGATTCCAACCTTAAATTGTCTTTTTGGGCAGAAGCTGTGAATACAGCCTGCTATGTTCTAAATAGAACTCTCTTGGTTAAACATGCTAACAAGACGCCTTTCGAGCTGTTTTCAAAAGAAAAACCAAACTTAAAACGATTAAAACCGTTTGGATGCGCTTGTACTGTTTTAATCCAGTCGGAACAGTTAGCTAAATTTGCCCCTCGGGCGGATGAAGGCTATTTTGTTGGATACTCGATGAGCTCTCCAGCATTTCGAGTGTTTAACAGAAGAACTCAAGTTATTCTTGAATCGTGCAACGTTACTTTTAACGAGCATGCTCAGAATACTAGAGATCCTGCTCCTGATAGCATGTATGACCTTGAGACTTTTTCTTCTACTTTTAACATGCTTGAGTCTGATGTTGCAGGTAATTTGTTAAATCAAGCTGAACAAGTAAATGAAGAAGTTCTTCCTTCTGTTGATATGTTTGCTCCAATTACTTCGTCTATCCTGGATTCCATCTATTCGGTTGATACTTCGACGATATCAAGGGGAGAACAGTCAACACCATCAACTGATGTCACTGAAGCGACAACAACAACTTCTTTACCTGATCAGCCTTCAGTTCAGATTTTCGAGCCTGTAATTGTGGAGATAGAACCAGCACAAGCAACAACTGAGGCAGAAAACTTAGTTGGAAATGAAGCTGAAACTCATGAGTCAGATTCAGATGACATATCTGAAATTGAAACTGGAGAGACCCCAGGCGACGATCTTCAAATTGGGAATCTTGACTCGTCTATTCCAGCACCTGCTGTTGAAGAGACTCGAATTCATAAGAATCATCCCACTAGTCAGATCATCGGTCCCGTTGATGTGCGTCTCACTAGGAGTAAAACAAAGGATCTGCACACTTGTCTGTTTTCGTGTTTCATATCACAAGAAGAGCCTACTACTGTTGCTGCTGCCCTTCTTGATGAAAATTGGATTGATGCTATGCAAACAGAGCTTCTTCAGTTCAAACTGCTCAATGTCTGGCACTTGGTGGACCCGCCAGAAGGTTTAGAACCCATTCCTGTCAAATGGATTTTCAAGAACAAAAGAGATGACCGTGGAATCATTATAAGGAATAAAGCCCGATTAGTTGTAAAAGGGTATAAGCAAATTGATGGCATTGATTATGACGATGTCTATGCTCCAGTCGCTCGTCTAGAGGCAATCCGGATTTTCTTGGCGTATGCTGCGTCAATGAACATCACCGTCTATCAGTTGGACGTGAAAACCGCCTTTCTCTATGGTGAGCTCGACGAAGACGTGTACGTAGACCAACCTCCGGGGTTTGTGAACAAATCTTTTCCCAAGAAATGTTACAAGCTGGATAAGGCTCTTTATGGTCTACACCAAGCCCCGAGGAAATGGTACGAGACATTATCAACATATCTGCTGTCAAATGGTTACAAGAGGGGTGTCATTGATCAGACTCTTTTCATTCGTCATGTTGGTGAAGACAAGCTGTTAGTACAAGTGTACGTTGACGACATCATTTTTGCCTCAACAGATGTTGCTCTCTGTCACGAATTTGAGGAACTGATGAAAAAGAAGTTTGAGATGAGTGCTATGGGTGAACTGACATTCTTTCTGGGAATTCAAGTGAAACAGACACCGGATGGTATCTTAATCAGCCAAGGGAAGTATGTCAAAGAAATCCTGAAGAAATTTGGTTTCAATGATTCTAAGGGCTTTTCTACACCCGTCGTTACGCGTCATAGACTCAATCAGGATCCGGAAGGTATTTGTGTGGATGAGCATCTCTACAGGTCAATGATTGGTTCTCTCATGTATCTGACAGCCAGCCGTCCCGACATCATGTTTGGAGTCTGTCTATGTTCCCGTTTCCAAAGCAAGCCAAAAGAATCGCACTTACTAGCTGTGAAAAGGATTTTTCGATACTTGAGGTCCAATTCAAACAGAGGACTTTGGTATCCTAAAGACCCGTCCTTCGATCTTCGAGCCTTCTCAGATAGTGACTATGCTGGTTGTGAACTCAATCGTAAGTCGACAACGGGAGGAGCTCAGTTCTTGGGTAACCGGTTAGTTTCATGGCAATGCAAGAAGCAGACAACAGTGTCAGTCTCAACGGCTGAAGCGGAATACATTGCTGCCGCATCGTGCTGCTCTCAAGTGCTTTGGATTCAGAATCAGCTTCTGGATTACGGTTTGAACTTCATGGGTACCCCTATTAATATAGATAATACTGCTGCTGTTTCTATTGTTAAAAATCCTATTCAGCATTCTAAAACTAAGCACATAGAGATTAGATACCATTTCATTAGGGATTGTGCCGAGAAGAAGCTAGTCACTTTAGTCCATGTTAGCTCCGAGGACCAGTTAGCAGACCTATTCACAAAACCCTTTGATATGTCTAGGTTTAACTTTCTGGTTAGTGCAGTAGGCATGATAAACTATGACTAAGCTTTCTCCATTCTCTAGTATGTTAGTATCTTAACTTTATAGGTTTAGCTGCTTAGAAGTGTTATCTCTGATTTCTTTAGTTACAAATTTTACATTTATCTGCTTTTTTGACTTATTTTATCATTTGACCCTGATTTGACCTAAACTTTTTGTTTGTGGTTGTCAAGTGTCAATTTTGTCTGTCTTAAAAGATCAAAAAGATTTTTCTTGTTTACTTATGTTTTGTGACTGTCTGCCGTTCCTGCATTGTGGAAGATAAACCAAAAACATTGAAAAAAAATTATCAAAAATTAAAAATAGTGTTATTTCTGTCTTCAAATAAGTGTTTTTGAACTCAAGTCAACAAGACTTTTGAGGATTGGCAAAAACAATGAAAAATCAAAATTTTTGGTCTGTGGTCGGACAATATGTTTTGAACATGATATAATTCTGGTCTTGTCGATCTAACCATAGGATATGATCCAATCGATCGGTAATTCTATCATTTGATGTGTCGGTAGGCTCAACATACTGAGAAGTAAACAGCTCTCTGTGATTACACACTAATTTCACTGAGAAATGTGGACCACGGAAGTTTAAACAGTCGCATATTCTTTAAATTAGCCCGACTCAGTAGTCTTAGTAAGAAAACTCTAATCACACATCCTTTGTTTCTTCAGTATTAAGTTGACTTATTTCAAAACCGAGCACATCATTTGTCCAAATTCCTAAAGTATTATTAATACAAAGGACATTTGATGGCGCTCAATGAGACTCATCTGCTGAGGAAACTCTGACCTTGAGTTCTCATCCGCCATATAATAATGCTAAGACACATCTGCTGAGGAAACTCTGACCTTGTGTTCTTACGCAATCATTTCATCAAATAAAGTGAGAGGTCATCTGCTGAGGAAACTCTGACCTTGACGCTCTCACACCGCAAAACATCACTTTTTATAGTCATGAAAGAAGGGTTATCATGATTTCATGACTATATCCATGAAATGAGTCACTTAACACTAAAGAAAAGGGGGAAAGATTACTTTTAAATGTGTGATTGAATCTGAAAAGCTACTTGACGATAGGTAGAATACTGTTAACTTCCAACCAAATAAGGACCCCACAAAATATTTCTCTGAATCAGACCAAAACATGATAAAATCACATCACATGAGAAAAGTTGAAAATTACCATGTTTGAGCTTAAGTGGATAACAATACCGACAATCTGACTTAGGTTACCTGATAGGATAGGTGATTTGAATTATAAGTGTTATTGATCACGTAAATGATCGGTTTGATTCTAAACATGTCTGACCACGACCATTCAAAATTATGTGAATATTCAAAAGCCAATGTGCTTAAAATTTCCAAGTTTGGTGAAAAATTGACCAACTTGTGCTAGAATGAATCTTGGATTTGGTTTGAAATAAACCAACTTGAAAGAAAGTGAATTTCTGAGTTTGGGTGGAAAATTGACCCAATTCGGTTAAAATTGGAAATCTTGAGTTCGGGTGGAAAATTGACCCAACTCGGTTGAAAATGAAATTTTTTGAGTTTGGATGAGTTTTGAACCAATAAAAGTCAAATTTAGGTACTATGAGTGTCATTATCAAATTTGTTGAAATTAACAAGTACTTGTCTTATAAATTCAAAATGTTATCTTCCTGGTAGGTTACTGGTGTCAGGCATGCATTTCTGTGTTAATTTTGTACAATTTTGCAAGATTTAAAATTTTTTGGTAAATTCTTCAAATCTTTGCATTTTTCTAAAGTTCTGCTCTTAGCGTACTTGACTTATGCCTTAGCGAACTTCTTCCTAGGATAAGTCCGCTAAGAACAGTTCATTGCTTTTATCACAAGTTTGCCCTTAGCGAACTTGTTTGATATCCTGTAAAATTCTTTCTATGTGTTTATTTAAGTCCGCTAAGAACAAAGTGTTCTTAGCGAACTTGTGTCATTAATGTTTTCTCCTTAAGTGAGAAGTCCGCTAAGTTGATTTTATCCTTAGCGAACTTCTCCTGAAATTGTCTTTTTTTGTTTAAGTGTTGATGAAGTACGCTAAGATGTTTTTTTGCCTTAGCGAACTTCTCCACTTTCATTTAAAGTCTTATGAGGCTAAACTGTTCTTAGCGAACTTGTTTATGCCTTAGCGGACTTCTTTTGTTACTTAGAAATTTTCGTGATTACAAGTTCATGTTTGGCCTTAGCGTACTTATTTTAGCCTTAGCGAACTTCCTAGCTTAGCGAACTTCATTTAGGCTTAGCGTACTTGTTTTAGCCTTAGCGAACTTCTTAAGCTTAGCGAACTTCATTTAGGCTTAGCGTACTTGTCTTTGGCCTTAGCGAACTTGTTCTCCCTTTAGCGTACTTCTTTAAGTCTGCTTATTCTTAGCGGACTTGGAGAATTCTCTTAGCGAACTTGTTTAAACTTAGATATTTTTAAGTTCGCTAAACCCTACACTATATAAGGGGGACTTGGTTATTTTCTGTTCACACTTTCGAAAATCTCTCACCCGCTCTCAAAACTTACGAACCGGCGACTGCTTCATCTCACTGTTCGATCGAAATCTCCACTCACACTCTCGAATCTGTGATACATCTTGCAATTAGGGTTGATTTACTCACTCTTGTTGCTTTCACAGGTTTGTTTTATGCTTTGATTGGGTAGATTTCTGGTTTCGGTGATGATTTTGAGCCGTAGGTACGTGATGAAGAATTTTAGGGTTCTAACGTTGAAATTTGATGTTTATACAGATTTCTTTCATCCTTTCTTGTGCCTAATTCACTTGTGTTCAAGATTGAGGTATGTGAATCTCTTATGTCAAATATTACTCTGTGAATCCGAGATATTTGAAACAGGGGGTTCGGGTGAAGTTTTTAAACATAGAAATTCTTTGAGTATTGAATAACAGATGGGTGTTTTGTGTTCTAGATGGTTAGTTTGAACTATGAAATTTGTTTAAATTGATATTCTATGAACCTAAAAGGTGTGACCTTTGTTATATGAGTACTTAGAGTTTTTGTGAAAAATGTTAAGTTTTGGGACTTTGGTTACTAAATTGTAACTCACTGTGGCTACTGTTATCTTATTTAGATAATGAAAATATGCCTATGAGTTTCTATTAGTCAACCTTGAAGTTTTAATTTGTTTCAGTTTATTGATTGGATTGACATAGTATATTCCACATAAGTGTTGAAACTATATTGTCTCCAATCAGAATAATGCTAATCTTTTGTGATGAGACTTAAATTAAGTTTAAAGTTTCTCATTTGTGTCTTTAAGTTCAATTTTGCCTATGTTTACTATGTTTGTTCAATTCTTGAGTTTAACTTATCTTGTCTGATCTCATAAACAGAAACAGTTACTGTTGTGATTTTGATCAAGATCATTTCATCTCTTCTGTGTGATCTTAGTCCAAAATTAGATCCTTAAGAGGTATGTTGTTCTACATATTGACAAACTGAGTCAAAACTCAAACTTGGCTACACAGGGGCAAAACTTTACTTTATTCTGTTTAAATGAAGCTCACTTGAGCTCTAACATAATTTGCTTGATCCCAGCAGATTCCTTACTGGTTGAATTGAGAGTTTACTTCATCTTATATTAGATCTTAGTCCACCTTAGATCTTCAGAAAGGTATGAGTTTCTCAATATAAGCATTTATGTTGTTTGATCAGGTAGTGCTTCATCTTATTTTATGTTCTTATATGTTTTACCTTGAGTAAATTTACTTCCAATTGAGCCTAACACTGGTGGTTTAGACTGGTCATGATCCACATGGGTCCTTAACTAGTCAATAACTCAGGTAGAAGGATCTTGGACTTAACTTACTCTAAAACAGATAATCTTGAATATTTTGACATATTTAGGTTAATTTGACCTTCTTTGTGACTAATTGAGAGCATGAATGCATAGGATGTGATCTAGGACACCTCTAAGGTTCTTATGAACTATCTTAGGAATTTATGCTCTGGATGAACACTCATTTGGTCATTTTGACTTTAATAAGTTGAAATTTTACTTAAACTTGTTCTTTTGTGACATATGTGACTATCTATGCTTAAATATGAATTTGGTGAGTTGAGTATGTGTTGTTTGATTCTTATATGCTTATTGTTGCATGATAGGATTGAATTTGACATGTAATGTTCCCAACTAATCTGTTAAGCTTGTGTGATCACATTTTGTCCTTCAAATAGTCAAACTTGATCTTTTGACCCATTAGGACATCCTACTTGCTTTTAAGTGTAAATTTAACCTTGTTGCATCTAAACAAACCTTGTTGATGTTGATATATGATCTATACACCTTGTGTTCAACTCTAAGTGATGAAAGTCTGCAAATTAGACCAAACTGGTCTTAGCGGACTTGTTTCAGTCCTTAGCGTACTTCTCTGTCTGCTTAGCGAACTTCTTTTGTTCTTAGCGAACTTGTGCCATAGCTTAGCGAACTTGTTAGTTCCTAGCGTACTTGTTCTGTTTTTAGCAAACTTAATAAGTTCTAGCGGACTTGTTGTAGTACTTAAAGGATTTTGAGTCAATTCACATAACTGTAGATCAGTAAATTTGACTGTTTCATACTTGGTTTGTTCTTTGTGTTAACTTGTCTATGTTACACTTATTTGCATGTATTGTTTTAAACTGAGTTGTCTCTTGTCTTTGTGCATCATTTCAAGGAGCTCACAAGCTCGGGTGGAATCATGTCCAATGTGACATTCCCTGAACTGTCTTGACAAACTGGGATCACAAAACCACATATTTTACTTAAAATCATTGGTTGTTGATCCCAGATTGCCAAAACCTTCCTTGATATCTTTGACTGTTATTGAGACCAAGTTGCAGAATTCTAAAAGAATTTCTCCTTGTTTCTTCAACATCCTAGACTTTAATTAACTTAGTCTAAAACTTTGGGTCACTTTTCAATTAACATGTTATTCTTTTATATTATAATGGAGATTTAGATCTGGCTCCTTGTTTTCCAGATTTTCATTACACACACTTGTTAATATTCAAGGTCCCCTGGTGTTTATCATTGTTAACATAAATTCATGTTGTATCTATCCATTATGAGGCAAATGCACTGTGTGATTCATCTTTGTAACTTTGATATTCAAATGAAAAGCTCAGTCACTATCACGAGTCTAGTGTGACATGACATTCATTAAGTGTCAAATTGATATAATCCTGTTGATCTATATGTGCAGATGCCTCCCAGACAAGAGTTAACATATGGTAGATTACACAACGGAATATGTGTTTTCAACAAATTCTGGGAAGATGCTGATGAGCAAGCTATTGATCTCATTTTGCAATCAACTTGGGCTACAGCAATGATGATCAACCCTACCATCTACAAGAGCCACATTGAAGCATTCTGGCATACTGCTCAGTCTGTTGATCTTGCTGATGGATCCAGTGTGATCAGGGCCCGGATTTTGAATACTGATGTGGAGATAACAGAAGACAAAATCAGAACAGCTCTGGTTTTGCAGGATGCTGATATGCCTAAATCCTTTCCCAGGAATGAATGGCAAACAACCATTACCAACATGGGTTATTCTGGCGTCTTACTCCCTAATGTCAGCAACAAAATCAAGAAGACTCTGTTTCCGGCAAACTGGAGGTTTTTGATCAATTTCTTTACTGCCGCATTCTCTCACAGAAAGGCAGCTCCTGATGATTTCGTTGAAGAAACCGCATGTGCTCTGCACGGGTTTATCTCAGGAGAGGGTTTCAATCTCTCTCATCAACTCCTGAGATGGATGATTGCTAACCTACACCCAACTGGAAGGGCAGTCAAGTTTTATTTGTACCCGAGGTTTATTCAGACTATTCTAAATAGATTTTATCCAGATTTGCCTAAGCAAGGTGAAAAGATCAAAACTAGCTCAATGAACTCCGGTTCATACAGCAAATTTCAGCAAGGTAAGTACCAAGGTGCTCCTGTACCATTCTTTCCGGCGATGCTAGCTCGTCTTGCTCCTGTTCATGCTGGAGGAGATATCCCAATGGGCGAAGCTGCGGTTGAGGCTGAGGTTGATCCTACTGAAGCGGCTCAAGTACATCATGAATTGGACTTGAATGCCCCAGTCAATCCAGAACCTGCTGCTGAAGAAGAAGACCTTGGGAATCTCCAGGGTGAAAATGTTGAAGCAGAAGAGCACATTGAACCAGTTGTGAGTCCGGTGAATGTGATATCATCTGAATCTGCCAAAGATGATGAAGAGTCAGACTCTTCAAGCTCTGATGACTGTCCATCACCATCTAAACTGATGCATCCAAGGAAAAGACAGAGGACTGGAGAATCTTCCAGGGCCTCTATGACACAACCATCATCGTCGGATGACAGCTACAAACCTTCAGAGGATGATATTGATGAAGATGAGACTTCAGTGTCTCTTGATCAAGCAGATCTCTCATATGATCTACAAGATGAACCTGAAAGCCCACCAAAGTCTCCTCCTACCTTTATTATCTCATAAGATGACAAGGACAGCTGATGAAGGCAATCAATCCTCTGAATTAATTACTATTAGAGCTAAGAGAAGCAAGTCCTGCACTGAAAAACTTCAAGTTAGAAGAAAGCCAGGCTCCTCCAATGAGTATGAAATTGTTGGTTCATCTGGAGCTCAACCTGAAACAACCTTAGCAACTACTTCTGTCTCTCCATCTCCTATGGTTCAAACTGAAAGGATTGATTTGGATCTGAGACCTCTAGAAGTTATTGCAGAAGCTGCTGTTGCCACCTTTGAAGCCACTGGTGCTGTCTCTTCAAGCCCGACAACTTCCGAATCTGAAAGAGTGTTGGAACTCCAAGCAGAAGTGTCAAATCTGCAGAGTCAGAATGACCATCTTAATTGTTCTCTACAAGTGGCCAACCAGAAAATCTCTGAGCAGTCACATGTAATTGCTGAACAGGCTGCTGAGATCCAAAGGCTTAAGGAGCTGCTGGCCAAATCAAATGAAGAAACCCAGCTCGGTGACAAACCAGACAGTGGTGATGCAGGTGATAAAGATTCTGAGCTCCCAGAAGAACAGCTGTCAACTCATCAAGGAACTGATAGTGCTAATTTTCCATCTGGTAAAGAATCTAAAGGAGATCATGACTCCTCAAGTTCCTTAAACGACAGTGACTTTGATGTTGATGCTGATACAGTAATTGAAGGAGATGAGCCTAGCATGACTGATGATGAAGAATCATTTGTGAATAGTCTACTTCATGATGAGCCAGTTGATGAAATCCTGGACTCACTCAAGAAGCTGGCTCCTTTGCCAGAGAACTTGAAGCTGCCAAGGTTTGCACCGGCACTCAAGGCCATTGAAGAATCATCTAGTTTGGAACCAGTAGAATCAGAGATAGATAACTCTCTTCAACTTGCAATCGTCCCTTCTGATCAAGCTGCATCTCTCCCATCATCTGAAATTGTTCCTGCAAACGAAGGTGTCCGTAGATTTTACGTCGACTCGACCTTCTTGGACTTCTCCATGGCAGACTTTCGTGAGTATTATGCTGAAAAGATATACACAAGAAGAAATTCATGTGGGATACTCATTGAAACCGTTGAAGATGATAGTGAAGCAACCTATGAAGAGCATCCTTACACGGTAGATTTCAGTGATGTGGAAGATATGAATGAGCTGGAACAAAGACTAAATGTTCTAGTTAATCAAGCTAACCCACTGAACTACATTGATTTGGATTTGATTGAAAGTGAAGATGAAGAAGAAGAACTTCCTATTCCTACTCCAATTCAAGTCAAAATGGAGGTAGATGATGGAGTGTTTGTGAATGTCTCTCTGCCAACTGGTGTGCCAACTGATGAAACTCCTGCTCTTGATTCTTCTCCACATGTTACCGGTTCTATTCCTGAAGATGCTGAAATTATCAATCTTGAAGAAGCTGCTACTCCAACCATTTCTCAAGCTAATCCTGATGTTTCTACAAATCAAGCTCCGAGAGTTCTGATCCATTTAGCTCCTTTCCATCCTTCCTTCCTTCCTATTTTTCCTGATGAAAATGTGACTGGTGATGCTGAGGTTACAGTTACTCAGGAACCTGCTGTTTCTGAACAACCTGGTCCCTCAACCACAGACAAAGGAAAAAGAATTCTTACTCAAGAAGAAGTTGAAGCTGAAGAGCTAAAAAGAGAAGCTGAAAGAGACCGATCACGTAGAGCTCTCATTGCAGAAACACTTGCTGAGGAAAATAGATTGGTCAGAGAAAGAGAGCAAGCTTTGAAGAGGTATGAATCAGATCATCCTCCAGCTGTTGTTTATGGAAAGGGTTCAAGTTCGTTACCTGAAAAATCTGCACCATCCAAGGACGATGAGCCAACCATCCGCATCGTCACTAATCTTGAAGGAACAGACGTTGATGTGGATGATGTGTCAGAAACTGCTCAGATGGTGAGGTCTCTTATGAAAGACAGAATTCCTCTGGAATATCTTCTTAGACTTACCGATCTTGAGCTGACTAAGTTGTATACTGACGAGGAGAGATTGAATTCTAATCTCCCTCGTGCTGATGAAGCTGAGAAGATTCCTGAATCACTGGTTGATCCTCTGTCAGATCCATTTGCTGATACTGACAAAACATTTGACTTTGCACCGATCCGAGATCGTCTTTCTGATCTTGTTCTTGACATGGGTAAATCCTTCATTCCTGAAGATCCTGCTGATGATCTACCTGATCCAGACTCTGTTGAGTACATCATTGCTACCACCAACCGGATGACCTTCGAAGAGCTCCGTAATTATCTCAAATTCAAAAATGTGGAGAGAAAGTCTTGGATTCGTAAGAAGACGACTGGCCTTCGCAAATTTGTTATTGAGTATAGGAAGACTGAGAGGCTCGCCAAGTTGGAGCAGATCAGATTAAAGGAACAGGAGAGAGCTGAAGCGATAAACAGGAATAAAAATCCACCCATTTATGATGACTGGGTGAGAATGGCTCCGAATTCTAAGGCAATGCTGAGATTCACTGCCAAAAATTTGAGGAAGATGCCAGCCAACCCCAATGTTAATCATGGAATGAAGATTCTAGGTTGGAAATATGATGAAGCCTTCGATGCTTTTATTGTGAAGAGACGGAATGGATACGTTCAATTCTTTGCTGACTTCAAAGCTCTTACAAGCCTCTTCTCATGGGAATTGAAGCAGCTCAAATACCTGGACTTGGTGAATCATACGAAACACAGTAAAGGTATTAGAGCTGAACATCTGATCAAATCAGCCTATGATGACAAAAGGTTCAATCTGAATCCTGAAGAAGAAAGAAGAGCTCAGATAGCCGAAGAAAAGAAGCGACTCCGTGCACCACATAAAGGAATCTTCAAGAACATCGGTGATAAAGTCAATGTCAAATGGATCCCAGGGAATCAGAAGAAATTCCCAATAATCAGCTGGTATTACAACGGGATGACACATGAGTTGGTAATCGAAAGGGAAGGTGCTGAGTCTATCAGATTATTTGCTGCTATTGAGTTAAGAATGCTGTCAAGATCATACATCAAGCTCATCTATTACCAGAAGATGCGGACCATCCCTACACAGCTTAGACCATACGAATGCTACGATGCCAACTACTTCTTGATGTTTCTGAACTGGTGGTGCAATCAGCTTGCTGGTATTGGTAGGTTCAAGCTTGACGAAGAGATGTTGAGGACTGCAAACTGCTGGTTGATGGAAGAAAATGGTTCGAGTGTGGTTCTTGACAAGGCAAAAAGGTTAGTCGAGCTAAACAACTATAATGATCTGAAGAAACTGGTATGGCAAGACCTCTGGAGGCTGTATGATCTGGGAATTCATGTCCATTCAGACAGACACAGAGAAGCTGCTAGAGAAAACTGGAGGTTCCTGCTCAAGTTAGTCGGTCAAGATGGTTGAAGCTCGAGAGGTTTGCATTGCCAACATGGGTGGAAATTGTTAGAACTTATTTATGTTGGCAACACAAACTGTTTATCCTTTTGATGTTATTTGTAATTTTACTTTGGTTTGTACTTAACTTTGATTATATACTTTGTTATCTTTGATTATGATTATATGTGATCTTATTTGATCCAAGTGTTAGCGTACTTGTGTTTCTCCTTAGCGAACTTCTTGTATATTGAACTTAGCGGACTTGATTAACTCTTAGCGGACTTGTCACTTATCTCTTAGCGTACTTGTTATACTTAGCGAACTTGCCTGATATTATTCCTAGCGAACTTGTTTTGCTACTAGCGAACTTGATTTGTTCCTAGCGAACTTGACATGATGCTAGCGTACTTAATCTATGCTTAGCGTACTTCTTTATAGTCTTAGCGTACTTCATATTCTGTTAGAATATTTTGCTGAATTCTAGGCAATGATTGGTTTGTGTCAAACATTCTATTTGTCCCAGGCTCTCTTGTAGTATAAATACTAAAGTGAAAACCCTAATACGTGTTCCTCCTGGTTATTTCTACAAGAGAGCCTTTGTGTGTGTGTTCTTGGTGTATTTAGTGTGTGTTCTTGAGTTTCAGAGATCTATGGAGTGAAATCAACCGAGATTGATCATCGCACTTGTTTTCCGCACCTGTGTGATGAATCGAATGAGAACATTGTGCTCAAATCTGGTCCTAACAATGGCTGATTCGTCGAAGGTAGTAAATTCTTCTTCTCAGTGTGAAACTTGTGTTCAATTTGCAAAATCTAAGAATGATCTCTTAGATGAGAAGTCCAAACTGTTTGACCAAGTGTCTGTTACAAAAGCAGATATGGAGATTTATAAGACCCGCTGGGAGGAAAAAACCAAGGAATTGATGTCGGTCCACGAGCAACTGCATATTCAAAAGTATGATTTTACTAAACAATCAAAAATGTTCGTGGCGACTCAAAAGGAATTGGCTAATCAACAAAAGATTGTTTCTAAATAAAAAATTGAAAATTTTGAATTGATTAACAAGATTGAAACTTTTAAAATTCCTTTTTCATTCACAAATTTTCTTTACAATCATGAAAAGGAAAATGAGCCGGAAAATCTTCGCTAAGTTCCTGCCCTAGTGGTCACTACAAACAGTCCATCTTGTGTTCCAATAAATGACAAATGTGATTATACTTCCTATAAGAAGGATGTATCTGTTTCATTACATTCAAACACCACTGATAAGCAATCAAAAGAAAAATCTTCTCTTGATCTCGAAGTTGATGACCTGTTTTTTACACTGTGATAAAATTAATGATTTGATTTCTGATAACGAACCTGAGTCGTTCAAAACTGTTTCAAACAACACTCAGGATGAGCTTATTTCTAAATACAAATTCGGGGAAATTAAATCTGAGCTTACAAAATTGAGTACATATGAGCAGAAAAAGATTGCTCAAGATAAATCAGTTTGTGGCAAGAAACAAAGAATGGTGGTATTGGCTTTGACTCTAAAGCTAAAACTTTTGAACAAGGTTCAAGTTCAAAATCATCACAATCTCAGCCTGAAAATCTCATGTTAAAAACAAGCCTGTTGTTTTTAATAAAACTGAGAAATGGACAATTTATCGCTTAAAAGGTTCTGATGTCATGTATAGCGACAAGGAATTCTCGTTAAAAATGGTGAATCAAGATCTGATCGATAAGGTCTTTACGGGTGGTTTTGGTCCAAATTATGATCCGAATGTTGTTAGTGTGGACATTAGGAGGGAAAATGGGAAAGTCATAATACCAATGGACACACTAGATTCGGAACATTCTAATCATCATTCTGATAATGGTGATTTGGTTAATCGAGTGAATAAATCAGTTAACAAATCACAAAATGTTTCTCAACCTCAACCACTGAAAGCACACAAACCAAATTTTCATGATAAATCAAATTTCAAAAAACAAAATCAATTTTTATAAGAAATCTCATTATTATGATGATGGATTCTATGATGATTTTGGCTACGGGCCATATCCTTAAGGTTATGGGAGGGGTCCTCATTGGTATGGTGCTGGTCCATTGGGACATGGTGGTCGATGGGTTGGTTATCCGAATGATGGATATTTTCATGATTTATTTTATATGAAACGTGGCAATGGCTATGAATCAGGTTTTTATGATGATTTCAGTGATCATCATGTGTCTCGAACTCAAAAAAAAAATCAATCTAAAAAGTCAAAATCTGTCATAGAGACCATTGTGGATGATGACACGGTTAAAGAGATTGTTATCGACTGACGTTGATGTTTCAAATGTAAAAACCGTGGTCATATATACCGAAATTGTCCTTTGAAGAAGGATAAATCTGAAAAGTCTGGCAATGCATATGATGGTTACCAATCAGATAAACCAACATCTGCTAGTTGAAAGAAACATGTGAAATTTGTTGATCCTAATGGATTCATTCACACTGATTTGAAACCATCAGTGTCAAGTTTTAAAAATGAGAAACATGATAAGACACATGATGGTAAACCAGTAAAATCGATTTTGAGAACTTATGATGGATCGACAAATAAGCAGAATGACAAGTGGAAACCTAAGGGTTCATCCACTGCTGGAACCGATTTTGTTGAAGATGACGGTCAACCCAAAGCTTCGAGCTTGGGTTCTTCTCGATCTAATTAATCTGCTTAATGTGTGCGGGGAGCTACGCGACAATCCATGAATAATCTATGGGTTGTTGACAACGACGCTTCCAGGAACATGACCGATGACATCTCCCTTCTACAAGAAGTTCAACCATTTAAAGGAGGGAATGTTACATTTGCTGGTGATAAAGGCGGTAAAATTACGGGTATTGGCCGACTAAGCAATGGTGCAATTACGTTTGAGCGAGTGGAGTATGTTCAAGAACTCGAATATAACCTGTTGAGTGTGTACCAAATATGTGACAAACGTTACACAATAGTTTTCACTAGGACATAATACTTGATTTTGAAGTCGGGTTATGAGATTCCTGAAGATTGCATCATAGTGCGAGCACCTCGTTTATTAAATATGTACGTTCTTGACATGAATTCAGCAAAAGCAAACCTGGTTGTTTAGTGTTTTCTGTCTAAAGCTTCCGAGAGAGATTCTATTTTATGGCACCAACGCATGGGTCACATATACTATCGAAAGATGAATGAATTGATGCGTAAGGATCTTGTCGAAGGGGTTCCGAAGCATCAGTTTATTTGTAATGATGTGTGCATCAGTTGTAAAAGGGAAACCAACAAAGAAAATCTCATTCGTTGAAGAAGTACCATTCGATTGATGTCCCATTAGACTTGCTTCACATAGATTTATTTGGTCCTGTGAATCGAAAAAGCATTTCTGGGCTTTGGTACTGTTTAGTCGTAACTGATGAATTATCGTTTTTCGTGGATAGATTTTCTTGTTTCACAGGATGAAACACCGAGAGTCCTTATCAAATTGGTCAACACACTTGAGTCATTTTACAAGTTGAAAGCTAGAAGGATTCGAAGCGATAATGGCACAGAGTTCAAAAACACTACTATGAGGTTATTTTGTCTTGAAAAGGTGATTGTACATGAATTTAGTACACCTTATACACCTCAGCAGAACAGTGTTGCGGAACGAAAAAATAGAATAATAATTGACACGGCTAGAACGATACTGGCTGATTCGTATTTTCCAGTGAACGACTAGGTAAAACTTATTATTATTTATTTATTGAAAAAGTACAAGCCGAATCACAAACATCTGGAACCATTTGGGTGACCATGCACTGTTTTACGGCCAGCTGGGAAGTTCGATGACAAGGTATTCGAAGGATTCTTTGTTGGTTATTCGAATCAGAAAAAGCGTGTTTACAACAAACAGACCGGTATAATGGAGGAGTGCGTCGATATAGAATTTCAATCATATACTTTGCCACCCAAAGGAGTTGGTCCAGACTGGAAGTTTGATTACAAGCACATTTTTGATTCACTTGAGTCAAGAAATGATACATCCGATGATTTTACAAATGTTTACATCAATTTACAAGATGAAGTTCCAGTACTGAATTTCACAAATGATTATCTGACTGAAATAACCATTGATACCACAATTACTGCTAATGAATTGTCTTCTGATGACGAACACGAATTCCATGAAGTTGTTTCTGAACAGGTTGAGATTCCTATCCCACAACATGTACCTTCTACAAGTGGTGCTTGAGAGGTTGTAGTGGATGCTGTTCCAACTGATTCACAACCTGAAACTAGTACAAGTAACAATGTTGTGGTGGAGGAAGATCATGTTCCTGATTTGGGAGAAACTTTAATTGTTCCTGCTCATCATACACTCCGGATAAACACCTATCATCCACAAGACAACATCATTGGTGATTTAGATGATGTAGTGCGTACGAGACGACAAATTGAGAGTATGCTCTGCTTGCAATCAGAGAATATGGCATTCTAAATGAAGTTTTCCATTCGTGCTTCTTGTCCCAAATCGAGCCAACCAACGTAAATCAAACTTTAAAAGATGGCTCGTGGGTGGAAGCGATGCAGGAAGAGTTACAACAATTCCAGAAGCTTGGCGTATGGCATCTTGTTGATTTATCAGAAGGAAGTAAAGAGCCATGTGGTACCCGTTTGGTATTTAAATGTAAACATGATGACCAAGGAGTTATAGTCAGAAACAAGGCTCGTTTGGTTGTTCAAGGTTTTTCTCAGGAACAGGGGATAGGTTTAATGAAGTGTATGCACCAGTTTCCCGAATTGAAGCAATTCGTATCTTTTTGGCGTATGCTGCACATCGTGGGTTTAAAGATTATCAAATGGACGTCAAGAGTGCGTTCTTGTATGGAAAAGTCAAAGAGGAAGTCTATGTCAAACAACCTCCGGTATTCTACGATCCTGATTTTTCAGAGAAGGTCTATAGGTTGGACAAAGCGCTGTATGATGTGCATCAAGCTCCTCGAGCTTGGTATGAGACCTTGTCCACCTATTTACTTGATAACGAGTTTAAGCGTGGGTTGGTGGACTGCACTCTTTTCTACAAGAATATGGTAGGAGACTTCTTATTAGTGCAAACAAGGTTTGAGATGAGTTCCATGGGCGAGATGTCATTCTTTTTGGGTCTGCAAGTAAATCAGTCTGAGAAGGGTATTCTTATTCACCAGAAGAAATACATGCATGATGTGCTTAATCGCTTCAAGATAACCAACGTTCGTGTTCTGGGTACTCCAATTTAGCAGTCGCATGGTCTGTGTCTTGATGAAGATGGTGAAGAAATCGATGTCACTCTTTATTGTGCCATGATAGGATCATTAATGTATTTGACAGCTAACATACCTGATATAATGTTTGATGTTTGTTTATGTGCCAGGTACCAAGCATCTCCAAGGATTTCACATTTGAATGCGGTGAGAAGAATCTAGCTTATCTGAAGGGTAACACAGATCTCGGGATCTGGTATCCTCATGATGATAAGTTTGACTTATCTGCCTACTCAGATTCTGATTACGGCGGCTGCAAAATTAATTTCAAGTCAAAAACGGCTGGCTGTCAGTATCTAGGCGATAGGCTTTTGTCATGGCAGTGTAAAAAGCAAAGGTAGCCACATCCACTGCTGAAGCTGAGTATGTTGCGGCTGCAAGCTGCTGCTCTCAGGTGCTATGGATACAACAACAAATGAGAGACTACGGTTTGCAATTTCTTACTACTCCTTATACACATAGATAATTTTGCTGCCATCTGCATAACTTAAAACCCCGTGCACCACTTTAAGACGAAGCACATTGAAATCAGTTATAATTTTATCCGTGATTGCTATGAGAAAAATGTGATTCATTTGTAAAAGATACACACTGATTTCCAACGAGCGGATCTTTTTACTAAGGCTTTTAATAAAACCCGCTTCGAAATCCATTTGCAAATCGATGGTATACAAGAATTACCCGCTAAGTAATTGTCGGTTGATCAATTTTGTTTTTTCATTACATTTTTCTTGTTGTTTTTTCGTTTCTTCATTTGAAAAAAAATCCAAAAATAGCGTTTTTGTATTTTGGGGGAGAAAAATCAGAACAGGATTAAGAAAATTTCGAAAATGCCAAAAATTAAAAAAATTGAAAAATGAAAATGAGAAGTTGATCTAACCTAGCGAGAAATTATATTACATTAACATATATGTTATCTACCATGAATAAAGTAGGAATAAAGGCTATAGGTGCTTGTTAGGTTTGATGAATGCGTTAAGGCAAATTTGATATACGCTAGTATGATATAAAACCTAAATACGTGCTTGATAATCATGATGTTACATCATGAAGGGTGTTGTGTAATCTTGGCTATAAAAATGAAAACAACCAAAACAGAATAAGAGATGTTATGGTGTATACTTGCTTTCATTTTGCAAAGATTTAAACTTGTTTGATTTTCTTTATTTTGTCAAATGATCGGACTTTCCTTGCGTATCGAAAGGTCGACCTGATTGTTGTTCGTTTGACGTTCTGCTTTATTTTTCTTGGTATTTCGTATAATCCATCGGACTTTTTTGTGTGCTCACAAGGCCGACCTGATCGTTGTTGGATTATACAATTTTTGCTTTGTTTTTTTTCCTAAACAATCGGAGTTTCTATGCGTGCCCATAAGGTTGACCTGGTTGTTGTTTGTTTAGGGTTCTGCTTTATTTTTTCTTGAAACACCACGAACGATAAATCTCTGTTGAATATCAAATTCTGTAGAAAAGTACAAAAATAGAATAAGTCAGATTGCCAGTATTCCTATATGTGTGGGCTTCCACATTATCTGTGCTTGATTAATCATACTTAAATCATATCAGAAAGCTATAGAAATTGATTTTCCTAAACTGAAACAAACTGCAAAGTTGTATTCTTTTCCTGCTTGGCTTGCATGCTGATTAAATCTGAAAGTTGAAATGTGTCTGATGCGTTATGACTGATATGATCTCGCGTCTGGATCTTTCTCGCAAAAAATTTACATTATTGGCATTTCAAGATTTTGTTTGGTTTATTTCTTATAAAAAAAATCCAAAAAGATTTTAGATGTGTTTTAGCATAACTTTTAAAAATTCAAAAAAAATTTCGGTGTGTTTGAAAATGTTATAAAAATCAAAAAGATTTTGTTTCTGTTTGATAATGAAAAGTATCAATACTATGCCGGAAACAACCAAACAGTATTGGAATCATGAGACTCATCATGAATTGATTAAAGGTTTGTGTCAAATTGATAAAATTTGAAATCTTTGGGTTCAATTTGAAAATTCTTAAAAAATCAGGGTTTGAATTGAAATTTTGGAAATTTGCCAAACTGTAAGTTCGGACAACCGAACTGGGAGTTCGGATGATCCGAAGCACGAGTTCGAAAGGGTTTGTTTAAGTTCAAAAGATCCGATGGCTGAGTTCAGACAAGTTCGGACAAGTTCGGACAAGTTCGTCCGAGCCGAACTGCCAGTTCGGACAACCGAACTGGGCTACCTATAAATGGGCGAATTGCTAGTTCGGAAGCTCATTCACTGTTTCAAAAAGTTTATCGAACCCTAGCCGAACCGCTGCCCAAATTTCAAATTCTCGATTAACTGTTCTGGATCGTGTTTTGTGACCAGATTAAGGTAGGATATGGGATTCCGAGTACAGGGGTGTGTCTGGTTGTCGTTTTTATTCATTAAAATCGGTTAAATCTCTTCAAACAATGTCGGGGATTCTCAGTTCCTAGATCTAAAAATTAACCCATTTAGAGTCGGTTTCAGGTATTAAAACTTGTTTCTATGGATTCGTTTTCAAAAACCGCGTCTAGGGGTCAAATTTTTTTGCTTGATGTTGTCTAAGTCAAAAGTTAGGTTGGTTAAACCTCTCGGTGACGCATAGAGCCGAACTGCGAGTTCGTCGGCCGAACTAGGAGTTCAGACCCAGTTTATTTGGGTTTGGACGTTGACCAAAGTCAACATTGACTGTTGACCAAATCCAGTTCGGATCAGGTTCGTTTGACCAAAGTCAGTTCGGATGTCAAAATCCAGTTCGGATCCAGTTCATGTAAATTAGTTTTTGAACAAAAAGATGATCGTTTACGCGAATGGTCAATAATTGACGAATTTGGTGAACAGATTTGTTAATCACATTAAATTCAATGAACTTTTCATGTTTTGTGTTTTCATAAATGGTGAACGATCTGAAAGTTGGCGAAAAACATAACATTTATGCTCACCTAAGCGTTACCAGAACAAAGCTTTCAAAGTTCGGTGATTTCGGAATTTTCGATTTCCTAAGGCGTTCAAGGATTCACTACGCCATTACACACGAGTGTGATGCGTATCGTGACATTCTCACAGAGTTTTGGACCACTGCTAGAACTATCACTGATGCTCCGATCGGAATATCTGCTACAGTTCAGAATGGAACCGTTGAATTTACTGTCTAAAATGTTAGACGGGTTCTAAAGTTTACTGATGATGATACAACAGTACCATTGGAGTTTGATCAAGCAAAAACGTAGCATTGTTGAAAAGGTTGTGGTATACTAAGATCCTAGCTGAGATAGGATTTATAAGTCTGATTTTAGTTTTCCTTACAAGTTTCTGATTCATGTTCTACTACACTGTTTGGGGAACCGTATTGCTGGTCATGACGAGATTGGTCTGAAGATGTTGTCCTTGATGAATGCTTTAATCCTTAATCATCCATATAACTGTGCCGGGTGATCTTTTACTGCATGAGAGACAACCTGACTCAAAGGCACAAGAAGGCATTGCTTTACATGAGATTCACTCAGATTATCTTAAATGATCTATATCCAACATTGGTGAAGAATGAAGATCAAAAGCTGAATCTAAAGCATATGACTTAGACGAGTGTGGGTACACTGACAACTTATGAGAAGAAGAAACCAGCTGATTACCCGAAGTTGAAGAGAAACCAGCAACCACAACAACATAAAGTGAAACGACCGAGACGACAGACACAGACACCACCTATTGTACAAGAACCGGTAGTATCTCAACCTACTGTCACAGAACCTGCTATCTCGGCACCTGAAGTCCGTGCGACTGTCGACGTGACTAAGACACCTGCAGTTAACACCCTGATTGACAAAGAAGAGAGTGATGATGATGATGATTTGAGTGATATGGCTAACTCTGAAGATGTTTCGGACACAAAAAATCCATTTGTATACATCAAGGTCAATTCTAAGAATTTTCGAGTAAGAAAGGGTAGTGATGAACATTTTGCTTACCGAACAAGTCTACACAAAAGCAACGACCGATACATGGGTCGTGTATATGAAGATAAGGCATCATCTGAATCTGATGAAGATTACAACCCAGATGCTGATATTGTCCAAGGAAAGGGTAAGAAACTGACGACTTCTTCAGCTCAAATGACTCCGGGAAAAAAGAGGAAGTCGATTGCTGCTGGTGGAAGAGGTAAAGGTCATGCAAAGAACCTTAAAAGTTCAGATTTTATCTTGCAAAGACGTGTCGGTGTTTCTTCATCGATTGGTCCCAATATGTCTTTACGTGAGACTACTACAACAACCAGCACAACACCTTCAGCAATTGTTGGTGCTCAATATGTTCAACAGCCCATGGGAACAACATCTACACCAAAGTTCACAGTTGTAACGACAACAACATCAACTCCTACAACACCGGATGTTAATTTCAGTTTTTCTCTATGGTTGATATCCTTTTCTCAGATGGATTTACTCAACACTGCTCTTCTGGATTGTCAAACCAAAATTGAAGAGTTAAAGGCTAAAGATGCTGAAAAATCACAAGTAATTGAAGTGTTGAAGATAAACGACGAAGAGAAGTGACAGTTGATGTTCCAGTTGAGGGCAAGAGATGAATCTTTGCACAGAGACTATCTCCAATAGAAAAGTGGAGAAGTGGCCAAAGCTTAAGAGATAACATAATTGAAAACAACCAGTCTGAACCAGGATGCTCTATTTGCATAGATGAATGAGAAAATTAAATTCTTGCTAAGAAAGTTTAAAGCTCAGGGGGAAATAGGTTCTGGTTCAGGATGCAAAGATGATGGACCGCATTATTTAAATGATGAACCTAATAATGACGACCCGGAAGGTAGCACTCGTGGAGGTCCAGGCCCAATTGGAGCTTTTAGCTCGGGTACTGGTGCGTCTACAGCCCAGGGGGAGTCAGATTCAAGAGATACAGTGCCAATAACATCAGTCCCATCGAATCAAGCTGCAAAGAGCATAAACGAGATCAGCATTATACTTGAAGATGGTGAGTTTGTCTGTGAACTCAACCAAGAATAAGTTCAAGAGATCTTCGATTTAAACGACGAGGAGATGAAGAAAGTTGTCGTGGCTAAACACGAAATTTCTGATTCATTAGAATCAAAAACTGAAGATGATATCTTTGATGAGGATGTTGAGGTTGAAGACATAATAGAGAAGGAGTATCCAGATCTGTATTTAAATTTTAACAACAATTCTGCTGATGATGGCTTTGAGGTATTTCCTAAAGAGAAGGGTGATGAAGCAGAGGTAGAGCTGAAGAAGAATGAAGCTGAAAAGCCTGAACACCCTGTTGCCAAAGAGGTTAAGGAACCGAAACAACGATGGGCTTACAATGATTACATGAAGACATTTCATGCTAACTATGTTCCACTTACAAAACCGATCAAACAAAGAAGGCATGTGAGGTTCAAGGGTCAGGTGTCAGGTGAGATCATTAGCTGTATGTATGCAGCAAGTCTGAAGTGTTATCGGAAGAAAAGCTAGCATGGTATTCAATACTTCAAGCATGTAATAGACTTTAGTTCTTTACCTGTTTGGGATGTTCGGGAGCTTAGAATAAAACATTTATGTAACTACGAAGGTGATTAGAGGGGTTTGTACTTCAAGCACATCAAGTAGAGAAAGAATGCAATTTTGGATTTCAATATCTGAAGCCTCAAAAAACCGAAAAGGCGTGAACATCCGACAAACATACATTAGAAAACTGGAAAGAAGCTGATAGTACTACCTTTCAGAAAGAAGCTCAATGTTATAAAGAAGATTCCATTTATGAATATGGAGTTGGATTTCATCAAAAATTTGTAGTGGCGGTACTACAATGAAAAGACCGGAGAAGTTGTGATAGTGTTGGAGGATGATAACAAAGTTGTGAAGGTGTTTGACCCAATGTGGCTGATCAACTTATCCAGGGCGGACATAGATGAGCTGTAACATAATCAGATTCTGTTCCATCCTGATTATCTGGAACAGGCTCTGTGATTCCAAAGGGTGATCCGGATTTTCTTTGCATTCAACATATATGTCTGGCATAATCATCAGAAGACATGGACAGAGACTAAGGCTCGAGGTCATGTATGATAAAGACTGACCACCAACTGCCAAGGGGGAGTTTGTTGATGCATAATGTGGCAAGATGCTGGATCAGGTAAAAGACTTAGAAGAAATCAAGAAAACCTAGTATAGCCGAACCACACCCAAACTCTGGGCGAACTGGTAGCCGAACTGTCGGTTCGGACAAAGCCCAGTTCGGGTGATAGAGCACTTATATATAGTTGTGTAACTGACGGTGTTTTGCTCCGAGTCTTTGTAACCCTCTAATCTTGAGTGTTTGAATCAAAGATTGAGTTTATTTACCTTGTCTTGTTCGTTTCGTTTACATATAAAGACTTGAGTTGACACGATCCACCGCTACACGCTCTTTCAAGTATAGGTTCTAGTTCAGGATGCAAAGATGATGGGCTGCAATAATTAAAAGATGATCCTGATAATGACGAACCAGAAGGTAAAACTGGTGGAGGTCCAGGCCCAGCTAGAGCTTCTAGCTCGGATGTTGGTGCTTCTACAGCCCTAGGGGAGTCAGATTCAAGAGATGCAGTACCAATAACATCAGTCCCGTCGAATCAAGTAGCAAAAAGCATAAACGAGATTGGAATTATACTTGAAAATGGTGAGTTTGTCTGTAACCTTAACCATGAACAAATTCAAGAGATCTTCGATTTAAACAACGAGGTATTGAAGAAAGCTGCCGAGGATGGACCCGAAATTTATTAGTCATCAGAATCAGAAACTGAAGTTGATATCTTTGATGAGGAGGTTGATGTTGAAGACATAACATGGGAGGAGTATCCAGATCTGTATTCAAATGTGAACAACAACAACTCAACTGATGATGAATGTGAGGTATTTCCTAAAGAGAAGGTTGATGGAGCTGAGGTAGAGCTGAGGAAGAATGAAACTGAAAAGCCTAAAGACCCTGCTGCCAAAGAGGTTAAGGAACAAAAACAACGATGGGCTTACAACGATTACATGAAGACATTTCATGCTAACTATGTTCCACGTCCAAAAACGATCAAACAAAGAAGGCATGTGAGATTCAAGGGTCAGGTGTCAGGTGAGATTATTAGCTGGATGTATGCAGCAAGTCTGAAGTGTTATGGGATTAAATTCCAGCATGGTATTCAATACTTCAAGCATGCAACAGACTTTAGTTCTTTACCAGTTTGGGATGTTCGGGAGCTTACAAGAAAACCTTTATGTAACAACGGAGGTGATTGGAGGTGTTTGTACTTCAAGCATCAAGTAGAGAAAGAATGCAATTTTGGATTTCAATATCTGAAGCCTCAAAAACCGAAAAGGCGTGAACATCCGACAAAGATACATCAGAAAACTAGAAAGAAGCTGATAGTACTAACTTTCAAGAAGAAGCCTAATGCTATGAAGAAGATTCCATTGATGAATATGGAGTTGGATTTTATCAAAAATTTGAAGTGGTGGTACTACAATGAAAAGACCGGAGAAGCTGTGATATTGTTGGAGGATGATAACAAAGTTGTGAAGGTGTTTGACCCAATGTGGCTGATCAACTTATCCAGATCTGACATAGACGAGCTGTACCATGATCAGATTCTGTTCCATCATGATTATATGGAACAGTCTCTGCAATTCCAAAGGGTTATTCGGATTTGCTTTCCATTCAACATATATGTCGGGCATTATCATCATAAGACATGGACAGACACTGAGGCTGGAGCTCAAGAATGATAAAAACTAACCAGCATTTGCCAAGGAGGGAGTATTTTGATGCATAATGTGGCAAGATGCTGGATTAGGAAAAAGACTTGGAAGAAATCAAGAAAACCTAGTATAGCCGAACCGCACCCGAACTCCGGGCGAACTGGTAGCCGAACTGCGGGTTCGGACAAAGCCCAGTTCGGGTGATCGGTCTCTTATATATAGGTATGTTAGGCTAGAATTTTTTAACGTTTAGTCTTAACTGTGTGTAACTGAAGTTGTTTTACTCCGAGTCTTTGTAACCCTATGATCTTGAGTGTTTGAATCATAGATTGAGTTTATTTACCTTGTCTTGTTCGTTTCGTTTACATATAATGACTTGAGTTGACACGCTCCACCGCTGGAAGCTCTTTCAAGTATAGGTTTTGGTTCAAGATGCAAAGATGATTCGCTACAATATCTAAACGATGAACCTGATAATGATAACTCGGAAGGTAACACTGGTGGACATCCAGGCCCGACTAAAGCTTAACATCAGTCCCGTCGAATCAAGCTGCAAAAAAAAAGCATAAACGAGATCGGCATTATACTTGAGATGGTGAGGTTGAAGACATAACAGAGGAGGAGTATCCAGATCTGTATTCAAATTTCAACAACAACAACTCAGCTAATGATATTTGTGAGGTATTTCTGAAAGAGAAGGGTGATGAAGTTGAGGTAGAGCTGAAGAAGAAAGAAGCTGAAAAGCCTGAAGACCCTGTTGCCAAAGAGGTTAAGGAACCGAAACAAAGATAGGCTTGCAATGATTACATGAAGAAATTTCATGTTAACTATTTTCCTCCTCCAGAACTGATCAAACAAAGAAGGCATGTGAGGTTCAAGGGTCAGGTGTCAGGTGAGTGTTATGGGATTAAACGCCAGCATGGTATTCAATACTTCAAGCATGCAACAGACTTTAGTTCTTTACCAGTTTGGGATGTTCAGGAGCTTACAAGAAAACCTTTCCATAACTACGGAGTTGATTGGAGGGGTTTGTACTTCAAGCATCAAGTAGAGAAAGAATGCAATTTTGGATTTCAATATCTGAAGCCTCAAAAATCGAAAAGGCGTGAACATCCGACAAAGATACATCTGAAAACTAGAAAGAAGCTGATAGTAATAACTTTCAAGAAGAAGTCCAATGTTATGAAGAAGATTCCATTGATAAATATGGAGTTGGATTTCATAAAAAAATTGAAGTGGTGGTACTACAATGAAAAGACCGGAGAAGTTGTGATAGTGTTGGAGGATGATAACAACGTTGTGAAGGTTTTTGACCCGATATAGCTGTTCAATTTATCCAGGGGTGACATAGACGAACTGTACCATAATCAGTTTATGTACCATCCTGATTATATGTAACCGGCTCTGCGATTCCAAAGAGTGATCCGGATTTGCTTTGCATTCAACATATATGTCGGGCATTATCATCAGAAGACATGGACAGAGACTGAGGCTGGAGGTCAAGAATGATAAAGCTTAACTAGCATTTGCCAGGGGGAGTTTGTTGATGCATAATGTGGCAAGATGCTGGATCAGGCAAAACACTTAGAAGAAATCAAGAAAACCTAGTATAGCCGAACCACACCCGAACTCTGGGCGAACTTCTTTTCTTCTTAGCGTACTTCATCTGATCCTTAGCGTACTTGTTTGCTTGAGCGAACTTAAGTCCTTAGCGGACTTCAGAAGTGCCTTAGCGGACTTGTGGTAAGCTTTAGCGGACTTGTTTTCCGTTAGCGGACTTGTTTAATGGGTCTTCGTTCGAGGCTTTTTCAGACAATTTTGTTCGTCTAGGATGATAGAGGAAGTCGCTACGATTCCGGTGATATAAGATTCGTCAAAATTGGTCGTGTATTATGGGAGTTCTAGTAGAAATACGGTTTTCCGGCGGGTGGTTTGTTTTTCTGGTGACTATCGACAATCAATTAGGGTTTTCGAAGGTTGGAGATGACCAGCGATGAGGTGGCAGGAGATGATTGGTGCAGAGGGAATGTCCCTTCTCTCTCCTATGTCGGCTGCCCTAAATTGTTGTTGAATGGTGATTGGTGGAAAGTGAAAGCGCGTGGTCCCACCAGTCAAATGAAGCTGTTGAAGGCTGTGGTGGTGGCGCCACCTGATTGGTGGAGTGATCCTTCACTTGGATCATAATTCCCAGCCGCTGGATCAACTTTCTCCCAGCCGTCGGATCAGGGCTGTGCTTTTTCGTGATTGGCTAGATGCCCCTTCACAAGGATCGTGATCTACAGCCTTTGATTGCAAATGTTTACAGCCGTGGATTTCACAATTTCCTGACCGTTGGATTAATTCTTGCTCTCATTTCTGATTGGTCCATAGCCATTAACACGGATTGTGTTTCTCTTGAGAGATTTATTTCAATCAACAAATATTTTCTGCATTTTTGTCAAACGCGGGGATTTTTCTATTAGTCTTTTACGAGACTAACGAGATAACGCCTCAACGGAATTGCGAAAATATTTTTATTGGTTGTGGATTTATTCCGTTTTATTTGATTGGGGTTCTCGTTTATTAACGTCACACGCAACGTTTGCTATCGATCACTGACGGGTTAGCTTTATTATCCGGTTAATTACTCAGCTTTCTCGTTATATCTCACGATTTTATTTTTAGTGGATGCAGCGCGGATGTTAACTAACCGGATTAACTAGAATCTCAGATAATTATTGGAATTTATCCGTTTAATTTCTCGAGAAGCCGTTCCTTGACGAAAATTGACGGAATTTTTTGGATTGAGCCGTTTTCGCCGATAATTCTCAGAAATCTTCACGGAATTTATTTCCGAGCTCATTTTTCTTCGCCCAAAATTACGAAGACTCCGGTTTTGATTATTTTACGCTCGGGATCTCAATTTTTCTCAGATTTGACACTTATCTTTTATTTTCGCATCCAACCTAGTCACGCGGAACACAAGATATATTTATGGATCATTCACAACTGTCAGCATCCGGCTTCCGGTTTTTCGCAAGATTGTCCGATTTCAAGATTGTTTATCTGGTTTCTCTAGGCAACCGATCGAGACGATTCGACTCTCCGCATCAGTTTTTTACGCTTCCGACTTGATGTTTTTGGAGAGATTTAGAGAAATAGGAAGAATTATTATGGATTTGGATATCGGGTCGATTATTCGGAGTTGGAGCATTTTTTAATGTTTGATTGGTTTATCTGATTCAGTTTGTTGAGGTTTGGACTCCGAGATGTAGCATTTTCTCAGTATTGTACCCGACCGTGTGAACCGAGTGACCGGAACACTTGGATCTTGACTGGATCAACGAGAACAGAAGAAGCTTATTCAGAGGGGGAATCTCTACGACAAATTGTCTCCGGTTTATCAGTTTCTCATTGAAGATGTACGACAGAGCGATTCTTCAGCAGTTGAACAGATTTGAAAGCATCAGTCAAGGGGGAATTGTTGGAACTTAAAATCTATGTGACTGACGCCATCAAATCTGTTTACCAAAGCATTCGACTGAAGAATCCATGTGAATTAATTCAGAGACGCAGTTGTGATGCTCGAGGCTTGCAGTTTGGATCGAAGACCGTTTTCTGGAAAAGTCAACCATTCGGGTCAACGGTCAATGTAAAAGTCAACGGAAGATCGGTTCGAGCGAGTCAAGCTTCGGATTAATTAAATTAACTTTGATTTAATTAATATTTATGTTATTTACCTTTCTTGTAATTTTCAGTTATGTTATGTTTTTCTGTTGTTAGTCACCCTCACTATATAGTGAGGGTGCCCATTACAAGGAAGAGTCTCTGAGTGTGGAGATAATGATTTTCTTGTAGAGTGTGAGATTTCCATTCTAGAGAGAGAGAGTGAGTCATGGATTTCCATGAGAGAGTGTTCTTCATGATTTCTTGATTGTAATCATTTCGATTAATGAAATCATTTGATTAGTTCATCATCTTTCTTATGTTTGATTATCTTTGATTCTTCTCATCCATAATCTTCATCTCATTTTTATGGGGTTTTTGAATCTGAACCTTTGTTCTTGCTCAAGATCAGGATTCTTGATGTGAAAATCGGTCCTGACAGATGAAAGAAGCTGAAAAGCCTGAAGACCCTGTTGCCAAAGGGGTTAAGGAACCGAAACAACAATAGGCTTACAATGATTACATGAAGAAATATCATGCTAACTATGTTCCACCTCCAAAACCGATTTAACAAAGAAGGCAAGTGAGGTTCAAGGGTCAGGTGTCAGGTGAGTGTTATGGGATTAAACGCCAGCATGGTATTCAATACTTCAAGCATGCAACAGACTTTAGTTCTTTACCAGTTTGGGATGTTCGGGAGCTTACAAGAAAACCTTTCCGTAACTACGGAGTTGATTGGAGGGGCTTGTACTTCAAGCATCAAGTAGAAAAACAATGAAATTTTGGATTTCAATATCTGAAGCCTCAAAAACCGAAAAGGATTGAACATCCGACAATATAAATCGGAAAACTGGAAAGAAGCTGATAGTACTAACTTTCAAGAAGAAGCCCAATGTTATAAAGAAGATTCCATTGATGAATATGGAGTTGGATTTCATCAAAAATTTGAAGTGGTGGTACTACTATGAAAAGACCGGAGAAGTTGTGATAGTGTTCGAGGATAATAACAGAGTTGTAAAGGTGTTTGACCCAATGTGGATGATCAACTTATCCAAGGCTGACATAAGCGAGCTATACGATAATCAGATTCTGTTCCATCCTTATTATATAGAACATGCTCTGTAAATTTAAAGGGTGATTCAGATTTGCTTTGCATTCAACATATATGTCGGGCATTATCATCAGAAGACATGGAAAGAGACTGAGGCTGGAGCTCAAGAATAATAAAGACTGACCAGCATTTGCCATGGAGGGAATTTGTTGATGCATAATGTGGCAAGATGCTAGATCAGGAAAAAGACTTAGAAGAAATCAAGAAAACCTAGTATAGCCAAACCGCACCCGAACTCTGGGCGAACTGGTAGCCGAACTGCCGGTTCGGACAAAGCCCAGTTCGGGTGATCGGTCACTTATATATAGTTATGTTAGGCTAGAATTTTGTAACGTTTAGTCTTAACTATGTGTAGCTGAAGTTGTTTTGCTCCGAGTCTTTGTAACCCTGTGATCTTGAATGTTTGAATCAAAGATTGAGTTTATTTACCTTGTCTTGTACGTTTCGTTTACATATAATGACGTGAGTTGACCCGATCCACCGCCACACGCTCTTTCAAGTATAGGTTCTTGTTTAGGATGCAAAGACGATTGGCTGCAATATTTAAACGATGAACCTAATAATGACGACCCGGAAGGTAAAACAGGTAGACGTCCAGGCCCAACTAGAGCTTCTAGCTCGGGTGCTGGTGTTTCTACAGCCCAGGGGGAGTCAATTTCAAGAGATGTAGTGCCCATAACATCAGTCCCGTCGAATCAAGCTACCAAAAAAGCATAAATGAGATCGGCATTATACTTGAGATGGTGAGTTTGACTGTGAACTCAACCAAGAACAAATTCAAGAGATTTTCGATTTAAACAACGAGGAGATGAAGAAAGCTGTCAAGGCTGGACCCCAAATTTATGAGTCATCAGAATCAGAAACTGAAGACGATATCTTTGATGAGGAGGTTGAGGTTGAAGATATAACAGAGGAGGAGTATCCAGATCTGTATTCAAATTTTAACAACAACAACTCAATAGATGATGACTTTGAGGTATTTCCTAAAGAGTAGGGTGATGAAGCTGAGGTGGAGCTGAAGAAGAAAGAAGCTGAAAACCATGAAGACCCTGTCGCCAAAGAGGTTAAGGAACCGAAACAACGATGGGCTTACAATGATTACTTGAAGAAATTTCATGCTAACTATGTTCAACCTCCAAAACCGATCAAACAAAGAAAGCATGTGAGGTTCAAGGGTCAGGTGTTAGGTGAGATCATTAACAAGATATATGTAGCAAGTCTGAAGTGTTACGGGATTAAATACCAGTATGGTATTCACTACTTCAAGCATGCAACACACTTTAGTTCTATACCAGTTTGAGATGTTCGGGAGCTTACAAAGAAACCTTTCTGTAACTACGGAGGTGATTGGAGGGGTTTGTATTTCAAGCATCATGTAGAGAAAGAATGCAATTTTGGATTTCAATATCTGAAGCTTCAAAAACCGAAAAGGAATGAACATCCGACAAAGATACATCAGAAAACTGGAAAGAAGCTGATAGTACTAACTTTCAAGAAGAAGCCCAATGTTATGAAGAAGATTCCATTGATGAATATGGAGTTGGATTTCATCAAAATTTTGAAGTGGTGGTACTACAATGAAAAGATCGGAGAAGCTGTGATAGTGTTGGAAGATCATAACAAAGTTTTAAAGGTGTTTGACCTAATATGGATGATCAACTTATCCAAGGCTGACATAGACGAGCTATACCATAAATAGATTATGTTCCATCCTTATTATATGGAACATGCTCTGAAATTTCAAAGGGTGATCTGGATTTTCTTTGCATTCAACATATATGCCGGGCATTATCATCAGAAGACATGGACAGAAAATGAGGCTGGAGCTCAAGAATGATAAAGACTTACCAACATTTGCCAAGGGGGGAGTTTGTTGATGAATAATAGTAACGTCTTGAAAATTCAAGTAAGTATAAATATGTTATATATGTGGGTTTATATATTAGATATGAAAGTAATCAGGTTTTATACGTGTTTATGTGGTTAACATGTTAAAACGATGAGAAATGCGTAATTGATAGTTAAAACTATGCTTAATTACGTGTTTAACAAGTTATAATATTAATAAATGCATATTTACATGTTATATACATTATATATGAGTTATATGTATACATGCATAATGATATACGTGAATACGTAGTTCCAAAGTTAAGAAATGGATAAATATATGATAATATACGTGATTAGAATCATCGTTTTATGTATCTTGAGAGTTAAAATGATATTACATTAAAAGTATAAAGGGTAGAAATGCACCAATGGAATTAGGAGGGCTGAAATTAAAAATTCTGCTACTGGAGAGCTTTGCGTATCGCGAAGGTTTGCTAAGGAAACCTTCGTGTACCGCTAAGGACTGCAGAAACGACATAATCAAGTTTATCTAGTTCAGCCGCCATTTTGGACCTTGAAACGTGTCAAAACCGGTCCTTAGTCACCATGGGACATGTCTAGACCATATTTAACACCTTATACTATAAATAGAAGCCTTAGTTCATAAGATTTCATTGCTAAATCATAAATCAAAGCATGGAAAAACCTTAAAACTCTCAAGAACAACCATAGCTCGAAATCAGTTGATCCAGGAGGTCTTAGAAGCTAATTTTCTACAGTCAAGCATTATTTGGTATGTATTAAAAAATCCCTCAATCAATTTCATGATTCATAACACCTAGATATGCTTTTTAGAAAAGATCCGAAATTAGGGTTCTTGAGCATGATTCTTTAAAATTGATTAATCTGTTTGGAATCAAGGTCTGATTTTTGGTATGTAACCTTAAAATAACATGTTTTAAGAAATCCCTAAGTTAAATTCATGATTGGAAAAGGTTTGGTATGATTTTGAGAAGCGGGTCAAAATTAGGGTTTTCTTAATGTTATTTTGGCAAACTTTTACAAACGGAGTTAAGTTTGGGTCTAATCTTTGAAGTATATCATAATATGATATTATGAATAAAATCCCTAAGTTTATTTGACAATAAAAAGAGTTTTGATGATACTTTGAAAATTTCGTTAAAATAGGGTTTCAAAGGATGCTAATAAAATTCGGGTAATCCGGGGAGAACGGGGTTATGGATTTTGGTATTAGAACATATGTACATATATATTAAGTATATATGAGCTCAATTTTTTTAATTGATAAAATATAAATTATACCGAGGTATTTGGGTATTTAGAAGTTCATACGGACCGGAAGGGTAAGCGCCTGTACCCTGGGTTTCCGGCATAGCAAGGTTGTCGCATAAATCTCAACTAGGACTTGGCATACGTCACTGGGCGACCCTGTAGAGAGCGTTTATTTATAGGAATGCATGTCTTTATATTATAATTTAAATGTGCACTTTTGCCTACAAGGGGCAAAACGGTCATTTTGACAAATAAGGGTTATAACCAATAAAGAGTTGGGTTTTGGTTAATGGGGTTAGTCTTAAAACGTTATTCATAACCTTTAGGATGTCTTGATAGGGAGATTACGTTAAAGCTATTAGATAACTGATTCACGAGGACTTAACCCGAGTATATTAGCTCTATGATCCCACTTTTAAATGTTTTAATGTTTTGGGCTGATATACATATTGTTTTATAAAAATGCTTTTGTAGAAACGAGATATGATCTTACTACTGCGTGTATCAATCAATCATAGTAACAACGGATGTAAATAAGAGAATTCTTATTGATCACTTGAAGATACAATGAAGTTCTCTCTAGTTTCTCTCTCTAGAAACACACACAGAAAGGTGTAGAATGACTGAACTGGTTCAACTAGTTTCCTGCACATTCTAACACGAACCTATTTATAGTAAGTGACTAAACGCCCAGCGTATCAAACTGATACGCCGGACCACATGGTCCGCCGGACCATGTGATACGCCCATAACCAAATAGTCACTACAATTCATTCTAAGACTCGCTCACATAGATACAATACACGAGACACTCATAGCATAGGAATATGCTCTAACAAACTCCCCCTTAACGTGTAGTGTATCTATTTTCTAACTAAACTTCAGTCTTCAATCTTCAACATTGTTGCATCCGATATTTGACTTGAAATCTTGTCAGAAATAGAGCTTGCATGGCTGGATCACTCTTGAAATATCGTTGAACTTCAAGATCCACTTGTGAAAAATACTTCATACTCTCCCTCTCACCATGCTTGAGTCTTGACACACAAACCTGCAATTTCAGAAGACAGAAACGCGGTTTCCTTTTCTTTTGAAAATTAATTTAATCTTGGCGCAAAACTTCTCTTCGAGAATCCAAGATATAGTTTTGAAATTTTGATTTCGTATCACATATCGATTGGTCGAAAACAAATAAGAAACAAAATCTTTTTGGCTTTTTGAAACTTTACATCAAAACACACCGAAAATCTTTTTGAACTTTTCAGATATGAAACATAAATGCAATACTGAATCAGACACTATTTTTGTCTTTTGCGAGAAAGATCACAACTTGGGATCATATTAGTCATATCATGCTGAACTACACTTCAATTTCAATTACTTCAGCACATAAGTCATGTCGATTACTGGTATAATTTGTCCATCTTAAACTCAGGCACAATCATACTCATAACATCTGGATATGTTATTGATTGATTTAGTTTGCTTTGACCAGTGTACCCCACACTATCAGACATACTCAGATATGATTTTTGCTTTTATATCACACTTTGTGATTTCATTTGTGATTTAATCACATAATGATTATATTCATGATTTAGTCAACTGTGTTCCATGCAAAAAGAAATAAGAACGTTAAATCGTCTACCTTAAGGTCGATCTTTCGATACGCAGATAAGGCCTCGGATTTAACAAAATAAGAAAAATAAAACAAGTTGAAATTGTATAACCCAACAACAATCAGGTCGGTACTCCCGTACACGCAGAGAAAGTCCGATGAGTTATACGAAACACCAAAGAAAATAAAGCAGAACATCAAACGAACAACAATCAGGTCGGTCTTTCGACACGCAGAGAAAGTCCGATCGTTTGACAAAATAAAGAAAATCAAACAAGTTTAAATCTTTGCAAAATGAACACATGTATACACAGTGACTTCTTATTTTCTTTTTCACATATCTTTTCTTGATATCATGAGACATGCATCAAGATGTTGTCCACTTGGTCAAACATTAGTATTTAATGTGTTTATCACATCTGTATACTTTCTGATTTAATGCCGAGCCTACCAAGCACCTCGAACAATGATCTTATGGCTTTTTCATCTATTTTATCCATGAGTCAGACACGTAAGCCAATGTACCATCATTTCCCAATCATGTTGGATACAATTTCTCATTTTTCAATGTTTTTGAATTTTTCTATTTTTTTTCAATGTTTTTGTATTTTCTGTTTTTCTCCCCCTTAAAATGAAAACTCTAGTTTTGGAGTTTCATTTTAATACCAACAAAAACACAAAGACGCTATTTTTGGTTTTCAATTTTCTCCCCCTAAGCTACATACGAAATGTAAAAGAAAGAAAATTGACCTTTCGACATGGATACCTTTCAAGTTTAGCTTTCAGAAAAATTTCAGTTTTGAAATTTGATATCACATGTAATTTAAGTTAAATCAGCAGAATACTTCACCATCAGCAACTTTTCAATCACCGATAGGTCTTCTAGAAGTACCTGCACACTGGTCAAACACATCAGTTTATAAATGACCCGAAGCGAATTGCTTCTGGTCGACCAGTATCTTGATTTCCTTTTGAAACCACTTTAGGTTTCCAGTGTTGTTGTTTTGGTAAATCAGTATCTGATGAACCTGTCACAGTTCGATTGTGACGAACAACCTACATATGAAACATTTTGAAAACGCGGAATAAATCTTCCTTGAGTTTTGAAAAATGTAGGTTGTGGGTATTCATCAAATACTCTGCCATTTTCATCAATGAATCGTTGTTTGGCAGCTTTACCAACAAATGGAACCTTTCCTTTCCTTGAACTAGAAGCAGCAGAAACCGGACAATCTTGTGCCAGATGCCCTTTTTGTCGGCAATTGTAACACAAGCGATTGTGTACATTTCTTTGTTTTGGAACCTGCATAGCTTCACAAACATATTCATCTCCAAAATGATCATAAAAATTATCATATACCTGAAATTGATGATCATAAACCCATTTGGATGTCGGGCTCTTTGGAGTAGAATTGGATCCTCCAGAAGAATATTTAGCACCGTGTTGCTTCTTGGTCTTTGAATCAACATTCGTCACAAAAACTTCAGCAACTTTCCGAGCATCTACACAATGTAGCGGAAATTCATTATCAGAAAATATTTGTTCCGAACCCTTGAGTTTGTAGAACCTCTCGGGTTGAACTTTGTCAGCTTTAAAAACTTCTTTCTTTACTTGCTTCAGATTAACTTTCTTCAAATGATGTTGCTGTTGAACCTTTGAAACACTCACATCAACCTGTTTCTTTTGAAATCCCAAACCTGTATATTTTCCAGAAACTTTCTCTTCTGAATCAGATGATTTATGCCCGTTCTTTGCAAGACGAGAAAATTCAGCTTTAACTTTCTTGATATCTTTTGGAGCATTGATAATTGTTTCATCAATGTCAGCTTTTGAAGACGAAGACCCAGACACAACCTTTTGAGCTTCAGAAGCTTCCATACTTTTGCCTTTTTCCTTTTGCTTTTCTTCAGCAGATTTGGAACCAACAAACTCAGAATAATCACCAATCTCACCCTTGTCTTTCAAATCATGAACGCCTTCTTTGAGACTTCCTGGTGGTGACACAGTTTTGTTTAACATCTTCTCAAAATTATCATCCTTGGCCAGAAAACTTGTAAAAGATTGTGAGTTAGTAACATTGTTCAAAAGACGTTTTGAATCAATGACTTCAATCTTTAATTCAGAAATTCTTTGATGAGCTTCAGCCAACTCTTTTTCTGTTGCAATGAGCTTCTTTGCCACTTTGTTAGTTTCATACTTTTGCAATCTTAAATCATCTAGAGCGGCCAACAATTCCTTCTCAAGTTTATCTTCGTTTCTTTTCTGAATATCCAAATTTGCATTTTGCAACTTGTTTACTCTTGCCAGTTCTCGCTTCTCATCTAACAACTTCTCCATATCAAGCTGATATACTTCAATTTTAGCAACCGAATCATCAGAAGCCTTGGTAAGTAAATCAAGTTTAATCTTGGACTTTTCAAACAAATTATTAAAATCATTGGCAGCATCCTCAGCTTCTGCCTTCCATTTTGCAACTTCCTTGACTAAGTCAGCCTTTTCTTCAGATAATTTTGTAAATTTCTTTTCAAATTCCTGCTCAACACCTTGAAACTGCAACTCTTTGTCAATTAACTCTGTCTGAAAAACTGAAAACTTTTCTTTTTGAGATTCTAACTCTTGGATCATACCTTCCAACTTTTCTCTATCAGCAACCAAATCTTCTTTTTCCTTAACTAAACCTTGAATCATTTTATCTTTTTGAGAACAAAACTCACAGACAGATTCATAACCACTATTTCCATAACTACTAACATCTGAATCAGAATCTGTTATCTCTTCTTCGTCATCACTGTGAACAATTTGAGCAACAAAACACGACTCATCAGGAAAATCAGCCTCCCAATCATAACCTTCATTCGATGTTTGTTCTTTTGATGCAGAAGAAATAGCAGTCAAAGCAATTTGAGGTGAAGTAGTTTTATCAGCTGTCTGAACCACCTTTTCTTTTGCGGGACACTCACGAGCAAAATGACCATATTTGGAACATTTGAAACATTTGATCTGTGACTTATTCAAACCAAGTTTGTCTCCTTGAAAAATAGATGTCGTTCCATGTTTCTTAATAAACCTTCTACCTCTTTCAGTTAGCATAGCAAACTGCCACTCCAAATCTAATTTGTTCAACTGATCTTCATCCATATGATCCAAATCCTCTCTATATAAACAAGAGTTACCAATTTGACTAAATACATCGCCAGAAGAAGATGATATGAATCCAGATAACAACGCAACTAAATCTTCAGCTGACTTCCCATTAATCGAACTAGCAGATGATCTATCAGGAGTAGTGAAACTGCACCTCCTTGATGAACTTTCATACTTTCCTGATCCATGATCAGCAACAAATGCTGTTTGAGGTGGATTTGTTGTATCATAACCAGATGATTTAGATTTTGCATTGATACTTGCAGAATTTTGTCCATGATACAACTCGGGATTTTGTAATTGAGCAGTGGACTTGTTTGAATTCATCATTTCCATTTCTCGAGCATGAAGCTTTCCAGTCAAATCATGAAATGATAATGTGGAATAGTCTTTGTCATGAGTAAGCAACAACACATAATTTTCCCATTTCTCTGGTAATGCTTCCATCAATTTCTCTTTCAATTCTTCCTCGGTCTTCTCAATCTTGACCACTTTCATCTCACTAATTAGATGTGAAAATCTTGAAACAAGAGCAGAAATATTTTCTTTGTCGTATTGTTGAAAATTTTCAAATTCTTTGTTCAACACTTTCCTTCGACTCTTCTTATACTGATCATTGCCTTCACATCGAGCAGATAAAGCATCCCATAACTGTTTAGCCTTCTTGCAAGTACTGAATTGATGTAACAACTCAGTAGGTAAAGCCATGGTAAGATAACCATAAACTTTTTGTTCAAGGTCATAACTTCTTCGTTCATCCTTATCAAAATCTTGAATCTCTTTATATTCCCCATTGTCAGTTGGACGCACATACAGCGTTCGAATCGGAATCCACAAATCAATATCATTTGTGCTGATGTATGCAGAGAAACGTTGCTTCCAATTTTGATAATCTTCCAATTTTAACAACTTGGGAACTTTCTGACTTGTTCCTATTTCATTATCAAAATTGAGCATAGCTTGTACCGTGCTTTGCATAGCCGCAAACGCTTGAAAATCGGACATTTTTCAACGTAAAATGATACTTCAAAACTTCGAACTCAAAAACGAAGGTCTTCCAAGCGGATTTTGGGGGTCAAAACTGCTCGGTACTGGCCGTAGGCGGGTACACGTCCTAGATCTCGGAAAGACGAACGTTTTGGCTGGTATTGGGTTCCGTAACTCCAAACGGTTTGCAAGTTACGTCAGTTTTCGTGAAGGTCACTATTCTGCCAGCGTATCAAAACAACTCCGACGGACCAGTTCCGGATCAAAGAAATCAGGCGGATCAAACTTGTACTAGCGGATCAGATTCCGGATCAGATGTACTAGCGGACCAGAAATCTTCAGCGGATCAAATTTGATACGGCGGATCAGATTCTGATACGGCGGATCAAAATTTTCAGCGGATCACACTGATACGCTGTAACTGCTGCGGATCAAACTGATGAAGATTGCCTAGCGGATCAAACGGCGGACCAGAAAACTCATCCGGCGGATCAGCTGACTTCGAGACTGATTTCACTGATTTTCGCGAATTTTGATGTTTGGAGCTGGAATTTGGTTCAGTATAGTGCGAAAACACTCCAGAAACATTCAGAAATCATTTTCCATCATTGAAACACTCAGAATTGAAAGAATTTGATGAAAACGTGAAGAAACCCAAACTTTCTCTCTCTAAAAATCCGAAAAATTGATCAAAAACACAGCAATAGAGCAACCAAATGCTCTGATACCACTTGTAGAAACGAGATATGATCTTACTACTGCGTGTATCAATCAATCATAGTAACAACGGATGTAAATAAGAGAATTCTTATTGATCACTTGAAGATACAATGAAGTTCTCTCTAGTTTCTCTCTCTAGAAACACACACAGAAAGGTGTAGAATGACTGAACTGGTTCAACTAGTTTCCTGCACATTCTAACACGAACCTATTTATAGTAAGTGACTAAACGCCCAGCGTATCAAACTGATACGCCGGACCACATGGTCCACCGGACCATGTGATACGCCCATAACCAAATAGTCACTACAATTCATTCTAAGACTCGCTCACATAGATACAATACACGAGACACTCATAGCATAGGAATATGCTCTAACAGCTTTCAAGTGTTTATAATTGATATTATACGCATTAACTGTATTGAATATGTTATGTGATACTACTTTACCTTTAAATGATTAAGTGGTAAAGGAGTTGTTATTAGACATCATAGGGTAGTTATGTGCGAGAACAAGTGATTCCTTTTATTTATCAGAAATGAGGTGGATACGCCACCGGTACATCCTACATATATTCGTGGACGGTAAATTAGGGGATTTTCACTAGTGCAACACTTAAATACCTTATCCTAGTCCACTGACAAAACCTAAGGCACGTATTCATTTAATTAAGGTCGGGTAATGGAATAGTGGAAGATAGGATTGCTAATAAGATGTTTTGGATCAGATGATTAGAACGTCTCAAGAATGGTAATCCACAAGGTCACAAGGGTTATCAAGCATTAAGTGGGGGCTTCTGAAATAGGGAGTTTAATAGTGCTTCTAAATGTGGTGTGACTAACCAAACGATTAGTTCGTAAGGTGAAAATAGATAGCAATCAGCAATACTATTTGCCTTAGATGGTACTTGAAACGAGAAGTGACGGAAAGATACATTATGACATGTTCGTAATGTTACGCTCGAGCATATGGAATAGAAAGGATAGTCTGATAAGGAATAGAAAGTTAGACTATTTACGAGGTTTAGAAGGTATACTGGGTTAGACGTGTTCTGCTGAAATTGTGCCTAGTTATGTGTTATGTATAAATCTATATGCTTTATACTTAAATGACTATTTTCAAAAAAGCGTTTAACCAAACCGTGTGTTGTGAGTTCAAAGGTTTAAAAACTTAGAACTCACCAGCGTAAGCTGACACTTGAAAATAATGTATATCAGATGAAGCTGAAGCTTCGGATCGGAAGGGCAAGGCTCATTGGTGAGCAGAGCATAATGGGTAGAAGATATCCTGAGAAGACACTTTTGAAGAGCTCGCTTAGTTAGTTGTAGTTTGCTTTTGTATTCGTCTCTCTCTTACTATAGACTTGGCATATATAAATAAAAGTTTTAAATTTTCCATTGTTTAGTTATCTCTGATGTACCATGTGTTTATGAGTAAATCCGATACGTGCCCCCGTTCTGGAGCCAAGTCTGTAGGTGGGCGTCACAATAATATGGCAAGATGCGGGATCATGAAAAAGACTTGGAAGAAATCAAGAAAACCTAGTATAGCCAAACCACACCCGAACTTTGGGCGAACTGGTAGCCGAACTGCCGGTTCGGACAAAGCCCAGTTCGGGTGATCGGTCTCTTATATATAGTTGTGTTAGGCTATAATTTTGTAACGTTTAAACGATAAACCTTATAATGACGACCCGGAAGGTAACACTAGTGGAGGTCCAGGCCCAACTAGAGCTTCTAGCTCGGTTGCTGGTGCTTCTATAGCCCAGGGGGAGTCAGATTCAAGAGATGCAGTGCCAATAACATCAGTCCCGTCGAATCAAGCTGCAAAAAGCATAAACGAGATTGGCATTATAGTTGAAGATGGTGAGTTTGTCTGTGAACTCAACCAAGAATAAATTCAAGAAATCTTCGATTTAAACAATGAGGAGATGAAGAAAGCTGCCGAGGCTGAACCTGAAATTTAAGAGTCATCAGAATCAGAAACTGAAGATGATATCTTTGATGAGGAAGTTGAGGTTAAAGACATAACAGAGGAGGAGTATCCAGATCTGTATTCAAATTTCAACAGCAACAACTCAATAGATGACGACTTTGAGGTATTTCCTAAAGAGTAGGGTAATGAAGCTGAGGTGGAGCTGAAGAAGAAAGAAGCTGAAAAGCCTGAAGACCCTATCGCCAAAGAGGTTACGGAACCGAAACAACGATGGGCTTACAATGATTACATGAAGAAATTTCATGCTAAATATGTCCACCTCCAAAACCAATCAAACAAAGAAGGCATGTGAGGTTCAAGGGTTAGGTGTCAGGTGAGATCAGTAGCTAGATGTACGCAGAAGTCTAAAGTGTTATGGGATTAAACACCCGCATGGTATTCAATACATCAAGATTGCAACAGACTTTAGTTCTTTACCAGTTTGGGATGTTCGGGAGCTTACAAGTAAACCTTTCTATAACTACGGATGTGATTGGAGGGGTTTGTACTTCAAGCTTCAAGTAGAGAAAGAATGCAATTTTGGATTTCAATATGGAAAGAAGCTGACAGTACTAACTTTCAAGAAGAATCCATATGTTATGAAGAAGATTCCATTGATGAATATGGAGTGGGATTTCATAAAAAAAATTGAAGTGGTGGTACTACAATGAAAACACCGGAGAAGTTGTGATAGTGTTGGAGGATGATAACAAAGTTGTAAAGGTGTTTAACCCAATGTGGATGATCAACTTATCCAAGGCTGACATAGACGAGGTGTACCATAATCAGATTATGTTCTGTCCTTATTATATGGAACATGCTCTGCAATTTCAAAGGGTGATTCGGGTTTGCTATGCATTCAACATATATGCCGGGCATTATCATCAGAAGACATGGACAGAGACTGAGGCTGGAGCTCAAGAATGATAAAGACTGACTAGCATTTGCCATGGAGGGAGTTTGTTGAAGCATAATGTGGCAAGATGCTGGATCAAGAAAAAGACTTGGAAGAAATCAAGAAAACCTAGTATAGCTGAACCGCACCCGAACTCTGGGCGAACTGGTTGCTAAACTACCAGTTCGGACAAAGCCCAGTTCGGGTGATTGGTCTTATATATATAGTCGTGTTAGGATTGAATTTTTTAACGTTTAGTCTTAACTGTGTTTAACTGAAGGTGTTTTGATCTGAATCGTTGTAACCCTCTGATCTTGAGTGTTTGAATCAAAGATTGAGTTTATTTACCTTGTCTTGTTCGTTTCGGTTACATATATTGACTTGAGTTGACACGATCCACCGCTAGGCGCTCTTTCAAGTGTAGGTTCTGGTTCAGGATACAAAGATGATTAGCTGCAATATTTAAACGATGAACCTCATAATGACGACCCGAAAGGTAACACTGGTGGAGGTCCACGCCCAACTAGAGCTTCTAGCTCGGTTGTTGGTGCTTCTATAGCCCAGGGTTTTGGGTTTACAGTGGGATCCGGGTTACCGATTTTAATTTTCTAAAACCGATTTAAAGATAAAATTAATTCTAAATTAATTTAGCAGCGGAAACGAATTAACACGCGGACGCAACTGTAACAGGATCAATCACCGACACGACAAACACAGAAAATATATTTATTTAAATAAATAAATAAATACATAAATAAATAAAATATCTAATAGATTAGATATACCTTGGCGGGATCCGAGCAACCGCTCGAGACACCCGGATTCAACGGGCTCGCGCTAGGACGAACAGTGACGTCAGTCTCGAACCTTCGAGACAGATCATCGACGACGGCAGCGGCGGCGGCCATAGGTGGCGGCGGCGGCGGTGGTAGGGATACCATCGGTGGTGATGACAAAACCTTCTCCGTCGGGATGGCCACCGGAACCGATCCCACGACAAACGATTCACCGGAGATCGGAGGAGGTACGGCGGCGGCGGTGGACGGGTAGAGCGGCGCCGGCCACGACGACGTGACCGGACGCGGTGGCCTCGGCTGCGCCGGCAGCGCGAGGACCACCGGTCGGTCGTTGCGCGGCGGCGCGTGAGAGGCAGCGGCGGCGGCGGCGGCTTGAGCCGCGGCGGCGGCTCGGGCTGCGGCTCGGCTTCGGCTCGGGCTGCGACGGCTTCGCTCTCGAGACGGGCACAGATACTGGCAAGACGAGGGTCCATCGGTGATGACGATGGTGGTGGTGGTGGCGCACGGTAGGGGCGACGGCGGTGGAGGAGCCGACGGCTCAGTTCGGCGCCGAGAGAGAGAGAGGAGGGAGGGGATTAGGGTTTTGTGACTTGTGTAGCAATCTATCCCCTCTCCCTCCTTTTTAATAAAAATCGCGGACCGGGGCTCTACTGACGGACTGGGCCCGGTCGCGATTCCTCTTTAATCCACCAACCGATCAGTCTGTTAATCCGGTAACAACTGATCGGTTCCTCTTTTGTTTAGCGAGTATTTTTGAACCGACTGTATTGTCATTTTTAAATAAATAATTAATATTTATTTAATTCACCATTTAGTTCGTTTATATCTAATTAACAATTAATTAGATTTAATAGTCCGTTGACCCAAGTGTAACTCTTACGGGTCAATATCGGTCGGGTTCGTTAATTCGTCGGGTCAGGACACCCTTGTTTCCAACAGTCTCCCACTTGGACTGAACGCGACAGTTTAACGAGCGCAGTCAGAGGCACTCTAGCTATGCATGACTACACCAACTAATATTGACACTTTAAGTCGTCAGCCAAAGTATATCTGATTGACAATCAAGCAGACTCATGACTTGTGCATTCATTGTCATATGTTCCTTTCTGTATAAGACATTGATGAATTATGAGACATGGACTCTCATATTTTATTCATCGATTTTCGTTCTCGATTTAATTCGAAGTGATCCAACAAACACACAGTAAGTTTGGGTGAGGCCTCACACTTATCACTTGGAACCAACGAGGGCGCCATTATGTCTAACCGTTGCCGAAGCAAGAGTACAGAATCCCTTGTTGAGGCATACAGCTCCCACTAAACCTCAGAGCCATTCCCAAAAGTAGCCGTTATGGCTGGCAGTTACGCGACAACGTTAGGCTACAATCAAAGAATGTTCTTTAGTAGAGAGGAGTTCGAATATGCGTCTCAGGTCTAAGGATACATTAGAGCATGCATTTAATCAAACAGGCAAGTTTCCATGTTTGCGCTGCATGATGCGAGTTACGTCCAACGTCAATCACCAATGAGGTCTGTGAGTTTGAACGTTAAACAACTTTAAAGTTCAACTAGTCACAATAGTCTTACTTTAGTATAGCTCCCACTTACTAATCGACTACGGACATTTAGGACAAGAACTTATTGTCCATGGATTAAACGTACAAATATTGAACACAGTTATGTAATTCATTATTGCATAAAACATATGGAATAAGAATAATACAGATAACTGTTGGTGTTCATACATCCAAATACTGAATCAAAACATGTCTTTAGCTAATCTAAGCCCTATCGCTTCTCTGTGGCGTATATGAGTCTCCTGAGTCATAGGCTTAGTGAAGGGATCAGCTAAGTTTTGATCTGTGTGTACTTTGCTTATCTTGATTTCATTTCTGTCGACTACTTCTCTTATGTAGTGGAATTTCCTCAGTACGTGCTTGGCCATCTTATGGGACCGTTGCTCTTTGGCTTGAGCTATAGCGCCTGTGTTATCGCACAGCATCTCGATGGGTTGCCTAATACTTGGCATAGCATCGAGATCGGATATGAACTTCTTCATCCACACGGCTTCTTTAGCAGCTTCTGAGGCGGCTATGTATTCGGATTCAGTAGTAGAATCAGCTACTACTGGCTGTTTTGAGCTTCTCCAAGAAACAGCCCCTCCGTTAAGAGTGAATACGAATCCTGACTGTGAGCGAGAGTCATCTCGGTCAGTCTGAAAACTGGCGTCTGTGTAACATCTTACAGTGTGCTCCTCATCAACACCCCCGAATACGAGAAACATGTCAGTAGTGTTTCTCAAGTATTTCAGTATGTTCTTTACAGCCGTCCAGTGAGCTAGCCCTGGCGTCTGTTGGTACCGACTTGTCACGCTCAATGCATACGAGACATCCGGTCGTGTGCAGAGCATGGCGTACATGATAGATCCAATAGCAGAGGCAAATGGGATCGATGCCATTTGGCTTATCTCGCGCTCCGTTTTAGGTGCTTGAGATTTGTCCAATATTGTTCCCTTAGTCATGGGAACTGCTCCTTTCTTGGAGTTGCTCATATTGAACCGAGCTATGATCTTATCTATGTATGTGCTTTGACTGAGTCCCAAAAGGCGCTTAGATCGATCTCTGTGAATCTTGATTCCCAGAATATAAGCGGCTTCTCCAAGGTCTTTCATAGCGAAACAAGATGAAAGCCATTTCTTAACATCGTTAAGCATGGGTATGTTGTTTCCTATGATCAGTATATCGTCCACGTACAGTACGAGGAACGATACAGCGCTCCCACTTGCCTTTCTGTAGACACAAGGCTCATCTTTGTTTTGTTCAAAGCCAAACTCTTTGACTTTCTGATCAAAACGAAGATTCCAGCTTCGAGATGCTTGCTTGAGTCCATAAATGGACTTGCTAAGCTTGCAAACCTTGTTTGGATTCTCTGGATCGGCAAAACCATCAGGCTGAACCATATAGACATCTTCTTCGAGTTGTCCGTTCAGGAAGGCGGTTTTCACGTCCATTTGCCATATCTCATAGTCATGGTATGCGGCTATGGCAAGGAGAATCCTGATCGATTTGATCATGACAACGGGCGAAAAGGTCTCATCATAATCAATCCCTTGAGTTTGAGTGAAACCTTTTGCTACAAGCCGTGCCTTGTAGGTTTGCACATTTCCATGCATGTCAGTTTTTCTTTTAAAGATCCACTTGCTCCCTACTGCCCGTGTACCGGGGGGTAGCTCAATCAAGTCCCAGACGTGATTGTCACGCATAGATTGCATCTCAGCGTTCATGGCTTCAAGCCATTTATCAGATTCCGGATCTGATATAGCAGCTTTGTAATTAATAGGTTCATCGTTAGAATCGGCTATTAATAGAACATCGAAGGCCTCATGATATCCAAGGTATCTATCAGGCTCATATCGTGTTCTTCCGCTCCTACGAACGCTTGTGCTTGTGTTTGGGTCTGATGGTGCGACAACAACTTGTCGGTCAGACACAGCGACCGCTTCAGGGTTAGGTGAATCTTGAATTTCTTCAAGATCCACTGGATCACTATTTGTTCCTCGAGTGAGAAATTCTTTCTCAAGGAATTTACCTTTCCGCTTGATGGAAACAGTGTTTGCATCGGGATGGTAGAAGTAATAACCGGTATTACCATAGTATCCAACGAAAGTTACCTTTTCGCCTCGAGGATCGAGCTTATTATCAGAATCACTGCTGACATAAGCATCACATCCCCATACCCTGAGGTATGAAAGTTTGGGAAGAGAACCATGCCATATCTCATATGGGGTCTTCCCTACTTTCTTGGTCGGTGCCAGATTTATTAGGCGAGCGGCGGTTAAGATGGCATATCCCCAAAAGGAATGCGGCAAGGTTGTCCTGCACATCATCGATCGAACCATGTTAAGCAGAGTTCGATTCCTCCTCTCACTAACGCCATTTAACTGGGGTGTGCCAGGTGGAGTAGGTTGTGAAACGATTCCACATTCCTTCAGATGATTTAGGAATTCAGCGCTTAGGTATTCACCGCCTCTATCTGATCGAAGTATTTTAATAGTTCGAGTTAGCTGATTTTGTACTTCGTTTTGAAACTCTTTGAACTTTTCAAAAGTTTCATGTTTGTGTTTCATCAGATAGACATAGGCATATCTGCTGTAGTCATCGATGAAAGTCACGAAGTACCGTTCACGATTTCTCGTCTCGGTTCGAAAGGGTCCACACACATCAGTGTGAATAACGCCTAACAATCCTTGGGCCCGTTCACCTGTGTGGGTGAAGGGTGACTTGGTTAATTTACCAGATAAGCATGACTCGCATTCATCAAAGGAATCTGCATCTTGGGATTCGAGAATGCCAGCAGTTTGCAACTTCTTGATGCGGGCCTTGCTTATGTGACCAAGTCTATGGTGCCATAACGAGGATTCGTTACTATCAGCTTTGTTTCTTTTAGAAACATGATAGAGCTGGTCGTTTGTTTGAACATCTATCTCATATATTCCATGTTGAGGTTTAGCCTCGAAATAAAAGATATCATTAAGGTAAGCAGAAATCACATTTCCATTAAATTTATACCGAAATCCTTGTTCAAACAATGAAGAGACAGAAATAATGTTCCTGGATAAACCAGGTGCATATAAACAGTTAATCAAATTAACTACAAGGCCTGAAGAACATGAAAAAGAAAATGTTCCAGTAGCAAGTACTGGGACCTTCTTCCCGTCACCAACGATGAGGTCCATGCGGCCTCGTTCTGTCTTCTTCCACTTCTCAGGTTCCTGCAAAACATTAACAATGTGGTAACCACATCCAGTATCAAATACCCATGAATTGGAGGAAACAGTGAAAAGTTCAATAACATTTATTGAAATACCTGATGAGCAACCCTTATTAGAGTTCTTGGTCATCTTCAGCTTTGCAAGATAAACAGGACAGTTGCGACGCCAGTGTCCCATTTTGTTGCACTCATAGCACAGGCGCTCCTCAGGAGGCTGAACCTGTGGTTTCTTGCCTTTGCCCTCTTTAACCTTCTTGGCTTTGGAGATCTTTGTATTCGTAACTTTGAGCACGTCCGGCGTGGTCCTGATCTTCACGTTGGGTATCAACGGAATAACCTCCTCGATCGACTGAGCCGAACAATTAATCGCAAGAATACGATAATGTTCTGGCAAAGATCCGAGTACTACATCAAGAGCCATCCCGTCAGAGATGGAGTAGCCAAGGTCGATCAGTCTGTCACGATACGCTTTCATCAGCATGACATGATCGTATGGAGAGGAGTCGTTAGCCATAGAGCAGTTCACAAATTGTGAAAGTGCATCAGCTCGCTCAGTCCTCTGACTCAATTCAAATAAATCCTTGAGTTTACGAATGATGTCATAAGCAGACATCCCCATGAAATTGTACCGATAATCCTGAGTCATGCTAGACAACATCAGGTCAGTGACGTCCTTATCATCGTCAGTGTGCTTTTGGAGCTCAGACCGCGAGTTCTCATTTAACAAGTAAGATGGAATACTCGCGATCGGTCGGTCAATGACATAGAGTTTCCCGAAGAGCCTTAAAAGGTTCCTCAGGGTTGTCTGCCATGCGAGAAAGCCAGACTCAGTGAAGGGGTCGAGTTGTACCATTGAACTTAATGGTGGTGAGTTTTCTTTAGCCTTCTGAAAATAAGCAAAGTAAATTTAATCAGTATTTTCGATGTTTATTTTTCTTTAAAATAAGTTGGTAAGGTTTATTTTAAGAAAATGAGAATTCGTTTAGACGAGATCACTTGAGACCGCCAAATGAGCCTCAGGAGCAAAACCGTGTAAACAAACTGACAACGATTGTCAATTGTGAGACTCAAGTCACAACTCTCGGTATGAGGCCGCTATATACATACAATTGTATTTTGCGATACGTTTAGCCTCATCCGTGCCCACTTTAGCAGTACACATCCGTGGCGCGGTGTTGAAATACTCCAACACCACGAACATATACGTTTAAAGCGATAGTAGTCCTAAATGGTCGATGTGATGACACGGTGTTGAAATACTCCAATGTCATTCACCTTAGAAGGTACCCTCGGCACCAAGTGCGGTGTTGAAATACTCCAACACTGATGCTCCGGTAAATACATTCCAAGTTCAACTTGAGATAGGATGGCACGAACTACCAGTTTTAAAGAATTACCAAATAGGGATATTAATTACTTTTAATATTTAATCATCGTCAGACACGAACGATAAAACCCTATCTCCACTCGGGACCAGTAAATTAATTTAACCTAATTAAATTACTAAGTTGTCGCGAATGGCATATTGTGTGTTTAACGGCACAAGGTCTTGATCTCGCTCGAGCCATACAAGCGAGATCATATGGGACAATTTAAAATAAATTAAATTATAAAATGGTGAACGATCGAGATGGCAACTCTGTGCGATCTGGAATCCTGTTCAGCTCCCACTTGCTTTGACATCCCTCTTGCGTGTGTCCAGTCTTCGACTTTTGGTTACATACAAATTTACAATTACTAAAACTACTTCTAGTAACCTAGCTCTAAATTTGTACAACTTTGAAACCCAAAAACCGGGTCCAATAAACCAAAATCAAAAACAACCAATTGGGCCAACAACTTGGGCCAAACAGAGAAAAACAAATCACGCCATGACATTCATACATGATCACAAAATTAGAGGGGTCGGCCGTAACACACAATATAATATATGGAATTAAAATAATAAATTAAATTAATTCTAATTCGCAATTTGGATTTAAGTCGAAATTGCGAACTATCGGTCACGAAAAGACCGAATCTGGTTTGTGCGCGGTGATAATGGCTCTGATACCACTGTTGGGTTTTACAGTGGGATCCGGGTTACCGATTTTAATTTTCTAAAACCGATTTAAAGATAAAATTAATTCTAAATTAATTTAGCAGCGGAAACGAATTAACACGCGGACGCAACTGTAACAGGATCAATCACCGACACGACAAACACAGAAAATATATTTATTTAAATAAATAAATAAATACATAAATAAATAAAATATCTAATAGATTAGATATACCTTGGCGGGATCCGAGCAACCGCTCGAGACACCCGGATTCAACGGGCTCGCGCTAGGACGAACAGTGACGTCAGTCTCGAACCTTCGAGACAGATCATCGACGACGGCAGCGGCGGCGGCCATAGGTGGCGGCGGCGGCAGTGGCGGCGGCGGTGGTAGGGATACCATCGGTGGTGATGACAAAACCTTCTCCGTCGGGATGGCCACCGGAACCGATCCCACGACAAACGATTCGCCGGAGATCGGAGGAGGTACGGCGGCGGCGGTGGACGGGTAGAGCGGCGCCGGCCACGACGACGTGACCGGACGCGGTGGCCTCGGCTGCGCCGGCAGCGCGAGGACCACCGGTCGGTCGTTGCGCGGCGGCGCGTGAGAGGCAGCGGCGGCGGCTTGAGCCGCGGCGGCGGCGGCTTGAGCCGCGGCGGCGGCTCAGGCTGCGGCTTCGGCTTCGGCTCGGGCTGCGGCTTCGGCTCGGGCTGCGACGGCTTCGCTCTCGAGACGGGCACAGATACTGGCAAGACGAGGGTCCATCGGTGATGACGATGGTGGTGGTGGTGGCGCACGGTAGGGGCGACGGCGGTGGAGGAGCCGGCGGCTCAGTTCGGCGCCGAGAGAGAGAGAGGAGGGAGGGGATTAGGGTTTTGTGACTTGTGTAGCAATCTATCCCCTCTCCCTCCTTTTTAATAAAAATCGCGGACCGGGGCTCTTGACGGACTGGGCCCGGTCGCGATTCCTCTTTAATCCACCAACCGATCAGTCTGTTAATCCGGTAACAACTGATCGGTTCGTCTTTTGTTTAACGAGTATTTTTTAACCGACTGTATTGTCATTTTTAAATAAATAATTAATATTTATTTAATTCACCATTTAGTTCGTTTATATCTAATTAACAATTAATTAGATTTAATAGTCCGTTGACCCAGGTGTAACTCTTACGGGTCAATATCGGTCGGGTTCGTTAATTCGTCGGGTCAGGACACCCTTGTTTCCAACACAGGGGGAGTCAGATTTAAGAGATGTAGTGCCAATAACATCAGTCCCGTTGAATCAAGCTGCAAAAAGCATAAACGAGATTGGCATTATACTTGAACATGGTGAGTTTGTCTGTGAACTCAACCAAGAACAAATTCAAGAGATCTTCGATTTAAAGGAAGAGGAGATGAAGAAAGCTGTCGAGGCTCAACCCGAAATTTATGAGTCATCAGAATCTGAAACCGAAGATGATATCTTTAATGAGGTGGTTGAGTTTGAAGACATAACAGAGGAGGAGTATCCAGATCTGTATTCAAATTTCAACAACAACAATAACTCAATAGATGATGACTTTGAGGTATTTCCTAAAGAGTAGGGTAATGAAGCTGAGGTGGAGCTGAAGAGGAAAGAAGCTGAAAAGCCTGAAGACCCTGCCGCCAAAGAGGTTAAGGAACCTAAACAACGATGGGCTTACAATGATTACATGAAGAAATTTCATGCTAACTATGTTCCACCTCTAAAACCGATAAAACAAAGAAGGCATGTGAGGTTCAAGGGTCAGGTGTCTGGTGAGATCATTAGCTAGATGTATGCAGCAAGTCCAACGTGTTATGGGATTAAATGCCAGCATGGTATTTAATACTTCAATCATGCAACAAATTTTAGTTCCTTACCAGTTTGGGATGTTCGGGAGCTTACAAATAAACTTTCTGTAACTACGAAGGTGATTGGAGGGGTTTGTACTTCAAGCATCAAGTATAGAAAGAATGCAATTTTGGATTTCAATATCTGAAGCCTCAAAAACCGAACAGGAGTGAACATTCGACAAAGATACATCAGAAAACTGGAAAGAAGCTGATAGTACTAACTTTCAAGAAGAAGCCCAATGTTATGAAGAAGATTCCATTGATGAATATGGAGTTGGATTTCATAAAAAATTTGAAGTGGTGGTACTACAATGAAAAGACCGGAGAGGTTGTGATATTGTTGGAGGATAATAACAGAGTTGTAAAGGTGTTTGACCCAATGTGGATGATCAACTTATCCAAGGCTGACATAGGCGAGCTATACCATAATCAGATTCTGTTCCATCCTTATTATATGGAACATGGTCTGCAATTTTAAAGGGTGATCCGGATTTGCTTTGCATTCAACATATATGTCGGGCATTATCATCAAAAGACATGGACAGAGACTGAGGCTTGAGCTCAAGAATGATAAAGACTGACCAGCATTTTCCATGGAGGTAGTTTGTTGAAGCATGATGTGGCAAGATGCTGGGTCAGGAAAAAGACTTGGAAGAAATAAATAAAACCTAGTATATCCGAACCGCACCTGAACTCTGGGCGAACTGGTTGCCGAACTGCCGGTTCGGACAAAGCCCAGTTCGGGTGATCGGTCTCTTATATATAGTTGTGTCAAGTTCTAGAAGTAGGTCACATGTGGCACTCTCTATTGTTATACAAGAATAAAACTCAAGCTCCTAGTGAGTAAAAAGCTTGATTAAGGCTAAAAAAATCTCACCATGGAAATGGAATGGAAACAGGGCTTAAATCTGGTTGATTATCTAAGCTTCCTCCCTCGTACACGCACACTGGAATTGTTGTCTAAGTTTTATCATGTCTAATCTATCCTAAAAAGCAACATAGGACTTAGTTGTGCATAAGGGTCTAAAATACATGCCTAGTCTAGAGTTGTATAACAATGAATGGAAGGTGGAAAAAGCTTTGCTTTGGTTTAGCTTACAGAGTTAAGAAGTCTACTTTAGGATCCACAAAATCAGTTGATAGCTTAAGTTTCAGTAGTGTAAAAAGTTTAGCATGAAAAAAAATGAAAAATTTGACAATTTTTCTAAACAAATTCACAATAAAACATGCAAACTTCAGGCGAGTGTAGATGCATATATAGTGTCTAGTGCTAGGACTTGTATTTATTATGTTTTGTGTAATCTGGTCTCAGCGGACCAGGGGCAGACCAGATGGTACGCCCGGACCATCTGGTACGCTGGTTAGTTGGTCCGCTGGACAGCTCTAGTATAAAAAGGTTTAGCTCGTTTAGAGGAGAGTAGTTGTGAGGTTTGAGTTCTAAACTATGTGTTTTGTAAGGTGAAACCTGTTTACTTTCTCTCTCTAAAGGTTGAGCAATAAAGAAGTGTTATTTACCTTTGTGTTTACCGAATTGAGATCGTTATGCATTAGCAAGACCGTTCCTGTGTTCTACAAGTGGTATCAGAGCAGGATTGCTCATTTGCTGTGATCTACAGTTCGGTTTTTGAGATTTGAAGAAAGTCACAACGTTTGGGGTAAGAATTTGACCATTTCTACTCTGTTTTACGTCGATTTCGCATATATTTTACGTTCAAAGTGATAATGGAGTGTTTTGGTTGAGTTCTGGGCTGATTACACGTTCGAAACATCAATTTTTGTGAAAAATTGTTCGATTTATACTGGTCCGGATGTGGTTCGCCGGATGAGTTTTGTGGTCCGCCGGATGAGTTTTGTGGTCCGCTAGTATATCTTCATCAGTAATCTTGTCCGCTGCTTGTGGTCCGCTCAAGCAATCTTCTTATACTGATCCGTAGCAGTTCCAGCGTACCATTTCGTCCGCGAAAGTTATTTCAGCGGACCATCTGATCCGTTCTTTATAATTCTGATCTGCGAGAAGAATTCTGGTCCGCTGCTTCAAATTTGATCCGGTTCTCGTCCGCTAGTTGAAATTTGGTCCGGAGATCGATTTTCTGATCCGGTGATTTGCTTTCTGGTCCGCTAGCACAGGTTTTAAGAAAAGTTATCATGGATCCGTTCCAGGCCTTTGCTGCGATGTCGTCAACTGTACAAGCGTTATTGAACTATGATAATGAAATAGGAACTACCAATAAGGTTCCTAAGTTGATGAAGTTTGAGGATTTTCACAATTGGAAAACCCGATATGAATCATACATCGGTGTCACGGATGTCACCGTTTGGACTCCAATGTTGGATGGCTATACAATCCCAAAGTTTACCACAGGTGAATTTGCTGGTCAAGAAAAGCCATACAACAAAATGAATGATGCTGAAAAGGAATCTTTCAAACTGGAAAGAAAAGCTTACTCAAATTTGTCGATGGCATTACCAAAGGATATATTACATCAATTTAAGATGCACACAACGTCAAAGGCTTTATGGGAAGCATTGTTCCATAGATGTGAAGGAAATGCACAATATAAAAAGAGTAAGAAAAAGGTGCTGTTGCAAGAGTACGATAATTTCTGTCATGTACCTAATGAAAGCATAAATGATCTGATTTCAAGATTATCTCATTTGGTGAGTGAGCTGGATATCGTTGGGGTGAAAAAGGATGCTGGAGAATTGAAAGAGAAACTTTTGGATGCTTTGCCAGCAACTTGGGAAGGATATATTCTGTTGTTAACTCATAACAAGGATTTCGATGATATCACATATGATGATCTTACTCGAAATTTGCTAGCCCGAGAGTTGGATATGAGACGTGTAAAAAATTTACCAACTCAAGTTCAAAATCCAGATGTCTATTTTGGTGATAATGCGTCAACGATGCATGCAAAGGCTAAAGCAAATTCTAATCCACCAACAACGGCATTTTATGTGGAAAACACTTCGAGTGGTCATGCAAGCGTGTCAAGAGGTTCATCAAGTGAAAGATATTCTACCAAAGCTGATGTTACATATCCGGTGTATTCTAATCAATCTTCATCTGCTTCAAATCAGAATGCTTTTTCAGCAAAAACCACAAATGATTACATGGCGTTATTCTCGGCAATGATTTCGTCCTACGATGGAGTGATAGTTGGAAAGCTGACTAGTGCTGAACTGACTGAAGAAGATTATGAACAAATTGATCCAGATGATCTAGAGTTAATGGATATTAATTGGTCGATGGCAATGCTTGTGAGAAGAGGTAAGAGGTTTATGGATTTGATAAATCTAAAGTCAGATGCTATAATTGTCAAAATTATGGACATTTTGCAAAAGAGTGTACCAAGGCAAAGAAACAGGAGACTTCAAGGTTATTTCAGAAATATGCCTCTAAAAGTAACCAAGGGTCAGGAAATAATGCAACTCCATCAAGTTCAAATGCAGCTGCTAGTGGATCCAACACAAAATCTAAAGCTTTAGTCTCGTAAAACTGTGAGGGTTACGACTGGGATGCCGATTTTCCTGACGAATCTGCATTGTAATGCACTGAGGAGAGGAATGTAACAATTGAAGATGATTCTGATCTTCCAGGAGAAGACTTCTTTGCTGAGGGTCATCATGCATTCATGGCTGATGTTCAGGTTAATTCTAACGTCTGTGAATTTTGCACAACAACTGCCAATCATCTGAAAGAACTTTCTGATGAGAAAGTCATGTATCATGATAAATACATATTGGCAGAATAAAATGTCACAATCTATAAACAAAGGTGGGAGGCCGTTAAGGCAGAACTAAAAAGTGAGCATGCCTTGATTCTAAGCACAAAAATTGAATTAAATAACAAAACTGAGGATTATATTTTTTGTGAGAAAAAATCTTGCAGAAGCTAATTCAAAAATTTCTGAATTAAACATTAAAATATTGGATCTTCAGAAGCAATTGGAAAATTTCAAAAATTCATCTTCCTTTGCCAGTTTTATGTGCAAAGATGAAAATTTAAAAGATGTGCTTAAAGAATCAGGGTGTACTTCAGTTCCACCACCGATTGTGCATCGGAAAGGCCCAAATGAATCGAATATCAAACCAGCTGTTGTGTTTGATTATTCCAGTTTTACTGAAGGAGTATCTGACAAATCCAAAGGCACTCATAAGAGGAAGCCTTTGAAAAATGTGTCCAAAACTATCAATGTGGTTCTCAAACAGTCTAAGACTCATGATTCTATGGTAAAATCATCTAAAAGTGTAATTCTTACACCTTTAGAAGCTGCTCAGAAAGTCAAAGAAACTGAAAAGAAAATGAAAGAATTTGAAAATTCGAAATTTGCTAAAGGTCGTAATTTGTTTTATGAACAAGAATCTGTGACTAAGAGCAACACAATCACACCAGATGTTCATTCAATACCGGTACCTTTGTCAAAGTCAGAAAAATTCAATGGTATTGGTTTTGGACATCCTGATGAACTTTCTAAGGTCAATCAGAAGAAACCTGAGAAAGTTCAACAGCCTGAAAAGAAGAATGATAAGTCTGGGAATGTAGATGTAAAACAGAAAGGTAAAATTGAGATGGGTGAGTGTTCTAAGAAAGTGCAAATGTATTCTCTGAAAGGTAGTGATACCATATTTTCGGATGAAGAATTTCCACTATGTTGTGTTGACCCAACCAAAATTTCCAAAGTGTTTTATGTTGATGAAAAAGAAGAATCTGTGTCTAAACATAAAACTGAGAAAAATGGTTCCTTGTTGAAACTTAAGTCTAGTCCTGATGATCAGACATTTTTCACAAAGTCAAAAACGTCAAAGTACTCACCTAAGAATTTTTATAATTCTGATGGAAAATTTTCAGCTAAAACAAATCGTTTTGACTATGAAGCATATGGTTTTTGTGAAGATTATGATTTTTACGATGATTTTGGGTCATATGAAAAACAGTTTGGAAAGTTTGAGAAAATCAAGAATGACCGTGTCAAACCCAAAGGGTATGCTGATCAGTGTGGCGTTGATGAGTTTGGTTTTTATAACCAATCTGGCTATGTTAAACCATTGTTTAAACCTCTCCCTAAGCACAAATCGCAAGGATTTAATGCTAAGTCCCTGAGGAGAGAGGCACGACACATGTCTGATGATAACATTTCACTTGATTCAGGATCTCATTTTCCTGTTGTGTTTGTTGATAGAAGGAGATGTTATCATTGTTATCAGAAAGGTCACATACGAAACCGTTGTCCTATTTTGGCTGAGAAACGAGCTTCCGCTGGTGAATCAAAGAAATCTGATAATGTTTCTGAGTCAAAACACACAGATGGAAATGTGGTTACAAAACATTCTTTCAAAAGAGAAAAATTTTCCAAAACTAGGAAATCGGTTGATAGTTCATCTTCAGATAATGTCACCACTGATTCATTTGTTCCGGTAATTAGGCAAAAGTGGCTGCCTAAAATGACTTCTAAAGCCACTGAAGATTTTTTAGAAGACACAAGTCGACCCAAAGCTGAATGCTTGGGTCCGGATTCTCACTAACTTTTTGCTACTATGTGCAGGGTGCTCGAAAGCCAGCTGTTAACAACTTGATAGTGGAGCATCCAGGCACATGACTGGTAATCTCTCCTTGCTTACCGATGTCAAACCAATCAATGGTGGGGGAGTTACCTTTGCTGGCAATAAAGGAGGTAGAATCACTGGAGAAGGGAAAATGGGAAATGACAAAATTACATTTGACAAAGTTCAATTTGTGGAAGAGTTGCAGCACAATCTCTTGAGTGTCTCACAAATATGTGATAAGAAGTACACCACTGCCTTCACAAGTTCTGAATGTATCATTTTGAAGCCCGGAATTCAAATTCCTGATGATTGGATAGTGATGCGTGCACCTGGATTTCGAGATTTATATGTTTTGAATATGAATTAGACCTCGTCTACAGTGTCGGCTACATGTTTCTTATCCAAAGCCACTGAAAAAGAGTCGATTTTATGGCATCGCCGTGTGGGTCATCTTAAACATCGTAAGATGAATTATCTGGTTAATCACAATTTGGTTGAGGGGGTTTCTAAGAATCGTTTTTCATTTAATGATGTGTGCGTTTCATGCAAAAAGGGGAAGCAACAGAAAAAGTCTCATCCGTACAAACGTGTTAATTCAATTGTTACTCCATTGGAGCTACTTCATATGGATCTTTTTGGTCCTATGAATGTACGCAGTGTGGATGGAAGCTTTTACTGTTTGGTAATTACAGATGATTTCTCGCGTTTCTCTTGGGTAGCGTCATTACATTCAAAAGATGAAACTCTAGCAACTATTCAGCGTTTATTGTCCAAGTTTGTGAATTTGTACAAACACAAGATTTGTCGCATTTGTACCGACAATGGTACTGAATTCAAGAATGCAACGATGAAAGTAATTTGTGATTCTTTCGGAATTTCACATGAATTCAGTGCACCATACACTCCACAACAAAACGGAGTGGCTGAGAGAAAGAATAGAACTTTAATAGAGACAGCACGAACTATGTTAGCTGATGCGAATCTACCAATTCGGTTCTGGTCTGAGGCAGTTCATACTGCTTGTCATGTGCTTAATAGAGTTCTTATTGTTAAGCGGTTCAACAAGACTTGTTATCAATTACTCAAAGGTAGAAAGCCGAATTTAGATTTTCTCGAACCATTTGGGTGTCTATGCACTGTTCTCAAAGGTGGTGGAGCTAAGGCTATGGAGGGAATCTTTGTTGGTTATCAGAATCCAATGAAACGTGTCTATTTTCCGTCTTCAAAGACCATTGAGAGTCATTTGCATGTTGATTGTTGAAGATATAGTTTTCTGAAACCCAAATCGGTTATTGGTTTTTCTTTTGATTATAAGACATTCTTTAATTCTTTCTTGGATGCACACTCTGTATCTGCTGATGAGCTTACTGGAGATATGACTGGTGTTCTTATACATACCATGCTTAATTCTGGATCATGCATTCCAAAGTTTTCCCCTGCTTCTGGTTCTGTCTCATCTAGTCAGAATATTTCTGATTTAGAAACCATGAGTTCATCTGATGATGACAATACATTTCATGAAGCTGAATCTATACCTTTGGTTGATCCAGTTAATTTACCAAGCACAAGTTCGTTTGTCCCAAATACTTTAATGCCTGGTAAATTGTCAAGCTCAGAGGATGCAGATGCTACTCTTAATACTCTTGCTGATACGGTTGAGGTTCCTGATTCGACTAATCTCCGAATTCATTCTATTCATCCTCAAGCGAATATTATTGGAGATTTGACATCTGGGGTGCGCACACGCCATCAGTTATCTGATAATGTGGATGCTTTGATTGTTGAAATTCGAGATTCGGGTGTTCAGAATGATATGTTTCATTCGTGTTTTCTGTCTCAAGTTGAGCCGACCAATGTTGAACAAGCGTTGGAAGATTCTTCTTAGGTTGAGGCTATGCAGGAGGAGTTGCAACAATTCCAGAAATTGGGTGTCTGGCATCTTGTTGATCTTCCCAAAAATGCTAAGAAAGCGTGTGGCACTAGATGGGTGTTTAAGTGTAAGAAGGATGATCGTGGCATCATTGTTCGGAACAAAGCTCGATTAGTGGTTCAAGGTTTTTCTCAAATTGAGGGCATTGATTTTAATGAGGTATATGCTCCAGTTGCGCGGATTGAAGCTATTCGAATCTGTTTAGCTTTCGCAGCATTTCATGGATTTAAAGTATATCAAAAGGATGTTAAAAGTGCATTTCTCAATGGGAAGATTCGTGAAGAGGTTTACGTGATGCAGCCACCTGGATTCTATGATCCCGACTTTCCTGACCGTGTGTACAAACTCGACAAGGCGTTATATGGTCTCCATCAGGCCCCGAGAGCCTGGTATGAGACGCTTTCTACACATTTGCTCGACAACGGTTTTCGTCGTGGCACTGTAGATTGCACACTCTTTTCGAAGCGGTTTGGGAAAGATTTACTGCTTGTTCAGGTGTACGTGGATGATATCATTTTTGGGAGCACGAATGACACATTGTGCAAAGAATTTGAGCGTGTCATGCAAACGAAATTTGAAATGAGTTCAATGGGTGAGATGGGATTCTTTTTAGGTCTTCAAGTCCTCCAATCGGCCAAAGGCATCTTTCTACATCAATCGAAATATGTTACTGACATTTTGGCTCGGTTTAAGATTGGTGATGTTCGGATTCCAAGCACTCCAATACAGGTTTCTCATGGTCTTGGACCAGATGAGTCTGGTGCCAAAGTGGATCCAACATTGTTTAGGGCTAAGATCGGTTCTTTAATGTATTTAACTGCTTCTCGTCCTGACATCATGTTTGCTGTGTGTTTATGTGCTAGATATCAAGCTGCTCCGAAGGTTTCTCACATGATGGCAGTGGACAGAATCTTTTCTTATTTGAAGGGTAACCAGGATCTGGGTATCTGGTATCCTAATGATAATAAGTTTGACTTCACTACATATTCTGATTCCGATTATGGTAGATGCAAGATAAATTTCAAATCTACAACCGCCGGGTGTCAATTTTTGGGAGAACGACTAGTGTCGTGGCAGTGCAAAAAGCAAACCTCGGTTGCAACGTCGACTGCGGAGGCAGAGTACGTGGCGGCTTCCAGTTGTTGTTCACAGGTTTTGTGGATACAACAGCAGTTGCGCGACTATGGTTTGACATTTCTAACTACTCCCATTTTTATTGATAATTCAGCTGCCATTTCTATCACGAAAAACCCCGTTCAACATTCCAAAACTAAGCACATTGATATCCGTTATCACTTTATTCGTGATTGCTACGAAAAGAAATTGATCGATTTGCAAAAAATTCACACTGATTTTCAAAGAGCAGACTTGTTTACAAACGCGTTTGATAAAGTTCGCTTTCAATTTTTATTGAAAATCAATGGGGTTACTCGCTTAACTACTATTTGATCTGGTTCAGTTGATCGTTTTTGTTTTTCTTTTTGTTTTCTGCTTTTTAGGGGGAGCATAATTGAAAAATACAAATATAGTGTGTTTTCTGTATTGAAAAAGGAAAAAGCATAAAAAAATTTGAAAAAGCTAAAACATAAAAATTGAAAAATTAAAATTGAGAAATTTTGATCCGACCTTGTGAGAAATGATGGTACATCAGCATACGTTATCTGCCATGGATAGAGTAGAAAGAAAGGCTGTAGGTACTTGTTTGTTTTGATTGAATGTGCTGAGTAGTCTGATATATGTGAGTATGATATAAAGATAATGCCTGCTTGATAATTGTGGCTACACACCGTGATGGGTACTGTGTAAATCTGGCATAAATAAGATGAGAAAATACCAAAAACAGAATAAAGAGATGTTCTGATGTATGCTTGCTTTATTTTGAAAGATTTAAACTTGTTTAATTTTCTTTATTTTGTCAAACGATCGGACTTTCTCTGCGTATCGAAAGATCGACCTGATTGTTGTTCGTTTGACTTTCTGCTTTGTTTTCTTGGTGTTTCGTATAATCCATCGGACTTTCTCTGCGTGTACGTGAGTACCGACCTGATTGTTGTTGGATTATACAACTTCTGCTTTATTTTATATTTCTTATTTTCCTAAACAATCGGACTTTCTCTGCGTGCCTACCGGCCGACCTGATTGTTGTTTGTTTAGGGTTCTGATTTCTTTTTGCAAGAAACATCATGAGCAAGATATCTCTGTGGAAATCTATTATGTATAAGCAAGTTGACATTATCAGTATGAGAAATCTGCTGCAAGTGACTTGGCTTGAATAAAGGAAAATTAAAAAAAATAATAATAAGCAGTTTGCCAGTATTCCTGATCGTGTGGGTACCATGTTATTAATGCTTGATATATACACTTAATTCCATATCAGAAAGCTATAAACATGACTTGCTTTGGCTGAAATAAACCAAATGGTTGTATTCTCAGACAACTTGGCTTGCATGCTTAGTATTTTGAAATTGAAATGTGTATGATGCGTTATGTCTGATATGATCTCACGTTGTGATCTTTCTCACAAAAATATAACTTATTGCGTTTTAATTTCCTGATTTCTGTTGGTTTGCTGTTTTGCTTATTTTAGAAAATATTAAAAAGATTTTAGGTGTGTTTTAGCATAAGTTTGATAAACCAAAAAGATTTTAGTGTGTTTTGATATAAATTTGATAAAAATCAAAAAGATTTTCATTCTGGTTTATTTTTTGATCAACTGAATTCGGTGATGAAAAATTCTTGGTTAAATGAATCACAATCGATGCTAAATCAGCTCATCATGTTTAAACTTTGAAGAAACTGAAGTTTTTGCGTGAAAAATGAACAATTTGAAAGTTGAAGGGCATATTTGTAATAAAGTGGTCCGGCGGACCATGTGGTACGCCGGCGGACCACTTTGCATATAAATAAGAAATTCTGATCCGGGGTTGACATAACCCGCGGATCACATTCACTTCACTCTAAAAACCCTTTTATTCACTTCACTGTTTTTCCTCGATTTCTCTGTGGATACAGAACTATAGCTCGTAATTTTGGTTGCAACAGGTAGGTATTCAAATTGCGCATCTGTGGATGGTCTTGATTTGTAAAATAATGGTCTAGATTGTTAGATTGTTACAGTTTTGTGTCTCGGTTTTTAAAGAAAAACTGACTTGGATGCTTTAACTGGTTTTATTTGCTCTTAATGCACTTTGAGCACATGTACAGGATCGGAAACTTGTATAGATCAAAACCTTGGTGTTCATTTTTAAAACAAACACTTGTTGATGCATCAGAATCGAAAAAGACTGTTCGGTGTCTGTTCGTCCGCCGGACCAAATGGTCCGCGGCGGACCAGATGATCCGCAACCAGTTCTGGTCCGCAATCTGGTCCGTTTGACCAAATCTGATCCGCGGTCAACATTTCTGATCCGCCGGACCAGATGATCCGTTAGACCAAATCTGATCCGCGGTCAACATACTTCTGGTCCGCCGGATTAGATGATCCGGATGACCAAAAGTGATCCGCTGTTTGGTCCGCTCATCAATTTTTTTTCAAAAAGTTATTCGTTTGAGCGTTTCACATAAAATCAGAGTTAGTCATTGATAATTATGATTATATTGAATGATTTTAATGATGTTTTGTTTTGATGATGTGTACAGAAATGGCTGATTTCAAATCAATTGGTGAACACAATGTTTGTGCATTTCTAGATGCAGTAGAAAAATGGAAGCCTCAGTTTCTTAATATCTTTGATTTCATTAGACGATCAAGGATATTATATGCTGCAACTTATGTGTGTCCTCCATATAAAGACTTGCTGGTGATGTTTTGGAATTCAGCACAAGTGGATTGTTCATGTTGGACTCGGTCTGCCCAAGACACATACTAGATTGATGTGGCTAGTACGTTATGATCCAAGACGGGTCATACCCAATAACGAGCTAGACAAACACCCAATGGATATTTATTTAGATATGATCAATTAAATAAATGTCACTTATAGAAGATAATTAGAAATCGGTTTCTAATTAATTGAACTTGTATTAAATCATGTGGATGATTTAAATTATAGAAGCAAGATAAAAATGTTATTTAATTGGTTAAATAACATGTTACACAACATATAAAAGGTTATATGTTATACTTCATTTTTGTACACAACATGTAATGTGTTACATGACTTAAGCATAGTATCTAAATGAACAAAGACTAGAAAATGGACTAGGTTCATTGGAGGGTTTTAAAAGGTTTCAAAAACCATTTTCCCCCTCCTTTTTCCCCCTCTAGAGCCGGCCTCCCACCCTCTTTATGAGGGTGGTTGAGCCTTTTTATTTAAACAAGACATATGGTCTTGAAGGGTGGACTAGTCATTCGCTACCACTTACTGGTCTCGCATACTCAAGTTCGTTTGACCAATCTGATCCCGGTCAAATGCAAGATACACCTGTCTTGACTAAAGAACAAATCTGGAAATCCGCGGTCCAACATATTGTCTGGATCCGTCGGATTCAGATGATCCGGATGACCAAAAGTGATCCGCTGTTTGGTCCGCTCATCAAATTTTAGTCAACAAGGGTAGTTATTCGTTTGAGCTCGTGGGTATCATCACTTAAAACTTTCAGAGTTAGTCATTGATAAGCACGGTTACATCGACATGATCTTCTACATGATGTTTTGTTTTGATGAATGTGTATCTAGAACCCCCTATGGCTGATTTCAATATCAATTGCGTGAACACAATGTTTGTGCATCTTCTAGATGCAGTAGAAAAATGGAAGCCTCAAGTTTCTTAATATCTTTGATTTAACATTAGACTGATCAAGGACTATTATATGCTGCAACTTATCCGCTGTGTCCTCCATATTAAAGACTTACTGGTGATGTTTTGATGAAGTTCAGCACAAGTGGATTGTTCAGTGGTTCCATCAGTAATTCGTGCAAGAATTCTTGAGACTGATGTGATTATTTCTGAAGCTGATGTGAGGAGGGTTCTGAAATTGAATGATCAAGCTGCTTATCCTGCAGAATTTGATGAAGCTGGTCTAGTTGCTTTACTTAAAAGAATCAAATATGATGGTCAACTTTATGTGCCGTGGTATTTGAAGGCGAATCTGAGTCCTCCATACAAGTATCTGATGCATGTGATAATCAAGTGTTTTGGAAATCGAATGAGAGGGCAGGAGGAATTTGATCTGAGAGTGTTATCATTTTTCTATGCATTGGTGTTAAATCGAGAATTCAACTTTTCTGGATGGATTTTTAATTACATGAGGGAGAATATTTTGACAAAACAAGTCAGAAGTATTATGTATCCAAGATTTATACAAATGATCTTGAATGATCCACATCCAAATCTTCCAAAGAATGCTGCTGCAATTATTGATATGAAGCATATGAACAGAGTTGCTGTTGGGAAGATTCCTATATATCAGAAGCGTAAAGGAAACAAAGCCGCTCCACCGGCTAAACGTTTAATTGGTCATCTTGCAAAACCGGATTATGTAGCTCCGGCTGATGGAGCTGCCAAACATCCTGATAGTTCTGATGATGAGTTGGAATATGATGACAAAGGTTTTCCTGTTGAAATAGCAGAAGACGAAGACGAGAATCAGAATGTTTCTGTTAATCAAGACCACGTACCTGTACAGCAACAACAACCTGAGCCTGTTGGTCATGAGAATATCGTTGAACCTGAAGCTGTTAATCTTCAAAATGATGAGATGATTGATGATGCTGCTATGTCTAAGGGGGATGATGCTAGTGAGAGTTCATCTGAAACTGACTCAGACTCTGGTGATTATGTCACAATTTTACATAATACCAAAGAAATTCCAGTGAAGAGGGGTTCTAAGGCTCACATTGCCTATTTAAAGTCTCAGAATCAAGATACTTCACTTTATGAGTCTAGAACCAAGCAGGTTGAGGATAACGGTGATGATCCATTATATACTCCTATGATGGAGGAACCTGTTGCAAAGTCTAAGCCAGCAGATAAAGGCAAAGCTAAAGTAATTTATTCTAGAAAGGTCAAACATATGGCTAGGAGACCTACTGTGCAACAAGGCTCATTTCTGGCTGATGCTAGAAAATCTGGTCAGAGTCCACCTGCTAAGAAACAAAAGGTTCAGTCTCATTCTTCGGTTCCAGTGCAACCAACGACACAAAGTGTGAATATTCAAAGCTCTTCTGTTTTACCTGCTAAGAAGTTAATAATCAGAAGAACGTCTACTGCTGCTTCTACTTCTGCTACTGCTTCATCTACTGCGGCTGCTACTCGATCAACCATTTCTTCTGCTGATCTGAAGCTGGCGATTCATCAGACTAGACTTGATGAATTAGAATCAACGAATCGTCAGCAGGCAGATGAAATTAGAGGATTAAAGAATCTAGTGGCGGAATTGGTGTCTCGGGATCGATCTAAGGATCGTGAGATTGCCAGTTTAAAATCTAGAGATGAAGAAAAGGGTCGTGAAATTGCAAAGTTACAACAATTATCTCTTTCCCTGGGTGAGCAGTTGAATCTCTTGCTCAAAGCTTTACCTGCTCAAGGGGAGAAGCCGAATACCGATGAAGGTTGTAAAGATGATGATATATTGAAATATTTGAATGATGATCCTGATCCTGAAGGAGGTGTGGGTGGTACTGGATCGGGTACTAGAGCAGCTGGTTCATCTGCTGCTGCTGGTCCGTCTACCACATCTCAGGGGGAGTCTGATGATCATGTTTATGATGTGACCCCGATTACAAGAGTTGAGTTAGGAGAAGGGGAGTTTGTGAATCCTTATACAAAAGAGCAGCTTGCTGCAATTTTTGCTCTAAATGTGGAAGATGTGGATAATGTTCCATTTGCTGATCCGTATAACGAAGAAGATTCAGAGGAACATGTTGATTATGAAGAAGAGCAAGTAGAAGTAGAAGATATCACTGCTGAAGAATATCCTACTGATCCGAAGGTTTATGGAAATTTTACTGATAATGATCAGTCGGGAGGTTTCAACTTCTTTGGTGAAGATGATGAAGAAAAGATTGATGAAGAATTGAAAAAAAAAGAGTCTGAGAATCAATCTGAACAGCCAGCATCAACCGAATCTGAAAATTTATCTGAAGAACAAGAGAAAAAGATGTTATTTGATGCATGGTTGAAAGAGCAAAGGGCGAAGAAGATGCCGGTGAAATCGTCTACAAAAGATGTTGATCAAAAGAAATTCTTTGAAAGAAAAAGTAGAGAAGCGTCTGGCAGAATAATCAGTTGGATGTATGATTCACAACTCAAATGCTATGCAATCAAGAAAGAGTTTGGAATCATCTATCTAAAGTATGCGGCAAGGTTTAATACACTGCCGGTCTGTGACGTAAGAGACTTATCCAGAACTCCATTTCTGAATTATGGAAATGATAGGTTGGCTGAAGTTTTCAGAGATAAACTCATTGAAGAATGTCAAGGAAAGTTTCAATTTCTAACTCCTCATTGACCAAGATTTATTGAGCATCCAACTGACATTCATCCAAAAACTGGAAAGCCGATGATAATTGTGAAGTACAAAAAGCCTGTTCAGTTGAAGAAAATTCCTTTAAAGAAACTTGAACAGGATTTCATCAAAACATTGAGATTGTGGTACTATGATAAAAATTCTGGTGAAGCAGTGGTGGTGGTTAAAGAAGAAAACAAAGTGGTCAGACTATACGATCCGATGTGGTTAATCAACTTATCCAAGAATGACATAGACAAACTCTATCACTGTAATATTCTTTACAAGGCTGAGCATGCTGAACAAGCTTTGCAGTTTCAATGGGTGATTAGAGTATGTTTTGCTTTTGGGATTTCATGCGGGGAACAACAGAAGACAACACTGGAAGGAGACTGAATCAAGAGTTTCAGAAGACTAGCACAAGACAAGGGGGAGTTTGTAGATGCATATATAGTGTCTAGTGCTAGGTCTTGTATTTATTATGTTTTGTGTAATCTGGTCTCAGCGGACCAGGGGCAGACCAGATGGTACGCCCGGACCATCTGGTACGCTGGTTAGTTGGTCCGCTGGACATATCTAGTATAAAAAGGTTTAGCTCGTTTAGAGGAGAGTAGTTGTGAGGTTTGAGTTCTAAACTGTGTGTTTTTGTAAGGTGAAACCTGTTTACTTTCTCTCTCTAAAGGTTGAGCAATAAAGAAGTGTTATTTACCTTTGTGTTTATCGAATTGAGATCGTTATGCATTAGCAAGACCGTTCCTGTGTTCTACAGCGAGTCTCCCATCCCCCCACTTAAGATCGTAGATTGTCCGTAATGTACTTGAGAACACTGCAAAAACATAAGATAAAAAGAAAGGGAAAAGACGAGCCTGACTGCTATAAGATTGTGGAGTATGGCTTCCTCATTAACCCCTTGAATACTTCTCGTTCATTTGCATACCAAAGCTTCAGTCTTCGATTGTTGCTACTTATAAGACTCAGAAAGAAACATTACACGCAAAAAGAAAATAAAGTATTACCCAAAAGAAAAGTACAAATAAACTAAAACAGTCTATTTATTCAATCATTCATAATCTTATTGCCAAGTCATAGTCAAACAAACATCACAAAAGTAAACAATCCAATAATCAAAAGTCACATACGAAGTCTATATAGTAATAATAAGATAGATAATCATATAGAAAATATAGACTTGAGCTTTAAGCCTCTTCAGTGTCTGATTCATCCGAGAAAGAGGTCTCACTGAAAGCAGCTCGCAGAGTGTCCAACTCATGCTACTGAATCCTGTCTATCATCACAAGTGCACCGATCTTATATATTTTTAGTGATGCGAGTGAGAGTTTCAATCCTTTTTAATATCTCTCCCTATATATGTGTGAGTCTTCCACACAGGATGTTGAAGTTTGGCATGGCTGATAACGGTTGTCGAGACCGCTACAAATCCCCAAATTAAACTGATTTTGTAGTAGTGGTAAGCTAGGGTTATTGAACCAAGGGGATATGTGGAATCTGACTAATTGACTAAAAATTAACAATTAACTAAAATTACCTAAATTTACCTAAATTTACCTAAATTCCCTCTTGGCTATATTTTAGTGGTTTTGACTAATTAAATACTGATTAACTAATTTAACAACTAAGGAATTGCTAAAAGCTAAGATCTTGATTGCTGAAATTACTAAACGAATTACTTATGCCACAAGTTAACTACCTTTAGATCCTGGTTGGCTATCGATCTGGGTAAAACTTAATTATTACGCATATCACATATACATGATCCTTGATTGCCTAATCGACCTAATAACCTAGTTTCCTAATGGGCTACTTAGTTCCTACCGCAGGGAAAGGCTGAAACACGACAGTTGACCACTAACAATTCAGCATGCCGGTGCTCAACGGTTGCAAGGAAAACCGGAACAACTGACAACTAAGATTTAAAGACAGAGCGAATCCACACAACCATTCACCAAAAGAAGTTAAAGAAAATTAGACGGACATGGCTAATGATGAAAACATGATTGAAACTAAAGATTGCATATGAAAATAATTACTGAATTATTAAAATCTTTAAAGAACCTATGAACAAGTCTGGAAGTTCGTAATCGTTACCCCAAAAATGGCTGGGAATGATTACGATTCGAACTCAAGCCTAAACACCCTTTAAATAGGTTTAAAAATAAAAAATAATTAAGTTCTACCAACTTAGCACATAGGCGTACCGCCCTAAAATAGAAATTGCTTGGGTGTACCGCCCAAAGTTTAAAACTCGAATTCTTCACTTCTGTACCTTGTGCATTCACATTAGGTCCACATAAATAATTTGAAGTCACGTGTAGCTAACGTTCAATTGCTTCTATGGATTTTCTTTTGCTCCACTCCACCCTTGTGGTCCAATCATTCTGAACCCATTTTTCTTGTATTCTTGTTACCACCAAATTCATGAAATCCATGAATCAAAACCTTAATAAAAGAATAAATATATACTTTAGTTCCCCATTGTTTAGTACAGCCACGTGAACATAAATAATCATAACTCTGTTATTTTTACTAAATCATATATATAATTATATTTATATTTATTTTAGATGCTAACATAGTTGAAATTAATTATTTTCTCATAACCTACAACAATACAAAAATAGAACAAATCAAACATATTATGTATCGTACTCACTAAATTTAGAGGATGACCAATAGATAAATAAAATGAACTGTACACCATTCTAAACATCTAGATTTATTACATTAAAGCTCAAAGCACAATAAACACAAAACAGAGGAGATATGAGGATAAATAATATATTATAACTAATAAAAATATAGATTAAATATAGAAAAGCTTTACAAAATATCCTCTCATCACATCCTTACACTTATCTTTTTCCGTCTCGGAAAAACTACCATGGAATCATAACCAGGATTTAATTTCAAAACACTTTCATTTTTTCAATTTATATATTCACACGCTAACCGCAATTTCCAGTATTTCTATCCGATTAAACCCAACCGCTAGTTGTTCACCCCTCAAAGTGTTTAGTATTTATTTTATTTATGACATCAATCAACCTATGGGTACCAATCCTAGAAAGCTGCAGTTCCACCTAATCCTGTCTCAAGGCTTTCAAGGTAAAGGTTTCAACTATATAAATTGTCCTACCACCGCAACCTAAATACTCGTATATCTTAGGAATAATGGAAGATGAATGATGGATGATGAAACATTGAGCTTCATTTATTTATTCCTAACTACATATATATATATATATATATATATATATATATATATATATTTTCTTTTCTCTCTTTTTATTTTGTAAATTGCAATTTAAATATCAAGCAATTAAAGTCTAGACCCAGAATCTCACCAAAGGTACCGTCAGAGAGTCATTATCCCCCTTTCTAGTACGTTGGGTATTGACTCAAAACCTCATCCATAGGCGCATTAAACGAGCTTGTAACCAGGAGGTAGCACGTAGAGCACTGGCCATTTCATTGTTGTCTATTATTTCTCGAATTTGCTTTCGCAAAAAGATCATAATGTGTCAATTAATTTCGAAGATATACGATTATTTAACCTACAGTGGTCCTCTTATTCTAATATTGACAGTTTCAATATCCGGGTTAACTCCTAAGATGGGAACCCACTAGTATCATAAATTGATTACTTATTTAAGCACATTTATTAATTTTTTAACACTTAGGAATTTATAAGCCTAATAAACCAGTTGTGCCTACCGACACATCACAATTAAACCCGATTTCCATTTATTTATTCATCGTTTTTTTAAATCAATTCCCGATTTTTCTATCATTTTCCATGATTTTGCAAGTTACTCCAAAGACATTTTTTCAATTTCAACTTTTTTTTAAAACACAAAAAAAAAAATTAACACAAACGAAACGCGTTATTCCCCTCCCTACACTTGATTTCAACATTGCACTCAATGTGATCAAAGAAACAACAAAAATAAAGAAGAAATAAATAATAAATAAAAAGAAACGAGAATAGGAAACGTACCGGTGATCGGAGATAAGAAAAAAAACAAAAACAAAAAATTCTGACAGCCACTCCTGGGCGTACCGCCCAGGTCCTTGAAGAACTAGGGCCTATCGCCCTGCTCTCTTTTCAACAAAAAGTTTTGAAAATTTCGAGTAAGGTTAAGTTTTCCGACTTCCGTCCTAAACCTCCAATTTTTATGCCAAAACCTGTTCCAACATTATTCTAATCCTAAACATACCTGGAACACTTCATTTTGCTATTTCGTCATTTCCACACACGGATCCAAATCCAAAAAAAACAAAACACAAAAAACACAAAAACACAAAAACCGAAAATAAATAAAAACACAACTTACCGCTGGGTTGCCTCCCAGAAGCGCAAATTTTAGGTCTTCAGCTAGACCCAACTCCCTCATGGAGGTTTGAAAACATGCTTCTCTCTAATTTTATTCACTGTGAACGGATTCTTAGTAAAATCGAACTTGCCATCTCGAGTCCATCCACTAACTTCACCATTGTCATGATCCTTCATTTTCGATGCACCTCGACCATCTTCACTTTTCCTATCAGCTTTTCCTTCACCCCCAGTTCGAGCTTTCAATCTCGTCACCTTCTCTTGTGGTTTGTGCCCGTTTTTAGCATCCGCTTGCAAACCTAAATCAATGACTAGCGGTATCCCCACAATTAAGATCATCAACCTCCACCTGCAACCTGTCAACCACAAAAGCACCTTTCTTTGTATGCCCCTCATCATCACAAGGAAGACACTCATTAGTAGCAAACAGTTTTGGAATTGATTTAATTACCGAATAAGAAAAATCATGATTAAACAAATTTAAATGCAATAAACAGTTACCAAACCTCATGGTGCATGTGTTGGCCTTACAATCAATGTGCGTGTTAGCGGTTGATAAAAATGGTCTTCCAAGTATGATCATTGGTTGGTGTCCCGTGTCTTCATAATCAACTACTAAGAAATCTTCGGGAAAATAATACTCACCAACTTTAATCGCTACGCCTACCAACATACCTCTAGGCCTCTTCTTCGACCGATCGGCGAAGAAAACCGTCGTCTTCACATCTTGTAAAGGACCAAAAGCAATTCATCATATATATTACTAGGTATAAAACTTACCGATGCACCAGAGTCCAGAAGCGCTTTGTTCGTCTTGAAATCCCCGATTTGGATCGGGATGAATGGCGTCTTTAACTCTTCAAACTCCTCTTCTTCACTTTCCTCACTATCCTCATGTATGTCAACCGCACTAATTGGTACCCCTTGAACATCTTTAGCACCCGAGGTGGACGCTTGGTGAGATGGATTCAATACTGTGTCAGATGGTAACTCACCTGGTTCTCGCATGGACACTTGCTCTACTAGTTGACCCATTTTGCTTCTGCATTGACTCTATTGTCTTATCCTAAATCTCATTAGCCTTCTACATCTCCTTAATTTTTTCTAATATAGCAATCAACTAGGTATTGCTTTCATCTTCAATGGTATGTTGTTGTTGATAAATCCTTTGTTGTTGTTGACCCCCTGAATTGTTATTATTTCTTTGGTAACCTTGATTATAACCCTGTTGACGATTCCGATATACTTGACCTTGATTGTAAAAATTATGACCCTGCACAAAATTTACATCTCCATTTCTCTTGTTCTCAACGGACATTGGGCTAAATTCAGAACAAACTGCAAATGGACCACCCTGTTTTGGCACTTCTCCACCACCCCACTTTAGTTGTGCCATCTGTTTCTCCAAAATGAGGTTTTGTTGTCTTAATTTTCTATTTTTTCTTCAGCCTCAAAATCCACTGCTTTCACTTGAGATCTTGATCGTCTACTTGATTGGGCTAACCTTTTTGATGTTGCACTCAGTTTTTCTAGGTTCCCCCAAGAAACCTCTTCAGAATTAGTCAAAAATGTACCGTTGCGCATTGAATTTAAGTCTCTTATATCTTTTGGAAGCAACCCGCCGTATAAGCATTTGATCAAATCCCAAGCCTCTATACCATGATGTGGGCTTTTTGAAACTATATATCAAAACACACCAGAAATCTTTTTGATTTTTCTAAGTTATACTAAAAGACACCTAAAATCGTTTTGGAATTTTCAGATATGAAATATAAATGCAATACAGAATCAGACACTATTTTTGTCTTTTGCGAGAAAAAACACAACTTGGGATCATATTGAACATGACATGCTGAACTACACTTCCATTTCAATTACTTCAGCACACAAGTCATGTCGATTACTGGTATATTTTGTCCATCTTAAACTCAGGCACAATCATACTCATAACATCTGAATATGTTAAGGTATTGATTAGATTGTTTTGACCAGTGTACCCCACACTATCAGACATACTCATATATGCATTTGCTTATCACACTTTGTGATATTTCACTTGTGATTTAACGCATAGTGATTGAATTCATGATATCATCAACTATGTTCCATGCAAAAAGAAATAAGAACATTAAATCGTCTACCTTAAGGTCGATCTTTTGATACACAGATAACGCCTCAGATTTCACAAAATAAGAAAGATAAAACAAGTTGAAATTGTATAATTCAAGAACAATCAGTTCGGTCGCGTGGACACTGTTAGAGCATGTTCCTAGTGTGGTCGTTACTGTGCGAATATTTGTATAGATTGTAAACTAGGCTAGACTACCAGCGGACCAGTGGCGGACAAGATGGTATGCCGGACCATCTGGTACGTTGGTTAGGTGGTCCGCTGGGCAGAAGGTTGCCTATAAATAGATGAAGTCTAGATTGCAATGTTGAGATTTCTGGTCATTTGTATTTGTGTTGAGAGGAGAGGTCTGTCCAACCTCTCCCGAGCTTCAACGATGTAAACTCCTTCGGTGTAATCATTCGACACAATAAATGATTAGATTTCTCCGTCTCTATCATTCTATGATCTGGAAACGATCCGTATATGGTTTTACAAGTGGTATCAGAGCAGTTGGCTCAATTTCCAGATCTCATTTTAGTTTTTGTTCGTTTTTGTGACGTTAACTGGCTGATTAGGTGTGATTCAGTGTCGTTTTGCTTGATTTTTGTTCAAACGAACCTTCCTGAGTCATTTTCGCACCTAACAGTAGTGTTTGATTGAAGAAATTCGACAACAGTTTGAATCTGGAGTGAAATTGAAGAATTTTGCGTTTTTGAGGTCTGATCCGCTGCTGGTCCGCGGGTGGTCCGCCCAGGCAATCTTCAACGAACTGGTCCGTGGCGGTTTTGGCGTACCACATCTAGTCCGCTGGTTTATTTGGTCCACCGTACCAAATGATCCGCCGCTGATATTGGTCCGCTGATATTGATCCGCTGGTTATTGGTCCGTTGAAGGTTTTGGTACGTTGGAGTTTATGGTCCGCCTTAAATCTCTGATGCATTCAGCACGGCCCCAGCCAGGGGCTCTGCCCCTTGGACCCCGCCAGGGGCTGCCGCCCCTTGGACCCCGCTTCTCGGCGGCGCTGCCCCCGAACCTCCGTTAATCAGTAATAAGCATCTGGGGTTATTTTCAAGAATGGGGACGGGTCTTGGAGATTTTAAAGAACAAATCAGTTATCGGGTTTACCCTTGATTTGGCAGCTGTGAATTTACAATCAAGAGTTACCAGATTCCGATGTTTATCATGAATTAGTCGTCGAATTTCTGAAAGATGTTTGTGGGTAGTCACGGTTTTTGATGATGGGCATATATTCAAAAACAAGTTTCTGATGATGGACAGAGATTCAGAAACTGGGGTGTGATTATTTTGGAACGTTTGTACGAGATTATCTTTCTACACAAACTGAGGATATAATGTGATTCCATTGCAAGCTACCTGAAGAACATATTGCTTGCTGGGTTGGAATCGGGAATTGAATATATCACATGTTTAGGGGGAAAATTGAGACCCTTGAAAATTTGATGAAAAACGGAAAATGTGAATATTCAATAGCAATCAGTTCAGGGATGATGGTAATTTGTGATCTTCATGGAAAGGTGATGTATTCTGATGTTCGTGCAAACCGATATGTCAAAGTTTTCAGTTATGGTTTGGAACTCTCTATCATATGCCTGATACTTTCTTGAGTCGTGAGATTCTCGTGTTGATCTACCGAGAGCACTGACGTGATGTTCTTTGACTGCTGATATATTGGGAGAGACTTAATGCTGAGGGGGAATTTCTGTAATTGAAGATTCTGATCGTGTTGGTTTTCATAAAGATCGGAATGTATTACAAGTGTGTGAAGATTATGAATTGTTGTCAACATGCAGTGATGTTCGTGGATGTCTTTACAAGTTTCCGGGTAACGACTGATGAAGTGAACCATTATCATATATGCCAGTTCCAATTGGATGTGCTGTGCTTGAAGCTAGGGGGAACTTTGTTGGTTGTGGAGATTGTGCAAGATTCGAACTGTTTCCTGCATGTCTGATATTCAGTCCAAGGGAAGTTTGCTGAATTTCAAGATTTCAAGATGTAGCAGACTGACTGATGACGATTGCTGGATAATGAAGACCTACATTCGACAGTAACGTCCAAGGGGGAATCTGTTAGAGCATGTTCCTAGTGTGGTCGTTACTGTGCGAATATTTGTATAGATTGTAAACTAGGCTAGACTACCAGCGGACCAGTGGCGGACCAGATGGTACGCCGGACCATCTGGTACGTTGGTTAGTTGGTCCGCTGGGCAGAAGGTTGCCTATAAATAGATGAAGTCTAGATTGCAATGTTGAGATTTCTGGTCATTTGTATTTGTGTTGAGAGGAGAGGTCTGTCCAACCTCTCCCGAGCTTCAACGATGTACACTCCTTCGGTGTAATCATTCGACACAATAAATGATTAGATTTCTCCGTCTCTATCATTCTATGATCTGGAAACGATCCGTATATGGTTTTACAGACACGCAGAGAAAGTCCGATGAATTATACGAAACACCAAAGAAAATAAAACAGAACCTCAAACGAACAACAATCAGGTCGGCTTTGTAAGCACGGGGAGAAAGTTCGATCGTTTGAGAAAATAAAGAAAATCAAACAAGTTTAAATCTTTGCAAAATGAACACATGTATACATAGTATTTAACGTATATCACGTCTGAATACTTTCTGATTTAATACCGAGTCTACCATTCACATCAAACAAAGATCTTATGGCTTTTTCATGTAGTTTATCCATGAGCCAGACACGTAAGCCAATGTACCATCATTTCCCAATTATGTCGGATACAATTCTCATTTTTCAATGTTTTTATACTTTTCTGTTTTTCTCCCCCTTTAAATGAAAAATCTATTTTTGGATTTTTCATTTTAACAAAAACACAAAGACATATTTATGATATTTTCAATTTTCTCCTCCTAAATTACAAACGAAATGCATTAAAGAAAGAAAATTAACCTTCCGACATGGATACCTTCCAATTTTATCTTTCAGAAAAATTTCAGTTTTTGAAATATGATATCACTTGTAATTTAAATTAGATCAGCAGAATACTCCTCCATTAGCAACTTTTCAATCACCGATAGATCTTCTAGAAGTACCTGCACATTGGTCAAACACATTAGTTTATAAATGACCCGAAGCGAATCGCTTCTTGTCAACCAGTGTCCTCATTACCCTTTGAAACCACTTTAGGTTTCCAGATTTGTTGTGTTGGTAAATCAGTATTTGATGAACCAGTCACAGTTGATTGTGATGAAAATTGACAGATGAATCATTTTAAAATTTAGGTAAAACCCTTCCTTGATGTTTGAAAAATGTCGGTTGAAATTCATCAAATACTCTGCCATATTCATCAATGAATTTGTATTTGGCAGAGTTACCAACATATGGAACTTTTCCCTTTCTTTGATTAGAAGCATCAATGACAGGACAATGTTGTGCCATATGCCCTTTTTGTCTGTAGTTATAACACAAGCGATGATGTACATTTTTCCTCTTTTGTCCCTGCAAAGCTTCACAAAAATGAGCATCTCCAAAATGATCATAAAAAATATCATAGACCTTAAACCGATGATCATGAACCCATTTGAATGTCGGGCTCTTAGGAGTAGAATTAGATCCTCCAGAATAAAATTTATCAGATTGCTTCTTCTTGTTCTTCACAAAAACTTCTGATATTTTTCTGAGCATCCACACAATGAAGCGGGAATTCTTTTTCAGAAAATATTTGTTCCGAACCTCTGAGTTTGTAAAACCTCTCAGGTGGAACTTTTTCAGCTTTAAAGCCATCCTTTTGAACTTGTTTCAAATTAATCTTCTTTAATTTCTATTGCATTTGAACCTTAGAATCATCAAGGTTAGCAAGTTTCTGCTTCAAACCCAAACCAACATGTTTTCCCGAAATCTTTTCTTCCAAAGTAGATGATTGATGCCCGTTCTTCAACAAGACGAGAAAAATCAGCTTTGACTTTGTTAACATTGTTTTGAGCATAGAAGATTGTTTCATCAATGCCAGTATTGGAACGAATCTTCTCTGTTGAAATAGCTGATTTCTCTTCTTCAGTGGACGAAGACTAGACACAAACTTTGAAACCTTAGGAATCTCTGATTTTTGTTCAGCTTTCTTTCTATTCTTTTGATTCTTCGTTTTCTTCTTTTCTTTAGATTTAGAATTAGAAAACTTTGAGTAATCACATTCTTCAACTGTTTCTTTGACAATGTTGACGCTTCTTTGATATTTGCAGGAGGTGAAACTGTCTTATCAATTATTTTCTGAAAATTTTCATCATTTTCTAAGAAGCTTGTGAAAGATTGTGAATTTGTGATATTGTTCAAAACCTGATTTCCATTAATTACTTGAATCTTCAAATTGGAAATATTTTGATGAGCTTCAGCCAATTCCTTTTCTGATGCAATTAACCTCTTAGCAACCTTGTGCGTTTCATATTTTTGCAATCTCAAATTATCAACTTCAGCAAACAACTCTTTATTCAACTTATCTTCATTTCTTTTCTGAATATCAAGATTCGCATTTTGCAACTAATTCACCCTCGCTAATTCCCTCTTTTCATCTAGCAACTTTTCCATATCAATCTAATATTGTGCAACTTTAGCAGCTTGTTCATGAGAAGGCTTGTTGAGCATATCAAGCTTAACCTTGGACTTTTCATACAAATTATTGAAATCATTAGCAGCATCCTCAGCTTCAGCCTTCCATTTTTTAACTTCCTTGACTAATTTAGCATTTTCATAAGATAATTTTGTGAATTTATGTTCAATTTTTTTTTCAACACATTGAAACTTTAACTCTTTCTCAATAACTTCTGCTTGAAGATCTGAATTTTATTCCTTTTGAGATGACAACTCTTGAATTAGAAATTCCAAATTTTTATGTTTACCTGTTAACTTTTCTATCTTCCTTTTAGTTTCAGCAACCAACACTTCATTCTCCTTTACCAAACTTTGAATTCTTTTATCCTTTTGTGAACAAAATTCACAATCTAATTCATAACCACTAGTTTCAGATTCAAAATCACTATGGTCAATTTTAACCACAAATGCATGCTGACCTTGAAGATATTCAAGTTCTGATAGCTTAGCATTAAATGAATCTGTTGGATTATCATGAATTGCAGTCAAAGCAATAGGAGTTTCCAATTCTTTTGACCAATCATATCCTTGACCAAATTATGAGACTAATGCCTTTAACTCTGAATTATTTGTTGAAGACTTTGATGAAGAAGCATTTAACTTTGAAGGTTCACAAGAAAAATATCCAAATTGATACATTTTACCTTTGATTTTTCCAATACAACTTTAACACCTGGATTTAAACTTTTGAATCCTATTTTCTTCCTGAATTGTTTAGCTCTTTGGGCTAGCATAGCAAGTTGCCAGTTGATATCCATTTGTTCAAGATTATCTAGATCTATCTGATCAAAATCTTCTTCAATCAGATTAGCTGTTGGCAAACCAACATTCAATAATCCATAGTATGAAGATAATAAATTTGATATCAATGCCAAATGTTCATCAGGTGTTTTTAAAGAATATGAATTTTGACTTGAATGATTTGGAATAGTGAAACTGCACCCTCTTGATGAACTTTCAGAATTTCCTGATCCATGAATAGCAACAAAAGCTGTTGGAACTGGATTTGATGAATCAAAACCAAATGATTTAGATTTTGCATTGATACTTGCAGAATTTTGACCATGATACAACTCAGGATTTTGTAGTTGAGCAGTTGACTTGTGTGAAGTCATCATTTCCATTTTTCTAGCATGAAGCTTTCCTATTAAATCATGAAATGATAAGGTTGAATACTCTTTGTCATGAGTAAGCAACAAGACATAATTCTCCCACTTTTTTGTTAATGCTTCCAGCAGTTTCTCTTTCAATTCCTCCGCAGTCTCCTCAATGCTAACCACTTTCATTTCACTGATTAGATGTGACAATCTAGATACAAGAGTAGTGATGTTTTATTTCTCATAGTGTTGAAAGTTTTCACGTTTTTTATTCAGCACTTTTCGTCTACTCTTTTTGTATTGATCATTGCCTTCACATCTCGCAGACAAAGCATCCCATAACTATTTTGACTTTTTGCAAGTACTAAACTGATGCAACAATTCAGTAGGTAAAGCCTTCATAAGATAACCATACACAAGCTCATAACTTTTTCTTTCAGCAGCATCAAAATTGTGAATTTCTTTATAATCTTCTTGATCAGTTGGATGCATTTAAGGCTTTCGAATTGGAATCCATAAATCGATATCATTCGTGCTAATGTAACCAGGAAATCTTTGTTTCCAGTTGTGATAATCTTCCAATTTCAGCAACTTGGGAACTTTCTAGGCTTGCTCCAATTTCGTTATCAAAGTTAATCATAGCTTGAATCGTGTTTTGCGTAACCGCAAATGCTTGAAAATCAGACATCTTGTGATAAACTTTCGGTATTGAAAACTTCAGATGCAAAAATGAAGGTCTTAGAGACAGATTTTGGGGGTCAAACCGGAGGGTACTAGCCGTTAGGCGAGTAAAATTGTAGGATCTAGTCGAGACGGTCGTTTTGGCTGGTATTAGCTCCCATAACTCTTGACGGAACTCAAGTTACGTCACTTTTAGTGAACGACACTATTCTGCCAGCGTACAAATCACTCTCAGCAGACCAAATCTTTGACAAACGTACCAAAAAACTTTGATCGTACCAAGACCTCAACGTACCAACCCAGTAGCGTACCAGTGAACTCAGCGTACCAGTGAACTTAGTGTACCAATGACTACCCACAAACATCTCTTTTTGAAATTCGACGTGTAATTCTTGACAAGTCTTGGAATCTAGAAAATCTCCATTTCTTGAATCTTCTTATAACAATCAACAGTTATCGAATCAAGGGTAAACCCGATAACTGATTTGCACTTTGAACTCCCCATACCCCACCGTTGTTTGTCTGAATTAATGGGGGTTCGGGGGTAGCGCCCCTAAGAAGCGGGGTCCAAGGGGCAGAGCCCCTGGCTAGGTCGTGCTTCACTAAAAATGCATCAGAAAATTGCGGTGAACCATAAGCTCCAACATACCATATGCTTCGGCGTACCATTAACCAACGTACCATAAAGTCAACAGACCATTTTGGTCAGCGGCATATCATTTGGTAAGGCGTACCATTTGGTACGGTGTAACCACTGCGCACCAAACATAACCGCTTCATACCATTGATGAATATTGTCTTTCGTACCAATGGTATGTTCGATGAGTGCGATGGTACGGCGGATGAAAATTCAAAGGGCGTACCAACGTGTTCATCCGGCGTACCAGTGGCATACCAACACTGAAAATCACGAATTTCACTCCAGATTCAGAATTTGTCGAATTTCTTCACTCAGACACTATTGTTTGGTACGAAAATGACTCGGGAAAGTTTGATTTATCAAAAATCGACCAAAAACTCAAGGAATCTCACCTAACCAGCCTTTTAACGTCTCAAAAACTCACAAAAACTAAGGAATAGAATCTGGAAAGAGCCAACAGCTCTGATACCAGATGTAAAAGAAAGTAGAGATCGTTTCTAGATCATAGAAGGATAGAGACGAAAGTTTGTCATTCAATTATAGTCGAATGATTACAAAACCGAATGAGTATACATAAATGAAGCTCTGGAGGAGGTTTGGACAGAACCTCCTCTCTCACTAAGACCACACAGAATGAAATGAACAAACTTGAAGATAACCAACAAACCAAACCTATTTATAGGTGATGCCCAGCGAACCATTTAAGTGACTTACCAATTGGTACGCTGGTCCCACATTACCAATTGGTACGCTGGTCCCACAGTACCAATTGGTACGTTGGTTGGTTAGTTGACATCATTACATTCAATAAACCACCCGAAATTCTAATCTATTCGCACAGTAACGGCCACACACAGAAACTTGTCCTAACAAGGTGCTTCAAATATTGTGGACGAATTTCAAATAATCTCCCATTTCGTCCTATAGGAGTCACCACTACAGACAAACTCGGCATAACCACAGGCTTGAAATGACTCTCGACCCCTCGGGCCGGTGCATGCCTCTGAATTCTATGAACACCATCTATGATCTCGAGGCGGTCCCTATTATGATAATTTCCATTACATTTTGTGGGACCCCCCCCCCCGGGCGGTTAATTATCATGTTGGTAGTGTTGAACTGGTGGCTGATTCACTTGCTAATTTTGGTATACGGGTGGTGGTTATTGCTACGGATATCCAAAACCCATGTTATTTTCAAGCCCATAATCATAGTCTGCATCTTGTTCATCCTCGTACTGGTACTTCTCGTATTGATTTTCATAATGCTCAGTTGGGGGTTCATTCTGCCACCCCGTCTCCCATGTACCTTCACTTCGAGCTCCATTATTATGAGGGAATGCCTCGTATCCATTCGGTTGCTGATCTGGTCTCGATCTCGTGCTCTCATAGCTCGAAGTACCGGCTCTTGAAAATGTGTGTCGAAACTGTGGAAATGGGTCACCCATTTGATTTCTCTGATCGGCTCGGTTTTGCCTAGCCATTTTCTCTATTTCTGGATCAAAAATCAAAGGCGAGTTTCGTCCCGACTTTCAGGTGTGCATAAACATAAATTCCTGCATAATAGACACAAAAACAAGAAACAATCAAGTAGCACTGCTCAAAAAACTAAAAAAATTAAAAGAACGCAAAAAATGAAAAATGACGAATGACAAAAATCAGAAAAATTTATGTGAAAAATGAAGATAGGCGTACCGCCTACATTCAATGATCAACTTAGGCGTACCGCCTACTGATAAAATTATGAAGATTTTTTATTTTTTTCTGTTTTTTATTGCAGAAATTAATAATGGAAATTAAAAAAAAACTATTTTTGGATTTTTTGGATTTTTTTAAAAATTAACAAAAATTGCAAATTAACTAAAAATCAACTAATCAAAAAGCGCACTAATTCCCTCACAACGGCACCAATTTGATAACGGCTGTCGAGACCACTACAAATCCATAACTTAAACTGATTTTGTAGTAGTGGTAAGCTAGGGTTATTGAACCAAGGGAATATGTGGAATCTGACTAATTGACTAAAAATTAACAATAACCTAATAAATTACCTAAATTTACCTAAATTGCCTCTTGGCTGTTTTTTAGTGGTTTTTACTAACTAAATACTGATTAACTAATTTATTAACTAAGGAATTGCTAAAAGCTAAGATCTTGATTACCGAAATTACTAAACGAATTACTTATGCGACAAGTTAACTACCTTTGGATCCTGGTTGGCTACCGATGTGGGTAAAACTTAATTAATTGCTAATATCACATAGACATGATCCCCGATTGCCTAATCGACCTAATAACCTAGTTTTCTAATGCGCTGCTTAGTTCCTACCTCAAGGAAAGGCTGAAACACGACAGTTGACCACTAAAACCCTTGTTTATTAGTTAATCTAACGAATTCAGCATGCACGTGTTCAACGGTTGCAAGAAAAACCGGAAAATCTAACAACTAACAGATAAAGACAGAACGAATCTACACAACCATTCACCAAAAGAAGTTAAAAGAAAATTAGCCGGACATGGATAATGATGAAACATGATTGAAACTAAAGATTGCATAAGAAAATAATTACTGTGACATCCGAGAATTTCAAGGTTAACTTCCGTTAGCCAATTCCGTTAGTTACGTTATAAGTGTTAACTTAGTAACTAATGCTTAACTAGGCCGAATACGTCCACGTCCTTTGGTTGATCACCGAACCCGTCCATATGTGTTATGTGTTCATTTATTTATTGTCATTACGTTCAATGTGATTTGAACGCATGATTTAATATTATTAATAGCATGACAAATTGTAAATTCTTGATTATGTGACAAATTGTATGTTTTTGGTTGCCGGCGAAACTACCGAGCGAAATTACAGATTTGCCCGGTAGCTAGCCAAGCTGTTCGGATTACATGAGATCAGAGCCAGTTTCGCCTGGCCAGCGAAACTGCCAGCGAAACTAGGCCCTGATATATAATATCTTAATAAACCCTAGTTTCTCCCATTTGCCTCTTTTACACAAAACACACACACTCTCCATCTTTTCTCCTGGAAATCTGGTCAGCCGAGAATCACACCGAGCCATCGAGATCTCAGCCCCGAACCATCATCCATTGAGCTTGGAGATCGAACCGTGAGTCCCAAAAACCATTTCTATGCCTTATTCTATGTGTTTTCTTAAAAAGCATGCTTAGATCTTCATAGAATCACTTGATCTTCTGATATGATGCTTAGGGATGCTAGATCTATCATAAAGTCAGTAACTTTACGTGTGAAATCAAACCATAATGAAGATTTATGCTAGATTAGGTCATTTTAGGGTTAAAATGCATTTTTGGTGATTTGATGATAAAAATCCATGTTTAAGGTGTTAAACTTGCTTCTGTGATGTTGGTAAATGTCTATGTATGCTAAATAATGAATTACATGAAGTATGGAAGCTGTTAGATTGATTTTAGGGCTGATTTATGTGTTTTTCGCGACTGGCGAAACTGTGCAGTTCTCTGGGCGAAACTGCACAGCGAAACTATGTATATCTTCAACCAGCGACACTATACAGCGAAACTGTAGTGTCGCCGTGTAAACCATGTGTGCCTACTCGAACGAAACTACCGAGCGAAATAACCTGAACGAAAGTTCAAACCAGTTTCGGGCGAATCTAAGCTAGCGAAACTGTGTCAACAGTTTCGGGCGAAACTAACTTAGCGAAACTGTGTCATCGGGTATTCCCTAGCGAAAGTGCTGCCCGTGCACACAGTGAAACTGTGTAGCGAAACTATGCTAGCGAAACTGTGACCAGACCAAAACCCAAACTTGTGCAACTTGCTTGAATGCCATGCCATGACTTACATGATTATGCAATAATGAACCATGTTTGATTTTTGAGTTATGTGAACCCTTGTTTATGATCAACCATCGGTGTCGTGTGTCGGTATGTCGAGTCGTAGTCCCAACGTGCTATGTTATGGGCCATAGTGACGTTAAGTTAAAGATTAGACACAAAACTAATACTTAAGACCTAAACGTGTTCATAGGTCTTCGTTAAGCAATACTTGGATTTATTAGCAAGTGTAGCCGAGCAACCTAAGGTGAGTTTCACAAACCCTTTAATTCTGAGCCCGTTTAGGTCACAACGAATATACTAAACGAAAAACAATGCTGACATTTTGAGGTATCGCCAAATGGGATATCTATTATGGAAGTTGGAGTGTTTTATGGGGAGCACTTGCAACTGTCCATCCTTGGGGTTTCAAAGGAAATCCGCAACCAACTATTCGATAACACTTGGGATTTCAAAGGAAATCCGGAACGACCATTTTGACACTTAAACTCTTTTTAGGATTTCAAATGAAATCCAGAACAAACGATTTTAATATGACTAGTGTAGGTTAAAGTCTAAACCAAATGATATCACATGATTTCTAAGGATGCCTTAAAACTTAAAAGTCCTCAACAATGTAGTACCATTAATTCGTGAAGCGAGGGGATGTTGGGTAGATCTACTAAGGGTTGACAACCCTGCTCCGCGGTACACAAATGTGTAGCCAACCGGTTGGAGGCCGAACGGACTACAATATCAGCCTATTTTAGTTGTGGGTCCCACAAGGAACACAACTGGAGGCACAAACAATCGGCAAATGCCGAACTCTGTTACGTCAGCTTTGGTACGAACTTCCTTAGTGCATGGAAACCGGATTAGCTACCCGCGATATCGGTTGACCGCTTTAACTTTTACTTAACTAGTGCATATTCGATAATTCAACACTTGGCAATGTTTGCAAAACTAATACTTATTATATGTTGATACATACGCTTATGAGACCGGGCCAATGCATGACATGCCCACCGTGAACTCACCAACCGTTAGGTTGACACTTGTGTGGTTTTCACTTTTGCAGATCGCTGAGGAGTATCCGCTGGAGGTTGGCATGGCACTTGAAGATTACTATTTTAAACTCAAACTTGGGAATTTAATAACAATTCATGTTTTGTAATTTAAGCACGTGGTTAGTGCTAAGATACTTATGTTTTTATTCCGCTGCGAACTTTAAACTGTTTTATGATGAATGCTTGAACTATACTCTGATTCGTTTAGTATTTGTAACTAATGGTTGTGGTCCTGGTTTGCTCGCACCCCTTAACGGTATAAACTCCGTTAGTGGTTATTTGGGGGTGTGACAATTACCGAATGATTAAAATCTTCAAAGAACCTCTGAACAAGTCTGAAAGTTCGTAATCGTTACCCCAAAAACGGCTGGGAATGATTAGGGTTTGAACTCAAGCCTAAACACCCTTTAAATAGGTTTAGAAAATAAAAATCAATTAAATTCTACCGACTTAGCCTATAGGCGTACCGCCCTAAAATAAAATTCTTTGGGTGTGCCGCCCGAAGTTTAAAACTCGAATTCTTCACTTCTGTACCTTGTGCATTCACATTATGTCCACATAATTAATTTGGAGTCACGTGTAGCTCACGTTCAATTGCTTCTATGGATTCTTTTGCTCCACTCCACCCTTGCGGCCCAATCATTCTGAACCCATTTTCCTTGTATTCTTGTTACCACTGATTTCATGAACTCCATGGATCAAAATCTTAATAAAAGAATAAATATATACTTTAGTTCCCATTGATTAGTACAGCCACATGAACATAAATAATCATAACTCTACTATTTTTTCTAAATCATATATATAATTATATTTAAATTCATTTTAGATGATAACATAGTTGAAATTAATTATTTTCTCATAACCTACACAAATGCAAAAATAGAACAAATCAAACATATTATGTATCGAACTCACTATATTCAGGGGATGACCAATAGATAAATAAAATGAAGTTTACACCACTCTAAACGCCTAGATTTATAACATTTAAGCTCAAAGCACAAGAAATACAAAACATAGGAGATATGAGGATAATTAATATATTATAACTAATAAAATATAAACTCTCGAGGATATGGTCCGCTCCTTTGTCATTGATTTTGGTGGTAATTGGGATTCTCACACGCCGTTGATTGAGTTCTCATATAATAACATCTATCTTTTGAGCATTGGTTTGGCACCCCTCGAAGCTCTTGTAAAGACATGGAGCGACCGGATCGTTTGCTAATCTAGTGATATCGAGATAGAGATGAGATCAAACGTAAATACAGATGAGATGTGTAGTGATGAAGACTTGAGAGCATTACACACAGAAAACACATACAGAATGTAGAGATATATCCAGAAGTTCTTCTAGTCTAAACAGGTCAACCTATTTATAGGTGACATGAAGCTGACATGCGTACCATCTTCTGTACCATTAGTACGGGTGTACCATTTGGTACGGCGGACCAACTGGTACGCTGCCCCTTAGACACATACAAATACTCTCACATAGACTCAATACACGAGACACACTATAGCATAGGAATATGCTCTAACAAACTCCTCCTTAACGTGTAGTGTATCTATTCTAACTAAATCTCTAGTCTTCAATCTTCAACAATGCTGCATCTGATCTTCAACTTGAAATCTTGTCAGAAATAGAGCTTGCATGGCTAGATCAATACTTAAGCAATCTTTGAGCTTCAAGATCCACTTGTGAAAGATATAACAAACTCCCCCTTTCACCATGCTTGAGTCTTGACACACAGAACCTGCAACTTTCGAAGACAAAAGTGTGGTTTTTCCAATTTGATTTATCAAGAATTAATTTAATCTTGCGCAAAACTTCTCTTTGAGAAACCAAGATATTGATTTTGACATTTTGTTTTTGTATCAAGTGTCGATTGATCGAAAACAAATAAGAAATAAAATCTTTTTGGCTTTTAGAAACTTTAGATCAAAACACACCTAAAATCTTTTTGACTTTTCAAACTTATGCTAAAACATACCTAAAATCTTTTTGATTTTTCGAAATGAAAACATAAATGCAATACTGAATTACACTCTATTTTTTATTTGAGAAAGATCACTATCTGGGATCATATTGGTCACAACGCGCTGAACTACACTTCAATTTCAATTATTGTAGCACATAAGCCATGTTGATTGCAGATATAATTTGCCCATCTTAAACTCAGGCAAAATCATACTCATAACATCTGAATATGTTATTGTATTGATTAGATTTGCTTAGATCAGTATACCCTAAACTATCAGACATACTCAGATATGCATTTGCTTATCAGACTTTGTGATTTCACTTGTGATTTAACACATAGTGATTGAATTCATGATATAGTCAACTGTGTTCCATGCAAAAAAAAATTAAGAACATTAAATCGTCCACCTTTAGGTCGATCTTTCGATACGCATATATGACCTCGGATTTAACAAAATAAGAAAATAAAAACAAGTTGAAATTGTATAACCCAACAACAATCAGGTCAGTACTCCCGTACACGCAGAGAAAGTCCGATGAGTTATATGAAACACCAAGAAAAATAAAGCAGAACATCAAATGAACAAAAATCAGGTCTATCTTTCTATACGTAGAGAAAGTCCGATCGTTTGAGAAAATAAAGAAAATTAAACAAGTTTAAATCTTTGAAAAATGAACACATGTTTACACAGTGACTTCTCATTTTATTTTCACATATCTTTTTCTTGATATCTTGAAATACGCATCAAAATGTTGTCCACTAGATCAAGCATCAGATTTAGTGTATGTCACATTTGAATACTTTCTGATTTGCCGAGCCTACCTAGCACATCGAACAATGATCTTATGGCTTTTACTCTTACTCTATCCGTGACTCAGAAATGTCAGCCAATGTACCATCATTTCCCAATGATCAATTTCTCAATTTTAATCTTTTTCATTATTTTTATCCTTTGCATTTCCTTTTTCTCCCCCTAAAATGAAAAACAAGACACTATTTTTGGCTTTTGTCAATTTTCTCCCTCCAAACATATATACAACTACCACTTGTAGAAATACGAAAAAGAAAAAAATTGATCGACCAACACAAACACTTTTCAGTTTTAGTTTTCAAAATACAGTTGAATCAAAAACTTCTTTTGAAAGACTTTTTGAGAATGATAATGCGTTGAAACTCTAAATTAAGTAAGTTCCTCACTATCAGCAACAAATGCATAATAGGTCTTCTTGAAGAAACCTGCAGACACCAGATAAACATTAGCAGTTTTGGGATCGACCGGAGTCAACAGCCTCGGGTCGCCCGGTGTCTTCAACATGGTCTTTGATGATCTTGGAAACAACTCGGGGTTTCCATATCATGAGCGATTGAAAACTTTTGAATGAACCCACAATGTTATCAACTTGCGTCTTTGCCCAAGACGGCTTACTTATTGATTTAAACATGGACGGTTGTGGTTCATAAAAATGTGACCATTAACATCCACATATTTAGCAGTTTGATTTACATAATATTGTGTTGCAGTATTTCTGGGACATTGAGTAGCAAGGTGCCCAGCCTGACGACATGCATAACACTTACGTTGGAAAACGTTTAGTGAACTGCTTTCAAAATTTGTTTCAAAAAATTTCTGAGAAATTTAGAAAATTCTTTGGTTTTCTACTATTCTGTTTACAAAACACATTATAATGACCAAAAGAATTTTCAGAACCAAAAGAATCAAAGAAACCTTCAGATGAATCATACCGTGGAGGTGAACTTCATGGAGAATAAGATGAACCAAAAGAAGAACCTCCAAAATAGTAATGATCATTCTTTGATTTGAACATATTCTGTTTCTTTTGTTTTGATTTGTTCTTTTGAGCCGAAACATGTTCCTTCATCTTCTTCTTTTGTGTTTGCGGAACTGATTCTTCCATAATTTAATATCCAAGACCTTTATGTTTGTAACCTTTAATCTTAGATGACCCAAATTGAGAACCAGAAACTAAGTTTGCTACTCCACCCAAGAAGAATAAATCTAAGTCCAAAATGAAGGAAAAGCCTTTGGGTGAAGCTCCAAAATTTGTGTCAAAGTCTGTTTTGTTGGAGAATGAGAAGGTTTTTGATAAGGTTGCGTCAAGTTCTTCATCTGCCACCGAAGAAGACAAAGTTTTGGTTGAAAAGAACAAGTTAAAGGACATTAAAGCCAAATTTACTAGTGAAGCTAAGGCGAGAGAAGTTTCGGGTTCTTCCTCAAGTACTTCAAAGGTTTCAGGCTCCAAACACAAAGGTGTGGGATTTGTTGTGAAGGAAGAATTGATTCAAACAAAGAAACCGGTGAAAGTTGCCAAGGCTCCTAAAGAAAAGAATGCAAAGAAATCACTCTTTCAGAAGGAATTCACTTACTATTCTGGGAGATCGTCATCTTCAAGGAGTCCATCTCCTCGGTATGATTCCTCTGATGATTTCTTTGACAATTTTGATTCTGAACATTCATCGGGTTTTTCAAAATCAAAATCATTTTCAAATGTGTTTCGAGAAAGACTTTGTTATGTATGTCGTCAACCTGGACATCTTGCTGCTGATTGTCCGGCGACTGCATATATTCACAAAACTGCCAAATATGTGGATCACAAAGGTCAAATTTTTGATGAACCATGGTCCCCAAAGATAAAATCAAATCGTAAATCGTCTTGGTCTAAACCAAGTACGTCAGTTGAGTCTGATTCAGGTTCTGATCAAAAATTGAAACTTTTACAAATTTGGAAACCAAAAGTTGTTTCCAAGGCCAACAATGACTTTGTGGAAGACACCGGGCGACCCGACGATGGTACATCGGGTCGATCCCAGAGCGACTAATGATTTATTTGGTGTCAACAGGTGTTTCAAGAAGACCTTTCAATGATTGGATACTTGCTGATTGTGAAATATCTGTTCTAATTAATCTGACTTTCAAAATTAATTGTGTTTTCAAAAATACTTAAACTGCAAAGTATTCGTGTTGGTTGATCAATTTTTCGTTTGTTTTCCACTCCATTTCATTCTGAGGTGGAGTTTGTTTTTGCAAAAATACAAAAATAGTGTTTGTTTTCCAAATCGTAAAAACGAAAATCTATAAATAGAATTGTCATTTTTAGGGGGAGAAATTTGAAAAAGACAAAAACATTGAAAAATGCAAAAAGCCAAAAACATTGAAAAATGAGAAATTGTATTCGACATGTTTGGGAAATGATGGTACATTGGCTGACATCGTCTGACTCATGGATAAAGTAAGTGAAAAAGCCATAAGACCATTTGATCGATGTGCAAGGTAGGCTCGGCAAATCAGAAAGTATACAAATGTGATATACACTAAATCTGATGCTTGACCTAGTGGACAACATCTTGATGCATATCTCATGATATATCAAGAAAAAGATATGTGAAAAATAAAATGAGAAGTCTCTGTGTATACATGTGTTCATTTTGCAAAGATTTAAACTTGTTTGATTTTCTTTATTTTGTCAAACGATCGGACTTTCTCTGCGTGTCGAAAGACCGACCTGATCGTTGTTCGTTTGACGTTCTGCTTTATTTTCTTTGGTGTTTCGTATAACTCATCGGATTTTCTCTGCGTGTACGGGAGTACCGACCTGATTGTTGTTGAGTTATACAATTTCAACTTGTTTTATTTTCTTATTTTGTTAAATCCGAGGCCTTATCTGCGTATCGAAAGATCGACCTTAAGGTAGACGATTTAACGTTCTTATTTCTTTTTGCATGGAACACAGTTGACTATTTCATGGTTACAATCATTGTGTGATTAAAATCACAAATAAAATCACAAAATGTGATAAGCAAAGCATATCTGAGTATGTCTGATAGTGTGGGGTACACTGGTCATTGCAAATTTAATCAATACTTTAACATATCCAAATGTTATGAGTATGATTGTGCCAGAGTTTAAAGTTGGACAAAGTATATCTGCAATCGGCATGGCTTATGTGCTACAATAATCGAAATTGAAGTGTAGTTCAGCATGTTATGACCAATATGATCCCAAGTCGTGATCTTTCTCACAAAAGACAAAAATAGTGTCTGATTCTGTATGGCATTTAGTTTTCATTATTAGAAAATATCAAAAAGATTTTAGGTGTGTTTTGATATAAAGTTTCTAAAAGCCAAAAAGATTTTGTTTCTGATTTGTTTTCGATTGATCAACACGGTATACGAAATCATTTCCAAAATCAAGATATCTTGGAGTCTCGAAGAGACGTTTTGCGCCAAGATTATTTATGTTGGCAGGTTTCTAAGTGGAAAGAGATCATCACAACTTCAAGTCTTCTGAAGATTGTTGATAAAGAGACTACACACGTTGCAATATCAAGTATTCAAGATTGAACTCATCGTTTAGATCGAGGAAGAGTTTGATTGAAGATACAAGATACAAGTTTTATTAAGAGGAGATGATACTGCACATGCCGAGGGGGAGTTTGTTGATACATGATTCCTGATCGTCATGTGAAGTATCGAGAATAAGACGGAACGTGCAAGTTTAGGTCTGGCCGAACCTTGGCCGAACTCCAGGTTCGGAGCCGCCGAAGCTTGGCCGAACCTGAGGTTCGGCCAGTCATGGTTTCAGCCTATAAATATGTTCGTCTTGTATAGAATTAGAGAGCTTCCGTGTTATAACTTTCTCTAAGTGTACTCTGTGGTCTCTGTGGTTAATACAAGTCTCAGTTGTATTTACTCTCTGTGTTTTACTCGTTTACATTGATTTCTATACGACTAAGTAGAAGATCCACACGCTCACGCACTTTCAAGTGCAGATTGGGAATCGTTTCATTCTGATAATGTTTGAAACTATCAAACTCTTTCTTCAAAACCTTTTGTCGATTTTTCTTGTACTGGTCATTGCCTTCACATCTTTTCTCTAAAGCATCCCATAGACTTTTCGATGTGTAATTACCAGCAAATTGATGAAGTAATTCTTTAGGCAAAGCCATCGTTAAAGTACCATATGCCTTTTTCTCAGCTTGATAAGCTTTCTTTTGTTCAGAAGACATTTTTCTTTGAAGTATAGGTTCACCAGTTTCATCTTTAGGATAAACATATTGCTCAGTGAACGCTAACCACATATCAATGTCATTTGTATCAACATATGCTTCAAACCGTTTAACCCAACTATGATAATCTTCCAATTTTAGCAATTTAGGAACTTTCTGACTTGTTCCAATTTCATTATCATAGTTCATCATCGTTTGCATAGTCGCTTGAACTGAGTTTTGAATAGCCGCGAACGCTTGAAAATCGGACATTTTCGAAACACAGATTACTGTTCACTCCGAACCTCGTCCGAACCTAATAAACCCTCCGAACTTTCTCCGAACGTGGTCCGAACTCAGAAACACAGTCCGAACTCTCTCCGATCTCTCACCGAACCCCGTTAATTCCGAAATCCTCCGAACGAGCTCCGAACTTTCACCGAACTACGAAACAGGCTCCGATCCTTCACCGAACTCCTCCGAACGTACTCCGAACCTGGTGTTCGGAGCGGTTATGCCGAGCGTACTCCGAACCTGGAGTGCGGAGCAGTTACGCCGAACGTGGAGTTCGGCCGAATGCGAAATTTCGGAAAAATTTGGAAAAACTCACTGAAATCGACACCTCTCGAGCTGAGATTACTCAAATGAACAAAAACGAGCAAAAACACACAATTTGAACGTAAAGCATGGTGTTTTAGACGAGATTTTTTGAGAAACGAAGATGAAAAACGAGTTTTGAAAGTCAAAAACGTGAATTTGAACTCGATAACTCGAAAAACACTGATCTCCGACTAGTAGAGTAAACCTATAGCTCTGATACCACTTGAAAGTGCGTGAGCGTGTGGATCTTCTACTTAGTCGTATAGAAATCAATGTAAACGAGTAAAACACAGAGAGTAAATACAACTGAGACTTGTACGTATTAACCACAGAGACCACAGAGTACACTTAGAGAAAGTTATAACACGGAAGCTCTCTAATTCTATACAAGACGAACATATTTATAGGCTGAAACCACGACTGGCCGAACCTCAGGTTCGGCCAAGCTTCGGCGGCTCCGAACCTGGAGTTCGGCCAAGGTTCGGCCAGACCTAAACTTGCACGTTCCGTCTTGTTCTCGATACTTCACATGACGATCAGGAACCATGTATCAACAACACTTTTCGTTAGCTTCAGAAGAGATACCACCAGACTTTTCAACCTTCACAAAAATCTTTTCATCTTCTAGAAATGATGCTCCAGAGTCAAATTTTGGAGCTTATCAAGTTTCAAACTTCTTTTTCCCAGATTTAGATTTCTGCTTCTTTCCTTGAACAGGAGTTGCAAATTTTGAATAATCTTACAATTCAGACTTTGGATCAATCGGCACAGATGAAGAATTTAATATCACAACTAGTGCATGAATGGTATGTAGATCTGCTTCTTTCACACCACCCTCACTATTTTCTTGTTTGTAGATATAATCCAAGAATGTAGGAGACAGATTGCAATTTTTCACCTATTTTTGCAAATCTAGAATCTCATTTTTATTTTCATCTAGCGTCCAACAATTATTTTTGTGTTGCAATGAACTGATCTGAAAGATCATTGTATCATATTTCTGCCTTCTTTTCAATTCACACTCTTCCAACAACCCTTCAGTAACCTTCTCCCATTTCTTCTTAAAATAATCAACATCTTTTGTTAAAATTTCGTTCTTTTCTCGATAAAGAACATTATCATCTCGAAGCTTTGAAAGATCATCTTGAAGACTTCTCACCTTCTCAGCAGCTTCAATTGCAATAACATTTGCGTTCTCATATTTCTGCTGAATAGGTTAACTTTTTGCAAATAAATTTTCAAAATCTTGAACAGCATCAAGATGTTCAGCCTTTTCTTTCATATTTTTCAACCATCACATTCTTTTCCTTTATCAACTCCACATTAACTTTTTCTAAATCAGCATATCGTTGTTGTGAACATTCTAAATCAGCTTTCATAACTTTAAGTTCTTTAGTTATTAAACTGTTACTTCTCAATAAAGCTTCAAGTTTTATGTTTGCACCATCACAATCTGGACATAGAAAACACTTTGCCTTTTGCTCATTTGTACTTAATCCAGTAATATCTCCCTCAACTGTTTCACAGGAACTTATGTCAGACTCAGAACCAGTTACTTCTTCATCTCTAGGACCAATTTGGAAAACAAATGCAGATTCATCTCTATGGCCGTAAATTTCGGTCGCCTATATGCTGGAGCGAGGTCGGTGAAGCACAAATCATTGGTCCTGAACTAATTCAAGAAATGATGCACACGAAGTATATATATATTCCTGCAAGAATGACTTTCAAATTTATAAAACCTAAACTATCTTAAAACTACCCATGCACATATAGGAAAGCGGACCTATCGTATAGTAGCACTAAGACTAACTCAGAATCGACCTAAGGAAGCAATGGTGTAATCATACTAAACCTAATTATTATCATTAGGATTCTGTCACAGTTCCTAACAACTATTAGAAAGAAAATACGAAAGCAAATAGTAGCAATAAGGAAACATATATGAAATCAGAATAAAGAAACATATATCATCTAAGACTGATCACTATTCAGCATACGCAAATCTGACTTTGACATAACATAAATTAATTTTCTAATGGAAACAAAGTCGCTAGACAATGAATCTGCAATTATAACCACATCCACAATGAAATATCACGAATTTATGACCTAGCTATTGGGCACCAAACATATGATCTAAGACCAAGGATCATAGACCAATCCTATTCTGATTAACCAGGATGGACTAATATATTATAACCTAGTCACACACCATCACATATGCAATATACCTAGTCATTTCACTAATCCGTTAGAACCAAGACATGGAAGCTAAAATTCATGACTAACTATAAAGACATACTTCAACCAAAATGGATTATTGATCATGCATAATCACCAATTCCTATCTAGGCTCTCTAGAGTTCCTAAACACATATTGAAATTGCTAGATAGCAACTAACAAATAGCATTGAATCAATAAGCAGAATATGCCTATCCTACCAATCAAACTAAGTACCATTAGGAATGGATGAAACACAACATCTAACAACTCGTTTCTAAAATGAAAAGAGAAATCATAAATATTATACTAAAATCATTATGTCAAACTGAATGTCAACGTCCAATCATAGGTAGCAACCAAAACAGATCACATTGTCTTAGATGATATCTAGAGAGTTAGCCTCTTATGACTAAACTAAACAAAACAGAAAACGTAATTAAGGACATCATTATAAAAGCAAACCAAAGTCGATCGATGGCCAAATCTTCGATTGCACGAACTCTCGAACGATTAGACACCTCCTTGATGCTCTAAGGCTCCAAATCTTGACTTCAATCTTCTAGTAATGCTTGACAATCGTGGGTCAGGTCACTGGACTCTCCAACCTCTTTGAACATCGAATGATTGGGTATTTATAGTTTTCAATTAGGGTTTCAGAAACAGGCATAACGACTCATGATGGTGTAATAGGCCGTGAGCACCGCCATAAATTTACGGATTAGGGTATCTGGAAATGATCCTGTAACGGCCGGTGATGCTTATAATGGGTCGTGACGTGGAGAAAAAGTCAATCCTCCTAATCTTGAGCAATTTATCTTCAAAACCTTGTAGAATATTCAAATATCACTTTGGCCCCCTCTATATACCTGTTTATGACATTTCATACCAAACAAAGGGTAAAATAGACCAAAATAATGCATAAACCATCAAATTCGCGGGTGTTTAACTACTAAAAAGATGTATAATTTAAAGCACATCAGGAAACGATTTACAAAATCTATCAGATTCGTGATCATTTTCTCGTTGCCAGAAGTCGTCAAAAAAGCTATGCTGATAAGCGACGAAAGCCCCTGGAATTCGAAGTTGACAATCCAGGTGTAACAACACTTGAAAAATCCAGAAAAAATTAGTAAACTTGAAATGTTTAGCAACTTGCAAATTTGATGAAAATCGAGTTTGAATGTCTCTGAAAGCTTTAGAATATATCTAGAATCAATTCACAAACCTGTAATACATTCAAAAACGCACAAATTCAGTCAAACAACCAAAACATGCAAAATTTTCATAAATTCAGCCAAGTTCTTCAAGTAAGAATTTGATGAAAACCAAAGTTGCTCAAATTGGTGAAACGAATATACTAATAGATTAGAAAATCAAAGTTGCTCAAGTTGGCATTGATAAATCAAAGGCAAAATGCTTCAAATGTTCCAATTTTGGACATTTTGCTCGCGAGTGTTCAAAATCAACTGCTTCTTCATCAAAGTCTTTAACAGCCTTGGTGTCTCAAGTTGATAAACAATATGATTGGGGGCAAACTTCTAATTCTCTAATTGCCTTAACTGCCATTGCTTCTGAGTCCAATGAAGGTTTTGGTTGGGATGCTGATGTACTTGAAGCATTTGAAAAAGCACGAACATCGAATCAAGACTATGATTGGGCTACTGATGAAATTAATGATGAGTCTGCATGGACTGGTTCATCTGCGGTGATTGCTCAAATTGTTCATAGTGATAATGAAGTAGAGATAACTGATTCTGAATCTGATTCAAGTGAATCTGGAAATAGTGGTTATGAATCCGTTTGTGAATTCTGTTCTCAGAAAGATAAGAAGATTCAAAGTCTGATTAAGGAAAATGAAGATTTGGTTGCTGAATGTGAGAAGAAAATTAATGATTTGGTTGCTGATAGAGAAAAGTTGGAAGGTATGATCCAAGAGTTAGAATCTCAAAAAGAAAAGTTTTCAGATTTTCAAGCAGAGATTATTGAAAAAGAATCAAAATTTCAAAATGTTACACAAAAATTTGAACAGAAAATTACAAAATTGTCTGAAGAAAAGGCTAAATTAGTCAAAGAAGTAAAGAAATGGAGAGATGAAGCTGAGGATACAGCAAACGATTTTCAAAATCTTTTTGACAAATCAAAGTCCAGACTAGATACACTTACTCAACTGTCTGATGACCAAGCTACTAAGATTCAATCTTATCAGACTGATATGGAAAAGTTACTTGATGAGAAGAGGGAGTTGGTTAGAGTGAACAAGTTGCAAAATGCAAATTTGGATATTCAGAAAAGAAATGAAGATAAACTCGAGAAGGAATTGTTGGCTGGTTTAGATGAGTTAAGATTGCAAAAGTATGAAACTAATAAAGTGGCAAAGAAGCTCATTTCAACAGAAAAAGAGTTGGCTGAAGCTCATCACAGAATTTCTGAATTAAAGATTGAAGTCATTGATTCAAAACGTCTTTTGAACAATGTTACTAATTCACAATCTTTTACAAGTTTCTTGGCAAAGGATGAGAATTTTGAGAAGATGTTTAACAAGACAGTTTCGCCACCAGGAAGTCTCAAAGAAGGAGTTCATGATTTGAAAGACAAGGTTGAGACCGGTGATTATTCTGAGTTTGTTGGTTCCAAATCTATTGAAGAAAAGCAAGAAGACAAAGGCAAAAGTACTGACGCTTCTGAAGCTCAAAAGGTTGTGTCTGGGTCTTCGTCTTCAAAAGCTGACATTGATGAAACAATTGTCAATGCTCCAAAAGATCTCAAGAAAGTTAAAGCTGAATTTTCTAGGTTGGCAAAGAATGGGCATAAATCTACTGGAATGGGAGAGAAGGGTTCAGGAAAGAGTGTTGGTTTGGGATTTGAAGGAAAAGCTGCTCATGGTGGTAGTTCAAAAGTTCCAAAACCACAACAACTGAAAAGAGTCAATGTGAAGCAAGTAAAGAAAGATGTCTTCAAAGTTGAGAAGGTTCAACCTGAGAGATTCTACAAACTCAAGGGTTCGGAACAAATATTTTCTAACAAAGAATTCCCGCTACACTGCGTGGATGCTCAGAAAATAGCTGAAGTATTTGTGAAGACTGCTGATCCGAGGAACAAGAAGAATCAATCTGTCCAATATTCTTCTGGAGGATCAAATTCTACTCCAAAGAGCCCGACATCTAAATGGGTTCATGATCATCGTCAACAGGTATATGATAATTTTTATGATCATTTTGGAGATGAATATGTTTGTGAAGCTATGCAGGTTTCAAAGAAAAGAAACATAAACAATCGTTTGTGTTACAATTACAATTGCCGACAAAAAGGGCATATGGCACAAGATTGTCATGTCACTGCTGCTTCTAGTTCAAGAAGAGAAAAGGTTCCATATGTTGGTAAAACTGCCAAACCGCGATTCATTGATGAATATGGCAGAGTGTTTGATGAATTTCCACAACCTACATTTTTCAAAACTCAAGGAAGATTTATTCCTCGTTTTCAAAATGTTTCATCTGTAGGTTGTTCGTCACAATCAACTGTGACTGGTTCATCAGATACTGATTTACCAAAACAACAACACTGGAAACCTAAAGTGGTTTCAAAAGGAAACCAAGATACTGGTCGACCAGAAGCAATCCGCTTCGGGTCATTTATAAACTGACGTGTTTGACCAGTGTGCAGATACTTCTAGAAGACCTATCGGTGATTGCAAAGTTGCTGATGGAGGAGTATTCTGCTGTTTTAAGTTAAATTTCATGTGATAACAATTTCAAACCTGAAATTTTTTTTCTCTGAAAGCTAAACCTGACAGGTATTCATGTCGAAAGGTCAATTTTCTTTCTTTTTACATTCCGTATGTAGTTTAGGGGGAGAAAATTGAAAAACCAAAAACAGTGTTTCTGTGTTTTTGTTTGTGTTTAAATGAAAATCCAAAAATAGAGTTTTCATTTTAAGGGGGAGAAAAAAGAAAAATACAAAAACATTGAAAAACAGAAAATACAAAAACATTGAAAAATGAGAAATTGTATCCAACATAATTGGGAAATGATGGTACATTGGCTTACGTGTCTGACTCATGGATAAATTAGATAAAAAAGCCATAAGATCAATTGTTCGATGTACTTGGTAGGCTCGGCATTAAATCAGAAAGTATTCAGATGTGATAAACACATTAAATACTAATGCTTGACCAAGTGGACAACATCTTGATGCATGTCTCATGATATCAAAGAAAAGATATGTGAAAAAGAAAATGAGAAGTCACTGTGTATACATGTGTTCATTTTGCAAAGATTTAAACTTGTTTGATTTTCTTTATTTTGTCAAACGATCGGACTTTCTCTGCGTATCGAAAGATCGACCTGATTGTTGTTCGTTTGACGTTCTGCTTTATTTTCTTTGGTGTTTCGTATAACTCATCGGACTTTCTTTGCGTGTACGGGAGTACCGACCTGATTGTTGTTGAGTTATACAATTTCAATTTGTTTTATTTTCTTATTTTGTTAAATCCGAGGCCTTATATAGCGTATCGAAAGATCGACCTTAAGGTAGACGATTTAACGTTCTTATTTCTTTTTGCATGGAACACAGTTGACTAAATCATGAATACAATCATTATGTGATTAAATCACAAATGAAATCACAAAGTGTGATATAAAAGCAAAAACATATCTGAGTATGTCTGATAGTGTGGGGTACACTGGTCAAAGCAAACTTAATCAATACATTAACATATCCAGATGTTATGAGTATGATTGTGCCTGAGTTTAAAATGGATAAATGATACCAGTAATCAACATGACTTATGTGCTGAAGTAATTGAAATTGAAGTGTAGTTCAGCATGATATGTCCAATATGATCCCAAGTTGTGATCTTTCTCACAAAAGACAAAAATAGTGTCTGATTCAGTATTGCTTTTACGTTTTATATCTGAAAAATCAAAAAGATTTTAGGTGTGTTTTGATATAAAATTTCAAAAAGTCAAAAAGATTTTATTTCTTATTTGTTTTCGACCGATCGACATGTGATATGAAATCGAAATTTTAAAATCTATCTTGGATTCTCGAAGAGAAGTTTTGCGCCAAGTTTAAATTAATTTTCAAAAGAAAAGGAAACCGCGTTTCTGTCTTCTGAAATTGCAGGTTATGGATATCAAATACTCAAGCATGGTGAGAGGGGGAGTTTGAAGTATTTTTCACAAGTGGATCTTGAAGTTCAAAGTTGATTCAAGAGTGATCCAGCCATGCAAGCTCTATTTCTGACAAGATTTCAAGTCAAAGATCGGATGCAGCAATGTTGAAGATTGAAGACTGAAGTTTAGTTAGAAAATAGATACACTACACGTTAAGGGGGAGTCTGTAGAAGCATATCCCTATGTTATGAGTGTCTCGTGTATTGTATCTATGTGAGGGTGTCTGAGTATGAGTTATGGTAGAAATGTCTTTAGTGGCGTACCACATGGTCCGGCGGACCATGTGGTCCGGCGTACCAGTTTGGTACGCTGGGTGGTTAGTCACTTAGTATAAATACGTAGTGTTAGAATGAGAGCAAAACACTTCTGTACATTTCTGTCATTCTACACCTTTCTGTGTGTGTTTTCTAGAGAGAGTTTGTGTGTGTATCTTCAAGTGATCAATACAAAATCTCTTATTTACGTCTCGTATTCTCTACATTTGATCAAAGCATGCAGTAGTAAGATCGTTTCTCGTTTCTACATAACTGATGGGGTCGACGTGAATAGAGGCAACATAAATCACAGTTTGTGGCCGGTTCTAACTGTCATTTACAACCTTCCACCATGGTTGTGTATGAAAAGAAAGTTCATCATGCTTTCTTTATTAATATCGGGAGCGCCAGAAATGATATTGATGTGTTTTTGGAACCATTGATTGATGACTTAGAGCTGTTATTTGAGGCAGGTGTGGAAACATATGATGCGTATGCACAAGAACAGTTTATTATGCGTGCAGTTGTTTTATGGACGATTAATGATTACCCTGCACTTGGTACACTTTGTGGTTGCCTGTACAATGGATTCAATGGTTTTGTGGTAAGTCGGGAAAAAACTAAATGCATTAGGCTTCCTTTCTCAGCCAAGTAGTGCTATGCTGGTCACATTAGATATCTACCACATACGCATGCCTTCCAAAAGCAAACAGATGCCTTCGATGGTAAACAAGAGTTGAAATATGCTACAGTTCCTATGACCAGGGAATAGATATACAACAAAGTTTAAAATATCAAGAACAAATGGGAAATGGATTAAGGTGTACTGATTCAGAAATCCCAGAGACCTCAACCGGAAGAGGGGGAAGATTGATAAGAGAAAAAGAAAGAACAAAAAGAAGCCACCATATTGGAAGAAATTCAATATATGGTTTCGAAGACTTAGATATTGAAGGCATAATTGTGTCCAACATTGCATTGATTTCATGCATATTGAAAAGAATGTGTAAGATCTTTATTGGGTTGGTGGCAACTCAAACATAGCATCCTTAGTATTTGTGCTCAAATTGTAAATCTTTCACTTTAATTATATTTTGTACTTGGACAATTCTCTTGATGTTTATGTTAATCATTCAAGTATTTGATGTCTTGTATTTCATATGTAATGTCATAACTAGTGTTGATCATTGATATTAAGGAATTTTCCCTTGTACATTTCTATTGTGATATGTATTCTGAGTCAATTCATGAAAATTTACTTGGCTAATGTTAATAATTGAATGTGTCTTCATAATAACAACCCTTAATGGTTCAATAATGATTCTTGACGTTTTATGAGCATACTTGATGATTTGGACTTAGTCTTGGCGACCTCACTAAGCTTGGCAACCTCACCAAGCTTGGCGACTTCACCAAGTTGGCGACCTCACCAAACACTTGGCGATCTCACCAAGCTTGACGACCTCACCAGGAAGTCTTGGCGACTTGGTTTTACACTTGGCGATCTGGACAAGTGTTCTTGGCGACCTCATAAAGGTTGGCGACCTCACCAAGTGGCCTTGGCGATTTCAGGATTTGTTCTTGGCAATCTCGTCAGTCTTATGACATAATTTGCACTAACTTCAATAACATTATCTTGATTTCAGTGCTGTGACGGCAGGTGCTCTCTCCAGTATAAATAGCAACATGAGAATAACCTAAAATAAGCTTTTTGGACGGCTGTTTGAAGAGAGAGAGAGCACTTGTGTGTGAAAACCCTGGTGTTCTTGAGTTTCAGACATAAAATATAAGGATTTCAAGCAACAAACACTATGATTTGATCATGGATTCATGATTTCCGCACTTGGATATGTGCATTGAATGAGTAAAGGCTCCAAATTGGTCCTGACAAATGGTATCAGAGCGGGTACCGATCAGATCGTGTCTCATGACGAATCTGATCACTCGAATCTTGATTTCTAGCTTGAATGAAGTGTAGATTGGAAAACCCACTTTGGAGACTTTTTTCTACTTTTTCTTATTTTTTGGAGCTGTTGGTTGATTTCTGGATGAATCTGATGATGTATTTATGTTGTTGGGTTCATTTGGAAGTGATTTCATGCTCCATATGTCCAAATCTGTGATGAAATACGAGATCTGGGCTGGAAAAACGAAGCTGTTAGAGTTTTCCCATTTTTTTGGTTTTTGAAGATTTTTGAGCTTTGATTCTGAGTTTTTGGTGCTATACTTGATGGATTTGGATGAAATAAAGTATGAATCTTGATGGAAAACGTGTTCCGGATCCATTGGAGGCATCGGTTTCGCCTGATTCACCTCAGATTTGACTAATCTGAAAAAACACATAGTAGTGTGTGTTTCACTGTGTTCTTGGTGTTCATCATTCTCCTTGAAGATTTCCTTGGCGATTTCGCAGCTATGAAGATGTTCTTGGCGACCTGGAAGGAGCATGAAGATGTTCTTGGCGATCTCAGATGTCTTTGAAGACGTTCTTGGAGATCTCTATCTCGGGTGTCCATGAAACTTTATCTTGGCGATCTGGAATCTTTCTTGGCGATCTCAAATAAGCCCTGGCGATCTCGTATAGCCTTGGCCACCTCGAATAAGTTTGGCGATCTTGACTTAACTCGACTTCTGGGTTTTTGATCAAATCGTTTTCGGTGGATTCTGTTCGTTTGGATGTGTAGAGGATCGTGTAAGGACCAAGATTTGTGGCTTGTGTATTAAATCATCGTTTGGCGGACTATTCTGAAGGCCTATGTGTTAGAATAGGTGAAAATAAGCTGGGTTATGGGTATATTGGGTCATTGGGCCATTTTAGATAGGTTTGGGCTTATTTAGAATGAGTTTAGGTGGAGTTTTATGGGCCTATATGGTCAAAAACGGGAATTAGTGGGTTATTAGGGTTACCAAAGATAGATTAGCTTGTTTTCCAAGCTAATCTCCCCCTATATATAGATAGCTTTAATTTGTAATTAGGGTTGGTTGCTCAATAGTGTTTTGCGACTTTGGTGTTCACGAAATTCTCTAGAGGAGAATTTCGAATTCGTGTATTGCAATCAGAGATTTCAACGTGTTTGTCTTCTAAATCGGTTTGTTTTATTATTGTGTTCATCGTTATTATTTAATATTTTTCGATTATACTTGAATCACTCGATTGTTTGGATTCCGCACTCTCAATAGAGATTGGATATCGTGTTTGGACCGTTTTCGGGACTTACAATTGGTATCAGAGCCAAGAAACGCAAGTTTCGAGGCTCTCGCGATATCAGATTCAAGGTTTTGAGTACTAACGATTTGAGTTTTCTGGTGATTTTCAGCTTTTAGCACTTTCGGAGGTGTTTTGTGCAGGTTACAATTCGTGACAGAAGGTTTCGGAGTGTTTTTGGAAGCTTTTCGATTCACCTAAGTACTTCTCGATCAGAATTTCTGGTCGAAAAGTCCTCCTCAGCCGCTTTCCTCGATCGAAAAGCCCCCTTTGTGGCTTTTCGATCCACTGCCCTTGCTCGAAAAGTCCCCTAAGTGACTTTTCGACCAAGCCTGCCCAATCGAGAAGTCCCCTTTGTGACTTCTCGATCTGTTTCATCGATCGAAAAGTCCCTTCAGAGACTTTTCGATCCGACCCTTTCGATCGAGAAGTCCCCTTGAGACTTCTCGATCAGTCTTCATTGATCGAAAAGTCCCCTGAGACTTTTCGATCCATTGTGCTCCCTGATCGAAAAGTCCCCCTTCGAGACTTTTCGATCCAGCCGCCTTCACTTTTCGATCGCCATAGACTTTTCGATCCCAATCCATTTCCAATCGAAAAGTACTTTTCGATCAGCTACCCTTCAGCCGAGAACCACTTTTCGATCAGCTTGTTTTTAGACTCATAAACCCACTTTTCGATCCGATAAAGCTGCTTTCCGATCCGGTAATCAAAGACATTCATGGCATCCTTTCTACCAGGTAATTCTGTATCTACCAGCAGCACTGAGGTATGTTTTAACTCTAAATGTCAATCTATTCTCACTGAATCTAAAGAATGGCAAACTAAGTTTTTCAATGAAACCCTAAATCGTGAATTTGTTGATAGAGAGTTGAGGGAATATAAAGGTAGAAGTAAAAACTTGAGTGAGAAACTTGAAGCTGCTAAAATTGACATAAAAAATCTTCAAAGGGACTTGAGTAACAAAAACACATATCTGACAGTTGCTAATGAAGAAATTGCCACATTAAAAACTGAACTTGAGCAACTTAAAGGGCAATTAGAAACATCACAAACCAAAGTTGAGCGAAATGATAAGATTGTGTCTGAAATGATGAAGGCTAGCTCACTTTTCTATAACACAGACACCCGTATGCGTCATTTAAAAGCCAACTCTGGTTTGGGACTCGGTACTGAAATCAAAGATGAAAAATCCACTCATACAGTACCAATGCCATTAATGCATGATATGATCTCAGATTATGAGGTGTTCCAAGACCAACTTGGATGCTAAAGCTGAGATCGAAAAGAAATTGGCAGCTTGTCCAATTAAAATTTCTGCACCTGTTTCTAACCAGACTAACTCTTTTACTTCTTGTGCAGATACAGATAAACAAAGAAGCAGGTTCAAAGGGAGAAAGTGTTTGCATTGAGAGTCAAAAGTTTCCTGTCTGTTAAAACTGATAATTTTTGCGTCAAATAAATTTTGAGTCTGAGTCGAACATTTCGCTAAGTCTAATGTGTTTGATAAATCTGTCTATTTGTGGTGCTGTTTAATTTTGGTGAGATGTGATGCTAAACCTGTCGAAACCCTTGAGAACAGTTAGAATTTTGAGAAGGGATAAGGGACCACAAGTTGCTGGTCCCAAACTCACAAATGGTGGGATGTTGGATGAGAAACCTGCAGGAAAGTGAGAACTGATTGTCATGATCAAAATGTGCAGAAAGTGCGGGACGCTTAGACCTCATGATTTTGTCCCGTACCCAGAGGTCAATTCTGCATATGACCAATTTAAACCGATACAACGGGAGTATGTTCTGACCACTAAGCCCCATGGTAAAGCCCTCTGGATCCATAAAAACGCTTCAAAGCCAACTTGGATATCCACTGGGCGGAACCAACCACAGGCTCCCGTGTATCCAAAGAAACAGTCCTGCCATGTGTGTGGCCAACCAGGACACATGGCAAGAAACTGTCTGCACCGCCCTTATGAGCCCTATTATCCTAAGAAAGTTCAACAAAAGACTGTCCCTTTGGGCCAAACACATGTTGGCCCAAAGCCCAATGTTGGACCTTCAAAACCCAAGGTGCACAAACAAGCACCTCAGAGTCACAAAGTACAGCAGAAACCCAAGGCTCCTAAGCAATGGCCAAAGACCATTTTTAAAGAAAACAAAGCATCTCAGAAATCTGTCAAAACAGCTTGGAGACCAAAATCTGTTGAATCCCCGAAACCAGTTTTCAAATCTGTTTCAAAATCACCCATCCATCCAAATCCAGTTGGTTCAACTAAATCAAATGGTTGGAGGAAGGATGACAGGTGGAATGTTTCAAAGGTGGTAAACCTGTCTTTCAAGCCTACTGGAGTGTACAAAAAACACTCCAAACAGTTTCAAGAGGTAAAATTTCTAAAGAAAAATGAAACTAAAAATTCACCACCGAGAAAACCACAGGTTTTTGGGAAAGAAAATCACCAACCCAGAGATGTCAACAAAAAGGACATTCTCCAGTCCAACCAAGGCAACCACACCCCCAATCCCTGATTTTACAAAGGGAATGTGCCTAAAAGAAGTAACTTTTATTGACTCTTCAGGTATACCCAGAACCACAATGGCCTGGGTACTTATTGGCTAATTGATCTCTCACCTTGTGCAGGAACAGTCAAGGAGGACTTCCATTAACCTTATTTGTTTATGAAAGTGATTGTTCCAGGCACAGGATAGGAGGCATCTCTCTACTACATGACATGAAGATTTCAATGGAGGGTATGTCTCCTTGTGAGAGGTAAATCTGAAAAAATCAGCAGTAAAGGTAACACTGTCTTAATTGTTTGTTTCTTGGCAAATTTGATGTGAAGTATGGTTGTGCATGAAACAAAACCCATTTCTGAAAAAAATTTCAAAAGATAAACTTTGAAGGTTAGCTTGGCCAGTTTTTAGTACATATTTAGTATTGTGTCAGTGAGTGTTAAAAAAAAAAAAAAAAAAAAAAAAATCAAAAAAAATGTGTGTTGTTATTAAAAATCAAAAAGCAAGGGGAAGAATAGAAACGATGAAATTGTTGACCCCTCAAAATAAAATTGTGCTTTTTAATTTTTAATCTTTTGTTTCCTTTAGAAGGTGGGAAGTGAAATAAATTTCCGTTCTTGGAGATGGCTGACACGCGTAAGGCAGATGTGAAAGACATGATCCATGGTGATATGCTGGTAGGCTCGGCTCTTTAAATCTGAAAAGGTATGCGTTACACACTTAAAGATAACGTATGGCAGTTTGTTGGGTAACAGCACTTAGGTTAATTGCATTTCTATTTGACTGCATGTTTAAGTTCCCGATACACACGCTTGTCTCCAAGAGTGTGAAAATGAGCTCAAAAAGTCGGTGTCCCCTCTGCTTTGCGTGAGCAATGACCTGGGGATGCTTCGCGTGTATGTAAGGCTCTCCTCTGCTTTGCGTGAGCAATGACCTGGAGTTGTCCATACATACGTGCTTACAGATCATCATAAATAATATATGCAATTAAAAAATAAAAAAAAATAAAAATAAAATGCATGTATACACCTCAAAAGATGCCAAAGAGCACAAGAAAAGAGACCCTCAAGAGTCCAAATCCCTCAGCCTTTGTCACTGATGAGAGCATTATTAAAAATGTTTCAAAAATTCAGTTGACTTTGTATATTATACCCAAAAATCTATGTGATCTATTCTTTCTCTTCTCAACCAAGTCTCGAGCTCAGTTTCAAACTTCTGGATCAGGTTGTGAAAATATGTGGTAGGGAATTTATGTGCTTGATAGTGTGTAATAACATGTACCTAGGATTTGTTGAAACCCACTTGCTGTTCATAATTAATGCACCAATAAAAGATAATAAAGTGACAAACAGCCTGATTAAGAAAAGGGTTTGAGTTTAAAGTGGATCAGTATATTGGCAATCACCTGGACGTGTTCGAGTAACAGAAGCTGAAAAGGGTTCCTCAGTCAGATTCATACGGTTTGATCCCATAGAAACCTTCTCGTTTAGTAATTTGGTATGTTTGTTTTTATTTTTATTTTTCTTTTGTGTTATCTTAAGTTTTTATTGTTTATTTTGTTTTACAACCATGGCCAGGTTAATTTAAAGGTTTTAATAAGTTTTTATGGGTTTTGTGCAAGAAGGTATCACCCCTCCAGAATCTCAGGGGGAGATAGTGTGAAGAGTCCTCGGGTTCAGGGGAAGTTGTTTGGTTAAATAATGCTAACCCGATAACCAGTCATCATTGTCTGGTTAGTGTTTGTTCCATGTTGTGCATGACAGGTTAAATGAGATGTCATGGAGAAGAAAAGTTAATGAGTGTTGCTACTGTTTGTGTTGAAGAACCAGCCGGAAAAGGACTTACCCTATGCTCAGGGGAAGTTTGTTGGTTGTTCAAGTAAAGCGTCCAAAGACACCGTTCTCAGGTTTAGGGGAAGCTAATTGAAGAAAAGATGCAGAGTAGTCACAAATGCCAAGACAGAGGTTTTCAAAATTTATCCTCTGAAGTCTCATGCAAGTCAAGACAGTTACTGATGGTTTAGCAAGGACTCGTCAGTGTTTCAAGAAGAAGCAAGTATTTGAGAATCCTCCTCTCATTATTTGTTTGTCATTTGAAGTCCAAGCTGATGCTGATTGAGAGAAAACTCCCAGAACTCGACCGTTGCTGCCCAATGAAGATCGTTCAAGAAAAGAATCTTCACCAACCCATGTTCAAGCCAAGGAGAAGACTGAAGTCTGAAGATTGAAAGTAGAAGATATTTAATAGCACAAGCCAAGGGGAAGATTGTAAGGACCAAGATTTGTGGCTTGTGTATTAAATCATCGTTTGGCGGACTATTCTGAAGGCCTATGTGTTAGAATAGGTGAAAATAAGCTGGGTTATGGGTATATTGGGTCATTGGGCCATTTTAGATAGGTTTGGGCTTATTTAGAATGAGTTTAGGTGGAGTTTTATGGGCCTATATGGTCAAAAACGGGAATTAGTGGGTTATTAGGGTTACCAAAGATAGATTAGCTTGTTTTCCAAGCTAATCTCCCCCTATATATAGATAGCTTTAATTTGTAATTAGGGTTGGTTGCTCAATAGTGTTTTGCGACTTTGGTGTTCACGAAATTCTCTAGAGGAGAATTTCGAATTCGTGTATTGCAATCAGAGATTTCAACGTGTTTGTCTTCTAAATCGGTTTGTTTTATTATTGTGTTCATCGTTATTATTTAATATTTTTCGATTATACTTGAATCACTCGATTGTTTGGATTCCGCACTCTCAATAGAGATTGGATATCGTGTTTGGACCGTTTTCGGGACTTACAGATCGACACACGAGTTCAAAGAGCTAAAAAGCATTAAAAACGGTCAAGTATTCATAGAGATATAACTGAAACACGTTTTTCTGGTGGGGTTTGCATAAGTCCGGCGACTGATTAGGGTTTACGGAGCTGGTATATTCTCATAAAGAAGACGTTGACGTGTCAGCCATTCATTCGCTGGAGGAGAATTCTTCTCTCACTTATTGTCGACTGCCACCCTTGTCGTTTAATGTTGTCTTTCGCTGATTAGAGGAAGAGCATTCACGCGTGGGACCATAAAAGAAAGAGAATCGTTAGACTATGATTGGCTGATTGGTGAAGCACGTGGTCCCCTGCAGGTGAAGATAACCATTGAAAAGAATGTGTTGGCGCCATCTCATTAGTGGAAACCCCCATCACACGGATCATAGATCCCAGTCCCCTTTTCAGCCGTAGATCTGGAATATTTTACACAAATATCAACCGTTGGATTTATGGTATACTCAAATCTGATTGGCCAGCTTTTGTGCACACGGATTGTGCTAGTTGTTGAGGGATTTTCACCGTTAATTAATTTTTAGCATTTTCTGTTAAACACGGGGGTTTTCTTATCAGGTTTTAATGAAACTAACGAGATGACGCCCCTAACGGAGATGTGAAAATATTTTATTGGTCATGGATCTATTCCGCCATATTTTGACCGGGTTATAGTTTGTTGACGTCAAGACCACGTTAGCTAACGACCACTGACGGAGTGGTTTCGCTTTTCGGTTAAGTATGTGACTTTTTCGTTATGTGTCACTCCAAGTTGTTTAGCTGATGCAGTGCTGGTGTCATCTAACCGAATTAACTGGAATCTCAGTTAAATATTGGAATATTCCGTTAAATCTCTAACGTAAGGCCCGTTATTTGAATAAAATTGACAGTTTTCTCAGATTTATCCCAAATTGCGCCGTTGACTCAGAATTCTTCATGGAATATTTTTTCGAGCTCGATTTTCTTCGCCCAAAATTATGAAGACTCCGTTTATGAATAAATTTCACGTTTATGCTCGGGATCTCAGTTTTTCTCCGATTTCAAATTTTCTTTTCGCATCCAACCCAGTCACGCGGAACAAGTGCATCATTCATGGATCATTCACAACTATTAGTACTGTTTTCTCTTCGAAACTGAGCGGAACAGTTCCACTCTCTGCACTGATTTTCCGCTTCCGCATCGAATGTTTTCAGAGGGATCTAGAGAAAAGGGGGAACTATTATGGATATGGATTATCGGGTCAATTATCAGAAATTGGAGCATTTTCAGTGATTGATTGGTTTATCTGATTCGGCTTGTTGTGGTTTTGACTCCGATGTTCAGCATTCTTACTATTGTACCCGACTGTGTGAACCGAGTGAACTGCAGCACTTGGATCTCAACTGGAGAAACAAGAACATAAGAAGCTTATTCAAAGGGGGAATCTTTACAATAGAAAGATTCAGGTTTATGAGTTATTCTTTGAAGATGTACGACAAAGTGATTCTTCACCAGTATGACAGATTTGACAGCGTCAGTCAAGGGGGAATTATTGGAACTAAAAATAAGTGTGACTGACGCCATCAAATCTATTCTCGAATAATTCGGTTGAAGAATCCATTGTGATTTGATTCAGAGACACGGGTTGTGATGATCGAGGCTTGCAAGTTTGGACCAAAGACGTTTTCTTGAAAAGTCAACTGTTCGAGTCAATGGTCAACGTAAAAGTCAATGGAAGATAGGTTCGAGCGAGTCAAGCTTCATATTAATAAATCAATTATGATTTAATTAATAATCTATTTTAGTTGTTTTATTTGTAATTTGCTCATTTTATTTGTGTCTTGCTATTTAGTGGGCTAGTGAGCACATGGGCTCTCCTATATATATGGGTGATAGCTTCATTTGTTAGATAAAGAGAGAATAAGAAAGAAAAAAATAAGGATGATTCTTAGAGTGAGTGAGCACCATTCTAGAGAGAGAGTCGCACATTGGGTTTGAGCTCAACCCAATGTGACCATAGATTTCCTATGACGAGTTTGTAATCATTCGATTCGTTGTAATCATTCAGTAATAATCAATGAATCGTTTGATTTATCATTTCTTTTTATAGATTATCTTAGATTCTTGTCATCCTATCTCCACATCTCATTTTTGTTCTTGCCTAATGTCGAGATTTTTGATGTGAAATCGGTCCTGACATAATCTGGAACAGGGATTCCACCTACACCTCCGAGTTGGGACCGAGATTGCCGCCTGGTCAAAAGTTGTTTCCGGATGACAGCAGTAGTAGTAACTTCATTGATGATGAAGACTATATGTCGGATGCTAGGTCTTAGCTAGTTAGATAGATCTTTGTATAGGATGCTGATGAAAATCTTTGTATATAGATCAATTTATATATATATATATATATATATATATATATATATATATATATATATAGGGTTAGGTTCAAATGAGAACTTTTTATTTTGAGAACTTTTGAGAACTAAATCTCAACAACAAATTTCAAGGGGGACCACTACAATTCATGGGAGGGGGATACATGTAATAAACATGTGGCTCAAATTAGTTCTTTTTAGTTCTCAAACCAAATTGGTTCTCAAATGATCCTCTCCCTATATATATATATATATATATATATATATATATATATATATATATATATATATATATATAAATTGATCTATATACGTTAATATATTTTGCGAAAACGCGAAAACCATCTTAAAACCAACATAACTTTTTCATACGTTAATATATTTTTTTAAAATTTTCACCAAAAGTCTTATAATTATGTTATCTTTAGTTCTATAAAAAAACAAAAAATAAAAAGTTAACGTTTTTTTATTTTTTATTTTTTTCTGTGATACACATGTGTACCAAAAAAAAAATTCATACTTTAGTATGAGTTATTATTTGTTTTCTCTAAGACGCGCCATATGTGTTATATTTCTGTCATTTTTTGTGTTTTTTTAATGATACACATGTATACCACACCAAAAAAAACCCTCATATATGTGGTATACATTACTAGTTTTAAAAGGAAATTGCACCATAAGTCTTATAGTTATGTTATCTTTATATCTAATGAAAAAAATAACACTTTATAACGTTTTTTAATTATATTTGCACATGTGCACTATGTTTCATTCTCATTAGTACCATAAATGTTTTAGTGTTTATAATATGTTTTTAACATAAGGAGTGTTTTTACACATGATAATTCGTTTTTGTGCAGTAGTAATGATGATGATACACATGTGTATCACACGGAAAAAAAACCCATTAATTTTTTTTAATATTTGCTCCAGAATTGAAGATAACGTAATTCTAAAACATTTGGCACCAATTTTATGAAAAAACATTAACGTATGAAGAAGTTATGTAGGTTTTAATATTAATTTTCGTGTTTTCGCAATATAAAGGGTTTTCGCAGGATCCTTCCCCTATATATATATATATATATATATATATATATATATATATATATATATATATATAGGGAGAGGATCATTTGAGAACTAATTGGTTTTGAGAACTTTTGAGAACCATTCTCAGCCACAAGTTATATATAAGGGATTTCCCCCCATGAATTTGAATGCTTCCCCCCTGAAAATTAGTGGCTCAAAATGGTTCTTAAAAGTTCTCAAAAGAAAAAGTTCTCATTTGAACCTAACCCTATATATATATATATATATATATATATATATATATATATATATATATATATACTAAAGTTTTTGTTAACTCTTCCTCTTGTTTTGTTTTGGTTAACCCGATTAATGTAGATAGATTTTATCTCAATCATTAAAGTTGATTTTATTCTAAATTTAATTGTTGCAAATAGATTTTATTGTGAAGTGATGTGATTTTTATTTTATTGTGAACTAGTTAACCATCCTGAAGAACTTTAGAACTCCATTTTACCCGGTTCATCATTAAGAACTATAGTTTATCTTCTCTCAATCCTCATGAACTCTTCTTCCTGAGGAATTGTAGTTCATCTGGTTTTGTTCTTCTTCCAAATTTACTGAAGAAGTAAAATTTATCATGTTTATAAATCATCTCATCCCACCATATCAAAATGCCAACATATACTAACATAACATATGAATATATACTTCATGTAAGATCATAGTTAAGAGTAAAATGGAGGTCTGCTATGATTCATTGAAAATGTGTATGTTAGTATAGATGAAAACTGTATAAATAAAACTCTAACAACTTATGTTAACATACAAAATGGAACAACTTATGCAATTTTACACAAATACAGGGATCAACTCCTCTTCCGGCCAAGTTCATCCGGTTCCCATCTTGTTCTCCTCTTCAATAGCTTGTAACCGAAATTTGGCCTTGTGACATAGGAGACTTTCATGATAGGTCTGTGTCACTATTCTGCTGTCACTATCACCAATCCTGACAATATCTCATATCTCATCTTCAGAAAGCCAATTTAGAGCATCTTCTAAGCTTCTAATTGTCTCACCATGTTCACTGGTGAAAATGTGATACATGTCTGTTTCTTTCTTATACTCCTAGTTGGTCACCTGTTTTCTCTTAACCACATGAAGCCTGTTAAATGTCATTTTTATATGGACTCGGTCTTTGTCAGCCTGGCTCTATTCTCGATCTAGAACTGTACTATGCCTTGTGAATGACCCATCAGCTCTATAGACTACTAACTTTCCATCCTTATCAACTTCAAGCGTCGAAACAGGATTGTCAATGTTGTGTTGTGTGGCTTAATGTACTTCCCCGTATAAATCATCCAAATACATCTTCATCCTCAGCATTAAGGAGTCCTCTTGTGAACACATACCCTTCATATCACCACGTAACTGCTAACATCACCCAACTCATGGTCAGTGATGTTGTACATAGCTTCTTCAGTTGTAAACTTTAGTACCTCATATGAACTGGTTATGAACAAGTATACTTTGGCTTGATCATCATACCTCTAGGAGATGATTCTTCTCCATTCAGCATGCACATCTCTGTATTCATCCTCCTTATTGATCACTTTTCCTTTTACCTTCTTAGCCACTGACTTCATTCTCTTGGCGGGTGGTTTTTCTGGTGACTTGGGTGGAGATGAGGGTTTTCATGATTTATATAGGTGAGGATATGGAGATGGAAGGGTATGATCAATTATAGGTTGTGGTACAAAGGGTGTGAAGTTGTATGTTCTAAACTTTGGTGGAAGAGGCTTTAATGTTACAGGTTTAGGAGGCTTTACAGGTTTATGTTTTTTTGCTAGTTTACTAGTTCTATGAGGGTTTCTTCTGGGTTGCTGTGAGGCTAGATTTATGTTCAGTTCAGAAAATGCACCTAGTGGTATTGGTTCACCTGTTTATTTTAAAATTTTGTTCTATTCATATATGGTATTTGAATATCTGATTCTCAAGCTATTAATACTAGAAGGGTTGATCTTTTTTGGGTCCTCCCCCCTCATCTTAATGAAATAGCATTTGAGAACCTTGAGTTCTTCCTCTGTCACAGGGTTTTCTAGGATTTTCGGTATCTCTTCTTCCTCAGTCATAGGGTTTTCTAGGATTTTCTGTATCTCTTCTTCCCTTTTTATCTTCTCTTGCCTTTCATCAGCATCTATCTTTTCCTTCAGTTTTAATTCACCATCGTCTTGAACAACCCTGGACATCATAGCGCATAACTGATTAGCAGTTTTTAAATTTGCTTGTTCAGGAGTTGCCCATCCCCTAGCTATGATCATATCTCTGAACTTCCTAAGGAGTTTGGCAATGTGAAGATTAGATGACAGTCTGATCTTTTCTTGTTCAGCTTGATCTCCTTGTGTTAGAGCATGTTCCGGGTGTGATCGTTACTGTGTGAAATATATAATAGTCAAAATTGTGAACTAGGCTAGGTTGCCAACATACCATGCAGCGTACCAATTGGTACGCTAGCAGCGTACCAAATGGTATGCTGGGTATGCTAGTACGTTGGGCAAGGTCACCTATAAATAGGTGGAGTCTAGCTTAGCTGTGTAGATTTTTTGGTCATTTGTCTTTGTGTTGAGAGAAGAGGTATGTCCAACCTCTACCAGAGCTTCATTGATGTATACTTCTTTGGTTTGTAACCGTTCGACACAATTAATGACTAGATTCTCCGTCTCTATCTTTGTTATGATCTGGAAACGATCTGTTACGTGTTTTAACAGTGGTATCAGAGTCGTTGGCTCAATTTCCGGATCTCATTTTCGTTGTTGAAGTTTTTGAGACGTTAAAAATTCAAATTAGGTGAGATTCAGTGATGTTTTGATCAAATTTTGTTCCAACGAGTGTTCCTGAGTCAGTTTCGCAACTAATATGAGTGATTGAGTGAAGAAATTCGACAAATTCTGAATCAAGAGTGAATTTCGAGTTTTCAGTGTTGGTACGCCAGAAGAACACGTTGGTACGCCCTTTGAATCTTCATCTGCCGTACCAGGAAACTCATCGAACGTACCATAGTGGTCCTGAGCGGTTATTTTTGGTGCGCAGCGGTTACACCGTACCAAATGGTACGCCGTACCAAATGGTACGTCGGTGACCAAAGTGGTCCGTTGACTTTCTGGTACGTGGTCAATGGTCCGTTGAGGTTTATGGTCCACTGAAGCAAATGGTACGTTGGAGCTTATGGTTCATCGCAAATATCTGATGCGTTTTTAGAGAAGCAATTTTGTTTAGAAAAAAATTTCACGCTAACCTGACTAGCGGTTCTGCCCCTTGGACCCCACCAGGGGCTGCCGCCCCTTGGACCCCGCTTCTCAGGGGGGCTGCCCCCGATCCCCCGTTAATCAGTAATCAACATTTGGGGGACATTTTCAAGAAAGGGGAGAGGTCATGGGAATTTCAAAGAACAAATAAGTTATCGGGTTTACCCTTGATTCGGTAGCTGTGAATTTTAAAATGAAGAATTACCAGATTCCAGTGCTTATCAAGAGTTAGTCGTCGAATTCCTCAGATATGTTTGTGGGTAGTCACGGATTTTTATTATAGGCATATATTCAAAAACATGTTTCTGATGATAGACAGAGATTCAGAAACTGGGGTGTGATTACTTTGGAACGTTTGTTGGAGATTATCTTTCTACACAAACTGAAGATATAATGTGATTCCATTGCTAATTCCATTGCTAGCTACCTGAAGAACATATTGCTTGCAGGGGTGGAATCGGGAATTGAATATATCACATGTTTAGGGGGGAAATTGGGACCCTTTAAAATTTCAAAGTTTTATCTGATGAAAACGGAAAATGTGAATATTCAAAGCAATCGGTTCAGGGATGATGATGATTTGTGATCTTCGTGGATTGGTAGCGTAACGAATGTGTTCAAAATTTTTCAGTTATGGTTTGGAACTCTCTGTCATATGCCCGATACTTTCTTGAGTTGTGAAGACTTGGTGAGCTTCCGGTCTACAATGAGATATACGTTTACCGGAGTTATATATTGGGAGAGACTTAGTGCTGAGGGGGAATTTCTGTTAATGAAGATTTTGAAGATGTTGGTTTCATAAAGATTAGATCTTATTACAAATTTCTAAAGATTATAAATTGTTGTCGATATGTAGTTGATTTTCGTTGGAATGTGTTCGTAAAGTACCTGGATGACTGATGAAGTGGACCTTTATCATATGCCGGTTCCGAAAGGATGGATGTGCTTTATCCAAGGGGGAACATTATAAGTTGCGGTCTGAAGAAAACGAAAGCAACTTGCGCTCCTGAAGTCCAGTCCAAGGGAAGTTTGCTGAAGTTCAAGATTTCAAGAAGTCCAAGGGAGATTTGTTAGAGCATGTTCCTTGTGTGGTCGTTACTGTGCGAACTATGTAATAGTCGAAATTGTGAACTAGGCTAGGTTGCCAACGTACCATGCAGCGTACCAATTGGTACGCTAGCAGCGTACCAAATAGTATACTGGGTATGGTGGTACGTTGGGCAAGGTCACCTATAAATAGGTGGAGTCTAGCTTAGCAATGTTGTTAGAACCTATTTGTTAGCAACACAAACTTATTGTTTTCTTATCTTGTAATTGATACTTTAATCTGTAATTGTCTTTTGATATGTACTTGGTAAACTTTGTGTATATGTTAGCGTACTTGTTATGCTTCTTAGCAGACTTGTGACTTATGCTCTTAGCGGACTTGAATTACTCTTAGCGTACTTGTTTGAATGTTATCTTAGCGGACTTGTTTATTCCTAGCGAACTTGTTTCTTAGCATACTTGTTTTGTTCCTAGCGTACTTAATTTGTGCTTAACGTACTTGTTAGCGAACTTTTTGCTACTTAGCATACTTGTTAGCGGACTTGTTACTACTTAGCGTACTTGTTAGCGGACTTGTTACTACTTAGCGTACTTGTTAGCGGACTTGTTAAGTGTTAGCGAACTTCATTTAAGTCTTAGCGAACTTGTTCTCCTGATAGAATATTTTGCTGAATTCTAGGTAATGATTGTGTTGTGTCAAACATTCTTTTTGTCCCAGGTTCTCTAGTAGTATAAATACCATTGACAAAACCCTATTGGCAACGCTTGAAGGAGTATTATTCCTACAGGGAGCCTTTGTGTGTGTGTGTTCTTGGTGTTAGTGTGTGTTCTTGAGCTTTAGGAATCATCAATGGGTGAGCATTGATGCTGATCCATCCAGAATCGACCATCACACATGATTTCCGCACTTGTGTGATGAATCATATGAGAACAATGTTGCTCAAATCTGGTCCTGACAATTGGTATCAGAGCCTTGTTCTTCATTTTTGAAGGTTTTCTCAAAATGGAGAAAATCTCATATGAGTTGTCGATTTTGGATGAATTTGCTAGTTGTTTGAGTTGATTCTTGGTAGAAATCACTCAATAAACTCAATGCCATACTCAGATTTCTGAAAATCTCAAGCAAAATGGTCCGATTTTCGGATTTCAGCCATGAACATCGCTTATTTGTTTAAGTCCTGTTCTTGAGAAAATTTTTCAATCTTGTTTTTCTGTTGATTATCTGTTAAAATTGATAAATGGTGAGTTTAAGGCTACTAAAACCGAATCTATAGCCACTGATATCTCTCAAAAACATCAAGTATAGAAGATTTTAGAGGCTAAAAGTGGTGATTTTTGGTGTTCTTCACATAAACTCACTATTCCATTGATTTAGGTCATTTAGAGTGATTTTTGGAGTTCATGACAGTTGAGTAAAGTATTCCTACATGAATTTCGAAACTATTGATGATCTTAAACATTGATTTTGTCAACATTGATTTTTTGAGTTTGAATTTGCTCAAGAACAAGTTGTTCAAAATTTTGGCTAAGTCTGAAAATTTGACTTTTCAAATTTTTTGCTAAAATCTCATTTATGAATGACTAATGATGTTTATTGTTGTTGGTCTTGTAGGATTTGGGTATTTTCAAGCAATTTACTACTTTGCAAGCAAGTGAACCGATTTCGACTCGTTCTACCCGTTCACTTACTTTGTCTCGAAATTGACAATTGTTGATCATTTCAACATGTCGGATCACTTCACTCCTGCCACACAAGGCAACAATAGGCCTCCTAAACTCATGGGGCAAGTGACTTTGATGATTGGAAGGAGAAATTCCTATCTTACTTGGAATTCGTTGACTTTGACCTGTTGACTTCTGTAGTCGAAGGTCCTGCTGTGTTTGAAGTGGAAGAAGCTACTGCTGCTGGCACTGCAGCTGCTGTTGTCGCTGGTGCTGATCCTCCACTTAAGAAGATGATTCCCAAACTAAGAAAAAAGTTGGATGTTGCTGAAAAGGTTCAATTGAAAACTGACATGCGTGCACTTGGATGCATTAAGATGGCTATCAATGATGAGTTGCACCAATTTCGTGCTGCCACATCGACTCATGAAAAATCTGGAAAGGGTTGGAAAAGAAATATGAGGGTAACCCGACTACTAAGGAAAGAAGATTGGATAAGATCAAGTTGGCGTTCAACACGTTCTCTCATAAGCAAGGCGAATCATTTGAAACACATGTTAATCGATTCTGCCGCATAATCACTGAGATGACGACAAAGAACATCCGACCTGAAAAAAGTGCCATCATCAGGAAGGTCCTTCACTCCTTTCCTCAAGAGTTCGCTTCATATGTGACTTACTTGATCGACAGTAATGATCTCTCTACTGCCGACTATATGGATATGATCGACAAGGTTCGTGAGTATGAAGTTCGAGCCGTTGAGCGCAACTGAAAGTCTCTCATGGGTGCTGTGACTGTTAGGAGTTCTTCTATTGCTCCCAATGCTGCGTTCATTGCTCCAGACCTAGATGATGAGTTCCAGTTCTCTGTTCCTGCAAGTCAAAGCCCACCTGTCACTACTTCTATTCCAGCTGCTCCTCCTACTGAAGCTGTCATTGCTCCCGTCACCGGTCAGACTCCAAATGTGACTTTTGTGTAACAATCTCCAACTGGTTACTTCGTTCAGCAATCATCTCCTGCATCTCAATCGAACATAAGCATGGATTCCGACTTGTGCAACGCTTTTCTGGCTTGCATGAATTCTCAGATGTGCGGAAGTCTTGAGTCTATGACCGTCTGTCAAGAAGACCTTGACCAAGTTTCTGCTGATGATCTCGAAGAGATCGATATTAAATGGAAAATGGCTATGATAGCTGTCCGAACTCGAAAGTTCTTCAAGAAGACTGGAAGAAAGTTTTTTCAAGCTCCCTCAAACACCAACATCGGCTTTGACAAGTCGAAAGTGTAATGTTACAACTGTCAAGAAATGGGTCATTTTGCACGTGAATGTCCTAAGCAAAGGATGTGGAATGGGCAATCCAATTCTGGTGGAAGTAACCAAACTCATCAAAAGCAGGGTGGTGGTGTTACCCAATCTTATCAGAAACAAGGCAGTTCGTCATTCCAGAAGCCATAGGGCACTAGCTCAAATGTCTCTCAACGAGGATCGTCATTTTCTCAACAACCACAAAGATCAGAAGAAAGCAACAAGGTGTTGGTATCGCTTGAAAACTCCAACTACAACTGGACCTCCTCGTCTCAGAATCCGTCTTCTAGCCAGACCAACTATGCTCTTGTAGTGAAGGAAAATGATGGAGAGATAGATGTGTCTAACACAATTGACCCTCTCTTTCCAACTAACTTTTGCTTAATGGTTGGAATTGATGATCTGACTGAAAACAATGCTCAAGAAACTGGAACTGTTACTGAAGTGAGCTCATCTGAAGTTGAATCTGAGGTAAGTAAGAGGCTTGTAGAACTCCAACGCGAAACCATCCCTGATGAGGTAAAATCTGCTTTATGTTCTGATAAATGTATTGAGGCTGTAGCTCGCTATCGCGCTTACAACCTTGAATTGGTCGGTAAGGCGAAAGAGAGTGAGAGCCAAGTTGAGAAATTGAAAGAAAATTAGAAAGACTTTTTGATTAAGATCAAGTCTTTACAAGATGACATTGAGGTCATGAAGCACACGGAAACAACTCTAACTATTCAAATAACAGATCTTTTGGAAAAACTAACTTCTCTGAGGACGAGCTATGCTCAGGCTCGAGAAACCATTGATTTGTTAAAACCCAATCCGGCAACTCTTAGCAATACTATTGGCCGTGAAATTTTTGCTAGACTTAAAACTGGACTTGGCTTGACAAGGGAAATTGATGATAGTGCGGCAGAGCATCCACTTAACCATAACTATTATAGAGTTCCCGAGTTGACCAAGATTAACTCTAAGAGTCATTTAAAATTCATTAATCCTGAGTTGGTTCCAAGTGCTTCCGAAATCCAAAAGATAGAAGATCAGCTCTCTACCCACACGAGTGGATTTGATCTCCCACCAACCGATGTCGCACTTCACTTTGAGGAAGTCAATCCTGATATTTTGAAAGGTGTTGATACTAGTTTTTCTGAGACTCTGACTAAAGAGGCAGCTGAACATGAATTCCTTGATTTGTTGAAAACATCTGCCGTGGATGGTCAATCGTTTTTGTTTGACGACAACTACGAGATTTTAAAACCCACTGTTGCTCCAAAACGAGCTAAGACCACACGAAGGCGAAAGCCTAGGCAGAATTCCAACAAGGGATTCACTGATCAGTCTGATGTGAATGAGGATGAGTTCAATCGTGCATTTGCTGAAATGACACTCAAACATGGTAAGATTGTCATGCACACACAAGCTGGTCTTGTGATCACCGATGGTAAGGTGAAGTCTATACCAAGTGCCTCAACTGGAACTCACTCTACATCAACACCACATGCTGGGCAATCTCCTCAATCAAGCAAATCAAAAGCTGTTGTTGAAAGTTCTGCTCCCACTGGAGCTGTTGACTCTAAAGTTGAACTAGTTAAGAATGTCAAACCAAAGATGAAGAGTGTTGCAAAGGTAACTGGTACAACCTCCTCTCCAACTGTTGAGTCTGCATCGATCGTGGTAGAGCCTTCTGCTCCAATGACAGAAAGTGCTGAAGCTGTTGTTGTGGAAAAGAAGAAGAGAACTAGAAGAAGAAAGAAGAAGGTTGTTACTGATGATGAGAAGACTCCTGCTGCTTCATCTGTTGAACCATCATCTGTGGTTCCTGTTAATGAAAATGTTGCTTTTGTTGTTCCAAATGCACCATCTGTTCAAAATGGTTATGCTATCTGTGGCAATCCTCATCACGATGCAATGGTGTGCATCTATAACCAAGGTTACAACACCTATGGCAATGCACCAGTGCCACCTGTACACTATTATGAGCAACAAGCAACTGCTGGTCAGAGTACACACCTCCACTCGAGAAACTACGGTAATTGCAGTGAAGACTTCATGTAATTGCGGGATGATTCTATGTTCCAACAGTGCAGGGACGTACCCGGAAAGCTGTAAACACATGGTACATGGACAGCGGGTGCTCCAGGCACATGACAGTGAACAAGGACTTGCTGTATGATGTCAAAACAATATCTAACGGTAGTTCTGTTGCCTTTGGGGGAGATGTGTATGGCGGAAGAATAATAGGAAACGGTCTCTTAACAAACGGAGAAATTTCATTTGATAAGGTTAACCTGGTATCGAATCTAAAGTTCAACCTACTCAGTGTGTTGCAAATCTGCGATAACCAAATGCCGATGGTGTTTAACGATCGTGAGTGTCTAATTCTGAAGCCTGGTCTCAAGATACCTGAAGATCAGATCTTGTTTCGAGCACATCGAAGAGGAAACTTGTATGCTTTGTATATGGCGGAAGCAAAACCTGCAAATTCAATTGCTTGTTTTCTAGTAAAGGCATCGGAAGAAGACTCAACCATATGGCACCGGCGAATGGGTCACGTCAACTTTAGGAACATGAATCGACTCGTAAGAGGAAAACACATTTTCGGGCTACCGGAAAAAGAATTCCTGCATGTCCATAACTGTGTTGCGTGTTCCAAAGGAAAACAACACAAGACGTCTCACAAGCCAAAGCCACCAGGTAGAACGACGGCAATTCTTTAGCAACTCCATCTCGATCTTTTCGGTCCAGTGAACATCATGAGCTTAGGGGGAAAGTCTTATTGCCTCGTTGTTATTGACGACTACTCCAGATACTCGTGGGTGTTTTTCCTGAGAGAAAAATCTGAGACAGCTGAGATATTAAAGAATTTCGTTACTCGCATTGAAAATGCCAGCAGAGAGCATGTTAGGATAATCAGATCAGATAACGGGACGAAGTTCAAGAATCAAACATTTGACGCTTTTTGCAATTTGAAAGGCATCACACGACAGTTCAGTTCACCGTAAACGCCACAACAAAATGGTGTAGCGGAACGGAAGAATAGAATCATCATCGAGTCTACCAGAACCATGCTTGCTGATTCTAACCTTAAACTCTCTTTTTGGGCAGAAGCAGTGAACACTGCGTGCTACGTTCTGAACAGAACGCTCTTTGTCAAGCATGCTAACAAGACGTTGTTCGAACTGTTTTCTAAACAAAAACCTGTCTTAACAAGACTAAAACCGTTCAGATGTCCTTGCACTGTTCTTATACAGTCTGATCAGATAGCCAAGTTTGCCCCTCGGGCAGATGAAGGTTATTTTGTTGGATATTCTATGTCCTCAGCGGCGTATCGAGTATACAACAAAAGAACATAAGTGATCATGGAGTCGTGCAATGTTAATTTTAACGAGCACACTCGGATCCCTCGAGAACCTGATTCAGATAGCATGTATGACCTTGACTCTCTTTCTTCTACATTTAATATTGTTGATTCTGGTGTTTTAGGAAATACTATCTCAGATGATGATGCTCGTGAGGAAGACTTTTTGACTTTTGACACTTTTGCTCCGGTTTCTTCATCAATTTTAGGAACTATCTATTCAGCAGACACTCCTGATCTAACATGGAGAAATCAGACGAGTGAATCAGTAAATCGATCCGGAGAATCATCTTCATCAGCAACTCCTGATGAAACAGTAATTCCAGTGCCAGATCCAGTTATTGTAGAAACAGAACCAGCACCTGCAGCAGTTCAGGGGGAAACCAACGTGGAAACTGCTCCTGAAGATCATGATTCTGATTCAGAAGTTGAATCTACCATCGAAGACACCGTTGTTGAAGAGTCAAGGCTTCACAAAATTCATCCAACAAGCCAGATTATAGGCCCCGTAGACAAAAGGATCACCCGAAGTCAAATAGAACATGTTAACTCGTGTCTATTTTCATGCTTCATATCTCAAGAAGAACCAACTTCAGTTGCTGCTGCTCTCAAAGATGACAACTGGATTGAAGCCATGCAAGCAGAGTTGCTTCAGTTCAAACTGCTCAATGTTTGGCATCTTGTTGAAGCTCCAAAGGGTGTTGAACCCATACCGGTCAAGTGGATTTTCAAGAACAAAAGAGACGACCGTGGAATAATCTTAAGAAACAAAGCTCGATTATTAGTGAAAGGGTACATGCAAGAAGACGACATTGATTATGACGAAGTCTATGCACCTGTCGCTCGTCTAGAAGCCATTCGGTTTTCACGACTCTAAGGGATTTTCTACACCAGTGGAAACTCGTCACAGACTGAAACTGATGCTCATGGTATCTCGGTGGATGAACACTTATATCGTTCAATGATCGGGTCGTTGATGTATTTGACGGCAAGTCATCCCGATATCATGTTTGGAGTCTGTCTCTGTTCAAGATTTCAGAGCAAACCAAAGGAATCACATTTGACTGCGGTTAAGAGAATTTTTCGATACTTGAAGTCGAATCCCAACCGAGGGTTATGGTATCCAAAAGATTCAGACTTCGATCTTAGAGCCTACTCAGATAGTGACTATGCTGGTTGTCAACTTGATCGGAAGTCTACAACGGGTGGAGCTCAGTTTTTGGGAAACCGACTCGTTTCATGGCAATGCAAGAAGCAGACTACGGTGTCCACTTCAACTGCTGAGGCGGAATACATCGCTGCTGCATCATGCTGCTCTCAAGTTCTCTGGATCCAGAATCAATTGCTGGACTACGGTTTGATTTTCATGAGTACTCCTATTCATATTGATAATTCTGCTGCTGTATGTATTGTTAAAAATCCGATTCAACATTCTAAGACTAAGCATATAGAGATTAGACACCATTTCATTAGGGACTGTGCTGAGAAGAAACTAGTCACTTTAGTTCAGATTGATTCAGAAAATCAGTTAGCTGACCTTTTCACTAAGTCATTTGATATGTCTAGGTTCAACTTTCTGGTTACCTCTATAGGTATGATCAACTTTGACTAGGACTAGAACTTCTTGCTCTCTGATACATTAGTGTCTTGCTCTTTAGGTTGCTTCTTTTGTGAATTTTCTGTGAATATATCCTAAGTCTTGCATTCCTCTCACTAAAATCACCAAAAAGATTTTACACTTCTTGCTTGTTTTGCATTTTCTTTGATTATTGATGTATGTCTTATTTTATCTTATGTTATTGCTTTTATTTCTCTTTTGATTCACTTGAGTCTGTTCCTATGTTGTTTGACTTGTTTTGGCTGAGAAAAATATTTCAGTATGTTTGTGTCTCGAGTCAAAATGATTGATGACCTAAGGAATTTCTTTTCATTCAAAAGCTTGTTTTTGAGTCTGTCTGTCGTGCCTGCATCTGTGGAAGATAAAAACAAAAAAGTGTCAATTCTGTAATTGTTTAGTATTTGTCTATACTCATGTGCAGTAAAAATAGCAGAAAATACCAAAAACATCAAAAAAGCTAAAACCTTTGGTCTGTGGTCGGACAATATGTGAGGAACATGATATGATTCTGGTCTTGTTGATCTAACCATAGGATATGATCCAATCGACCGGTAATTCTATCATTTGATGTGTCGGTAGGCTCGACATACTTAGAAGTAGACTATTTCTGTGATTACACATTAATTTGCTTGAAAATGTGAACCTTTAAGTCTACCAGTGCAAAATTCTTTAAATTTGCCTACGTCTAAGCTAAGTACGATATGCCAACACACACGAATATTTCTTTAGCATTAAGTCCCTGATTTCACTCATCAGCACACCATCTGTTTTGCTTACGCAAAGACCTTGGTGTCGCTTCATCCATTAATAAATACGTGGCACATCTGCTTTGCAAAAGCGATGACCTTGTGACCACGCGATCCCATCATCACATTCATCATTTATCCGTGACACATCTGCTTTGCGAAAGCAATGACCTTGTGTTCACGCGATCCATCATAATATCCATTCATGAAATCAGCTACTTAACACTAAAGAAATATGGGGAAATAATATAAGTTGTCATATGTTGAAGAAATTCCATATGTACCAATTTTAAAATTCTTATGTGTGTGGGCTGTATCCGAAGTGCAAAAATGGCCCATGGTAGAATTCTGGTGACTTAAGTTGTATATAAGGTTAATCACATCTTTCACTAATAGGACAAAACATGATATATATGTCACAGAAATTTGTTGAAAATTACCTTGTCTGAGCTTAAGTGGATAAACAATTCCGACAATCTGACTTAGGGTACCGGATCCGAAAGGTTATTTGAATTGTAAGTGTTATTGATCACATAATTGATCGGTATGATTCTAAACATGTCTGACCACGACCATACAAAAATATGTGAATTCTCAAAGCCAATGTGCTAGAATTTCCAAGTTTGGTGAAAAATTGACCAACGTGTACTAAAATTAATCTTGATATTGGTTTGAAACTAACCAACTTGACAGAAAATGAATTCTTGAGTTCGGGTGGAAAATTGACCCAATTCGGATAAATTTGAAAATTTTGAGTTCGGGTGGAATTTTGACCGATAAAAGTCAAATTTAGGTACTAGGTGTGTCATCATCAAATTTGTTAAAATTAACTGGTACTTGTGTTATAAATTCAAAATTTATCTTCCTGGTAGGTTACTGGTGGCAGGCATGCATTTTTTTATTCTCTTTTTAAGTTTTGTAGTTAAATAGTAAATTTTTATATCTTGGTAAATTTTTTGGACTTAGAAAATTTTTAAATTTTTTGGTGTTTTTTCATGAAGTCCGCTAAGAACAAATTGTTCTTAGCGAACTTGTTTTTGTTTGTGTCTTTTGCATATGTTGAGAAGTCCGCGAAGATGAACTTGTCCTTAGCGAACTTCTCCTATGTTTTTGATGTTTTTGTCTAAGTGTTTGAGAAGTCCGCTAAGAAGGATTTTGCCTTAGCGAACTTCTCCACTTACATTTTAAGTCTGCTAAGGTTAAAACTGTTCTTAGCGAACTTGTTTATACCTTAGCGAACTTCATTTTTTACTTAGAAATTTTTTCTGTATCAAGTTCAGTTTTGGCCTTAGCGTACTTGTTTTGTCTTAGCGAACTTCCTAACTTAGCGAACTTCTCTCAAGCTTAGCGTACTTGTCCTTAGCCTTAGGGAACTTCATTAAACTTAGCGAACTTCTCTCAGGCTCAGCGTACTTGATTTAGCCTTAGCGAACTTCCTGGGTTAACGAACTTCATTTAGGCTTAGCGTACTTCTCTGAGGCCTTAGCGAACTTGTTTCTCCTTTAGCGTACTTGTTTCGGTCTGCTAATACTTAGCGGACTTGGAGACAGGCTTAGCGAACTTGTTTAATTTCAGATATTTACAAGTCCGCTAAACCCTACACTATATAAAGGAGACTTCTCTTATTTCTTCATTCACGCATTCAAAACACAAATTCGCTCTCAAAAAAACGAACCGACGACTCTCTCCCTTCCACTGTTCATTCGAAATCTCTCGAATCTCTCTCAAATCTGTTGTTCTCATTGCGATTAGGGTTGATTCGCACACTCTCATTGCAATCACAGGTTCGGTTTTATATATTTGAGTAGATTTTGGGTTCGGTGATGTTGAAGAGCCGTGGGTTCGGTTCTCAAATTTTTTAGGGTTCTAATGCTTTAATTTAATGTAAATTACAGATTTCTTTCATCTTTACTTGATCCTAATACACTTGTGCTCAAGTCAAAGGTATGTGAATCTAAACTCTCTTTTATAATTTTGAATCCGAGAATATTATGTACAGAGTTGTGTTTGAATGTGTTTTGGACCTGAAAATTCTTTTATATTTTATAACAGTTGGTTATTTTTTGTTCTTATTAATCAATTTGAACCCAAATGGTTGTTTAGATTGATAAAAATTAGAAGTAGTAATCCTCTGTTATATGAATACTTAGGAATTTCCTGTTTTAAATTGTCAAGTTTGGAACTTTGGCTGGCTTGATAGAACTCAATGTGGCTACTGCCAATTTAGTTTAGTTAACTCAAATCTGATTGTGTATATATGCCTGTGAGTTCACCTTTTTGCAACTTTGAAGTTTCAATTTATTTTTCACTCATGATTGGCTTGACTTAATGAATTCCACATTGTGTTGACTATATATTGTCTCCAATCAAAACTTATTATTCTTTATTGTCCATTACTTCAAAATTGATTGAGACTTAAACTTGAGAATCTGCTAATAATTGGTGATTGGTCTAGTCTCTCATCACATTGATAGATTAAGTTTGAAATTTCTTATGTTATGCCTTTAAGTTCTAATTGCCTATATCTTTATGTGTTTGTCTAAAATTTTGAAGTCTAACATAACTTGTCTGATCATAAAACAGAACTTATTACTGTTGAGAGATTGATCAAGAGCATTGCATCTTTTTCATTGATCTTAGCAAACCATAGATCATCAAAAAGGTATGTTGTTCTATCAAATGGCAATGTGAGTTAAGACTCAATTTTGGCTACACAGGGGCAATCCTTATCTTATATTAGTTAATCTGATGCTTACTTGATTTCTAATACAACTTGCTTGATCCTAGCAGATAACTCACTGAGTCATTGAGAAATTCAATTCATCTTATATTAGATCTTAGTCATCCTTAGATCTTCAGAAAGGTATATGTTTCTCAATACAAGCATTCATGTTATTAATCAGGTAGTGCATCACCTTATTTTTATTTTTGTGTACTTGTATGTCTCTCTCTGTGTAAATTGATATCCAATTGAGCCTAACACTGGTGGTTTAGACTGGTTAAGATCCACATGGGTCTGAAACAGGTCAATAACTCAGGTGGAAGGATCTTGGACACAATTAACACTAAGATAGACATAATTGAATGTCTTGACCTAACTAAGTTGATTTGACAATCTTTGTGACTAATTGAGAGCATTTATACATAGGATGTGATCTATGATGCCTCTAAGGTTCATATGAACTATCTTAGGTATTTAAGCTCTGTATGAACACTCATTTGGTCATTTTTACTTTAATAAGTCAAATCTTGCATGAAATTGTTTATATGTGACTTATGTGATTGTATTAGCTTAAATGTGAATTTGGTGATTTGGGTATGTGTTAATTGATCCATACATGCTTGTATTTGTGTGTTAGGATTAAATGTGACATGTAAATGGTTCCATCTAATCTGTTAAGCTTACATAATCACATCTTGTCCTTTAAATGATCAAATTGGAACATTTGACCCATTTGGATCTCTTACTTGCTTATAAGTGTTTCACTTATTACCTGCATCTAATTGATCTTTGAATTTTAGTTTGTTTATATTCCTACTTTCCTGTCTTACATTTAAAGCACTATTTTTAACAAAGTTCTTTTTATTGTAATCATATGATATCAAATCAAGGAGTTCTCAAGCTCGGGTGGAACAAAGTCCCAATGTGACTTTCCCTGAACTGACTTGACAAATTGGGACAACCTAAACTTCTAGGTGTTGATCCCAGTGTGCCAAGCCCTCCTTTGCTTGATATCTGTGACTGTTGTTGAGACCAAGTAGTAGAATTCTCATTGAAATTCTCCTTGACCCTCCAACAAATCAGTATTTGTTAACTTAATCTTCATTTGGGTCATTTTTTTAATTTTCATGCAAAACATTCAATTAAGTCAATGATAATGGAGATTTAGATCTGGCTCCTTGTTTTTCCAGATAATGGAGATTTGTTAATCATGACATTCCGGTTGCTTGTGATCATTTTGAAGTATATGCACTATATGAGTTAGTTTATGTCATTAATACTCAAATGAAAAGCTCTGTCACTATCACGGGTTTAGTGTGACATGACATTCATCTAGTGTTAAATCAGATGTAATCTTTTAATTCTATATGTGCAGATGCCTCCCAGACAAGCTGCAGAAGCTTTAGAGTATGGTCGCCTGCACAACGGAAGGTGCATATTTAACAAAAACTGGGAAGGTGCTAACGAGCAAGCCCTTGATTTTATGCTACAATCAAACTGGGCAACGGCCATGCAGATTAACCCTGTTATCTACAAGGGTATTATTGAAGCATTCTGGTACAATGCTGAATCTGCAGAACTGGATGATGGAACAAGCGTGATAAGATCTAGAATTCAGAATATTGATGTTGAGATTACTAAAGAAAAGATCAGAACTGTCCTGGGTCTTCAAGATGCTGACAAGCCCAAGACTTTCACTAAGGCTGTGTGGTAGTCAACTATCACAAGAATGGGATATTCGGGTGTCTTTCTTCCTGATGTCAGAAATAAATTTCAGAAGACTCTATTCCCGACAAATTGGAAATTCATTATCAGTTTCTTCATTGCGGCATTTGGACACCGAAAGGCAGCTCCAGATGATTTCATTGATGATACTGCATGTGCTATCCATGGGTTCGTCTCAGGTGATGGTTTCAATCTTTCCCACCAACTACTGAAGTGGATGATTTCCAACCTGTACCCCACTGGAATTTTAAAGAAGTTTCTGATGTATCCTCGCGTTGTTCAAGCCATCCTGGACCATTACTACCCAACTTTGGTGAAGCAAGGAGAGACATTCTCCACAAGTTCTATGAATACTGGCTCGTATAGCAAGTACCACAAAGGTAAGTATCAAGGGAATGAAGTGCCTTTCTTTCCCGAGATGATAGCTCGACTAGCTCCCGTTGATGCTGAAGGAGATGTTCACATGGATGAAGCTGCAGATGAAGCACAAATTGAACCCACTGATGCGGCTCAAGTCCACCATGAATTGGACTTGAATGCCCCAGTTATCTCAGATCCTGCTACTGCTGCTGAAGACCTTGGGAATCTCCAAGGTGAAAATATTGAAGCGTCTAAGCATGTTGAACACTCGTTGAGTCCAGTGAATGTGATCTCTTCAGAAGCTGAGGAAAGTGATGACACCAATGATGATGAATCTAACTCCTCAAGCTCAGATGACAGCCCTGCTCATACTGCAGATGTTCACCCTCGGAAAAGGCAAAGGACTGGAGAATCTCCAGGGCCTCGAAGAATCTGACACAACAATCATCATTAGATGAAAGCTATAAACCGTCCAAGGATGACTTAGATGAAGACGACTCTTCGGTGTCTCTCGATCAAGAGGATTCTACACATGATCTTGCAGCTGAGACTGAAAGTCCTCCTAAGTCTCCTCCTAAGTTAACTTTAAGCAAACTTACAATTACTGCTGATGATCGTAATCAATCGTCTGAGTTACTCACGGTAAGAGCTGTAAGAAGCAAGTCCTGCACAGAGAAACTCCAAGTCAGAAGAAAACCCGGTTCCACTGATGAGTATGAAGTTGTTGGTTCATCTAGCACTCAACTGGATACAACTTTGGCTACAACACCTGTTTCACCATCTCCTACTGATCACAGTGATAGGATTGATATGGATATGAGACCTCTAGAGATCATAGCTGAAGATGTTGTTGTTACCACTGACCCCTCTGGTGTTGTGACTACAAGCCCAACAATTTCTGAATCTGAGAAGATGATGGAACTACAAGCTGAATTTGTTAATCTTCAAAGTCAGAACGATCATCTCAATTGTTCTCTACAAGTGGCTAACCAAAAGATCAGTGAACAGTCACTTTTAATTACTGAACAGGCAGCTGAGATTCAAAGACTAAAGGATTTGTTAAGCAAATCAGGTGAAGACAAACAACATAGTGACAAACCAGATGGTGATGATGTTGGTGATAAAGAAAGTGAGTTGCCTGAAGACCAGCCTCAAACTAATCAAGGAACTGATGGCGACAATTCTCAAGATCCAAATTCTTCAACAACCATGCCTCCTGGTAAAGATTCTACAGGTGATCAAGACTCCTCAAGCCCCCCTGCATGACAGTGATTTCGAGTTTGATGAAGATACGTTTACAGAAGGAGATGGGCTGAACTCCTCAGACGACGATGAATATTTCATCAACAGTCTCCTTCATGACGAGCCTGTAGATGAAACTCTGGATTCAATCAAGAAGCTTGCTCCTATGCCAGAGAATCTGAAACTTCCTAGATTTTCACAGGCAACCAAGGCACTTGCTATTGAGGGAACTTCAAATGAAGAAGCTGCTGATGCATCTGGTTTAAACCTTCAACTCTCTCTTGTACCCTCTTTTCAGACTTCAACTGACACATCCACTGCTTTAGTTCCCTTGACTGAAGGAGTCCGTCACATGCACGTTGACCCGGCCTTCCTAGACTTTGCTATGGCCAACTTCAGGGAATACTGTGCAGAAAATATCTACTCGAGAAGAAACTCTTATGGTATATTGACTGAGTCAATCGAAGATGAAACTGGTGAAGTCTCATATGAGGAACATCCATATTCTGTAGATTTCGGTGATGAAGAAGACATGAATGAGCTAGAAGAACGTATGCATGTGCTCATGAATGATGCCAATCCACTGAATTACATTGATTTGGATCTGATCGAGAGTGAAGATGAAGAAATGAAACCTCTGTTTCCCACTCCTATTCAAGTAAAGAAGGAGGTGGATGATATATATGTACAGGTTTCACTTTCTGAGCTTATGCAGACTTCAGCTAAGGCTTCTGCTTTGGATATTGCTCCCCATGTTCCAGGTTCTATTCCTGCAGATGCAAATATCATCAACCTTGAATCAAGTGCTGCCCGAGAATCTGAGAGTCAATCTGTTCCTATAGTATCGACTGAGCAAAGCTTCCGTGATCAAATCTTTGAAGCCTCCTTTATGCACTTCTCCTCTGAGTCTGACACTGAAGATGAACCAAATGTGACTGCAACTCAAGAGCCTGCTGTTACAGAACAACCTGGTCCTTCTACTGAGGATAGAGGATAAAGGATTTTAACTCCTGAAGAAATTGCTGAAGAGCATCGTAAAAGAGAAGCTGAGAAAGAAAGATCCCGTAGAGCGCTTATTGATGAAACTCTCCAGGAACAAAATAGACTTCTCGAGGAAAAGGATGAAGCACTCAAGATATATGAATCTAACCATCCTCCAGCTGTCATGTATGCAAAAGGATCGAGCACTTTGCCAGAACGTGCAGAATCAATCAGAACAGATGAACCTTTGATCCGCATTGTCACAACCTTAGAGGGCACCGATGTAGATGCTGATGACAACTCTGTTACAGCCAACATGGTTAGAACTCTGATGAAAGACAACTTCTCGTTGAAATATCTGATGAGTCTCACTGACACTGAGTTGACCAAGTTATACACCGATGAGGAGAGGTTGAATTCTCACCTACCTCAAAATCAAACTGTTGAAGCACAATCTGATCTCCTAGCTGATATCTTTGCCGACACAAACAAGACTGTGGATTTCCTTCCGATCCGTGATCATCTATCTGATCTTATCCTTGACATTGGCAACACATACATTCCTCCTCCAGAGAACTCGTCCGTTGACCCTCCTGACTCTGAAGCTTACATTGAATTCACCACCAACAGTATGAACTCTGAAGCACTCCGCAACTTCTGTAAATTCAAGAACATTGATAAGAAGGCATACTACAAGAAGAGACTTACTGGTCTCCGGAAGTTTGTGTGTAAGTACCGGAAGACAGAGCGGTTGGCTAAGTTGGAACAAATCAGAATCAATGAAGAGGAACGGGCTGAGGCTCTCAAGAGAAAAGATAATCTCCAAATCTATGACGAATGGGAAAAGGTAACTCCTAACTTGAAGGCCATGCAATTATTTGTTGCCAAGAACTTAAGGAAAATGCCTAGCAACCCTAATGTCAATCATGGGATGAAGATATTGGGTTGGAAATATGATGAAGCCTTTGATGCTTTCATGGTGAAAAGGAGAAATGGCTATGTCCAAATATTTGGAGACTTCAAAGCTCTCACTAGCTTATTCTCTTGTGAACTCAAACAGCTCAAGTACCTGGACTTGGTGAATCACACAAATCATCCAAAGGGTATAAGGGCTGCTATGTTGATCCAGTCTGCTTATAATGATAAAAGATTCAGTCAAAATCCAGAAGCAGAGAGAAAAGCTCGGTTGGCAGAAGAGAAGAGAAGACTTCGTGCTCCTCACCGAGGTATGTTCAAGGATATAGGAAAGGAAGTGAAAGCAAAGACTATCCCTGGAAACCAGAAGAATGCTCCTATGATCAGTTGGTACTATAACGGGATGACTCATGAGTTGGTAATCGAAAGAGATGGTGTTGACGCTATCAGAATATTTGCTGCTATAGAACTCCGTCTTCTCTCTCGATCTTACTTGAAGATAATGTATTACGAGAAGATGCGGACCATACATGTTCAGTTGAGACCTTATGAATGCTATGATGCCAACTAGTTTTTGATATTCTTAAACTGGTGGTGTCAAAGGCTAGCAGAATTAGGTAGACTCACTCTTGATTCAGAACTACTGAGAACAGCAACTTGTTGGTTGATTGAAGAACATGGTTCAAGTGTCATTTTGGATAAGTCAAGACGATTGGTCGAGCTGAACAATTATAATGACCTGAAGAAGCTCGTTTGGCAAGATCTCTTTAGGTTGTATGATATGGGTATTCACGTACTTTCTGATATAGACAAACCTGCAGCCAGAGAGAACTGAAGATTTCTGCTAAAGTTGACCGGTCAAGATGCTAGAAGCTCGAGAGTTTGCATTACCAACAAGGGTGGAATTGTTAGAACCTATTTGTTAGCAACACAAACTTATTGTTTTCTTATCTTGTAATTGATACTTTAATTTGTAATTGTCTTTTGATATGTACTTGGTAAACTTTGTGTATATGTTAGCGTACTTGTTATGCTTCTTAGCGGACTTGTGACTTACGCTCTTAGCGGACTTGATTTACTCTTAGCGTACTTGTTTGAATGTTATCTTAGCGGACTTGTTTATTCCTAGCGAACTTGTTTACTTAGCAGACTTGTTTTGTTCCTAGCGTACTTAATTTGTGCTTAACGTACTTGTTAGCGAACTTGTTGCTACTTAGCGTACTTGTTAGCGGACTTGTTACTACTTAGCGTACTTGTTAGCGGACTTGTTACTACTTAGCGTACTTGTTAGCGAACTTGTTAAGTGTTAGCGAACTTCATTTAAGTCTTAGCGAACTTCTTCTCCTGATAGAATATTTTGCTGAATTCTAGGTAATGATTGTGTTGTGTCAAACATTCTTTTTGTCCCAGGTTCTCTAGTAGTATAAATACCATTGAGAAAACCCTATTGGCAACGCTTGAAGGAGTATTATTCCTACAGAGAGCCTTTGTGTGTGTGTTCTTGGTGTTAATGTGTGTTCTTGAGCTTTAGGAATCATCAATGGGTGAGCATTGATGCTGATCCATCCGGAATCGACCATCACACATGATTTCTGCACTTGTGTGATGAATCATATGAGAACAATGTTGCTCAAATCTGGTCCTGACAAATGTAGATTTCTGGTCATTTGTCTTTGTGTTGAGAGGAGAGGTTTGTCCAACCTCTCCCAGAGTTTCATTTATGTATACTTCTTCGGTTTGTAACCGTTCGACACAATTAGTGACTAGATTCTCCGTTTCTATCTTTGTTATGATCTGGAAATGATCCGTTACGTGTTTTAACACCTTGTTAGATTCTGTGGCCATTCTTCTTTTTCTTGTCTCCTTCTCAGAGTCCATCGTTGCCATTTTCTCATCAATAGACCTTCTCTTGATTTCGTTTATCAGACCTATTATTATTTTATCATTTGAATAACGCAGCATGTCTCCTTCTAGTTTGAATGCCAAGGCCATGTCTCCATCCCTTTTTAGTTGTTCAGCTTTCTTAGCATCTACAAATGCTTGTTTTATCATGTTTACCTCATCTTCTAGGAGAGATACATGTTGATCATAAATGAATGTTGGAGGCTTTGTCTTCTTAATAGCTGCAAACACCTTGTGAGAATCTGATTGGTACTGGGGCATCAGCATTTTTCCTTTCCTGAATCTAATTGCTTCAGCAGAAAAATCATTCTCATCAGGAGGTTCAGTCTTTGGCTCCATAGGCTTTGTCTCTGTAACAGCTGCAAACACCTTGTCTTTGACTATATCTTCTTCAACATCAGCTTCAACAACCTTTTTTTTTCAGGAGTACCAGGGGGAGCAATAGGCTTTAAAACAGGAATGATGGGCGGAGATCGAGCATAATGCTATAAAACAGGAATAATGGACAGAGATGGAGCACTAGACTTTAAAACAGGATTGATGGGCAGAGATGGAGCACTCTTTAACCAAGTGCAGTTAAGAGTATTCCTAATCATCATTTTTCTCATGAAAGATAGAGATTCAGGAGCTATCTCCACATTTATAGTTCGCAGATCACTCATCACACTTGTGATCATTTGATTATCAGCAGTCACTTGCACCGGATGAAGTTGTTCAACCGGATCAACTAGTTCAACCGGATCAACATGACCTTCTTCCTCCGGATGAAGTATTTCACCCGGATCAACATGGCCTTCTTCCTCCGGATGAAGTTGTTCAACCGGATCAACATGGCCTTCTTCCTCTGGATGAAGTTGTTCAACTTCATCAACATCTGATGAAGACACCCTGTGCAAGATCCTATTTTGAATTAAATCTACTTTGACATGTGAATTTCATTTCTAACTTTCATAAATCGTCCTGCCTTCAACCGTTCAATTTCTTCTCCATGAGCTCTCACAATTGCACGTAGAGCTGCCAATTTTTTTCAAGTTTTGTACATTGAACCGTCAATTCAGTATATGTCTTGCTACTCTCAACTGGTGTGTTGCTAGTATCTTTGAGCAAAGAAGAGCAAACAAGCCGATCTTGTTCATGCTCAGCACCCATGGTTTCTTGGCACCTGGGATTCATGGTGTCAATCAAAGGTTTCTAAATAGATTCTCTGAATGATACAGTTGCCGTGGATTGGGTCTTATGGATGTTGGCACTGTCCTCAGGGTCCAGTGGGACATAATGAGTAGTGTCAGCCGTTTCCACCCGATTTGCTTCATCACTACTGCAAGTCACCTTATCAGCAAAATGTGGGTTAGGTGATTGAACCAAGTCCAGCAGTAGACTCCCTGCAATAAGGGTTGGGGAATCTACTTCATGTGGCCTAGGTGATTTATCACCCTCATTCTGAGGTATACCTGTGGAGGGTATAGGTGAAGGAAACCTAGTTATCTTCCTTTTGGGTGATTGTGGAGTGGGTGTGATATTTTTGGGTGTGATTTTTGATGTGGGCATCCTCTTCCTTTTGGTGGGAATTTGTATATCAGTGAAAAAGGATGGTCGGTCTGATGTGGGCTCAACACTTGTTGGTGTAACAATGTTGTAACCAGGAGCAGTTTGCTTAGGAGCAGTCCTGGCCTTAGGCATAGGGTGTGATTTGTCTTTACCAAGAAAAATATTTTTGTTCACTTGCATGTTAGAAAATGTTTTACTTGTAAAAGATTTAAGTTCGGGATGTTGATCAGAGATTTGTAGATTTGGAAATTCGCAATTGAGAATTTGTTGGATGAATCTAGGGTACATGTAAAAGATCCATTTAGGTTTTAGATTTTCCAGCATTCCATCAAATATCATTTTTTAAAAGTTAAAGTTGAGCCCATTTACGAAACCATGAAAAGCGGATGATTAAGGTGCAACAAGTTAATCCCACGCAGTTTTGTTGTGAGATAGGCAGTGGAGAATGGTATGAGCAAGATATCACCAAATATATGGTAGTTGTCCCTTTTTTTATGGTCCCACAAGTAAAGTCACCCCATACCCAATTGCTTCGTACGTCTTCAAGTACAATTCAGACTTGTAATTAGGATCACCTCCTGCATCATTGAATTTCATATGCTTCCGGGTCATTTCTTCAGTCACACTAATCTATTCCCATTGACTCTAGAGTGAATTTTACCAACCCCGTTGCTATCAACAAATTTTTGGCTGAGTCCCAAAATTCAACATTCTCTGCTTGCATATTACAAGATTCACAGTTAAAGCAAACTGAGTGTTGGATTTCTCGAGGAAATCAATCATTTCATCAAATAGCTTTGACTTGTTAGACTTCTCGAAGCACGCTACAACATTGTGTTCGGCGAAGAACAGTTCAGCCTTTCCATTAAATTTGGCTGCCATTTCTTAGAAATTAGAGAGTAAGGTTGAGGTTTAAATCGCTAATAAAAACCTGGAGAGAAATAGAGGGTGACTGTTTTTCGAAAATGTAGTTTATACTAACGGCAGTTCTTCTGGATCACAATGAACCCTAGGAATTAAAACACATGGAGTTATTGGAGTTTGCCCATTTAGTTGAAATTGGGATGGGGAAACTTTTGATAATTTAATTTGGTTTAGAGTAATATTATTAATTTATTTTAATTTAATCCACATCAAAATTAGGGTCGATTAGGACCAATGGGGACCAATGAAGATAAAGTAGGACCAATTAGGGTAAATTGGGGTCAATTTGGGTCAATGACGAAGACCAGCTATAACTAACGAGGGTCGATTTTGCTCAATGATGCCTTATGAGGACCAAATATGACCAATTAGGGGCAGTTAGGGTCTATTAGGCCGATTGAGGGCCAATTACGCATAATGAGGACCTGTAGACTAAATTAAGGTCAATCATGGTCATTTATGACAAATAAGGACCAATGAGGACCAGTGAACACTCAGTTAGGATGAATTAGGGCCAATGAAGGTCAATTATAGTTTATTAGGCTCGGTTAGGTTCAATGAAGATCACTTATGGTCAATTAAGACTAATTAGGCTCATTTAGGACCAATCACAATCAATTGGAGTTAATTAGGCCTAATTGACTAATAAATTTTGTACTTAAAAGTAACTGATCCTCGATGAGTCTAGTTGGTCCTTATTGTGGCTAACTGAGCTAATTGGTCTTTATTGGTCCAAATTGCTCCTCATTAACCTGAATTGAGCGATATTGGTACTTATTCTGTCTAATTGGCCCTCATCGGTCCTAACTGGCCCTAATAGGTCATAATTCATCCTTGTTGGTCCTAATTGAGCATATTCGACCATCATTAGTCCTAATGGGTCCTCATTGACCCTAATTGAACCTAATTGGTCTTAATCGACCATCACTAACCCTGATTTACCCTTATTGGTATCATTGGTCCTCATTGAAACTAATTAGCCCCAATTATTCCTAATTGGTCATACTTGATGATCATCGATCCTCATTAGTCATGTTCCTTCATGGTCCGTCCTTAGCGGTCCTATGAGCATAATCGGCCTTCTCATTGAATTGGTCCTAATTCGTATTCATTGACCATATAAGTTGACCATAACCGGTCTTCACTAAAGTATCCTAAATGACGCTAATTGTCATTATTTAGTCCTCATTTAGTCTAGTTGGTCCTAATTGCTCCTAATTGCTCCTAATTGCTCCTCACCATCCTAATTGGCCGTCGTTTAATATTTTTGGAAACAAAATTATTATACATGAGAAATTCGTAACGTGGCGGTCTTTTCGTATTTTTGTTATGAATTGCATATTAATTTATCATTTTCATTTTTGCGTTGTATTTTAGTAATGTCACCATTTTTTGTAGTTGCGTTATCCTGGCTACAAAGCACATGTTAGTAAAATCTTGTTTATTATATCTACAAGAAAATAATAAAATTAATATTAAAACATAATTTTTGTTATTATGGCTTTTAATTCCGATCATCGTCCAGATCTGATTAAAGGATCACAGTTATGTCAACCGTAATTGATGTACTCGTACAATTTCACAATCTCATTATTTCAACAACTCAAGAGGATGAAGCTCCTGCTCAAGCTCAGGGAGGAGGAAGCCTTCTGGAATTGGCCGTTCGATTATTACTTGCCCGAAAACCCATAAGAAGAGGCACTTGAAGACTTTTAGGAACTGGATGATGAAGTTCATCTTGAAGAAGAACCCGCGAGAATAGCCACGTGGAGACATTTAATTAATTAATTAATCAATTATGTTTATGTTTAATTTTAGTTTTAAATAATTTTGGGTTTTATTATCAGTTTGAACAATTCCCCCCTTTTAATTAAAAATTTTCACCAAAAAATTTGAATTTCCCACCATTAGTTCAAATTTCACTCAAAATTTCAAACTAAATTTACTCATTATCGATTCATTAGATACTTTTGCCTCTCACTTTATCAGAAAATTTCCAGTTAGACACCTCTAGCGAATAACTAGGTCTTCTTTCTCATCCATATCATTCTCATCTTCCATGGAGCTTCAACAACGAATAGCTTTAACAGACAGCGCTAGCGATTCTTCAGAAGTTCCATGTGATTTGGGAGACAAATCAGTCCAGAAAACGGTAATTTTCAAGTTATTCCATTTCATTAATTACAATTTGTTTTCATAAAATTGTTTGTTTTGTTTATTATTGATACACGTTTAACTTGGGATCCCTGTATTTGTGTACAGTTACAGTTACAGATCGATAAAATTTTGTTTCATACATAATTAATTAGGAAGGGGTATATATTGCAGAAATCCCCTCCATTGATTTCAACCCATTCATTTTATGTAAATTAATTTATTTTTATGCTAGGAATGTTGAGGTCAAGCATCTGCACATGTTTATAGATTCATGTTCCTGGTGTTATTTTTTTTTGGGGGAGGGGGGGGGGGGACGATACAAGAATGTTGATGAACCTCCTTTCTTCTTTATGCACACTGCTAGAAATGGTCAGCTGTTTGTTTATATCCACTGAAGACATGATGTGTTCCACTCTTCCCTTTAGATGTATTTAATTTGTGTATAACATATCAAATAACTAATCAATAGGATCTTTATGTGATATATTAATAATTAAAAACTAATTAAGAAATAATGAATCAATAGGGTCTGCATGCTTTCCTATTTATGTATACTTTGTTAAAAAGCATCTAACTACATTATGTTATTTGTACAAAATTCAAGGATCAATCCAACACTGATGGTCAATTGGAAAAACTTGAGTTCGAATTTAAAAAGGAAAGACTTCTTCGGGATGAAAAAATGATTGATGATTAAAGAATCGTAGAAAAAACTTGATCTACTTATAGCTCATCAATTTGCACTTGGAACACCGTTACCACAACAACTTAATGCTCCGGCATCTACAAAGCTATATTCTTTACATCACAACTTAATCATACTATTCTCAAGTACCTTATAATAACATATACTCTTGCTCCTGAAGAACACAATCCGGATGAACTCTTGTTCGTGAAGAACACAAATAGATGCAAGTTCTTTGTACATAAGAATATATACTTCATGTAAGAACACAGTTATGAGTAAAATGGAGCTCTGCTATGATTCATTGAAAATGTATGTTAATATGAAAAAATAGAGTATATATTATCGTATTGGGATCAACTCTTCTGCCAGCCAAGTTCATTCGGTTCCCATCTATTTCTCCTCTGCAATATCTAGTAACCGAAATTTGGCCTTGTTACATAGGACACTTTCATGATAGGTCTGCGTCATTATTCTGCTCTCACTTTTTACCAATTCAAACAGATTGTTCTAGATAAATTCTAAGGAGATTTGTGTTGGATCTAGACACATCACAAATCATGCTGACATACACACAATGGTTAGTATTTGTCAAACTCATTATCGGTTTGATTTCTCAGTTAAATAAAGTAATTAATTGAACTATAGGGCGTGAAATCGATTGTCGATCAACCTCGTCTGAAGCGGTTGAAAAGAAAAAGATAAATATTTGCCAGTCAAGTTTCATTGCGTTCTACAGTTTCACAGTAATATGTATGGTAATGTAAGGTAGTCTCATTTTAAATGCTATTTGGTACCTCAAACACTTGGGCTAGCTAGGGATTGTTGGAACAAATGGTGAGATGTGTACCAAATAAAGTTCAACTGACTTTGAAGTTGATCCAGAACTTAATGTGATGTTCATCCAGATGTTTTAAGTTCATCTGGATTTATAATGTTCATCTGGAAATCAATTGAAATTGTAGGACCTGATGACCCATACTACTTGCAATAAAATGTCACACCTCAGTCCATATCTGTTATGGTGGTAAGTATTTCAAAATTGCTATATATATTATGATCAATTTCCATAACCTAATTATCAATTATATGTTTTGGTATAGGAAGGAATACAAGAAAAGTGGTCCTAATTAAGCTCAAATCTTAACAGTTGAAGATGAAGATCACGTGGTAGTGTTGTTGGCTCCCGAATTGAAAATTAAATTGAGAATAATGCTTGTATGCAATGTAATTTTCTTTAACTTTTTATTTGTATTTAATTTGTAATTGACTTGTGATTGAATTTTATTTGATTTGTAATTAATAATTTGTAATAGGTTTTAAATTGGTCACGTGTATAGCGAGGACACATCTGATTTCAACAACCTATTGGTCACTTTTTTTTCTTCCCAAATATATGTTGCTAAAACACAAATATATGTGATCATATATATACATACCAAAGGCCACAATTTTGTATATTATAACGTGGCCGTCGCCACCCTTTGACCACGCGTATTGGGATAAAATATATGATTTCAACTACCCTTTGACCACCTTTTTTCCAGATATATGTGGCTAAAACACAAATATATGTGACCATATAATACCAAAGGCCACACTTTTTATATTTTAACGTGACCGTTGCCACTATTTGGCCACGCGTATTGGGACAAAATATCTTATTTCAACTACCCTTTGGCCACTTTTTTTCCAAATATATATGGCTAAAACACAAATATACGTGACAAAATAATACCAAAGGCCACGCTTTTTATATTTTAAAATGGTTGTTGCCACCCATTGGCCACGCGTATTGGGACAAAATGTATGATTTCAGTACCCCATTTGGCCATGTTTTTTTCTAACATATGTGGCTAAAACATAAATATATGTGACCATATAATACCAAATGCTACGCTTTTATTTTTTAACGTGGCAGTTGCCACCCTTTGGCCACGCTTTTTATATTTTAAAATGGTTGTTGCCACCCATTGGCCACGCGTATTGGGACAAAATGTATAATTTCAGTACCCCATTTGGCCATGTTTTTTTCTAACATATGTGGCTAAAACACAAATATATGTGACCATATAATACCAAATGCAACGCTTTTTATTTTTTAACGTGGCAGTTGCCACCCTTTGGCCACGCGTATTGGGACAAAAATTATAATTTCAGCAACCCATTTAACCACATTTTTTTAACATATGTCGCTAAACCACAAATATAGGTGACCATATAATACCAAAGGCCACGCTTTTAACACTTTAACGTGGTCGTTGCCACCCGTTGGTCACGCGTATTGGGACAAAATGTATGATTTTAGATTTCCGCAACCCTTTGGCCACGTATTTTTATAATGTATGTGGCTAAAACACAAATATATGTGACCATATAATACCAAAGGCCAAGTTAAACATACACATGTGGCTATTGGGAGCCTTTGACCATGCTTTCCAGAAGAATTGTTTTATTACAACAATAAATATTGGTACCCTTTAGCCACGCTTCTAGGTGACTTCAGGCACTGATATTCTAACGTGGTCGTATGATACCTACGGTGAAGGGACCTTTGGTGTCGTATGAAATTAAAAAAAAATGTGGCCAATGACCTTTAGTCATGGTTTTTTTCCGTGGCCAGAGGTGAATTTTGATGTAGTGACACTCAAAAGGTAATGAATCTTCCTATGTGTGATCTTTGTAGTCAATTTGCTAAAGCAATTGTTGAACTTTTAGAAGAAAAGAATAAGGTGGTAGATCAATTATTTGTTGCTAAAGTAGATATTGATATTTACAAAAAGAGATGGGAGGGCACTACAAAAGAAATTATGTCTTTACACGAGAAATTACGAGCTAAAAAATATGAATTCAGTAAACAGTCTGATATGCGTGAGTCTGCTCAGAAGGAGCTGGTTGATACTCAGAAAAATGTACTGGATTTTAAAATTGAAATTATTGATCTGAAAAACAAACTTGACAATTATAAAGGACCTTTGTCTTTTACAAACTTTTTGTACAATTATGATCAGTGTCAGATAAAGATTTGAAATTCAACCAGGTTCCTGCTCCTGTGATTATCACAAATAACCCATCCTATGGATCACCATTCACTGAGAAATGTGATTACTCCTCTTTTAGAAGAGAAGTGTCTGATAAATCACATTCAAAGATAACTAAAAAGAAGACAATTAAAGAATCTGCTTTAGATTCTGAGGTTGATGAACTATTTTACATCTACAAAGATTTTGACAAAAATGATGATTTAATTTCTGATACTGAACTTGAGGTTTCAAAGATTAATTCTAAACAAAGTCAGGATGAAATTATATCAAAATACAAGTTCGATTAAATGAAATCTGAACTCAAGAAATTGGGTGAATTTGAGCAGAAACAGATCGCAAGATCTAAATCACTTGGTGGTAAGAAAGTTAAAATGGTGGTATCAGATATGAACCACAACCTGTAAATCAAAAGCCTAAAGTTTTCAAAAAAAGGTTCGAGTTCCAAATCACCAAAAGGTCAAGTTGACAAATCCAATATCAAAACAAAATCTGGTGACCAAGGGAAAACGGAAGCGTTTGATAAGATGTGACATGGATCACATATCGATTGAAAGGGTCCGATAAGATGTTCAGTGATAAAGAGTTTCCCTTGAAAATGGTCAATCCAGAATTGATTGAAAAAGTGTTTAAAGGTGGTTATGGTCCTAAGTATGATCCTAATCAGCCTAGTGTGCCAATTAGGAGGAAAGATGGTAGAATTCTTATTCCAAATGGCCCACTAGACTCTGATCAATCTGTTTCATATCATTCTAATTATTCTGACCATGTTGTTAAAAATGCAAAGAAAATTTTCAACAAACCAAATCAGAAACCAATTTTCACTCCACCACGGGCTAAGAATGTAAACACAAATTTCAGAAAACCAAAGGAATTTTATAAAAAAAACTTAGCTTCATGATGAAGGGTTTTATGATAATTTTGGATATGGGTCAAGACCATCAGGTTATGGTAGAGGACCAACTTGGTTTGATCGTGGTCCCAGATATTATTTTGGATCATCAGAAGTTGGTGGGAGTGGAAGATACCGTCAAAGATATGACTTTGATGCTGGTTTCTATGCTGAAAATTATCAAAGATTTGATTTTAATAAAGGTCTGTTTTTAGATCATGTTAATGGATACGATTCAGGTTTTTATGATGACTTTAGTGATCATCAGGTTTCTTATCCTTAAAAGAAGTTTCTAAAATCAAAGAAACCAAAACCTATAACTGAAATCATTTCTGACGATGGAACGGTCGATGAGTTCGGTAATCCTATTTCCATTATTATTACCGACGATGTCGTTGTTTCAAGTGTAGGAAACGGGGACATATGTACAAGAATTTTCCTTTGTTAAAAGAAAAGTCTGAAAAGTCTGGTTTCGTATCTGATGGTTATCAGACATATAAACCTGCCACTGTTGGATCAAAGAAACGAGTAAAATTTGTTGATAATAAAGGTTTGATTCATGATGACTTAAAGCCATCTGTTTCTAGTTTTAAAAATGCAAAACATGACAAGAAACAAGATGGGGAATTTGAAAAGTTAAAATCTATCTTGAAAAATTCTGAAGCATCATCTTCAAATCAGCTGAGATAGCAGTGAAACTAAAGCGTGCTTCCACCGCATGTCATAATTTCGTGGAGGATACCGGACGAGCCAAAGCTTCAAGCTTGGGTCCCCCCCCCCCCAATCTAATTAATTTTATTAATTTATGCAGGGAGCTCCGAGACGATCCATGAATAATCTATGGGTAGTCAGATGATCCTGTTGTCAAAGAGGCCAAGGAACAGAAACAAAGAAAAGACTATGATGATTACAAGAAGATATTTCATGCTAACTATGTTCCTCTTCCAAAACCGATAAAGCAAAGAAGACATGTGAGGTTTAAGGGTCAGGAATAGGGTGAAATCATCAGCTGGATGTATGATAAAAAAGCTTGATTGTTATGGAATCAAACGTAAGTTTGGGATTCAATATTTAAAGCATGCTCTGATTTCAACACGTTACCAGTTTGGGATGTTAGAGAGTTGACCAGGAAGCCGTTCATGAATTATGGTGATTGGTGGAATGGCTCTCATTTTAAGAAGTTGGTGGATCGAGAATGTCGGAATATGTTCAAGTTTTTTAGGCCACAAAAGCTAAAGAGAGGAGAACATCCAAATAAGAAACATTTGATAACCGGCAAAGCTTTGATCGTATTAAAATTTAAAAAAAAGCTTCAATTGATGAAAAAGATTCCTTTGAAGAAGATGGAATTAGATTTTATCAAGAATCTGCGCTGGTGGTATTATGACGAGAAAACAGGAGAGGCTGTGATTGTGGTTGAAGAAGATAACAAGGTGGTTAGAATATTAGACCCAATGTAGCTGATAAATTTGTCGAAGGCTGATATAGATGAGCTGTATCACAGTCGGATACTATTTCATCCAGAATATATGGAACAAGCCTTACAATATCATAATGTGATCCGCATATGCTTTGCATTTAATATCTATGATGGAAGGAATCACCAGAAGACATGGATTGAGATGGAAGCTGATGTTTAAAGATGAAAACCTGACCACCATGTGCCAAGGGGGAGTTTGTTGATACATGAAATGGCAAGATGCTGGTTCAGAACGAAGAAGAAGATAGAAGAATCAAGAATCTACATGTGTGTCCGAACGGACCCGAATTGACACGAAGTGGCACACGAAGTGCCAGTTCGGGTAATAGTCCAGTTTGGATGGCAGTTTTAGTATAAATATGTTTATGCTTGTAGAATTTTGCAAGAGTTCATGCTTAAGTGTGTGTTTTGAGTGTGAATCTCTAAGAGCTCTGTAATCTTTGTATTGTCTTCTGGTTTGTCCGTATCGATAGAAGATTACTTGTTATTAACATCGTTTGACTTTTTTCGTTATTGAAATGACTTGAGTCTAAGCACGGTCCGCCCGATCACGCTCTTTTATTTCATCTCTAAAAGTTCAAAAAGATTTTAGGTGTGTTTTAGCATAAACTTAGAATAATCAAAAAGATTTTCCGTGTGTTTTGATATAAAGTTTCAAAAAGCCAAAAAGATTTTGTTTCTTATTTGTTTTCGATCGATCGATACAAGATACATTATCATGATTTAAAATCAATATATTGGATTCTCAAAGAGAAGTTTTACGCCAAGATTAAAATAAATTTTGATAAGTCAAAAAGGAAAAACCGCACTTTTTTCTTCTAAAGTTGCAGGTTCTATGTAGCAAGACTCAAGCATGGTAAAAGGGGAGATTGAAGTATCTTTTACAAGTGGATCTTACAAGTTCAAAAGTTGATCAAGTTCTGATCCTGCCATGCAAGCTCTATATCTGACAAGAAATTTCAAGTTGAAGATCAGATGCAGTAATGCTGAAGATTGTAGACTAGAGATTTAGTTAGTATCGATACATTACATTAAGGGGGACTTTGTTAGAGCATAATCCTATGCTACAAAGTGTCTCATGTATTGTATCTAAGCTAGAGCATGTTAGTGAGTCTTTGTGTCAACTAACGGGGGCCAACTAACCAATGGTTAGGGGCCAACTAACCAATCGTTTAGAGACAACTAACCAATGGTTAGCTAGCTAGCGCACCAATGGTTAACTAGATGGTTAGCAGCGAACCATTGGTTTGCTGGTTGGTAAGTTGGTCACTATAAATACTTTGTGTTAGAGAGAGTTCACAACTTTTGTCATTCTGTCATTGTTAACTGTGTGTTTCAGATTGTGTTTTCTCTCTCTAGATCATTGTAACCCCGTCTTAGTGAAATCAATAAAGCAAAGCTTTATTTACTCTCGTGTTCATCGTATTTGAGCATATTAATCAGTAGTAAGATCCATTTCAGCACTTACAGTACTCATTCTTGTGACTTGGTAGCTATCTATGAACATTGTTCATGATTATTATGTTACATTTGATGTTATGATTATTCATTTAGTTATTAAAAAAGAAACAAAATCCTAACAAGGTTTTGTGTAAAAACGAACACAATATTAGTTTCCATATGCATATAAACATGAGTAGATTTTGTCCTAATAGTTATTATGTTAGTTGATGCAATTAGATAAAAGATATGGAAGTTATCTCTTGTTAATATTGCTAAATTTGGATAAAAATGAACTTATGGTTGCATTGCTACAACTTAGGACATTATGACACAAATTTAACTTGAAAATCATGGGTAAATGGATGTTAAAGAAGTTTTGTTAAAACCATAAACTTGGTGCTAGTTACATAAAGACACTTAATATAAAAAAAAAATAATAGGCATAAATTTTGGACTAAAGTGGTAATAAAGCCCACGACTCTTCCAACCCTGTTTTGGGACTGTTTTTAAAAAGATTTTAAACATTTTTATGAATTATAGCAACCAAACAGAGAAAATTCGCGTGGGAAAGAAACCGAGATCAAAACGGGGTTATACGCGATGAGAAAACATAATTTTAGTGAAAATAACTCCAACCGACCAAACTCACGTTTTTAATTCTTAAAATACCTAAAATGTCATTACAAATATATATAAAAGCATTTTTGGATATCTATTATTTCATAAGGATAAGTTGTAGGAACATAACCGGATAAAAAAACGACGTTTACCGGTAAACCGGCAAACAAAACCCTAAAAATATAAAGAACATTATATTTTGTTTTGAAAATATTGAAATGATATTCATTGCACTTAAAACTAATTATTTTTAAAGGGAAAATAATTATACCGCGTATTTGAAAATATACAAAATTTCAAATGTTTAAATAATAAACAAGCTTTATTATTCACCAATGATCAAGACTTGATTTTAAATATATATATATATATATATATATATATTCGTAGCTTTTAACAATTAATTCCCTGATGGTCATTTCTATAAGTTAAACGTATTTCTAGGACTTATATATACTTTCTGTCTATAATTATAAACTCGAGCCTAAATATATATTGTGAACATCAAATAATAATATACAGTATTATTTGTCGCAACTCAAAACTTGATCAAATATATATTTACATAAACCTTGAATAATTATTTTACTTATAATTATTTCTACAAAATGTATATTTATTTGACTATAAATATAATCATCAATCTAAATATTTATTTGGACGGTGAATATTCCAAACGGGTTTTCCAAACATTACAAACGGGAATAAAATATTAAAACTTAGTCGGGATCACTTGGGTGATAAATCGTTACTCAACTGAATCAAGACCTTAAAAGCTATTTTATTATTTATTATTAAGACATTATTTACTTGCTACATCCAGCACGATACAACATACATACACTTCATCAACTTGTTCAGGTGAGTCTCACGACACCTTTTCTTTTAAACCGTTTTAAATACTTTGGGGGAGAAATCATGACACAAACAATCTTTATACGTGATACTATGGTCTAACTGTATAGACGTATGATTACATGTTCTTTTCACGCCCCATATTAGAGTACAACTTGTTACATAACGTATTGTCGCAAATGTTGGATATTGAATCTCCTGACTCGACGTTAACGTAACCGATCGATTGTACACCCGTAAGAGTTACACTAGGGTAAACGAACAAAAGACTAATTATTAAATAATTAGCAAACGAACGAGATAAATAAATAATTAAATATTATTTAATTTAAGTAATGAGACAAAAGTATTCGTAAAATGTTTACGAATAAAAGACGCATTATATTCGTTGTCACCGGATTGATAACTAAATATAATTGGGTTGTGAGTATGGGCTTGGAATGGGCTTTTACTCACTAAAAGCCCATTAGGGTTTTACAAAGGGATTAGGTGTTTCATTTGCAAGAAATACAGAAAATTAGAAAAAACCATAATCCCTAAAAAACCCTAAACCGCCGCCGTCCCTCTCCTCTTCGTCAGATCACCGTCGCCGACTACACCCTCCCCGGAACTCGCTGCCACTCAATTCCAATGGACCCACGTCTTGCCGCTGCTGCCGCTCACCTCGAAGCCACCTTCGCCGCAGCTTATTCACGCGCCACCGCAGAGGTCGTCGCCGCTACATCCGCGGCTGCTATCACCGCCGTGTCTCCACCCGTAAACAACCGTCCGGTGGTCTTGGCGCTACCGGTGCAACCAAGGCCACCACAAGAGACCTCGGCTACCGCCTCCTCGAAATCGAACACATGAGCGATGCCACTTTATGTCGTCGTCGTAACTCCTCCTCCGCCACCGTCGCGTGATGCGGTGATCTGATCTTCGGATCGATCTTAGATACGCGTATCGTGCAGCCCTAAGTCTCGGACGTCACGATACACAACGTCGTTACGTTACCTCCACCTTCATTGGTTCGCTAGCCATCACCGCTACTGATGCCGAAGCCGTCAACGTCGTTAACAGTTTTCGAATATCTGACTCACAGATTTGAGTCGGGTGTCTCGGTTCAACCTAGCATCAGTTCGTTGAATCCCGGTGTCTCGAACGATTGTTCCGATCCCGCCAAGGTATATCTAACTCAATTATTTTGATATATATTTATTTAATTATATTATGTATTTGCGTTTAGTCCGGTGATCGGATCCTGTTAAACGGTATTATATATTAGCGTTGTAAAACTCATTTTTTGCAGCATGTCTGTTTTAGACATTTAATATCGATATATATATTTTTTTATAATTTTAACGGGTAACCCAGATACCCACTGTAAAACCCAACAGTGGTATCAGAGCCACGATCACTAAGCGCAAATCAGAACCGATCCTTTTATAACCGGTGGTTCGTACTTTTGACTCGTTTTCTAAATTACGAATTTAATTACATGCTAATTCTTATTTATTCTATTGTGTGTTACGGCTGATCCTTTTATGTTAAATGCATGTTTTGTGTTTTATGGCGTGTTTTTGTTATTCTCTGGTTTGGCCCAAATTGTTGGCCCATGGTATATTTTTGGTTTTGGTTAACCCGCTGTTTTCGAGATTCAAAGTTGTAATTAGAGCTAGATTTACTTTCGTCAATGTCAATTTTGTAAAACAAAGACCAGAAGATCAAGCACTTGCCAAAAGGAGTCTGGAGGTTAGTGGGAGCTGAACCGATGTGGGGACGCATAAAGATGCCTTCCTTGTGATTGTTCACTTTTCATTTTTTATGATCCTTTGGTCTTGGTAATATGGCTCTAGCAAGACCGAGACCTTAATATCATTAACACATAATTATATATCATTCACGACACTTAAATATATTAAATAGGTTATTTAAAATACAAGTCCTGAGTAATGATAGGGTTTATCGTTTATGTCTAACAATCATCAATATTAAAACTGAATTTTAATATCCCTATTTGGTAACTATAAATTGATAGTTCATGCCATCCAAAATCAAGTCAAACTTGGACATATTTACCGATGCATCAGCGCTAGAGTATTAAACACCGCACTTGGTGTTCAGGGTATCTTCCAAGGTGTGGACATTGGAGTATTAAACACCGTGTCTGTCATATTGACCATTTGGGATTACTATCGCTTTCTTTGTATATATTTGTAGTGTTGGAGTATTAAACACCGCACTATGAGTGTGTACAAATGAGGTGGTAATGGATGAGGCTAAACGTATCGCAACAATACAAAAGATTGTATTTTGCGGCCTCATACCGAGAGTTGTGACTAGTATCTCGCAATTGACACTCATTGTCAGTTTGGTTACACAACTTGCTCCTGAGGCTCAGTTGGCGGTCTTAAGTAACTTGGCTAATCAAATTCTCAATTTTTTTAATAAAATATATCTTACCAATTTATAATAAGAAAATACTTTACATCGAAAATACTAATTATAAATTACTTTGCTTATTTTAGAAGGCTATTGAAAACTCGATTCCATTATGTTCAATGGTAAATCTCGACCCGTTCACTGAGACCAACTTTCTATCATGACAAACCCTCCTCAAAAATATTTTGAGGCTTTTCAGGAAACTTTATGTCCTTGACCGACCCATCCGGGTCATACCATCTTACTTGCTAAATGATCGCTCGATAATGGAAATCCAAAAGCACAATGACGATTCTAAAGACGTCACTGAGCTTATGTTATCTAGCATGCCACATGATTATCGGTATCACTTTATTGATGTGAGTTCCTACGACATCACGAGGAAACTCAAAGATCTATTTGAGTTGATTCAAAGGAGCGAACGGTACAATGCACTTCAACAATTTGTGAACTACACAATGTCACCCGATTCTTCACCTTATGATCATGTCGTGATGAAGAAAGCGTATCCGACAAGCTGGTCGACCTCGGCTATACCATTCTGGAAGGAATGGCCTTAGATGTAGTTCTTGGTTCTCTGCCCGAGCACTATCGCATTCATGCGATTAATTGTTCGGCTCAGACAATCGAAGAGGTCATGGCATTGATTCCTAATGTTAGGATCAGGACCATGCCAGCCGTGCTCAGAGTTGCCGATACAGGAATCACCAAATCCAAGAACAAAGGAAAAGAAAGCATGGGCAAGAAACCACTGGCGCGACCTCCACAGGAACGTCAATGCTTTGAATGTAATAAGATGGGCCACTGGAAACGCAACCGCTTCATCTACATTGCTAAGATCAAGATGACTAGAAACTCTGGCAAGGGTTCCTCATCAGGTATTTCAATACACATTATTGAACTTTTCACTATTTCCTCCAATACATGGGTATTTGATACTGTGTGTGGTTACCACATTGTTAATGTTTTGTAGTAGCCTCAGAAGTGGAAGAAGATAGAACAAGGCGACATAGAACTCATTGTTGGGATGGGAAAAGAGTCCCGGTCTTGGCTACCGGAATATATTCTCTTACATGTCACTTTGGCCTTGTAGTTAGTTTAGATAACTGTTTATATGCACCTGGCATGTCCAGAAACATTATATATGTCTCTTCTTTATTTGAACAATGTTTTAAGTACAAGTTTGTTGGTAATACCATTTTAACCTAATTTAATGATATCTTTTATTTTGAGGCTAAACCTCAACATGGTATATATGAGATAAATGTTCAAATGTCACATAAGCAAGGCTCGGATCAATAAGCTACAATCTGCTGGGATTCTCGAATCAAATGACGCAGATTCCATCGGCGAATGTGAATCTTGTTTATCTGGTAAACTCACCAAGTCACCCTTCACCCATGTAGGTGAACGAGCTGAAGGTTTATTAGGCTTGATACACACTGACGTGTGTGGACCCTTTTGAACCGAAAAGAAATATTGTGAACGCTACTTTATGTCTTTCATAGATGACTACAGCAGATATACGTACGTTTATCTGATGAACCACAAAGAATAAACTTTTGGCAAGTTCAAGGAGTTTCCGAAAGAAGTAGAGAATCAACAAAATCAAACTATTAAAATACTTCGATCGGCTAGTGGAGGTGAGTATCTTAGCACCGAATTCCTCGATCATCTTAAGGAATGTGGAGTCATTTCACAACCTACACCTCCCGGTACACCCTAGTTAAATGGCGTAAGTGAAAGGAGAAATCAAACTTTGCTAAACATGGTTCGATCGATGATGTGTAGGACCAACTTGTCCCACTCCTTTAAGGGTTATGCTCTCTTAACCGCCACTCGCCTAATTAATCTAGCACCAACCAAGAAAGTGAACAAGACCCCATACTAGATATGGCATAGATCTTATCCAAACTTATCATATCTCAGGGTATGGGGATGTGAAGCTTATGTCACTAGTGAATCTGATAATAAGCTCGATCCTCAAGGTGAAAAGGTAATTTTCATCGGATACTATAGTAATACCGGTTATTACTTTTACCTCCTAAAGGAAAACATGTTTCCATCAAAAGGAAATGTAAGTTCCTTGAGAAAGAATTTCTCAAGTAAGGAACCAATAGTGATCCATGTTTTGATCAAAAATCAACAAAGTGGTTACGTATTCCAAACTTAAAATGTGAGGTAGTGTGCTTTTAGATTAGAATGAAAATATGCTTAAAATGTAGAAATGAACACAAGGATGTAATGAGGGAAAATCCAGAATCCTTCAAGTTGCCTCTAGGAATACTGGCAAAAAACCTCGGGAGCCGGCCTGAAGAGCCTGCTTCCTAGCACTTTTATTGATAAGAAATTGAAAAGATACAAGTGTTTTTGGAGGATTGTTCGATCGGACTATGTTTTACAATGATTTTATCTTTCAGAGCCTGAGTGTGAGTGAATTGTGTGTTCCTAAACGATCAAGTCCTCGACTATATAACAGTTACTAAACTAACTAACGGAATTTCCGGGATCTCGTTCTCTACTTCCACTTGACCGTTGAAGCTAGTTGAACCAGTTAGTCCAGGTTTTCTCCCATTGACACCGGGTCTTTAGGAGTTCGTTTAACTCTCTAACGTCGCTGCAAACAATAGCACACGAGGCAAAATAAAGGTTAGTCAGATATTATATATTCAGGATACATGGATAGGTAGGATTCCCACACTATTTTATGATTCCTTAGCTATTGAGCTTCTCGAGGAGCATCCTGAAAATCAACCCCTAACAATTGCCCCTGAATCTCGGCAGTTGTAGATAAGATTTACAGCTATAGAGATTCGAAAACCCTCTTTTTAACGGGGTCTTAGACGGTGATTATGGTTGCGGTGGGACGTTTTTCACGGCTTCCCACTAGATTTGATTGCCACCTTGATTCCCCATAAATACCCGGATCATGAAGCTTATTTTCTTTATCTTTCTCAAAAGAAAACCCTTCGAGATCCTTCACCATTAATAGGTTAGTTTCAGCTTCCTTTCACTGTTTTCAATTTATAAATGGCGAAAAAAGCTACCCGATCCACTTCTTCTACCTCCCCCAATGTCGATGACTTCGTCGATCAGGGTATTCTTCCTTCCTGCGAAGAAGAAACCTGCAACTTCGACGACCGCAATATCCAGACGTTGAGGGATTCCGGTCTGTTTCCTAAGTCGGCAATCATCCAAAAATTTGATCCTCGTTGGAAATCCAATTTTGTTTCTGCCACCTGGGTTTGTTTCCTTTACTACACCTTTCTCCTTGGTATGTCCTACCCCTTCCCTGAAATTTTGAACAAGTTCTTTGAGATCACCGACCTTTCGTACTCCCAAACAATGCCCATGGTGTGGTGCATTCTGTTTTCTCTCGACAACCTGAACAATTCCAGAGACATAGACATAGGAATCCCCGAGGTCTGTTCTGCATACAACTCGAAAACCCATGGCTGCTGTCGATTCGTTCTTCAATCCTGCTCCTCTAACACCCAATTGATCCCTCGTGCTTCCCATAATGACCATGATTGGAAGAGGAAATTCTTTTTCGTGAAGCGTGAATCGATACCCGGAGGCAAGACGCTGCTAATGAAGTAGGTTTTGAAGGGTAGGGTGCCGACCCATATATCTTGATTGAGAATCCTGACAATTGCTAATTCATTCCTATTTATTTTTATTTTAGTAGCTCCCAAGTTCGAGAAACTCATGTCCATTGGTGCGATTCTGTTGAAAAGCTTACCCGCTTCCTGAAGATTCCGGCTGCTGAGAGGACTTTTGCTATTGAGAGCGCAACGAGTGAGCACAGCTACTCCGTCGACCAAACGGAGCCGAGATGTCTGGTAAGTGCTAGGATTCTCAATACCTTTTTTCGTTCATAATTTTAAGCTTCCCAATAATGACGTTCCTTCACGTTTATGTTTTCAGCCCTCAAATCTGGTTTTGGATTCTCCCTTGATGAATTGAGCTCCTTCCTGGAAGTGAAGGAAGAAAAGGCTGAAACCGTGACCAGCATCAGACTGCCCACCAACAGGTCTAAGGCAGCTTCCTCCAGCAAGAAGAGGAAGACGCCTAAAAGTGTCGTGTATCTGGAGAACTTCAAGGGACTGAGCCCTCCTGAGACCAACAACAAGCTTTTGAGCCTGCACAAAATGACAATAATAGTAAGTTGTACCTTAGGATTCCCAAGCGTTGATGGCGTCCGACTGAGACTCCTAATTCTTGGTCCTTTTTGCAGGGTCTTGAGCAGTTGAGCACTTCTTTCATGGAGACCGAAGCCAAGCTAGCAGAGGTTCAGAGGAAGCTGGATGAGGCCAGGGATACAATCCGTATCCACGAGGAGATAGCTGAGGGCAAGACTCGCCACTACGGGCATAAGATGAACGAGCAGCGACTTAAGTTTGAAGCTGCTGCATTGAAGGAGTCTGCCATCGGCAAGCAGTCAGCTGCCCGCAGTGTTCTTCAATGCATGTTGAAAATGGCAGCGGAAGCTGAGGCTGAAGGTTTCACTAGCTCTAAATGAGCAGTGGAAACCTGGAAGCTCTCCCTGGAGAAGCTCTAGAAGGCTGCTGAAAAGCCGACTAGCAAGGAGAAGGTTTCTGAACTTGAGGCTGCTAATAGCGACCTGGTCGACAAGGGTGTTGAGAAGTTGGAGGAGAAAATTGAGGAGGAAGAAGCTGGTGAGAAGCGAGAGGCTTCTGTGAAGACAATGGGTGATGAAGATATGTCAACGGTCTGAGCCCAGTTTTTATGTGTTTGAATGGTGGTGCTTGTTAAAACAATTTACTTTCCTTTTAATTTCCTGTAAAAAAAATTTAGTACAATAGACAATGATCGGGGATCCGGGTGGAGGGATTTTGTGATTTACAAGATGAAACCCGGATTCCTGATTTAACTTTTGACCTTTGAGCTTCTCAAGCGAAGGGATCCTGAGGTTTTCAGGATGAACCTTGAGGAGCTCAAATCCCATTTCCGTATGTTTACTAATATACATATCTTTTGGCTACATACGTTGTGTTTTGAATTTAGAATTTGCATATAGAAATCGTTGTGAGCCTTCAATTTTGTCAAGAATCTTAAAAAGCACTTATATATTTAAAAACATTTGAGGTTAATAATCGAATAGGTCAAAGTTTAAAATCAAATAATAAAAACATAAGTTACTAGACCTTCTAGTTTTACTTTAGTCGATTTCTCAATTTAAATCGTCACTTCTTTCCATATCCTATTCAGGATCCTGATAAGAATCCTGAGAGAATGACTTTGTTGGTTTTTCTCGGCATCCTACTTTGGGATCCTAGAAAAGAATTTAAAAAGGATCCTGCCCAGTGGCCAAATGAAGTTTTTCTGAAAATAAGATAACAATTTTAGAAATATACTAGGGATAAACCCGGGATTCTTGGGACTTAGCCAAATCTGGGGACAAGCCCGTGTTCACTTGAGACTAAGCCAATTCTGGGGTCAAGCCCTTACATACTTGGGACTAAGCCATCGTGAGTGACATTAAAATGTCAAAACCTTAGTTAACACATTCGTGTTAAAAACCTTGAGAATCCGCCCAGCAGCCTACAATGACAATATTGTTAGCCACCCATAAGATGGACTGGTCCGGCTATCTTGAGCATACTAGTGGACAATGTGCGCTACTGGAGATTACCCAAACTTAGGAGAGGAGTCAGCCTCTTAAACCTTAGAAGGTATGCAGGGTACCTTAAACATAGGAGAGGTGGCCAGCCTCTAACTGGGGATATACCCAAAGTACTTAGGGTTCCCAAAATCTGCAAAACACTCAATACTTGGTGAGGGGTGGGTATTAGCTTAGCTAACAGCACTCCGATGCTTAAGAATAGTATTGAAATCATATTAGTATACATACCTTGTAGTATTTAGGCAGCGAGGATCCTTAGGATTCCAATGGGATTCTCACATAAAGTAAGCCTTGAGGTAGATGGCATTCCAGGCTTTTGGCAGGGGTTCTCCTTCCATGTTTACCAAAAGATATGCTCCTTTTCCTTTTTCGGAATCTCAAGTATGGGCCTTCCCACTTAGGATCGGCTGGATTGGTAGTATCTTGAAATGCCTTCCTTAACACCAAGTCTCCCACTTGAAACTTTCTTAACCTGGTATTCCTGTTGTAAAACTTTGCCACCCTTTGTTGATAAGACGCCATCCGGATTCTGACCATATCTCTGAGCTCCTCAACTGTTTCGAGATCCTTAAGCAGAGTCTGGTTGTTGGTTTCCGGATCCTTTCAGCTGATCCTGGCTGTAGGCAACACCATTTCTATGGGAATCACAACCTCAGCTCCAAACACTAATGAGAATGGAGTTTGACCTGTTGCATTCTTGGGTGTTATCCTATGTGCCCAAAGAACAAACGATAGCTCTTAAGCCCACTTGCCTCTCTTGGAGCCCAATTTCTTCTTAAGGATGTTGATGAAGATCTTATTGCTGGATTTTCGCCTGCTCATTAGCTTGAGGGTGGACATGTGTTGAAGTAATCATCTTTATGCCCCAGCTTACACAAAAACTTGTTGTTCTCTTTTAACTTGCCGATAAACTGAGAGCCATTGTCACATGTCATTTCCGCCGGAATCCCAAATCTGGTAAGGATATTTCTCTTGATGAAGGATATCACTCTTTCTCTCTTACTTACACATAGGCTCCTGCTTCAAATCACTTGGAGAAATAGTCTGTCATTGCAAGCATAAATACTTTTCCTCCAGGAGCCTTGGGCAGCTTACCCACAATATCCATGCCCCACTTCAGGAATGGCCATGGAGATACTATAGGATGCAAATGCTCAGCTGGTTGATGCAGAATATTTTTGTGCCTTTGGCAGGTATCTCACTTTTGTGAGAAGCTCATGGCATCCTTCTTTATTGTAGGCCAATAGTAACCAAATCTGAGAACCTTGGAGAAGAGTGCTCTGCCCCCAGTGTAGTTTCCACAATCTCCACTATGGATGTCGTCAAGCACCTCAAGAGCTTCCGATTTCTCTAGGCACCTCAAGTAGACACCTACAATAGATTTTCTATATAATATATTATCTAAGATAAAATAAGGTATTACTTTGGCGCGAAAAGCCCTAGGATTTTCACCCTTAGGAATCTTTCCTTCTTTAAGATATATAATAATTGGAGAAGTCCAGGATTCTTGAATTTCTTTGGGATCCCCAACATCCATATCTTCACAGTCATCGATCGTGAGAGCTTCCTGCTGATCTATTGCCGGTGTCAGGATGTGTGTTATAGGAATCCAGATATCCTCAGGGATCCTGAGTGATGAAGCCAGGTTTGCTAAGGCATCGGCTTCTGAATTGTCTTCTCTTGGAACCTGTGTAATGTTAAAATTTTCGAAAACCAAAGATAATTCTTTAACAATATCAAGATATTTGATTAGATTCTCCCCTTTCACTGTATAAGAGCCATTAAATTGGTTAGTCAATAGAAGGGAATCAACAAATACTTGAATAGACCGGTTACCCATATCTTTCGCCAATTGCAACCCAGCAATCAAAGCTTCATACTCAGCTTCGTTGTTAGTAGCCTGGAATTCACAATATATGGAAGTGGTATTATGTCCCCCTGTGGCGATTTTAGCAGGATGCCCACCCCTGTTCCTCTAACATTTGAGGAGCCGTCAGTGTGAAGGATCCAATTTTCTTTGAGCTTCTCAAGCTGCTGAAATTCCCTTTCAACTTCTGGTTCTATATCGCTGCTGAAATCTGCCACAAAGTCAGCCAAGGCATGGGATTTAATTTCTGTCCTTGGCTCATATTTGATATCGTAGGCACTCAACTTGGCTACCCACTTAGCCATCCTACCTGACATTTCTGGCTTCACGAGAACTGCCTTAATAGGATAGTTAGACCTTAGGATTATAGCATGAGTTTCAAAATAATGTCTAAGTTTAGTGGAAGGCATCATAAGAGCTAGAATTAATTTTTCAAGGTAGGAATACCTGGATTCTTCGTCTAGCAGAGTCTTACGTAATATAACGGATGCTACTGACCTTGGTGGTCTTTTACTAAGACTACACTGACTGAGCTTCCAGACACTGCAAGATACAAATATAGTGGCTCCCCATCTTCTGGTTTCATCAATAATGGAGCTTCTGACACGTATTATTTTAAGCATCTCAGAGCTTCTTCATGCCTTTCAGTCCACTCGAACCTCTTGTTTTTCCTCAAGATATTATAGAAATCCTTTATTTTTTCTGAGGATCTTGAGATGATCCTGTTAAGTGTTGCGATCCTTCCTGCCAATCTTTGTACCTCTTTTACATTTGATGGGGACTTCAAGTTTAGAATCGCTTTAATTTTGCTCAAGGCTTGCTTCGATTCCTCTTTCAGTAACCATGTAGCCCAGAATTTTTCCAGCTTGCACCCCAAAGTGGCAGTTGGAGGGATTGAGCTTCATGTTATATTTGTTAAGGATGTCAAAGGCAGTTTGGAGATCCCTGACATGATCTTTAGGTTTCTTGGATTTCACCACCATGTCGTCTATGTAGACCTCCATTTTGTCCCCCAGTTGCTCTTTAAACATCATGTTGACGAGCCTCTGATAGGTGGCACCTGCATTTCTTAAACCAAAAGGCATGGCAGTATAACAGTAGATACATGTCGGGGTCATAAATTTTATATGCTCCTGGTCACATGGTTCCATTTGGATCTGTTGGAATCCTGCTGAAGCATCCATGAAGGTGAGCATCTCGTGCCCGGCCGTGGCATCCACCATTGCATTGATATGAGGAAGTGGGAAAGGATCCTTAGGACAGGCCGTATTCAGATCTATGTAATCAACACAAACTCTCCACTTTCCATTCTTCTTCTGGACCACTATCACATTTGCTAGCCACTTGGGATATTTGACTTCCCTGATCATCTTTGTTTTGAGAAGCTTGTTGACTTCCTCCTGGATAATTGCATTCTTTTTGGGAGCGAACTTTCTTCTCTTTTGTTGGATTGGCCTGAAAGAATGATCAAAACCAAGTTTGTGAGTAATAACATGTTTAGGGATACCTGTCATATCCTCATGCTTCCAAGCAAAAGTTGAGGTTCTGGCTTTCAGAAGCTGAATTAGTTCTAGTTCAGTATCCGTTGGGATGTCGGTCCCGATGAACACCTTGATTTCAGGATTCTCAGGGTTTAGAAGGACTTCTTTAACATCAAGCTCCCTATCCTCCTGTTCTTCAAGTGCTATTTTCAGTAATTGCTATCTCTTTGTCATCTTGGTGGTGTTCTTCATTGAAGTCGAGTAGCAATTCTTGGCTTCCTGTTGATCACTTTCAATCCTCACACTCCCCAAGGTGTGGGAAGCTTGATCCATTGATGGTAATTTGAGGGGACAACTTTCATCTCGTGTATCCATGGCCTACCAAGAACTATATTGCAACAAGAGAGAGAATCTAAAACCCAAAAACATTTTATAGAGTTTACCCCATCTATGTACACTGGTAACCTGATATTGTTGGATATTTAATGTCCAGATCTGATAAATTAATGTGACCGACCAAGTCATCGACCTGTAAGACTTACACTGGGGTCAACGTGTCAAGAAATCCAATTAAATTATTGTAGAAGCATATTCTTATGCTACGTTGTGTCTCGTGTATTGTATCTATATGAGAGCTTATGTGTGTGTGAGTATGAGGGCAGCGGACCAGTTGGTCCTGCATATCAAATGGTCCGCCCGGACTAGATGGTCCGGATGTGGTCCGCAGCTCATTTAGTCGTACTTATAAATAGGTAGCTTGTGTAGAGAGTTAAGAACTTCTTGCCATATTCTACCTTTCTGTGTGTGTTTCCGTGTGTGTGCTCTCAAGACTTATTAATACAAATTCCATTTGTATTTACTTGTTTGATCTCATCTTCATCTCGTTATCACGTGATTAGCAAACGATCCATCGCTCCTTGCGTCTACAAGTGGTATCAGAGCTATCTGGTTCCATTTGCTGATCATATTCTGTGATTTTGGAGATTTTTAGAGAGAGAAAGTTTGGGTTTTCTTCATTTTTCATCAAATTTCCGCAATTCCGAGTGTTTCAACGATGGAAAAAGATTTCTGAGTGTTGCTGCAGTGTTTTCGCATCATACTAAAGCAATTTTCAGCTCCAAACGTCAAAATTCACGAAAATCAGTGAAATCAGCCTCGAAATCAGTTGGTCCGCTGGACGAATTTCTGGTCCGCCGGATGAATTTTCTGGTCCGCTGGTTGGTCCGCCCGTGTATCTTCATCAGCATTCTGGTCCGCTAATCTGGTTCGCGTAGGCAATCTTCATATTTTTGATCCGTGGCAGTTTCAGCGTACCATCTGATCCGCGGCAGTTATTTCATCGCATCATTTGGTCCGCCGTACGAAATCTGGTCCGCCGGACGAAATCTGATCCGGATTTGGTCCGCAGTTACAAATCTGATCCGCTGGTAGTATTTTGGTCCGCTGAAAGTGTTTTGGTCCGCTGGCAGAAAAGTGGTCATCACTAAAACTGACGTAACTTGAGAACCGTAAAGAGTTACGGAACCCAATACCGTCAAGTTTTGACCCACTAAATCCGCTTGGAAGACCTCCGTTTTTTAGTTCGAAGTTTTTGAAGTGTCATATTTCGGAAAATATGTCGGATTTTCAAGCGTTTTCCGCGATTCAAAACACGATGCAAGCTATCATTAACTATGATAATGAAATAGGAACAAGTCAGAAAGTTCCGAAATTGCTCAGATTGGAAGATTATCATAGTTGGGTGAAGCGATTCAATGCATATGTTAGTGCTAATGATGTTGATTTTTGGATATCTTACAATAATCTATACGAGTATCCAACAGGAACAAATGGAAGGCCAGTTTTGCAACAAAGTCTTACTGGTGAGCAAAAAAAAACATGTCAAGCAGAACAAAAAGCTTATGGTGCTTTAACAATGGCACTACCTTCCGACTTATTACATCAATTTTCTGCGTATACTTCTGCAAAAGAGTTGTGGGATGCTGTCAGAAACGATGTGAGGGTAATGATCAATTCAAGAAAAGCAAACAAAAGGTTCTAAGAAAAGAGTTCGAAAATTTCAAGCATTATCCAAATGAGAATATTTCAAAGCTTATTACTCGGTTTTCACATTTATTAAGTGAAATGGCTTTAGTTGGCATCAAAAAGGAAGAAGATGATATGAAAGAGAAGATACTAGAGGCATTACCTGAAAAATGGGAAAACTATGTGATGATGATTACTCATGATAAAGAGTATTCAGGAGTGTCATTCATCAATTTGATTGAGCAGATACAAGCAAGAGATATGGAGTTGAGTGTCAACAAGTCCATGCCTGCACAAGTACAGAATCCAGCTGCATATCGTGGTGAAAATGATTCTACGATAAATGCTAAAAAGCCAGACATTTTTAGTGGTCCTCCTACTGCATTTCTTGCTGGAAAATCTGAGACTTATAGTTATTCTCCAGGTTGTACTCCTACATGTCCAAATCAATCATCAAAGCCTAAAATTTCTGACAAGGCATCTGAGGATTTAGCTTTATTGTTATCTGCTTTTATATCATCGTCAAATGGTTCAATTTTTGGGAAACTGGGAGAAGTTGATTTGGTTGCAAATGACTTAAGTGAGCTGGATGATGATCATTTGAACGAGTTAGATTTACATTGACAATTTTCTATGACTGTTGAAAGAGGTAAGAGATACATGAAGAAGCATGGTAAACAATCTTTTCTTCCAGGATGAAAACTTGGATTGGATAAATCCAAAGTTAGGTGTTTCAAATGTTCACAAATTGGACATTTTGCTCGTGAATGTAAAAATCCGAAAATATCCGTCTCTTCGTCCTCAACAAACAATTCAAACTCGCAAGCCTTGATTTCACAAAGGGATGAAGGTTATGATTGGAATAAGGATATTGAAATAATGGAAGAGAAACAGAAACAGTTGGCATTAAATGCAACCAAACCTGCTTTGGTTTATGATAGTTCTCTAAATAAGTATGTCGAGTGGTATCCTGATGAATCTGCATTTCTTGCCGAAGTTGTAAGGAAGGAGGTAAGTGATTCTAATTCAGAAACAAGTTCATGTGAAACAGTACTGGAAGATGGAGTTGTTGAACTTACAAAAGGGGTACAAAAGAACTGTGAAGCATGTGTTGTTGCAAATGATAAATTTGAAACTTTGTTGAAAGATTATGGTTTGATAACTGAAGAACTCAAAGTTGTGATAGCTGCTTTGGAATGTTCAAAACAAAGATGTGCTGATTTAGAAAAAGTTAATTCAGAGTTGGTAACAGAAAAGGATAAATGGATTGCTGACTTTGAGAAAGAAAAGGCTGCTCATCTTGATGCAGTTCAAGATTTTGAGAATCTTTTTGAAAAGAGCTATCCTGTTCAACAAAAGTATGAAACAGCAAATGCAATTGCTGTTAAAGCTGCAGATAAAGTTTTAGAGCTTCAAGAAGAACTTTCAAAACTTCGAGATGCAAATGTTCGGTTTCGTGAGAAGAATGATATTTTAACACAAGATGTTTCTTATTACACGAAGAAATGGGAGAAGGTTCATGCTGAGCTAATGGAGTTATGTGATACCAAAAGGCAACTGAAGGCTGAATACAATGAATTATCAGATGACTTTATTGGTACTCAGAAAGATTTGTTGGCTGCTCAAGTCAAAATATCTGAGTTAAAAGTTGAGATTCTCGCTCTTTAAAAGCAAGTAAAGAATTCAGCTATGTCTCCTACATTACTGAATTACATTTACAATCAGAAAAAGAGTGACGAAAGTGTGAAAGAAGAGGAATTACATTCTGTTCCAGCTCCAGTGGTTATATTAAATCCTCCATCTGTGTCATTTGATCCAAGAGCTGAATTGCAAGATTATTCTAAATTTGCAACTCCAGCAAAGAAGAAGAAAAACAAATCTGAGAAAAGGGAGAAGAAATTAGGTGAAGCTCCAAAGTTTGTGTCAATTTCAAAGGCTTTGGAAGATGAAAAGCTTTGTGAGAAAATTGCGTCTGGTTCTTCATCTGTCCATGAAGAAGAAAAAGCTTTGATTCAAAATAACAAATTGGAAGCTATTAAAGCTAAATTTACCAGTGCAGCTAACGGCAGAGTAGTTCCAACGGTTTTTTCAAATTCTTCAAAAGTCCAGGGATACAAGCATAAAGGTCTTGGTTATGATTCTAAGGAAGAAGTAGTTTCTCAAACACAACGACCAAAGAAAGTTGCTGGTTTAACTCAAAAGAAGAAATCACAATAGCAAAAACGACATGTTGTCAAATCAAAGAATGATCATTATTATTTTGGAGGGTCTTCTTATGGTTATGGTTATTCTTCACGAAGTCCATCTCCAAGGTATGATACTTCTGATGATTTCTTTGATTCATTCAGTTCAGAAAATATTTTTGGTTTTCATGATGTGTTCAAACAGGACAAGAGAAATCTAAAGAATTTTGTTGATAAAAAACAAATTTTTGAATCAAATCTAGGTAGCAGTTCCCTTAATGTTTTTCAAAGGAAGTGTTATGCATGTCGTAAACCAGGGCATCTTGCTGCACAATGTCCTACGAATGCGAGCATTCACTCCTATGTGCACAAAACTGCTAAATATGTGGATTTAAATGGTCATATTTTTGATGAACCACAACCATCGATGTACAAATCAACTAGTAAGCCGTCTTGGACGAAGACGCAAGTTGATCATTTTGTGGGTTCATTGAACAGTTTTCAATCGCCACTGATGTGGAAACCACGAGCTGGTTCCTTGGCAAACAAAGACCATGTTGAAGACACCGGGCGACCCGAGGCTGTTGACTCGGGCCGATCCCAAAATCACTAACGTTTTATATGGTGTCTACAGGTTTCTTCAAGAAGACCTATTATGTGTTGCTAGTAGTGAAGAACTTGCCTAATTTAGTGTTTCAACGACATATCATTTTCAAATGTTTTTCAACCGATTTTTTTCAAAACTAAAACTGCAAAGTGTCAGTGTTGCATTTTGATGACCGTCGTCAAGTCATTCAAAAACCCATTTACCTAGATAGTTAGGGTAAGTAGGGTATCGTATCCACGAGGAGCATGTGGTTAGTATTATATAGACTTGTCTGATTAAGAAAAAAAAAGAAAACATAAAGATTTGATGATTGATTTGAAGTAAACTAATGTTAACCTAAATTACAACTAAACTAAGAAAAATGACCAAACGACACATAAAAACATGAGAAAGAACAAGCAATCACATTCGGGTTCAGATTTGATAGCACAATGTATAACCTGTCTTAGTGAACTATACTAGTAAGCTACATAGACATAGCCTCGTTTAACATATATGAACAAAGGATGATTAAGGAATACATCATTCATGCAACTTAGATTCAACGATTCTAGACCGAATGAATAAGATAACATATGGTACACAACGTAATCATCAACAAACTAAACTCTGCAATCAATAGCAACTTGCTCCTCAATGATATAAAAACCAAATGAATGGGACGATGCATTGATGTGTAATCAAATAGTTTGTCCTACAATGCTCAATACATTAAACACCTAGACACACTCAAATTATTCACTAGTAAAAATAATAAGAGTACATTTAAGTCTAGTACATGTTCAAAAGTCAGATTGAATAAATGGCAACACAAACCCTAACCTCAAGTTTGGAATTAGGAAACAATAGTATAACCTGATTTCATTTTACTAACAACTACATAGACATAGTATTGTTTAATATATGAAATAGTGGACAATTGTGAGACTAAGGAATCCGGTCGTGTTGACTTAATGATTCAAAGACCAGATAAGAACACGCGCTAGGATGTGTACTACACAACTATCAATATATAAATATAATTCAACACAACACTAGATGGTTAACGATTCCATGACCGATAATGGACTAATGAGTATTAAACCAGAGATATACATCTTCCAAACACATCCATATATTAAACAACATAAAACAAACCCTAATTGTCAACATGTTTAAACAACTAAAGCATAATTCATGTCTAGTAAAAATAAAATCAAGTTGAATACAATTGCTAAACTAAAACCTACACCCGATTGTGATCACAAGAAAATATAATTAACCAAACATAACAACAAAATCAAATATTGTCACTACTACAAGATTTGTTGTTAAAAGAAATAGTTAACTAAAACTCCCCTTTGTTCTCAAATTCGTGTGACGAAGTGAAGTCGATGTTGCGTCCTTCGATCCTTGTCTTCGATTTGCTCACAGCAGCCCCAAAAGGGGACTGCTGTTCGTCCCTTGCGAACTCCTCCCCGAAACTGTCGAATGTATCCCCTTTAAAACTGATGTCGTGCACCCCCGAAAAATCCTTCATGTTGCTTTTATTTTTTTATGCGATGGCCCACCTCTAGCAAGCCACGTTAGCCCAGCTTGTAATCCACCAATTTGTTTAATTGTTAGTCTTTGAAGCCCATGTGTCTAATTAACTTTTAGTTTAGATTTTGTCATTCACGTTTCCTGTAACAAAAGCCAACAACAAAATAAAGTTAGTTTTTCATTTTGAATTTTTACACATGTTAGCCACACTTCTTCAAAGCAACATAAAAACAATGATTAAATCATCTCCCTTGAAACAAAATACAAAATCTCAAACAATATATTACTAGTATAATCATCATTGTACAAATAATGGATAATAATAGTAGTAATAGATGAGAATGATATTTAGATTCACTCGTTGTCTCAAGTCTATGGTTAACCACACCGTTTTAGTACATTCTTTTCATACCATACTAAAATATAAAAGTTGTTTAAAGTGATATGTTTTATCCTCGAATCGATGCATTTTCAATATAATTAATATGCAATAACGAGTATCTAAATTGCATCGATCAAACCTCCCCAACTTAAAACTTTTTCGTCCCGAAAAAGACTTGCAATGGGATCACAATTGACATGTCAAGCTATCCACTATACTTATTCACATCAAAGAACTACTAGCATGCTAAACTCGGTTGTCAATATAATTTTTCCACTTTAAACTTATGCCCTAATTGTCCCAACCACCATACATGTCTCATATCACCAATGTTTCATAAGGATTTATGGTTCCCACACTCAAATGCTCATAGTAAAACTTAACCATCCTCACGGTTTATTGAGGACTCGCAAGCTCCCACTTTATGAACCATATACTAAAGCTTGACATCGTAGGGATTACATGAAGATTTAGCAAAACCAAATATTGTATCAAGTTTCCAATACACATGCATGACATCTCTCACAATTTACACTCCTCTCGGTTGGATATATGGACTAGTAGATGATGTACTAGTATATGTGTACACTCAAGATCAATAATGCAATACCATTATCATAGGCTCGTGTGCAAATCAAATCTCCACCAACTAACACGAAACTTAACACAAATCAAGAGGTCTTTGATGGGTTGTAATGTCGGGCTGAGGTTAAGGGTATGGAAAAGGATTTTTAAAGTGGCGAAGGTGATCGAAATCCAATATAAACAAACAACTAAAACAAGCAACTAACAACTAATAATGAATGGAATGTTTTTCCATAACATCATACTAACTTTTTTTTTTTAACATGCTCTGGTCATTTTGACCTCGTACATAGCTGGACTTTTTTCTTTCTTTCTTTCTTTCTTTTTTCTTTTTTTTTTCTTTTTTCTTTCTTTTTTTCTTTCTTTTTTTTCTTTTTTTTTTCAACACAACTAACCTGAACACAACACGAATTGGATTTCAATCACACGGGTTAAAAATAAGAAGGTTGTAAGGCTAGTTGGGTCAAGTAATTTCGGGTTAAAACAAATGAAAGATGGGGGCTCAAAATGGCTTCTAAAGGATAATGTTGCGGGTAGGAGTTTCCTAAAAGGTTTTACCTACGGGTTAATCCTAATGCCTCCATCATGTTTGTGTCAGTCTCGGTTCATGATCTTGAAATGCATAAACACACGAGTTCTAAAATGTATATCACATTATGATCATCACTCAACCAATAAAAGTATATACAGAGAATCATGTATAATATGCATTTTAGGCTCAAATTCTCACGGAAACGGTGGAAATGGGTTAAGATGTAACACATGTGCAGTGTCTACTATCAAGCTTGTTCTCCCCCAATTAGATGTCAGGACTATTAGAAACATGGTGTGTGAACAAGGACTACACTCTCAACCTATATTGTCCGGTTTTTCAAATTTTTAAGCTACAAACAAAGAGATGGGAAACCACATACATCGTTTATTCACAACAATATATTGAGACGGTGGAGGTCTAATTTAGGCTAAGTCTACCAACACACCAAAATCTAACATGCTTTCACTCAGCCACTACGATTTCAAGTTTAAGCTTGCACATGTTCATTTCCTATCATCTCCCATGAAATGCAAAAGTCTTAGACTAGGAGAATTCATCACTTTTTATCACGATCACAACCGGTTTATTCAACTAGCTAAAATGCAAAATATACAAATGACTCAAGTAAACTAAACTAATACTAACATGCAAAATAAAAAATAAAAATCAATTATTTCCAACCAAATATAAAAGGGAACGAGTTCACCTGATTAAGTTGTCATGGCAAGATCCTCGTGTGCAATGATGATCCTCAAAGTCTATCTTCCCACTCTGCAAAATCTAACATAAACTGTGTCGAAGAAAACTTCTCACATCGCTATTAGCATAAATTATTTTATTTTTTTAAATTTTGCATTTTTTTATTAAACTCAATGTAGACTTTTAAACCACACCTTCAAAATCATATATGTAAACCTCCCTCCCCAACTTAAAGCATTGCATTGTCTCTGATGCAATCTTTAAGTCGAAATTTAATTGAAACTAATTAACTTTTAAAATTATGAAGAAATAAAGTAAAACAAAACTCCTAATACTCACTTTCGTAGGAATCACGGTTGCATTTAGCATATGTAACAAGCCCTTTAAACCCCTCGGTAGCTCGAGTGGACGAGTGAGGTCTCGTGAGGGTTTCTAGTGAACACACCCACAAAGTTCTCGGGTTGGCACCCGAACAAATATAAAAATCATTTTTTGGTTTTTGTTTTTTGTTTGTTTTTTTTGTAATAAAAATCAAACAACACAATATAATATTAAGCGCACTAGCTCCCCGGCAACGGCGCCATTTTGATGACCGTCGTCAAGTCATTCAAAAACCCATTTACCTAGATAGTTAGGGTAAGTAGGGTATCGTATCCACGAGGAGCATGTGGTTAGTATTATATAGACTTGTTTGATTAAGAAAAAAAAAGAAAACATAAAGATTTGATGATTGATTTGAAGTAAACTAATGTTAACCTAAATTACAACTAAACTAAGAAAAATGACCAAACGACACACAAAAACATGAGAAAGAACAAGCAATCACATTCGGGTTCAGATTTGATAGCACAATGTATAACCTGTCTTAGTGAACTATACTAGTAAGCTACATAGACATAGCCTCGTTTAACATATATGAACAAAGGATGATTAAGGAAGACATCATTCATGCAACTTAGATTCAACGATTCTAGACCGAATGAATAAGATAACATAAGGTACACAACGTAATCATCAACAAACTAAACTCTGCAATCAATAGCAACTTGCTCCTCAATGATATAAAAACCAAATGAATGGGACGATGCATTGATGTGTGATCAAATAGTTTGTCCTACAATGCTCAATACATTAAACACCTAAACACACTCAAATTATTCACTAGTAAAAATAATAAGAGTACATTTAAGTCTAGTACATGTTCAAAAGTCAGATTGAATAAATGGCAACACAAACCCTAAACTCAAGTTTGGAATTAGGAAACAATAGTATAACCTGATTTCATTTTACTAACAACTACATAGACATAGTATTGTTTAATATATGAAATAACGGTCAATTGTGAGACTAAGGAATCCGGCCGTGTTGACTTAATGATTCAAAGACCAGATAAGAACACGCGCTAGGATGTGTACTACACAACTATCAATATATAAATATAATTTAACACAACACTAGATGGTTAACGATTCCATGACCGATAGTGGACTAATGAGTATTAAACCAGAGATATACATCTTCCAAACACATCCATATATTAAACAACATAAAACAAACCCTAATTGTTAACATGTTTAAACAACTAAAGCATAATTCATGTCTAGTAAAAATAAAATCAAGTTGAATACAATTGCTAATCTAAAACCTATACCCGATTGTGATCACAAGAAAATATAATTAACCAAACATAACAACAAAATCAAATATTGTCACTACTACAAGATTTGTTGTTAAAAGAAATAGTTAACTAAAACTCCCATTTGTTCTCAAATTCGTGTGACGAAGTGAAGTCAATGTTGCGTCCTTCGATCCTTGTCTTCGATTTGCTCACAGCAGCCCCAAAAAGGGGACTGCTGTTCGTCCCTTGCGAACTCCCCCTCGAAACTGTCGAATGTATCCCCTTTAAAACTGATGTCGTGCACCCCCAAAAAATCCTTCATGTTGCTTTTATTTTTTTATACGATGGCCCACCTCTAGCAAGCCACGTTAGCCCAGCTTGTAATCCACCAATTGTATATATATACATTGGAGAAACAGAACTTATGTTTCTGTGCCCACCTAAACTCAAATGAGATTCACATTTAAGTCAAATGAAATTCACATTATTCCTCTTCATACTCTTCGACCTAAGAAATTCACATTGAAATTAAATTCCTCTTCATACTCTTCACAGCCGCCCAGAAAATCGAAACCCTAGCTCGAAATGAACAAGATTGCCTTGCTCGATTGGGATTGTTGCATGTAATAATCTCCTTTATCTTTCTCCCATTTGAAGAGTTCTCTCTCATTCTCTGCTTCTCCGCTGACCCCTAGAAAATCGAAACCCTAGCTTGACGATCTTGACGATGGCGGCAGGCTAGGCGTCATCGCCGCCGCCGCTCATCGCCGTCGGTCTCCGCCTTCTCCGTTGCTTCGATATTTGCATCGATGGTGGCCAACGGTTTTAGGCGTTCAGGGCATGGGTCGGGTGTTGACGGAGAATGTCTCTGAACTCGACGATGGCGGCAGGCTGGCCGGTGTGACGTTGAGCGATTGCCGGTAAGTTTCTACTTTCTGGATCTGTGCGGCGATGATATGAAGCCCATTAGGGTTTGAGCCGGGTTATGGATCTGAGTTTTCTTCCAGATTCAGCGATGATATGAAACCCATTAGGGTTTGAGCTGAAAGATAGTATGTTCGGCAATGATATGAAACCCATTAGGGTTTGAGCCGTTCTTTTTGTTATTTATCTGAATTCTCTGTGGTGTTAGAATTCAGTCATTGTGAGGGGAGTTACTGTATTAGGTTTTGTCCAGTGAGATTTTTACATATCATATTTCTAACCGATGAGACTTGGCTGTGATGCTGAATCTGTACATTTAGACCCTTGGCTGTGATGTTATAACTGTACGTTTGGATTAATGAGAATTAATGTTCTGGCTTCGCAATAATTTTTGCAGCCATGAAAATTTGTCTTTCTACGGCAGGGCAATGACCTTTGCAGCCATGAACTCTATCTTTTTCTATGAACAATTCCATACAGATCTGAGCCAATTTATCTTCTTTTTTTTCCATCAATCTTATCTTTTAGTACCGCGATTGATTCTGAATCCATGGTCTGTGTCAACCCAGGTTAGTTCCTTATCTTTGAATTGATCACCGATCCATAGTTATCTGTATGTTTTGCAGTCAATTAGACCTGATTAGCCGAAATTTTATTGTTTTTTTCAGTTGTTTCATGCGATTACCCTCAAAATTTGTTTTTAGTTCGTTTTGCTTTGAAGTAGCAGGTACGTTTCTTTTGGATTTTTTTACTCATTGGGCTGTTTTAAAGTTGATTTCCTTCCGTATTGATGATCCAGTTCGTTACTTGCTTATTGATTATATAATTTGATTAAGTTCATATAGACATGTTTAGTTGTAGTATGCAATTATGTCAACAATTACAACAGTACTTTTGCTTCTTATTGATAATATTTGATTAGGTGGTCTGAAATGATAAGAAAACTAATCTGAAATTTTATACAGTTAAATGAACATGATTTTGACATTACTCTATTGTAAGGTGGTAATTTCAACATACTAATTGTTAATAATAGTACTCTTAGGTTTATAGACTAAGGATATTTTATGTTGCAGTCATGTAATCTTATTAAATTTATTTTATTTATTTTATTAATTTTCATATAATCTTATTAAATTTATAGACTAAGGATATTTTATATATAGACATATGAGTTTCCTGAATTGCTATTATCTCTATCTCTTACAAATTGTTTAGTTTTCTGTATGCTGCTCACTGATGCCAAGGTACGTATATTTCTTTGTTTCGTATTAATCTAAAATATCCATAAGCCTAATATTGCAATCATTGCTTCAGTTGCTATCCTTCTGTTAAGCATACATCTTTATTATTTCATAATTTATATATATGCTGAAGTTAGAGGTATCTTTGGGATTTTGTCACAATTTAAAACACCTCTATTATGTCACATTAGTTATGGCTTACATTTATCTATTATGTGGACTAGATACAATACTCACCAGATTTATGTTTAATATCACCTAGATACAACACTTGGAACGTGATGTAAGTATAATTTCAGTTTTGTGTGTTCAAGGTGATTATTTTTGGGAAACTGCTCTATAGACCATAGTTGGACTCTTATGGAGTCAAATTGATTTTACTTTGTGATTGAAAGTAACTACATGAAACCAAACTGTTTTTTTGCTTTTGAAACTGTAACCCAAAGTATGGTGTTAAAAGCAGTTTCCTAAAACTGAGTAGTTTCCAAAATTCTTATGTGCAGGTTCATTTTTGTGTGGTCAAATTTATCTTCTTTTTAAAGAGTATATATTATTCCTCACATTACAAAAGGTTAAAAGACACTTATCAACTTTCTCAAAAAGAACTACACAGATTGACTCTAATATAGTCAAACTGCTTATTTTTGGTAAATTATATCAACTACATAGTTTGACTCTAATATAGTCAAACTACTTATTTTTGGTACATTATCTCTCAACCTAAACAATCACTAATACCTAACTATTAAAGCATTACTACTAATTATCGCAGATGATGTTTACCTCTCCTCGAAGAGACTCAAAGAAAAGAATGAATGAAGCGAGGAAAACCAAATGCAAATTCAGCCACGTCAATGTCTTTGGTAAGTTATTATTTGTTTCGAAATTGCCTTCATGTGTGTATTTTTCTTCATTAAATTAATCAACCACATGGTTTTGAATCTTCTATGCAAGAACCGCTTCAATATCATTTTAATAAAACTTGTTGTTAAATATTGTATTTGATATTAAACATGTCTGCAGCATTGGTCCAAAATCTATGTCATGATCTTGAAGGTTGTCTTTTACACATTCGTTATTCAGTTGAAGGGCAATTGTGCCACGTATAAATAGTTGGGATATCATAATTGTGCTTGAAGTATTATGTTTTCCTTTTCCCTTTAAATTTGAAACTGATTCCTACGCATATATGAACTTTATAGCTGTGAAATGTGGTAGCAATCTACTATTATTGCAGTTTGGAGATGCTATAAAGTATAAACCATGTCTAATTGAATTTGATCAGATTTTAAGCCTTCTAGGCCGATATATGTTTATCTTCTTGACCCAATGTTGCCTATGTATAAATGAAAACAGGAGAAACCCTCATCTATTAGAACAGGTATAGTAGTAATAGTATGTTATACTTTAAGTGGGTTGGGTTTATGATATTGTAATTATTATCGATTTGTCATCTTGGAGCCATTATTTTGTGCGTCTGATATAATTTCAATGGTTGACTGAATTTTTACTTGAAAAAATGTGTTTTGCATCTATAATTTGAATCAGAACTGGGACCCAATCTTTCCTTTGGTATATTTTTTAAGTTTGAGATCATTCTAGGAGAGGTAGGTTTTGTATCAAAACTGGCCAAGTCTTTCCATTTGGATTTTTGAAGAGTTTCAGGTATATCTCCAATTTTATTTTAATGTTTTTTGTTTTTTTTTTTTATTTAGCATTCGATTGCGTTAAATGTTTGACTATTTGGCTCTCTAATTAGTAAAAGATGGTACTTGCGAGTTAGGGAGTGTTGTTTTGTGTACTGTTTTTTCTATGTTTGTCCTTGCCTCTTTTATATGCCATGGCTTTCTAGCTGTGTGATGAAAATCATATACAGATTTAACATTTTACATTCGGTTGCTCAACAATTGACTCATTGATTGTTCACAGTTTTTTTTCTGTAGGAGCAAACAATATTGCCCTTACAGATTACAACTTTGACTACAGTTTTATTCAGGTTAGTTCCAACCACATACTTTTAAATTTCACACATATAACGCAGACATGCATTGGAGGAATAAGACATGGAAACTGGCTCTAGCTACTACATTTGTTTTTCTGTATTAACTCAACTTTTGTTAGGTTCACTTTTAAATAATTCTCAAACCCATTTGTTTCTAACTCATGAATTTAAGTTAAAATCTTTAAATAACATTCAAGAAAATGAAGAACCATAGTTGACACAACTCAAAAGCTTAATTAACATATCATAGGTTCAACTTCAAGTTCAGTGTATTAACCAATTCGTTAGCATTTGGCAGGATTAAACAACAGATTTCGAGTGAGTATTGTGATAAAATAGCAGTGTGGACTCAGTTGCGACTTAAATCTATTCAGCATGATCAGGATAAGAAGAGAGCTTTGGACTAATTTAATCTAATTTATAATCTAAAATCTGAATATCAATATATCTATATGAAATTCCAATCATAACCACAATAGAACAGTTAAATATGATTCAAAAGTAGCATTTAAATTTACTGCAACATTAAGAATAATCCAAAAAACAGTGTAACATCTAAATAAAAACATCATCTAAACAACATTAAGAATAATCCAAAAAAAAATGTAACATCTAAATATACTGCAACCTCAAAAACAGTCCTAAATCAACGTAAAACAGTCCAATATAGACTAGAACTTCCTTAAAACGACATTAAAATGCCTACACAAGCTAATAACTTTTTTGTCTACTAGCTATGAATTTCATTTCACAAGCATTTTTGTTACCCTTCTCCCACTTTGTTAGTTTGAAATTAAGTGTTCTTGCTCATTAATGTTCTATGCAAGTTAGTATATTTAGATCTTATGATTAGATATACCTTAATAATTAGTCAGCCCACTCATGCATTCTAAATTAGTTTTATACGGTATATAATGTTTCTGTTTTTGATGATGTTGTATTCATTTTTTTATGCAGACTATGGTTACACGATATTAGTGGAAATATGACTACACAGGTACAAATTACAATGGAACAAAAAGTAGTAGTAAAACTGATTTAATTGTTGAAAGAAAGGTGTACGAAAAATGGTAAACCGCCTTAACGCGCGGAGTGTCTCAGTTCTAACTAATCCAAAATAAAAGCAATTACATTTTGATTAGTTTTTCTTCTCTTTATATTTTCTTATATGATAATAGTAACATCGATAATAATAATTATAGCAGTAGTAATACCAATTCAAGTACAACACATGTTCAGGCTTATTGGATGACTCTGCTGCAGGTTTTCAACTCTTAATTGATTTATTGTTTCCTTTATTTTGATTCCTATGTGATGATATTTTAAGTTTATGCAGCTTTGATTGCTTTGCTGATTCATTTACGTTGTTGTTCAGGTTAGTTTTTCTATTCTGTTTTTTATTTATTGTTAGTTATTATATGTTTTTAGTATTGTTATTTTGTTGTTATTGATGCTTGCTCTCGATATAACTCATTTTGTTCTTCCTTTATGAACTCCTAAATATCAATGTATGCCATTTAAGGTTTTGGTTGTTGGAGATTTTAACACCAGTAAGTAAATGAATGATTTTAATGGGTAAAATGGTGAATGTTAATGGATTTATCATATGCTCATATTTTTCACTCAATGTTAATTTTGTATATGAAGGTTTGCTTGCTTTGCTGATTCTTTGCATTGTTGTTAAGGTTAGTTTTTCTATTCTGATTTTTATTTATTGTTGATTATTAGAGATCTGTCCGGTTAGGGATAAAAGATTAACATGTAAATGGAGGTTTTTTATCCCTGTTATCATTTGTTCTCTTGGAACAATGGTCTACTAATACATCTCATGGGGGAGTAGACTTATTGTTTTGGAATTCTAATCTGCAAGATCCATTCATGAGCTTTGATGTTATGAAGATTGTTATTGAGTGGTGTTCGAATGGCATGATAGTTTAGATCAAATTGAAGTATTGCTGCTTTGATGAGGTTTTTAGTATGAGTTTAAGGATGGGGTCTGTATGAATGGATAGATGGTAGCTGATTATGTTTTATTATTAGCTATCCAAGGGATTACTAAAGCTACTAAAAGATTGAAGTATGATTTCTTTTTAGGTAGCTGATAGATGTTTTATTTTTAGGTCAAACTGTTGACTTTTGTTGGTCAAAGATGGGTTGGTTGAGGCTGAGTTTTAGAATAGTGTCTATGGAATAATCCCTTATATTGCTAGGAGTTGGAAGAGGTTGGCTTAAAGCTACCAAAAGATTGGAGTATGATTCATGAGCACATTTGGACTTTTGCCTTATAATGAACATGTTTGTATATTTATGTAGAGATTTTTTTGGCATTATACGTATTGGCGTCATTGGCCTACTGTTTGCTATGGGTGTGGTAGGTTGTGTAATTTGTTCTATTTCGTATTGTTTCAGTGGAAGGGATTTTAATCGGTTTTTGGTTTCGGGACTGTGGCACTTCTTATCATCATTTGGAGATGCTTTCTTAGTTTGACATCAATTTCTTGGCTGCTTTATGTTCTTATTAGTATGGTAAGCTTATGAATCATTTCATTGTGATACTTTTCTTGAATTTTGATTTGCATATTGTATTATGTTTTTATACACTAGATCAGTTTGTGCATTGGTATTTTGGAATCTTACCTGATATTTGTACCCTTTATTTGCGTGAACATGTCGCTTATTATTTATTAATCATTTTGAAAAATGATTTTCACCACAACGCACAAAGGGTTAGTTTTAGAAAAGAGACAAAAAGAGTCTAAAGCGTAACAACAATCGACTTCGCCATAATTGAAACATATTGATGATATACAATTTCAAAGACACATGTTTGTATACTATTTTTTAATGTTTTTTTGATAAGATTTTGTGGCTTTATTTGATATTACCTGTTAACTGCGGCAACGCGCGGATTATTCTACGTTCAAATTTTAGTTTATAAAAAAAATTCATTCTTTTATCTACAATAATGTTGTATGAGAATAATTAAAACCTTAGATACCGCAGCAACGCGCGGTCGATTTCTAGTTTGTTTAATTGTTAGTCTTTGAAGCCCATGTGTCTAATTAACTTTTAGTTTAGATTTTGTCATTCACGTTTCCTGTAACAAAAGCCAACAACAAAATAAAGTTAGTTTTTCATTTTGAATTTTTACACATGTTAGCCACACTTCTTCAAAGCAACATAAAAACAATGATTAAATCATCTCCCTTGAAACAAAATACAAAATGTCAAACAATATATTACTAGTATAATCATCATTGTACAAATAATGGATAATAATAGTAGTAATAGATGAGAATGATATTTAGATTCACTCGTTGTCTCAAGTCTATGGTTAACCACACCGTTTTAGTACATTCTTTTCATACCATACTAAAATATAAAAGTTGTTTAAAGTGATATGTTTTATCCTCGAATAGATGCATTTTCAATATAATTAATATGCAATAACGAGTATCTAAATTGCATCGATCAGTCGATCAATTTTCTTTCTTGTTCATATGTTTACATTTTGTAGTTGTACATATTTTTAGGGGGAGAAAATTGAAAATTCAAAAAATAGTGTTTGTTTGAATTTTAGGGGGAGAAATTGGAAAAATATAAAAAAATGGAAAATTGAGAAATTGATCCGACACAAGCGAGAAATGATGGTACATCAGCATATATGTTATCTGCCATGGATAGATTAAGTCTAAAGGCTGTAGGTACTTGCATAATCTGTGAATGTGCATGACTAATCTGATATCTGCAAGTAAGATATAAACATAAAGCTTGCCTGATGATCTTTGGTTATTTGCTTCTTGATGAATGCTGTGTGATGATTCCAAAAATAGAATAAAGACATATCTTGATGAATGCATGTTTTCATTTTGCAAAAATTTCAACTTGTTTGATTTTCTTTATTTTGTCAAACGATCGGCCTTTCTCTGCGTATCGAAAGATCGACCTGATTGGTATTCATTTGACGTTCTGCTTTATTTTCTTTGGTGTTTCGTATAATCCATCGAAATTTCTCTGCGTGTACGGGAGTACCGACCTGATTGTTGTTGGATTATACAATTTCTGCTTTATTTTTATATTTCTTATTTTCCTAAACAATCGGACTTTCTCTGCGTGCTCACAAGGCCGACCTGATTGTTGTTTGTTTAGGGTTCTGCTTTATTTTTGCATGACTCATCAAGGATGATTAAATCTCTAAGAAAGTTGGTTTTATATGATAAATATGATGATTTGCCAGTATTTCTGATAGAGTGGAGACCGAGTTAGCAGTGCATGATAAAATTACCTTAAGCATATCTGAAAACGATAAAAAAAATGATTGGTGCATGCTGAAATAAACATAAATGTTGTATTTGCGATTATCTTGGCTTGCATGCTGATTAAGACCGAAATTGAAATGTGCTAGATGCGTTATGTTTGATATGATCTCATGTCGTGATCTTTCTCACAAAATACCAAAAATAGAGTGTAATTTTGTATTGCTTTTATATTTTCATTTTAGTAAAATTCAAAAAGATTTTTGGTGTGTTTTAGCATAACTTTGAAAAAAAACAAAAAGATTTTAGGTGTGTTTTGATCTGGAGTTTCTAAAAGCCAAAAAGATTTTATTTCTTAGTTGTTTTCGATTGATCAACACTTGATACAAAATCAATATTTCAAAATCAATATCTTGGATTCTCAAAGAGAAGTTTTGCACCAAGATTAAATTATTTTTGGAAATTCAAAGAAAATCCGCACTTTTGTCTTCTAAAGTTGCAGGTTTTTGTGTGTCAAGACTCAAGCATGGTGAAAGGGGGAGTTCGTTATATCTTTCACAAGTGGATCTTGAAAGTCAAAGATTTATTCAAGAATGATCCAGCCATGCAAGCTCTATTTCTAACAAGATTTCAAGTTGACGATCGGATGCAACATTGTTGAAGATTGAAGACTAGAGATTTAGTTAGAAAAGATACACTACACGTTAAGGGGGAGTTTGTAGAAGCATATTCTTATGCTACGTTGTGTCTCGTGTATTGTATCTATATGAGAGCTTATGTGTGTGTGACTATGAGGGCAGCGGACCAGTTGGTCCTGCGTATCAAATGGTCCGCCCGGACTAGATGGTCCAGATGTGGTCCGCAGCTCATTTAGTCGTACCTATAAATAGGTAGCTTGTGTAGAGAGTTAAGAACTTCTTGCCATATTCTACCTTTCTGTGTGTGTTTCTGTGTGTGTGCTCTCAAGACTTATTAATACAAATTCCATTTGAATTTACTTGTTTGATCTCATCTTCATCTCGTTATCACGTGATTAGCAAACGATCCATCGCTCCTTGCGTCTACAATTATTAATCGGTAATCGAATGAAGCTTAATTACTAAGTTTAGTAATTATGATGGATTGTATTTAATTACTAAATTTGTTTAGTTAATTAAATAAATGGCTAATTAACTAATTAATTGTATTTATTTAAATTATGAATTTAAATAAATTAGATAATTAATTAGTTGGTGGATAATTGAGAGTTTAAATAAAAAGGTTTATTTTAAAAAGAGATAATTGAGAGTTTATTTGAATTCGGTATAGATAGGTTAAGGATCATTATAAATATAACTGATCCAAGAGGTTTATGGTTAATCCAGTTGCAATCAAAATATCTGAATCGTCCGTGGGAAGACCCGATGCCTGAAACTGGTGAGAGACATCTAGCACAAGAACTGAGGGGAGTGGGGTTATCAGCAGCATATGATATGCCGGAATGGAAAAAAAGATACTTATGGTAAAGCTTTGACTTTTGGTCAAAGATCAAAGCTTTTTGTTCATGAACAGAGACAGAGCCTACCCATCTACAAATTAAAGAAGGAACTGGTTCAAGTTGTACATGATAATCAGGTTTTGGTTGTGATTGGTGAAACAGGTTCAGGGAAAACAACTCGGGTGACCCAGTTTCTAGCCGAAGTGGGTTACACTACAAAGGGAAAGATAGGGTGCACACAGCCCTGTAGGGTGGCTGCAACTTCCATTACTAAACGTGTCGCAGGGGAGTTTGGTTGTCGGTTATTTCAATGGCAGGCAGAAAGGGGTCATTTCTTCTAACTCTAGTTTATTAAGCAGTATAGTAGGCATCATATTTACAAGCAAACTATCATCAACTACAGCAATTTGTATTCTCTTTTTGATAAAGCATGGCACAATTTTTTTACCAGAAAGTTGTCTAAAGTTTAATGATTGTTCTTTTGTGAATATTACTTGTTGTACTTCTTCGAGTTTAGGTGAAGTGAACAATTCCTTGAAAAATCTAGCATTAGGGGTACACTAGAAATACTTTGAAGAGAAGGTGGAGAAATGCGTACCTGAGTTACTCTTACCAATATTTTATGATGATGAGACAGGCGTCTTATCTGGTCTGGGCATTTCTTTTATTTTCTTGACTGGTTCATCGGCTTGGGTGTTCGAGATCTGAAGGGAAGGGGTTGCGTTCAATTCCTTTGCTTCAGGACTTATTGAAATGGACATAATGGCTGGGATGATAGGATCTGGGAGAACTTCCTTGATTTTAACTTCTTCTTTTTCCTCCTCATTTATAAGGCTAAAGTAGTCCTCGAGAACCTTTATATGTTCTAACATTCGTTCTGTGGTTTCTTCAAGATCTGACTTAGGACGTATATAAGGTGGTTCTTCTGTATGTGGTGTATAAGCAAAGCTTGTGCCTTGTGAGTTTTGCTCATTACATTTCATAGAGACAAAGAAAAAATCATGGGAACAAGAAGTAGAGGTTGAAGTAGATGGTTCATTTTCAAAATCTTACATTCTAAAATTTTCTTGCCAGTAATTTCAGTTAAGCTCAGGTTGATTAATATTTAACAAAAATTATTATTTAGCGAAGATTGTGAAAAAGAACTATAATGATGACTGGGGGACTCATCTGGTGGTTCATCCACTTGCAAGAATGCAGCGTTCGTGCTAATATGTACCAGTCCCGAGAGTAATGAGGACCACCGCAGATTCTACACCAAACAGATTGAGGCCATCCATCATTATAACCGAAATATTCCTCCGAATTAGTATCCATCCTTGCAATATTTCTCAGAGAAAGATAGATGAAGAGAAATAGAAAATTTACAAGAAAAATAAACAAAATTCTAAACTAATAAAGGAAAAAGAAAAACTAATCTAAACTATTGGCTAGGCTACTAACTTGGACTTTTTTCCAAATCCTCGTTTGTGTCCCTGGCAACGCCACCAAAAAGCTTGGTGCGTGCTGAGGTGTATATAAAATATGGCTATATTTTTCGAACGTTTTTAGCAGTTTTTAAGCTTTTAAATTTATAATGTCTAATTTACTTGACAACTACTATTTCACCACATTACACGGGCAAGTATACCCATCGTGGGCAATATAGTAGTGGTAAGTTAAACCTGGGTCGATCAGGACACAATGGAAAGTGAGATCTCTGGTTACTCTGTCCGCTGTTATCATCTAGCCAGGTCTAACTTTAGTTCTAAGAAAAGATAAAAAAAATAAATTAAATAAAAGAAAAGACAATTAATAAGATGGTATTTTAGAGAAATGTAAATCAAAGTTAATGTTACTTGGGAGAACGTACCAGTGGTTGAGGGAAGCTGAACGGACACTTATATTCTTGCTTAAGATTGTTCACTAGCAGAAGACCAACCACCTTTCGAAATCTTAGGCTGATTCACCATCCAACTGCCAATCGTCTACGAGGAGTACGAATGTAGAGGGAAGGTGCTGCTAGTGAACAGACGAAGTGGTGTAATGCCACTTAGTTACGGGGTCCCTCAAATCGGCCGATTTACCGTACTCGACATGCCGTCATGAACCAGCAGGGGAACAACCCTGCGTGTCGGATTATTTTATTATGAGAATTATCTTTATAATGGACTAAGGTCCATTTCTTCCATGCACCGCTCTCACGCATGCACTCTGACGTAACCAAATCCAAGTTCACAAACACGTCCATCTCGGTTTCTGTGAAGTGACAAAATATTACAAACCCCCATTCCCAACCAAATACTTTCAGCCCACACTTGCGTGGTCAGTCGAGTTTGCGTACATATACATAAGGACCTCGAACGTATCATGTAGCATGGGATGCGAGTTACCTTATAGCATCATGTATCGTCCCCTGGCTAGGTGTCACAAGTCCGGCTTTTGGGATTTTGATTCCCTAAATGGTCTGTGATACGTAGAGCAGGTTTGGTTCAGAAAATCAATAAAAAGGGTTTTCATAAAGTCATTAGACACAAATTAAGCGAGCTTATAAGATCGTTAACCAACCCGCCAAAGGTTTGTTATCTCCCAAGTAAGTATAAGAGTTTAGCCAAGCATGGCTTTAATGATTTACTCAAGAGAAAAAAGAAGATTTCATAGACAAAAGCTTACAAATTCTTACTTAAGTTAAAGTTCTTATAAACTTGATAATAAGAATCGAAAAATACCAAATGACTCAATACAAAGGGAAGAGAGGAAATAATTGAGCAAATTGCAAATGAGGAGGAGGCCGACTTTTATAGGCAGCTCATGGAGTTTGGCACGGCCCGTGCCTAGTTTGGCACGGGGCGTGCCGTGTCAGGGAGATCTTTGAGAATCGGCATTCTGACATCGCACGGGCCGTGCCAAGCTTGGCACGGGCCATGCCATGTCAGATGGACGTTCACGGGTGTGCTAAGTTAGGGGCACGGGTGTGCTAAGTTAGGGGCACGGGCGTGCTAATCAGACGCGTGTCCTGGAAGCTTCGGGTAGCTAGCATGGGGTGTGCTTGGTCAGGCACGGGGCTTGCTAAACTTTGCAAAATCTTGGAATTTCATGTTTTTCTTCTGTTTTTTTTATCATACTATGTTTCTTTTGTGATTTTTACCCTTTTAAACCTGAAAAACAAAAAAAAACAAAATAAACTTGTTTTGAAGTTAGCAAATCAGATTTTTGCCGTTTTTCGAGATATATTTGGTCTAAAAAATATGTATAATTTGACGTTCATCAGTTCTGCTTTATTTTTTTTGGTTTTTCGTATAATTCATCGGACTTTCTCTGCATGTCCACAAGACCGACCTGATTTTTGTTGAATTATACAATTTTAGCTTGTTTTATTTTTCTAATTTTGATAAATCTGAGGTCCTATCTGCGTATCGAAAGATCGACCTTAAGGTAGAAGATTTAATGTTCTTATACTTTTGGCATGGAACATAGTTGACTATATCATAAATACATAAAACTATGTGAAATTTACAGTGTAATCACATAAAAAAATATGTGAAACATATCTGAATATATGTCTGATAGTGTGGGGTACAATGGTCAAAGCAATCTAATCAACTAATATACAGTTGTTATGAGTATGATTCTGTCTGAGTTTAAGATGGACAGATTGTACCAGCAATCGACATGGCTGGTGTGCTGAATTAATTGAAGAAGTGTAGTTCAACGCGTTATGACTAATATGATCCCAAGTCTTGACCTTTCTTACAAAAAGATTTTAGGTGTGTTCTAGCATAAGTTTAGAAAATTCAAAAAGATTTTTGGTGAGTTTTGATATAAACTTTCTAAAAGCCAAAAAGATTTTGCTTCTTATTTGTTTTCGACCGCTCGACACGTGATACGGAATGATTTCAAAATCAAAATATCTTGGTTCTCCAAAGTAGAATTTTTGCCCAAGATTAACTTAATTTTGATAAAACGATAAAGGAAACCACACTTTTGTCTTCTAAAGTTGCACGTTGTGTTGTCAAGACTCTAGTTTTGTGAAAGGGGGAGATTGTCATATTTAAACAAAGTGGATCTTGAAGATTAAAAGATCATTCAAGATTGATCTAGCCATGCAAGCTATACAACTAACAAGAAATTTCAAGTTGAAGATCTGATACAGCAATGTTGATGATTAGATACTAAAGGTTTTTTAGTAGAGATACATCACACATTAATGGGGTCTGTTAGAGCATAAATATGTGTCTCATTTGTTGTATCTAATGAGAGGTAGTGTTGAGTTAAGTTGTCCACTAACCAAGCCACGAACCAAGGGTACGTGAGAAACAAACTAACGTTTCGTTGCTAGCCTGGTTCGTTGGACAGTAATTAATATAAATATTGAAGTGTGTGCTTTTGTACAAGGGGTAACATAGAGAGAGAGAGAGCTTCTTAAGTGTATGTTTCTTAGGTGTTTCCTGTCCAAACTCTCTGTAATCATTTCTGTGTGAAATTTATAAAGCAAGGCTTTATTTAGCTTCTTGTCTCTATGATTTGATCATTAAAACCAGTAGTAAGATCCTCTCAGGCTCTTACAAGATATATATATATATATACATATGTATATGGGTTTTACAAACACTAATAAATAGTACTTTGGGGCTTTAAAATAATATTTTGGCTTACATATTAGTACTGGGCTCAAATAAATAGTTTGGGATGAAAATAAAACAATCGGACTTTTGAATATATTGGGCCATTAGTTTATATTTTTAGTTTCATAAACATATTTATTTTTTGTCTCATATATAAAAGCCACCAGCGAATATTTCTGTAGATTTTTTGATGGACACAATTCGTGCCTCTGATGGGCATGGCTCGTGCCCAAGTACAGATTTTGGTTATAAACCCCCTACGCATTCAACCATCTCTACCACTTGTCTTCCTCACCTTTTTTCCTCCAAACTCACGAAAACTCAATTGAAAATCAACCCATATTCAAGCCTATTTCAAAGTATCCCAAGTGGTGGTCGAGTCCCGTTGGTTCCTTCTACCTTTTTGTCTCTCATTTACGTAAAACCCCACTTTTCTTCATATTTTTCATTTTCTTACAACTAAATATTTTTGGTTCTTTTTAAAAAGTTTGATGAACCTTTCACCACTACAAATACATATGATTTCAAAAATATAAAGAATTGTGGAATATAAAACTTGGATTTAAACAAGTGGGCGAACACAAAAAATGACGGTTTAAATGGTTCAAGTATACGTAAATCCGGTGATTTATTTTTCGTTGTACTTAATATTGACACTTATTATTAATGGTAATGGTTTATGATAACTAATTAGCTAACTTACATGGGTTTTGTTATAAAAGTTGGTATTAAATTAGTTAAATTTGTTAAAATGAGGTTACAAGCTAATCGAGGCGTTTTAAACGAAAATAGTATTTTTATAATTATATATATATATATATATATATATATATATATATATCTACGGTCTTAATATATATACATACATATATGTATGGGTTTTACAAAAACTAATAAATATTATTTTGGGGCTTTAAAATAACATTTTGGCTTATATATTAGTATTGAGCTCAAATAAATAGTTTGGGATGAAAATAAAAGAATCGGACTTCTGAATATATTAGGCCTTTAGTTTATATTTTTAGTGTCCTAAATATGTTTAAATTTTGGCTCATATATACAAGCCACTAACGTGTTGTCAACAAACGTTTTACAAACCATTTTCAACCCGAGTAGTGTTGGGTGAAATGTTACGTCACGTGCTTACACATTTACACATACTAAGAACATAGGTGTCCTAAACATTATACGACGCGAGAAGTTCGAATGTTACTGGATATTTGCTACGGTTTCACATTTGTCATCACTTACGATTTCAGGTGAGTATTCATAGCCCCTTTTTTCTTTTAAACGTATTGGGTGCAACATGTACGCTGTATCAAACTCAAGCTCTTTACACTTTACTCTATATCAAACTATATGTGACTCTATGCTCGTTATGTATGTTTTAATATGTTAGACTTGTGTGATCTATTGTTGTTGTTGTGCTCATACTCATACTCATACTCTACACGTAATTATTAATACTAAAAACGCCAAAGTTACAATGATAGATTTATTGGCTTGACAAGCCCACCTAGTATGTCTGGTATTTGGCGTCGGGTGATTGGAAGCCTAATTTTCAAGGGTTGGTTTACGCTCACTTATTTTGCTTTATTTCATTACTCGTTTTTTATATGTAACCTTACACTAACTCATGGATCGCATTACTTTACACATACGATATGCACAAACCTATGTTTATTCACCAACTGTTTGTAGTTGACCCGTATGTTATACATGTTGCAGGTAGGCAGTTTGACGTGAAGCTTGTTTATCACCATTAGGATGCATGGGCTTTAGTATGACCCTAACAACTAAAAGACTTATTATGTTTATTAATGTTGGATTATGTTATATTTGAATGTTATGAAATGGATTGATTAAGAATTTCGCAATATTTAAATTAGTATTGTGTGCAAATGGATTCCGAACGTAAGTGTGGAAAATGGAAGGAAATCCTTTGTTGCCAAATGAATTAAAAGATATGCAAGAGATGCAAACATTACTACAAAATGTCACATTAACAAGAGGGGAGGATAAGTGGAAATGGGATGGTACTTGTGATGGTGATTTATGTGTGAAGCAATTAGAATTCATGTGCCATAGGAAAGGGATCGGATCCAGGTTCCTTACTAACTTTTTCGGCGTAAACGAGTACCTTCAAGGATCAATATTTTTGCTTGGCGGGTCGAAATGTGTCGAATTCCTACTTTGAAGGCATCAGAAGACCCATAAATACCAACGCTATTTCTAGAATGCAGGTTTGCAATGGAGATATGGATAAGTTAACGAATATGAAAATCTTTGCGCTTTCAATTAAAGATCTTATTGAGTTCATTGGAGGATCTACTAGAAAACAAAAGATGATACGTGCCATCATATCGCTTTGGTGCATATGGTGTAGCAGAAATGAAGCAACTTTCAACTAGGTACGAAATTCAATAGAAAAGATTATGGACAATATTAAAACGTTGGGACTTTTATGGATATCCGGTAGAATCAGAAAGTAGAAGTTTGGATGGCCACAATAATGCACTTTTGATGATTTTTAAGTTGAAATAATCATGTAATGTATAAGTGTTATTCTTGATGTTTCTTTCCTTGTATCTTTCGGGGTATTAGACACTTGCTAGCTCCTTTTGAAATAATTGCTTGCCATTCAAAAAAAATAAAAAGTTATTGTTCTTTAAATGCGATATGGGAGCATGCCACTTCTCAAAAAAAATTATTCTAATTTATTTTTCTCGGGGAATATTTTGCTCATACCTGGTTTTGAACCTGGGAGCTTAAGGTCTCTAGTCTCCGCAAATATCATTGAGCTATGAGTTCGTTGAAAGTACGTGAGTGGTGGATCGTCTACTCGATCTAGCTATTTCAATATACGAGACGTAATTGAAAGATTGTTTTTATTGATCAATATGAACAACAATACAATCTGGAGACACAAAGACACTTCAAAGAGAAACACTATAGACTCCTAGTTCACTTACACTCCTTGGAAAAAGCTTATGAAGATTACAACACAACTAAATATTTATACTAAGCTGCTGTCCACGAACTGGAGGTTCTACGAACTGGCAGTTTGTTGGTCACAAACTATGAGTTCGTACTTCAGTTCATTGTCAGTGTAATCTCATTCTTCTATATGCTCTGATACATCACGCGTGGAACCTTTCCATGCTCTAACAAACTCCCCCTCAACGTGTGTTGTATCAATGCCTCTACATCAGTAATCAATTTCTTCACTCAGACTCCCCCTCAGCTTGATAGTTAGTCCGATTTTGAATACTTGAAAATGCAGAGCATATTATGTCTTTATCACCAACCTCAGAAGACTTAAAGATGTGATTTCTTCTTCACTTTAGTACCTAGCCAACATAAATAAACTTGGCGCAAAACGTCTATTTGAGACTCCAAGAAATTTAAATATTTGAGCTTTTTGAAAATCTTGTATCTCGTGTCGATCAAATCGAAAACAAAACAGAAACAAAATCTTTTTAGCTTTTCTACCTAAAATCTTTTTGATTTTTAAGAAATAAAATGAAATCATCGATAACAGAACGAACTCTATTTTTTGAGAAAAATCCAGATGTGAGATCATATCAGACATAACGCATCTTGCAGATTTCAATTTCGACTTCATCAACATGCAGATCAAGATACATCCATTTCAGTTCTTTTTTAGCATTTGACAAATCAATTTATATAGCTTTCTGATATATTTATGCTATATTAACAAACACTCATAACATGGTCCTCACACTATTCTGAAACATCGGCAACTCATCATTTTTTAAATTCTATTTTTCTCAAAGATGAAATCATCCATTGTGTGTCATGCAAAAAGAAAGCAGAACCCCTAAACAAATAACAATCAGTTCAGCTGGTAAGCACGCAGTGAAAATCTGATTGTTTAGGAAAACAAGAAATAGCAAATAAAGCAAAAATTATATAACCCAACAACAATCAGGTCGGTACTCCCATACACGCAGAGAAAGTCCGATGAGTTTTACGGAAAACCAAGAAAATAAAGCAGAACCTCAAGTGAACAACAATCAGGTCGATCTGTCGATACGTAGAGAAAGGCCTGTCACTTGAGAAAGTGGAGAAAATCAAACAAGCTCACATTTTTGCAAAAAGAACACATGCATACAGAAGGATATCTCTTATTCTATTTTTGTAGATTTGTTACACAATACCCATCAAGATGATAAACCACAATTATCAGGCATGCGTTATCTTGATATCATACTTGCATATATCAGATTTGTCATGCACTTTCTTATTTTAGCAATAACCTACAACCTTCACACCTACTTTATCCATGGCAGATAACATATATGCTAATGTACCATCATTTCTCACTTTTTTCCAGATCAATTTCTCTTTTTGAATTATTTTAATTTTTTTATATTCTTCTGAATTATCCTAAGTACTCTCCTTAAAATTCAAACAACCATTATTCTTTGAATTTTCATATTTTCTCCCCTAAACTAATGAAAGGAAATAAAACAAAAAGAAAAATTAAAATTGACTGATCGATTTTCAAGACGACATTTGAAAAACATCATCTTTGAAAATCAGGTTTCAAAAGATTTGTCAATTAGTTTAAATTAACGTGCAAGCAACCACATTTAGTAACAAATAATATCACTAACTGGTCTTCTTGATCACCTGCATATACCGGATAACAAATTAGATCTTTTTGGATCGACCCAAGTCAACATCCTTGGGTCGCCCGGTGTCTTCCACATAGTCACCGTTGGTCTAAACCTTTAGAGGTCTCCAAAATTTTTATGAGATTTTTTTGATAACCGTTGAAAATGATTTAGCATTTTTGGGTTCAAATACCAAAGTCTCATCAATGCGTGGAGGTGAAACAATAGACTTTGTCGGTTTCTTTGGTTTATAAAAATTTTTACCATTAGCATCAATATATTTGATATTGTTTTTCACGAAGAAATTATTTAACATCAGATTTATGATTTGTAGCCAATGAACATTCAGACACATAGTGCCCACATTGTCGGCATACATAAAACAATTTGTGTTGTTTCTTGAAATCAACAATGTTTTCATTACCCGGTCTTGCATTGTGCAATCTCGTTGGTTTATGAACATGTCGCATAATTGACGAATCATGGAAACCGTATGAACGACCAAACGATACCGAAAAATGAAAATCATTAAAGAAAGTATCATGATCAAACATGTTTGATGAATGACCAGAGACACCAAAAGAAACTCGTGGAGTTCTACATGACTGTCCTCTAGAAGTCGAACCACCAAAATTCGAAGAACATGAATAGAACTGCTGCTTGTTTGTATCCTTTGAAACATTTACAGTATCCTTCTTCACAAATTTCTTTCACTTTTGTGCTTTCTTTTCTTTTACGTGTTTAGGATCTCCCTTAGCCTGTGACTCCAAACCAACACCAGAATCGGAAGCATCCTTAGCATTAGACTTTGAAATAGTGGAATCATTCTTTTCAACTTGTTTCTCCTTTTTCTTTCCCTTTGACTTCTTTTGTTTCTTGCCAACTTCCTTCTTCACAAATTGAGAATAATCAAACTTTGGTTCTGCTAACTGATCACTAGTTATGGAATTAGTGATAATCACAGGAGCGTGAACTGAATCAAAACCAGATTTAGAATCCGATGTAGACTTGTAAAGATAATTTGTGAAAGCTTCAGACATTTTGTTGTTCTCAACGTCCCTTTTTAAAGCAGCAAGAGCGACATCTTTCACTGAAATTTCAGATTGAGCAACAACTAATTTCTTTTAAACTTCAAGAAGCCTCTGAGAAAGTTAATTATATTCATATTCTTGTAGCACCATTTCGTCACACTCGGCCAACAATTGCTTTTCATATCGTTCAAACTTTTCTTTGTAAATCTTTAGATTACCTTCAGCATCACTGCATCTTTTCCTCAACATCTCAATTTCTTCTAAAAGTTGACTATTAACTGTATTCGTAGTCTAACAATGTTTACACATGGAAAGAGCAACATTTGGTATGTGTGTCACGACATCGATTAATTTTCTTGTTTCACTCGGTTTTTGAATAGCTTTCCAAAGACTATGAGTGGAAGCATATGAACTCAATTGATTGTAAATTGGACGTGATAATGCACTTTTCAACAAATTGAATGCCTTAAGTTCTAACTCAAATCTTGTTTTGGCATCCGATGAGCATTTTCTAAATTGTAGCGGAGTACCAAGAGTATCTGTCGGCCAATCAAACTCTTTGTCTCGATTTTAAGACAATCAGCAAAATGAATATACACATAAGCCTTAAATTCTTGTTTCCGGAATAAGTAATCTTCACTTCACATTGTAACAGCTTAAGCACAACCTTAATCTTCTTAAATCCAGGAGCAGGTTCATCTAATTTTAAAGTGAAAGCATTGCATGATTATCACATGTAAACACTAAATTACCCTTGTAACTTGTAGAATCATCACACTCAGAATCAAATTCTCTCATATATTCAACAACTTGTTGTGGTTAGGAAGACATATGAGCATATTTATCAGAATATTCGATAAACTTTCCCCAATTATAACCCTTCTCTTTATCATTCAAAGTAGCAAACAATGCCTTAGCTTCTTTTGATTTGTGTTAGGTCCTCTTAGATCCGAGAATCTCACAAGTACGAGATCAAATGAGGCGGAATTCAAGTTTGATCAAGAAGGTCAATCACACAATGAGTGAAGAACACGAAGAACACAATATGTCACACCCCCAATAAACCACTAACGGAGTCTATACCGTTAAGAGGTGCGAACAAACCAGGACCACAACCATTAGTTACAAATACTAAATGAATCAGAGTTAGTCCAAGTATAAATCATAATTTAAATTCTTCAAAATACGCAGCGGAAAATATTATCTTAGCACTAACCACGTGCTTTACAAATCATTGTTTAAAAATTCCCAACTTAATTTAAATAAAAGAAAATGTCTTCGTGTGCCATGCCAACCCGCTCCGGATACTCCTCAGCGATCTGCAAAAGTGAAAACCACACAAGTGTCCACCTAACGGTTGGTGATTCCACGGTGGGCATGTCATGCATTGGCCCGGTCTCATAAGCGTATGTATCAACATATAATAAGTAATAGTTTTGCAAAATTGCCAAGTGTTGAATTATCAAATATGCACTAGTTAAGTAAAAGTTAAAGCGGTCAACCGATATCGCGGGTAGCTAATCCGGTTTCCATGCACTAAGGAAGTTCGTACCAAGGCTGAAAGCTGACGTATCAGAGTTCGGCATTTGCCGATGGTGTGTGCCTCCAGTTGTGTTCCTCTTGGGACCCACAACTAAAACAGGCTGATATTGAACTCCGTTCGGCCTCCAACCGGTTGGCTACACATTTGTGTACCGCGGAGCAGGGTTTGTCAAACCCTCAGTAGATCTACCCAACATCCCCTCGCTTCTCAGTTCAACGGTACTAAATTGTTGAGGACTTTTTAAGTTTTAAGGCATCCTTAGAAATCATGTGATATCATTTGGTTTAGACTTTAACCTACACTAGCCATATTAAAATGGTTTATTCTGGATTTCATTTGAAATCCTAAAAAGAGTTTAAGTATCAAAATGGTTGTCCCGGATTTCATTTGAAATCCCAAATGAGTTTAAGTATTAAATAGTTAGTTGCGGTTTTCATTTGAAACCCCAAGGATGGACAGTTGCAAGTGTTCCCATAAAACACTCCAACTTCCATAACAGATATCCCATTTGGCGATACCTCAAAACGTCAGCGTTGTTTTCCGTTTAGTATATTCGTTGTGACCCGAACGGGCTCACAATTAAGGGTTTGTGAAACTCACCTTAGGTTGCTCAGCTTACACTTCAATTAATCCAAATATCGTTTGCTAACGAAGACCTAGTAATCACATTAAGGTCTAAGGGATTAGGTTGTGTCTAAACTTTAACTTAACGTCACTATGGCCCATAACATAGCACGTTGGAACTACGACTCGACATACCGACACACGACACCGATGGTTGATCATAAACAAGGGTTCACATAAATCAGAAATCAAACATGTTTCATCATAGCATAATCATGTAAGTTGTGGCATAGCATTCAAGTAAGTTGCACAAGTTTGGGTTTAGGTCTGGTCACAGTTTCGCTAGTCTAAATTCGCTAGGCAGTTTCGCTATGTACACGGCAGTACTTTCGCTAGGCAATACCCGATGACACAGTTTCGCTAGTCTAGTTTCGCTCGAAACTGTTGGCACAGTTTCGCTAGCCTAGTTTCGCCCGAAACTGGTTTGAACTTTCGTTCAGGGAAATTTCGCTCGGTAGTTTCGTTCAGAGAGGTCTGGTTGGTTTACCCGGCGACACTACAGTTTCGCTCCATAGTGTCGCTGGATGAAGATATACATAATTTCGCTAAGTAATTTCGCCCAGAGAACAGTACAGTTTCGCTGGTCGCGAAAAACACGTAAATCAGCCTAAAAATCAATCTAACAGCTTCCATATTTCATGTAATTCAATATCTAGCATGCATAATCATTTACCAACATCAAACAACAAGTTTTAACACCTTAAACATGGGTTTTCATCATCAAATCACCAAAAACACATTTTAAACCTAAAATGACCTAAATAGCATAAATCTTCATTATGGTTGGTTTTCAAACGTAAAGTTACAGACTTTATGATGGATCTAGCCTTCCTAAGCATTATTACAGAAGCATACACGATTTCATGAAGGTTTGGGCATGCTTTAAGGTAAAACACATAGAAAACACATAGAAAACACATAGAAATGGTTTTTGGAACTCACGGTTCGATCTCCAAGCTCAATGGATGATGGTTCGGGGCTGAGATCTCGATGGCTCGGTGTGATTCTCGGCTGACCAGATTTCCAGGAGAAAAGATGGAGAGTGTGTGTGTTTTGTGTAAAAGAGGCAAATGGGAGAAGCTAGGGTTTATTAAGATATTATATATCAGGGCCTAGTTTCGCTGGCAGTTTCGCTGGTCAGGCGAAACTGGCTCTGATCTCATGTAATCCGAACAGCTTGGCTAGCTACCGGGCGAATCTGTAGTTTCGCTCGGTAGTTTCGCCGGCAACCAAAAACATACAATTTGTCACATAATCAAGAATTTACAATTTGTCATGCTATTAATAATATTAAATCATGCGTTCAAATCACATTGCACGTAATGACAATAAATAAATGAACACATAACACATATGGACGGGTTCGGTGATCAACCAAAGGACGTGGACGTATTCGGTCTAGTTAAGCATTAGTTACTAAGTTAACACTTATAACGTAACTAGCGGAGATTGTCTAACGGAAGTTAACCTTGGAATTCACGGATGTCACATCATCCCCTTGTAAATGGAATTTTCGTCCCGAAAATTATTCTTGTGTTGTAGCGTTCGCAGCATCGGCTGTCGTTGCTGGGGAAAGAAAGCAAAAGTTTTAGGTCGCCACATCCCCCTCCTGTTAAAGGAATTTTGGTCCCCAAAATTAAATCATACCTTCAGTTTCTGTGGACGTTTGCTCGAACAAGTGAGGATACTTTTTCTTCATCTGATCCTCTCGTTCCCAAGTATATTCAGGTCCACGCTTTGAGTTCCATCGAACCTTGACGATCGGAATCTTGCAACGTTTGAGGGCCTTCTCCTCGCGTCCCATGATTTCTACCGGTTGCTCGATAAATCTCAGATGTTCGTCGATTTCCAATTCCTCCAAAGGAATTATTTCAGTGTCTTCAGCCAGACATTTCTTCAGATTAGAAACGTGAAACACGTTGTGAACTCCAACGAGTTCAGCGGGGAGTTGTAATCGGTAGGCCACCGGGCCTACTTCCCCAATGATTTCAAATGGACCGATATAGCGAGGATTCAGCTTTCCACGCTTTCCGAAGCGTATCACTCCCTTCCAGGGAGATACCTTCAATAGCACCTTGTCGCCTACCTCGAACTTCAAAGGTTTACGGCGTTTATCGGCATAGCTCTTTTGCCTATCACGTGCTGCAGCTATCCGCTTTCTGATTTGAATGATCCGCTCAGTTGTGTCATGAATGAGTTCTGGTCCGGTGAGTCCCTTCTCACCCGTTTCGGCCCAACACACGGGCGATCTACATTTTCTGCCATAAAGAGCTTCAAAAGGTGCTGTACCAATGCTTGAATGATAACTGTTGTTGTAGGAGAACTCCACTAACGGAAGGTGAGCCTCCCAGTCTTTACCGAAATCGAGAACGCAAGCTCGGAGCATGTCTTCCAAAGTCTGAATAGTTCGTTATGTCTGACCATCAGTCTGTGGGTGATAAGCTATACTCATATCCAGTCTGGTTCCCAGTGCTTCTTGCATAGATTGCCACAATCGGGAAGTAAATCGAGGATCTCGATCGGAGATAATGGTCTTGGGCACTCCATGACGTGCCACAATTCGGTCAATGTACAGCTTAGTTAACTTATCCATATTATCGCTTTCCTTCATAGGGATAAAGTGTGCAGATTTGGTTAGCCGATCAATGATAACCCAAATCGCATCTGGTCGATTCGATCGATGAGGTAATCCTGTTACGAAATCCATGGAGATATCCTCCCATTTCCATTCTGGGATCTTTGGTTGCTGTAGTAATCCAGAAGGATTTTGGTACTCGATCTTAACTCTTGAGCATGTTAAACACTTAGCCACATATCGCGCAATGTCGGCCTTCATATTCGGCCACCAGTACAAGTTCTTCAAATCCTGGTACATTTTATCCGATCCTGGGTGCACCGAATACCTTGATTTGTGAGCCTCATCCATCACGAGCTCACGGAGATTTCCAAGTAAAGGAACCCAAATTCTGTCATTGTAGTATCTGAGTCCGTCGGACTTAATTTCGGAGTTTCCATCTACACCACGCAGTGCTTCAGCTGCGAAGTTTTCTTCTTTCAAAGCTTCTCGTTGGGCATCGCGGATCCGATCCGGCAATCCCGTGTGAATGGTCAGTTGCAGCGCTCGTACTCGTCGAGGCTTTTCATACTCTTTTCGGCTTAAGGCATCAGCCACAACATTGGCTTTTCCCGAGTGATACTTAATCGCTAAGTCATAATCATTCAGTAGCTCGACCCACCGTCGTTGTCGCATATTGAGGTCCTTCTGTTCAAAGATGTGCTGTAAGCTCTTGTGGTCGGTAAATATCGTGCACTTTGTTCCGTAGAGGTAATGTCTCCAAATCTTGAGTGCATGAACAACGGCTCCTAATTCCAAATCATGCGTTGTATAATTCTTCTCAGTATCCTTCAGTTGCCTGGACCCGTAGGCAATCACTTTGTCTCGTTGCATCAACACGCAACCGAGTCCTTGAATGGATGCATCGCAATAGACCACAAAGTCGTCAACCCCATCGGGTAACGCGAGAATCGGAGCTGAACATAACTTGTCTTTAAGAGTTTGAAACGCGTGTTCTTCTTTTTCACCCCATCTATATTGCACTCCCTTGTGCGTTAAAGCCGTCAAGGGTTGGGCCAATTGCGAGAAACCCTTGATGAATCTTCGGTAGTATCCGGCAAGTCCCAAAAATTGTCGGATTTCGGTCGGCGCTCTCGGAGTAGACCAATTCTTGATAGCTTCCACTTTAGAAGGGTCGACATGAATTCCATCCTCATTAACGATGTGCCCAAGAAACTGGACTTCGCGAATCCAAAAATCGCATTTCGAAAACTTGGCGTAAAGCTGTTCCTTGCGGAGTAATTCCAAGATAAGTCGTAGGTGATTCTCGTGTTCTTCCGTTGTCTTGGAGTAGATCAAAATATCATCGATGAAGACTATCACAAACTGGTCGAGGTACGGCTTGCATACTCGATTCATCAGATCCATAAATACAGCAGGTGCATTGGTTAGCCCAAACGGCATAACCAGGAACTCGTAGTGTCCATACCGAGTTCTGAAAGCAGTCTTGGGGATATCCTCATCACGAACACGAAGTTGGTGATATCCAGACCGTAGATCAATCTTTGAGAAGTAGCTCGAACCTTGTAGCTGGTCGAAGAGATCGTCGATTCGAGGAAGTGGATACCGATTCTTGATCGTAACCTTGTTGAGCTCTCGGTAGTCGATACACATGCGGAACGTTCCATCTTTCTTCTTAACAAACAATATCGGTGCTCCCCATGGAGACGAACTTGGACGAATAAATCCTTTGTCGAGTAACTCTTGAAGTTGTGCGGAGAGTTCGTTGAGTTCGCTTACCGCCAAACGGTAAGGTGCGCGTGCGATCGGAGCGGCTCCAGGAGCTAAATCGATTCCAAACTCGACTTGTCGAAATGGAGGCAAACCAGGCAGATCATCAGGAAATACATCTTGGAAGTCGCGGACTATCGGGTAGTCGTCGATTCTGCGCTCGGGAAGTGTCGTGTCGGTGACGTTTGCAAGGATTGCGAAGTGTCCTTTACGAAGGCATTTTTGAGCTTTGAGAAACGAAATAATACCGGTGACTGTTCCACCTTTCTCGCCTTGAACTGTTAACACTCCACCGTCCTTGAGTGGAATACGAACCACTTTTTCTTGGCATAAAATTTCGGCTCGGTTTTCGGATAACCAATCCATTCCTACTATAACATCAAAACTACCAATCGGGAAAGGCATAAGATCGATTCCTAATGTATGGCCAGCTAGTTCTAACTTACAGTCCTTAACTATCTGTGTCGTATCGTGAAGTTTACCATTCGCTAGTTCTACCACATATTTAGCGTCTAGGGCAATCGGTTTAGCATTAATCAACTTAGCAAATTTAGTGGAAATAAAACTTCTTTCAGCACCAGAATCAAACAATACAGTAGCAAAGAAACCATTAAGGATGAATTTACCGTTAATCACGTTGGCGTCGTTGCGAGCTTCTCCTTGACCCATGACGAAAGCACGACCTCTACCATTCCCACCATTTCCGTTTCCACCATTACCATTCCCACCGTTACCATTGTTACCATTCCCTTGTCTGCGCAATTGCGGGCAATCTCTTTTTATGTGGCCTTGAGCACCACATTCAAAACAGCCACGGGCTCCACCATTGTTGTTGTTCTGATTGTTTCCTTGCCCGTTGCGGTTGTTTCCGTTTCCCCTGTTATTGTTATTTCCTCCTTGATTCTGACCGTTGTTGTTCAACTTTTGCAAGTTGGTCCAGCAGTTGTTGGCTTCATGCCCCAGTTTACCACACCTTCCACATTCCAGGCCCTTGCTACACATACCATTGTGGTGTTTCCCGCACTTGCTACAATACGGGGCTTTACCCTTGTAGTTTCCATTCCCACCTTGGCGATTGTTACTCCCACTGTTGCTGCCATTGTTGAAATTGGACCTTGTATTGTCAGATCGCTTGTTCTGATATTGGGAGTTAGAAGATCTCCCAGACTGGTTCCCAACAGTTTGATTGTTCACAGAAGTTGTTGGAGCTTCTTCTTCAGCCTTACGCTTGCCACTTAAGGCAGTCTTTTCAGAGATTCTTGCAGGAAGTGTACCTCTCTCAACCTCCTGATCGGTAAGCTTATGAGCCAAACGGATGGCTTGCTGCACAGTTGTTGGGTTGCTGGCGGTCACCAAGCTCTTGATTTGGGGTACGAGACCCTCCAGATAACGCTCAATGCGCTTAAATTCAGCATCAACCATTGTCGGGCACAGTACCGCATATTCGTGGTAACGCGCAGTGTACTCTTCAACCTCAGATCCAGACATCTTGGAGTTCAGAAATTCTCCTTCCAACTTCTTGACTTGATCTCGAGGGCAGTACTCCTCCATGATCAGTTCCTTGAATGCTTCCCAATCCATGTTGTTAGCCGCATTTACTCCAATCATCTGAATTTCAGCGTTCCACCAGGAGAGAGCAGCTCCCTCGAAAGTACCAGTCGCAAATTTCACCTTGCTCTCAGCAGGGCAGTTACACATAGAGAAGACCTTCTCAGACTTCTCGATCCACCTGAGGAGTCCCACCGCTCCTTCCTCGCCGGAAAATGTCATTGGCTTACAATCCATGAAGGACTTAAACGTGCAGTGATGGTGGTTTCCTGATGCAATAATAGTTCGGGTTTTAAGTTTAAACATGTCAGAATATAATCGCTTTGTGCCTTAATTGGCATGAAAAGTTACCCTGTGCGGCGTATGCAGCTTGGACGGCTGCCACCGCGGCTTGCACGTGTTCGTTTATCATCGCTTGCAGTTGTGCAGGCGTCATGTTAATGTTGCTCCTTCCGTGTCCTCTTCCAGACATTTTGCTGAACAGTTAAAGTGGCCAGTGTTCAGTCACAGTTATATTCTATACATATCCCATAATATGTATATTAACCATTTCCCGTTATCCCACTATTAGTCCAAAAATTTTCGTGCAAAATTGAGGCGTCGTCGGAGAACGTCGTAAGTCGTAAGTAGCTATCGTCGAAAGTCGGTTTTCCCATAAAAGTCACCGTCGGCGTAGTCATCGTAGTAGAAATCAGGACGTAGCGTGTAGCATCGTTTCGTTGTCGCTTTCCCCCGAATTTGTGCGCGTATTCGCGTTCGCATTTCGTGTTCGTGTGTGAAAATTTTCCCTAAGGTTTTTCCGTTAGACTACCTAGACACGGTCTATATATATATCTATATATATATATATATACATACGAAGTATTTACTTACACAGCAGAGCGAGTATCCCAGGTTGGCACGTAATTATTTTTGGTTTTGGGAATTTGTTTATTCGTTTGTAACTAAGGTTTCAAGTTGCAGTTTCCAAATCGTTTTTCAAAATGATTCCAGTTCTCTGCAACTTATGGCTCTGATACCAATCTGTCACACCCCCAATAAACCACTAACGGAGTCTATACCGTTAAGGGGTGCGAGCAAACCAGGACCACAACCATTAGTTACAAATACTAAATGAATCAGAGTTAGTCCAAGTATAAATCATAATTTAAATTCTTCAAAATACGCAGCGGAAAATATTATCTTAGCACTAACCACGTGCTTTACAAATCATTGTTTAAAAATTCCCAACTTAATTTAAATAAAAGAAAATGTCTTCGTGTGCCATGCCAACCCGCTCCGGATACTCCTCAGCGATCTGCAAAAGTGAAAACCACACAAGTGTCAACCTAACGGTTGGTGAGTCCACGGTGGGCATGTCATGCATTGGCCCGGTCTCATAAGCGTATGTATCAACATATAATAAGTAATAGTTTTGCAAACATTGCCAAGTGTTGAATTATCGAATATGCACTAGTTAAGTAAAAGTTAAAGCGGTCAACCGATATCGCGGGTAGCTAATCCGGTTTCCATGCACTAAGGAAGTTCGTACCAAGGCTGAAAGCTGACGTATCAGAGTTCGGCATTTGCCGATGGTGTGTGCCTCCAGTTGTGTTCCTCTTGGGACCCACAACTAAAACAGGCTGATATTGAACTCCGTTCGGCCTCCAACCGGTTGGCTACACATTTGTGTACCGCGGAGCAGGGTTTGTCAAACCCTCAGTAGATCTACCCAACATCCCCTCGCTTCTCAGTTCAACGGTACTAAATTGTTGAGGACTTTTTAAGTTTTAAGGCATCCTTAGAAATCATGTGATATCATTTGGTTTAGACTTTAACCTACACTAGCCATATTAAAATCGTTTATTCTGGATTTCATTTGAAATCCTAAAAAGAGTTTAAGTATCAAAATGGTTGTTCCGGATTTCATTTGAAATCCCAAGTGAGTTTAAGTATTAAATAGTTAGTTGCGGATTTCATTTGAAACCCCAAGGATGGACAGTTGCAAGTGCTTCCCATAAAACACTCCAACTTCCATAACAGATATCCCATTTGGCGATACCTCAAAACGTCAGCGTTGTTTTCCGTTTAGTATATTCGTTGTGACCCGAACGGGCTCACAATTAAAGGGTTTGTGAAACTCACCTTAGGTTGCTCAGCTTACACTTCAATTAATCCAAATATCGTTTGCTAACGAAGACCTAGTAATCACATTAAGGTCTAAGGGATTAGGTTGTGTCTAAACTTTAACTTAACGTCACTATGGCCCATAACATAGCACGTTGGAACTACGACTCGACATACCGACACACGACACCGATGGTTGATCATAAACAAGGGTTCACATAAATCAGAAATCAAACATGTTTCATCATAGCATAATCATGTAAGTTGTGGCATAGCATTCAAGTAAGTTGCACAAGTTTGGGTTTAGGTCTGGTCACAGTTTCGCTAGTCTAAATTCGCTAGGCAGTTTCGCTATGTACACGGGCAGTACTTTCGCTAGGCAATACCCGATGACACAGTTTCGCTAGGCTAGTTTCGCTCGAAACTGTTGGCACAGTTTCGCTAGCCTAGTTTCGCCCGAAACTGGTTTGAACTTTCGTTCAGGGAAATTTCGCTCGGTAGTTTCGTTCAGAGCAGGTCTGGTTGGTTTACCCGGCGACACTACAGTTTCGCTCCATAGTGTCGCTGGATGAAGATATACATAATTTCGCTAAGTAATTTCGCCCAGAGAACAGTACAGTTTCGCTGGTCGCGAAAAACACGTAAATCAGCCTAAAAATCAATCTAACAGCTTCCATATTTCATGTAATTCAATATCTAGCATGCATAATCATTTACCAACATCAAACAACAAGTTTTAACACCTTAAACATGGGTTTTCATCATCAAATCACCAAAAACACATTTTAAACCTAAAATGACCTAAATAGCATAAATCTTCATTATGGTTGGTTTTCAAACGTAAAGTTACAGACTTTATGATGGATCTAGCCTTCCTAAGCATTATTACAGAAGCATACACGATTTCATGAAGGTTTGGGCATGCTTTAAGGTAAAACACATAGAATAACACATAGAAATGGTTTTTGGAACTCACGGTTCGATCTCCAAGCTCAATGGATGATGGTTCGGGGCTGAGATCTCGATGGCTCGGTGTGATTCTCGGCTGACCAGATTTCCAGGAGAAAAGATGGAGAGTGTGTGTGTTTTGTGTAAAAGAGGCAAATGGGAGAAACTAGGGTTTATTAAGATATTATATATCAGGGCCTAGTTTCGCTGGCAGTTTCGCTGGCCAGGCGAAACTGGCTCTGATCTCATGTAATCCGAACAGCTTGGCTAGCTACCGGGCGAATCTGTAGTTTCGCTCGGTAGTTTCGCCGGCAACCAAAAACATACAATTTGTCACATAATCAAGAATTTACAATTTGTCATGCTATTAATAATATTAAATCATGCGTTCAAATCACGTTGCACGTAATGACAATAAATAAATGAACACATAACACATATGGACGGGTTCGGTGATCAACCAAAGGACGTGGACGTATTCGGCCTAGTTAAGCATTAGTTACTAAGTTAACACTTATAACGTAACTAACGGAGATTGTCTAACGGAAGTTAACCTTGGAATTCACGGATGTCACACAATATATAATTCTCAATGTTTATTGCTATATTAAAGATCTCAAAGGTTACAAGTGTTAAGAGGAAATATGAAGATTACACCTTAGAAAACACACACTTAGGCTACCTCACTAACAACTCATCTTGCATTCAAGTAACATAAGTGTTCTATTTATAGCAACAACAAGAGTGAAACAAAGTTAAATAAAATAAGCTGAGTTTGAGGAAACGACCCGCCCGAGTCGGCTCGGCTAAATCTCGACTTGCGTGTCATCTTGAGTGTTCTTGAATTTTACATGACGTAGACTTAAATATTTTTGATGCGAACCCGAATAAATAGTTGTGGCGGTCACGTTGCATCTTCGACTTTACAGATGAGTAAATGAACTAACGGTGTCATAACGATTAATAACGAACGTTTAACCTTGTAAACAAAGAGTTCGTTGAACACGATTTGTCACGTTAGTCAAAGTTAATGGAAACGAGATAACGAGTCATAACTAGTTTAACGGAGTTAACCGTTTAATCCGTTAGTCTCATCGATCGATTTAACAGTATTAACCATCAAGTTCATAGCATTTTGTAGCTCCATCATCCGTTAAATCGTTAAACTCCATTTAAATTCATTTGAAAAGAATTTACGGGTCCCACGGTTAATAATTAATCTGCTATGTGACAAATATGGAGAAATTCGGCTGACCCATTGCAAGAGTTAGACCTTGCTGACATCAGGATGATGTCATCATGACATCATCCGTCTCCCTCCATGTGACGTGAACCAGAATATTACCCACATCGCCGACGACATTTCAGATCAACATTCCGACAAGGATACTCGACCAACCACAATTCCGGTACCACATAGGCGGGGAGGGCGACCGCCTAGGCCTCGAGCTTTTGGAGGGCCCGGAATTTTTAAAAACTTTTGTTATATATATTTAGGAAAATTGGATTAGAATAATCCCAACTTTCGGGTATCGGCCTACAATAATTCCACTTTTCAAAATAACCCACAACGGTCCCAACTTTCATCCAATTTTTTTTCAGTAGACCCGTCGTTAACTTTTTTTAACACCGTTAAGTTTTTAACACGTGGCATGCTGACGTGGCCTTTATTAATTTTTTTTTAAATCATTAGTCCATGTCATTTCCATGTCATTATAATCTTTTATTAACAATAAAAAAAAATACTTCATATCATCATCACGATCGCACATACATGCCTAAAGCCAGATCGAGATTCGTTTCCTCCCCAAAGCCTCTCCAAATTGAAACCCTAAAAAACCCTCCTACAATTCAAGATTCACACTGCCCATATTGAAGAACGATGCAGGTCCCTTCAAAAATACTTCATATCATAATAAACAAAGGATTTATGTAGTAACCTGCAAATGGGTCAAGTTTGACCTTTTAAGATTGGAATACATGCGTGGAACCTGCAAATGGGTCAAGTTTGACCTCTATGTTGGTCAATAATTGGAATACAGATTATTGTTTAAAACATAATAATTGATAACGTATATTAAATTATTTACTTCAATATGGACAGTGTGAATCTCGAATTGTAGGAGGGTTTTTTAGGGTTTCAATTTGGGGAGGCTTTGGGGAGGAAACGAATCTCGATCTGGCTTTAGGCATGTATGTGCGATCGTGATGATGATATGAAGTATTTTTGGTTTTTTTTTTAATTGTTAATAAAAGATTATAATGACATGGAAATGACATGGACTAATGATTTTAAAAAAAAAATAATAAAGGCCACGTCAGCATGCCACGTGTTAAAAACTTAACGGTGTTAAAAAAAGTTAACGACGGGTCTACTGAAAAAAAATTAGATGAAAGTTGGGACCGTTGTGGGTTATTTTGAAAAGTGGGATTATTGTAGGCCAATACCCAAAAGTTGGGATTATTCTATTCCAATTTTCCATATATTTATACTAGGTTAGTAACCCGTGTATTACACGGTTTGAGTTCATTATATTAGATACATATAAAAAATAAAAAAAACACGGTTAAAATAATCAAATTTATTATGTTTGACAAATTGTTGATTAGTTTTCTTAAAATAATCAAATTGTTGAGTAAATTTATCAAATTCACATTAAGTTTGTCAACTTTTTTTAAATGGAAATTTAGCTTTGGTAAAATTAGTAACTATATTTAATTGATAATCTAATAAATTGATGCTTGAATATGGTTTTGACATATAGCAATGCTTATGTGGACATCCTAGAAATAAGACATGTGGCACCATTTTAGTGCTTTATTAGGATTAAAGATTCCAGATTTAGTATACATATAGAATATTTTTCTTAACATTAACAAACTGTCTTACAGCTCAAGTGGTAACTCAGGAACTTCTAACCTCTATGTTGCAAGTTTAAAACCTGCAGTCTTCGTTTTTTAATCACTTCGGCCGTTTTTTTTTAACTTACACCTTTTGATAACACTCGAAGGGCACCTACATGGAAGACAAAACCCTATACTTTTGCTTTAATGTTAATAAAAATATCATTGCATGACCCAAAATCTTAAACTAACTTAAGAAGTCATCACCATCACCTGTTTTGCTAAAAGCTATAGAATAAGGTATAAACTTTTAAAATGTAATTTTGAACCTCTTTAGAAACATATATTTTTTCTTTATAATGGCAAACACACTACTCCTAAACTACCCCAATTATTACAATTAAACTTCTCGTGTCAATGTTTGAACCTTCAACTAAAAGGCAAACACCTTTACCAAGTGAGCTAATCGCACATTAACATAAGCATATATGTATATAATGTACTTTATTTTTTAAAAAAGATACATGAGGGTTGGTATAAAAGTTTGCTACTAAAAACGCTAAGAGAGCCTAACGATTTGTTTAGGTATTTAAAGATTGACTTTATCTAATGTTATTACAATCTCTCGTTAGAATATTGTCTTTTTATATATGTGTTTTTATCTTTTATTATAAGGGTCCTTTTTTTTCTCGTTGTAGGTCCGAGATCAACAACTAATCACGATATTCTATCACAAACGAGTGCGGAATCCTCGTAGGTGATTGATTCAAGAAGAAAGATGAAGAGAACACGAGAATACGATGATATAAACGATAAAAGCTTGATCTTGCACACAAGTAAACTTGTCGGGTACAAAACACAAATCGTAAACACCTTGGCTCCTCCTCTCTCAATCGTAAACTGGCCCCCAACTAAGGAGGTCAAGTGGTCTATATATAGACCACCATTGGGTTTACTATTGGGCCCCTTTTGATCATAAACTCAATAGTAAACCCAAGCCCAATCATAAACTAGCCTAAATACAATAACCAACTAGTCTACTAAACTAATGAAACCCTCTAAGCCCAGCCCAACAAATTTAATATTACAAGCCTCATAATCTAGCCTCTAGAATCTTCCCCTAGGCTTGTGATATTAAATGTATTCGATCTTTGAAAATTCTTCTTCTTGAGTGGCTTGCATAGATGTTGATGAAGATTCTTTCCGCAGAAATCTTCATTGGGTTTCGTGACGGGCACTTGGGACTTCCTCTTGATCAGCATCAGCTTGAACTCCTTGAAATGAACAAGTTAATGAGAGGAGGATTCTCATTGACTTGCTTCTCTTGAAAGAATTGGTTCTTGCTGAATCTTCGGTAACTGTCTTGAATCTTCAAAACAATTAGAGGTTAAATTTTGAAAAACCTCTAACTGTGAAGACCTTGATTGTTGAACTTCAAACTTCATGAACTCTGACTGCTCTCTGTATCATTTTCTTTTTCAAAGATTGACTTGAAATCTTCAGCTTCCCCTAAACTTGTGAGCATTTTCTTTGAAAAACTTTTGAAGCTTTTGGATACTTGTAAAGATACCAACAACTTCCCCTGAACAGTTGTTTTTCAGATGGAAGTCTTGTCCGGCTGGTTCTTTAACTTTGAGCAACAGCAGCATCTTTCTATCATCAACCTGTCTGACACACATTTGAAAAAAAATATACTCCACCAGACATTTGATGACTGGTCTTTGGGTTAAAAGGTAATTATCATCTGTTCGGTTGATTCAAATTAACATAATTTTAACCAAAAACCCTAATATAGATTACGGGTTTTCTATAAAACTTCCCCTGAACCCAAGACCTCTAAAGACTTCCCCTTAGCTGATAACTTCCCCTCAGCTAAGGACTTCCCCTGAGATAATACATATTATCTTCGAGTTCCCTTCAGATACTATGTATTATGGAAGTCTTTTCGGATAATACTTATTATCCTTCCTCCTTCCCCTAAAAATTTGTCAAGATCTGACGGAGGAAGTCTTTTCCTTTAGATAATAAGTATCATCCTCGAGTTCCCTTCGGATAATACTTATTATCCCATACTCCTTCCCCTAAAAATTTGGCAAGATCTGTCGGGGGCATATTGTCATGCATTAAAACCCATGAAAAACACATTTTGACTTCTCAAATCAACCTGGCCAAGACGAAAACACACCAAAAAGAACTTAACGACTCACACACGAAAGATATAAACTAAACAAATACTTACCAAACCAAACATGAGAAAGTTTACAAGGGATCAAACCGTATGAATCTGACTGAGGAACCCTTTTCAGCTTCAGTTACTCAACTAGTCCAGGTGATTGCCGGTATGTTTGTCCGCTTTAAACTCAAACCCGTTTAATCCCAACTGAATGCGTCATGTTTAATATAGTACATTATTACCGTCATGTTTAATTGTCCCCACACCCAAGCGTACACAGCAAAACCTACCCAACCTCAGAGTTTATTGAGGATTCACAAACCCCCAACTTGAGGAACCATGCACCACGGCCATGACTACCACTTATTTTCATTAACCATCAGTTGGTGATCAGGTCGGCTGCTAAGCACGCAAAGAAGACCAACTGAGTGATTATTTTTCATTTTCTTTTCTTTTTCATTTTTTTAATTTCTTTTTCTTTTCTTTTTCTTTTCTTTTTATTATGTGGTGTTGTCATAACAGCAGAGACATGGCGTGTGAGAGAGTGAATACTAGGTATAATTACCACTCTCAACCCGTTTTTGCTGGGACTCAGTCTTTTAAACCATGCAACCTGGGATGGGAAACTAAACATATATATCTTTTAAGTTCACTGCACTTTCATTGGAGGTCATAAGTTTAGGTCGAGCTTACCGAGCATATCACCGTGGAGCTTGCCTTTCACTTCCGCCTTACGCGTGTCAGCCATCTCCAACCCGGACATTCATTTTACTTACCCTAAACTTCTCAAAAACAAGACACAAACAATTAAAAATTGAAAAGCACACTATTTTTTAGGGGTCAACTTTTTCTTCATCTTTACATTTCTTCCCCTTGCTTTTTGATTTTTAATGTCACAATCTTGTGAACATCATTTTTCAGTTTTTTTTTTAATTTTTTTATATTTTTTTTAAAAACAAATAAACAAAACACACAAACACACTTAAAAGAACAAAACACAAAATTTTGAAGATATCTGGCCAAGCTAACTTTCAAAGTATTAAGTTGTAAAATTTAGTAAATTGGGTTTCATGACATGCACGCGTTATTTCATTTGAGGTCAAACACATAATCAATCAACTGCTCAATTAAAACTTTAATGAAGTAGGTTTGACACAAAAGACCCTTTGTTGCCTCATCATTCAAACAACCAAGTTAAGAACAGTACCTTTCATGCTGAATTAGACCCTTTACCTCTCAAAGAGACATATCCTCCAATGTATAACTTACTTGTGAAGATTCGAAGATACGTCTCCTAAAATGTGCCTGGAACAATCACTTATCAACAAACAAATTAATAATAAAAATGTTAGTGATAATCCTCCTTGACTGTTCCTGCACATAGTGAGAGATTTTAGTTAGCCATTGGTACCCAGGCCATTGTTTTTCTGGGTACACCTGAGGAATCAATGAAAGATACCTCTTGTAAGAACATCCCCTTTGAAAAATCAGGAAGTTGGGATGGAAACGTCTTGATTTTTGGTTTCCAAGTTCCAGGTGATTTAACATTTGTTTTGGTCACTTTTGGAGTTGTGACTTTAGGTATTTCAACCTTCTTTGTTTTAGATTCATTTTTCAAAACAGTTATTGTTTTAGTCACCTTTGGAGTTGTGACTTTAGGTATTTCAACCTTCTTCATTTTAGAATCATTTTTCAAAATAGTTTTAGTTGCCATGGGAGGGGTAACCTTGGGTTTTTCAGACTTTGTTTGTTTTGAAAATGGTTTCTTCACCTGTTTTTGGAAATTTTGGTAACTTGGAAAGCTGTTATTTTGATTTAAAGATTTTCTTTCAGCTTTGGCAACACCCCAATGTTGATCAGAAGGTTTAACCTTAGGAGTAATAGTCTTCATTGCCTTAGGTTTCTGCACCATCATCGGCTTAGACTCAACTGACTCCTGAGATGAAACCCTTTGACTTTGCGGATAGTAGGGTTCATAGTGGCGATAAAGACAGTTTCTAGCAATATGACCAGCAATGCCACAATTAAAGGAAGTCTGCTTCTTTAGATAGAAGTCAGACGTGTACCCATTTGTCTTTGGTAGCATATATGGAGCTGGATTGCCTTGTGCCTGCTTCTTTGCTTTGTCTGCAACTCCAGATTTGACTTTCTGCTGGTTTGTCGAAGCCTGTGTCGAACCTGTCTTTACCGTCTTTATTCTTCCTTGATTCTTTGACGTTGAAGCACCATTCTTGCAATTACAACAGCAACTGCATGATCCAACTGAAGAAATGGGAGACACAGCTACTCCCTTGAGTTTTTCATTCTTCACTCCAGCTGTTGGTTTCATGCTCGGATGCTTGATGGTGATCTTTGGCTTCTCAACTTTAGCTTCACCGATCACTCCATCAGTTATTCCCTTAAACTTGGAGGAGAAGGACGGTAATTCATATCCTACATCTGGTTCTTGGTCAAACATTGATCCAGACGTCATAAAGATCTTCCCCTCAGGTCGTGTCGTCAAGATCACCTTTTCCCTTTCAACTTTGTCAATTACCTTGAAGTACGGGGTTTCAATTTCAGGGTATGGTTTCAACTCTATCCCAGCCTCATCAGACTTAAAGTTGTGACACACATTTGAAAAAATATACTCCACCAGAAATTCAAGTTCACTGCACACATTGGGTTTACTATTGGGCCCCTTTTGATCATAAACCCAATAGTAAACCCAAGCCCAATCATAAACTAGCCTAACTACAATAGCAAACTAGCCTATGATTCTAATGAAACCCTCTAAGCCCAACCCAACTTATTTAATATTACAAGCCTCATAATCTAGCCTCTACAATCTTCCCCTAGGCTTGTGATATTAAATGTCTTCGATCTTTGAACTTCTTCTTCTTGACTGGCTGGCATAGATGCTGATGAAGATTCTTTCCGCAGAAATCTTCAATGGTTTTCATGACGGGCACTGGGACTTCCTCTTGATCAGCATCAGCTCGAACTTCTTGAAATGAACAAGCAATGATATGGAGGACTCTCATTGACTTGCTTCTTTTGAAAGAACTGGTTCTTGCTGAATCTTCGGTAATTGTCTTGAATCTTCATAAATTAGAGGGTTGAAATTTTGAAAACCCCTAACTTTGAAGAATTTGATTGTTGAACTTGGATCTTCATGATCTCTGACTGCTCTCTGCATCATTTTCTTCATCAAAGATCGACTTGAAAACTTCAGCTTCCCCTAAACATGTGAACATCTTCTTTGAAGCTCTTTTGAGGCTTTTGGAAACTTGTAAAGACACCAACAACTTCCCCTGAACAGTTGCTTTTCAGATGGAAGTCTTGTCCAGCTGGGTCTTTAACTTTGAGCAGTAGCAGCATCAACAGCATCTTTCTATCATAAACCTGTCTGACACACATTTGAAAAAATATACTCCACCAGACAATTGATGACTGGTCTTTGGGTTAGAAGGTAATTATCATCTATTCAGTTGATTCAAATTAACATCATTTTAACCAAAAACCCTAATATAGATTACGGGTTTTCTATAAAACTTCCCCTGAACCCAAGACCTCTAAATACTTCCCCTTAGCTGATAACTTCCCATCAGCTAAGGACTTCCCCTGAGATAATACATATCATCCTCGAGTTCCCTTCGGATACTATGTATTATGGAAGTCTTTTCGGATAATACTTATTATCCTCCCTCCTTCCCCTAAAAATTTTCAAGATCTGACAGAGGAAGTCTTTTCCGTTAGATAATAAGTATCATCTTCGAGTTCCCTTCGGATAATACTTATTATCCCATACTCCTTCCCCTAAAAATTTGTCAAGATCTGTCGGGGGCATATTGTCATGCATTAAGACCCATGAAAAACACATTTTGACTTCTCAAATCAACCTGGCCAAGACAAAACATACCAAAAAGAACTTAACGACTCACACATGAAAGAGAAAAAACAAACAAATATTTACCAATATCAACCACGAGAAAGTTTACAAGGGATCAAACCGTATGAATCTGACTGAGGAACCCTTTTCAGCTTCAGTTACTCAACTAGTCCAGGTGATTGCCGGTATGTTTGTCTGCTTTAAACTCAAACCCGTTTAATCCCAACCGAATGCTTCATGCTTAATATAGTACATTATTACCGTCATGTTTAATTGTCCCCACACCCAAGCGTACACAGCAAAACCTACCCAACCTCAAAGTTTATTGAGGATTCACAAACCCCCAACTTGAGGAACCATGCACCACGGCTATAACTACCACTTATTTTCATTAACCATCAGTTGGTGATCAGGTCGGCCGCTAAGCACGCAAAGAAGACCAACTGAGTGATTATATTTCGTTTTCTTTTCTTTTTCATTTTTTTTTATTTCTTTTTCTTTTCTTTTTCTTTTCTTTTTATTATGTGGTGTAGTCATGACAGCAGAGACATGGCGTGTGAGAGAGTGAATACTAGGTAATTACCACTCTCAACCCATTTTTACCGAGACTCAGTCTTTTAAACCATGCAACATGGGATGGGAAACTAAACATATATATCTTTTAAGTTCACTGCACTTTCATTGGAGGTCATAAGTTTAGGTCGAGCCTACCGAGCATATCACCGTGGAGCTTGCCTTTCACTTCCGCCTTGCGCGTGTCAGCCATCTCCAACCCGGACATTCATTTTACTTCCCCTAAACTTCTCAAAAACAAGACACAAACAATTAAAAATTGAAAAGCACACTATTTTTGAGGGGTCAACTTTTTCTTCATCATTACATTTCTTCCCCTTGCTTTTTGATTTTTAATGTCACAATCTTGTGAACATCATTTTTCAGTTTTTTTTTTGTTTTTTTTTTTAAATGAAAAAAAAACACACAAACACACTTAAAAGAACAAAACACAAAATTTTGAAGATATCTGGCCAAGCTAACTTTCAAAGTATTGATTTGAAATTTTTTGAAAATTGGGTTTCATGACATGCACACTTCGTTCTATTTGAAGTCAAACACGTAATCAATCAACAGCTTAATTGAAACTTTAATGAAATAGGTTTGACTCAAAAGACCCTTTGCTGCCTCATCATACAAACAACCAAGTTAAGAACAGTACCTTTCATGCTGATTTTGACATTTTACCTCTCAAAGAGACATACCTTCCATTGTATAGATTACTTGACATGACATGAAGATACGTCTCCTAAAATGTGCCTGGAACAATCACTTATCAACAAACAAATTAGTAATAAAAACGTTAGTGATAATCCTCCTTGATCGTTCTTGCACAGAGTGAAAGATTAGTTAGCCATTGGTACCCAGGCCATTGTTTTTCTGGGTACACCTGAGGAATCAATGAAAGATACCTCTTGTAAGAACATCCCCTTTGAAAAATCAGGAAGTTGGGATGGAACTGCCTTGATTTTTGGTTTCCAAGTTCCAGGTGATTTAACATTTGTTTTAGTCACCTTTGGAGTTGTGACCTTAGGTATTTCAACCTTCTTCGTTTTAGATTCACTTTTCAAAACAGTTTTTGTTTTAGTCACCTTTTGAGTTGTGACTTTAGGTATTTCAACCTTCTGTATTTTAGAATCATTTTTGAAAACAGTTTTTGTTTTAGTCACCTTTTGAGTTGTGACTTTAGGTATTTCAACCTTTTGCATTTTAGAATCATTTATCAAAACATTTTTAGTTACCTTGGGAGGGGTAACCTTGGGTTTTTCAGACTTTGGTTGTTTTGAAAACTGTTTCTTCACCTGTTTTTGGAAATTTTGGTAACTTGGAAAGCTGTTCTTTTGATTTAAAGATTTTCTTTCAGCTTTGGCAACGCCCGAATGTTGATCAGAGGGTTTAACTTTAGGAGTAACAGTCTTCATTGCCTTAGGTTTCTGCACCATCATCGGCTTAGACTTCACAGACTCCAGAGATGAAACCCTTTGACTTTGCGGATAGTAGGGTTCATAGTGGCGATAAAGACAGTTTCTAGCAATATGACCAGCAATGCCACAATTAAAGCAAGTCTGCTTCTTTAGATAGAAGTCAGACGTGTACCCATTTCTCTTTGGTGGCATATATGGAGCTGGTTTGCCTTGTGCCTGCTTCTTTGCTTTGTCTGCAACTCTAGATTTGACTTTCTGCTGGTTTGTCGAAGCCTGTGTCGAACCTGTCTTTACCGTCTTTATGCTTCCTTGATTCTTTGACGTTGAAGCACCATTCTTGCAATTACAACAGCAACTGCATGATCCAACTGAAGAAATGGGAGACACAGCTACTCCCTTGAGTTTTTCATTCTTCACTCCAGCTGTTGGTTTCATGCTCGGATGCTTGATGGTGATCTTTGGCCTCTCAACTTTAGGTTCACTTATCACTCCATCGGTTATACCCTTGAACTTGGAGGAGAAGGATGGTAGTTCATATCCTACATCTGGTTCTTGGTCAAACATTGATCCAGATGTCATAAAGATCTTCCCCTCAGGCCGTGTCGTCAAGATCACCTTTTCCCTTTTGACTTCGTAAATTACTTTCAAGCATGGGGTTTTAATTTTAGGGTATGGTTTCAACTCTATCCCAGCTTCATCAGTAGACTTGGAGCTATGACATCTGTTATACTCCTGGCACTCAGCATCATCTCTCGATACGTCCTCTATTCTCCCTTCACCATATGTCATGTTTGCCTCGTTGTCTATTTCCTCTTGAGTCAATGGTGTAGTTCCAACCAAGACACTATCAATAGGAGGAGCAACTTCTTTATAATCAGACTTGGTTCGTTGAACTTGTTCCTCACTAAGAAGTATTCCTATAATGTCTCTGGGAACTGGTGGAGGAATAATGTTGTTTGCAGCCAAGGCCTTATCAGTCTTTTCTGATCCAAATCCAGGTGTGTGTTTCCCAACTTGACCAGTCACAACAGCATGTGACAATTCTTTTCCAGCATCGAGCATTCGCTGATTTCTTTCCTGATTGCAATCAAACTTGATCGACTTGCAGCTCATCAAATTTTTGTTGCAGTTCATTTAATTTCTGTGTAAGCTCAGATATCTCAATCCTAGCCCGATCATGTAAGATAGTCTTCTCCGTTGCTAGCTTCCGATATTTCTCAATGTCTAGTTTCTGAGCTTTCACCTTCTCCTCATTCTTTTGCCATTTACCCTTAAACGAACTCCTCTCGCACTTTGTCTCAAACAATTCTGACTGAAAATTTTTACACATTTGCCTAAGTCCAGGAATTAATCGAGCACATGTAGGATTCGGGCATATCTCAGTATTGTCAACTTCAGCTGTGAAATCATCCTTGTTCTCAACTGAATCCATTACGAAAGCTTAGGGAACCTAAAACTAATGTCCAAGCGTCCAAATACTGAGATTACGATAAAAACCACTTGATTACGATCGATATCGCCTGATTACGATCGAGAACTGAGTTTCCGATAAGACCAAAAATCATAAACTCCGAAACCGCCTTAAGATAATCGTAAACCTGATTACGATTGAATGATTACGACCCCGAAGTCGTAAACTCTTGATTCCGATCCGTGAATGTCGTAAACACCGTTTGCGATTTGAAATTGTCGTAAACCTGATTACGACTTGCAAGTACAGTCGTAAACACCTTTCTCCGGGTCGTAAACGCCTAAAAATGCGATCTTGAAATCGTAAACAGGCAATCTTCAAAAGAAACCCAGAAACACCAGTCGTAAACTCCCAAAATCTGAAGAACACAGCAGCAGCAGCAGTCGTAAACCCCTAAAACCTTCAAATCTTCAACAGAACTCGAACACAAACCCAGCAAAACACTTGAATCTATATCGTGGGATCCTCGAATCTAAGATTCTTGGCTCTGATACCAATTGTAGGTCCGAGATCAACAACTAATCACGATATTCTATCACAAACGAGTGCGGAATCCTCGTAGGTGATTGATTCAAGAAGAAAGATGAAGAGAACACGAGAATACGATGATATAAACGATAAAAGCTTGATCTTGCACACAAGTAAACTTGTCGGGTACAAAACACAAATCGTAAACACCTTGGCTCCTCCTCTCTCAATCGTAAACTGGCCCCCAACTAAGGAGGTCAAGTGGTCTATATATAGACCACCATTGGGTTTACTATTGGGCCCCTTTTGATCATAAACCCAATAGTAAACCCAAGCCCAATCATAAACTAGCCTAACTACAATAGCAAACTAGCCTATGATTCTAATGAAACCCTCTAAGCCCAACCCAACTTATTTAATATTACAAGCCTCATAATCTAGCCTCTACACTCACCTAGGGCCCCGACTTTTTTAAGGGTTTCGGGGTCGGCCCTGACGAACACAATGAGACTTGGTTCGACCACTGGGCTCACCGACTCGAAAACCCGAACAACGTTATTAACCTCTTCAACAACTTTGTATGGCACAACAATGTCGTAAAGGATTCAACAACGTCGTTAAGAGTCAAATAACATCGTTAAACAACGTCGTTAAGCTTCACCAGATTTCTTCTTTACGATCTTGTCAACAACGTCGTTAAGAAGGAATAACAACGTCGTTAAGAAGCTTGTATAAGGGTAGCACATCTTTTTCTTTTTTCTATTTTTCTTTCTCAAATTTTCTTAGTTCATATGTGCTGCTTTTTCTGAAACTCAAAAGGTAAGGAATTATTGGGTAGGTTGGTTTGGTTAATAACTTAGGTCAACTTTGTCTCAAAAGGAAAAGCCCTAGGAAATTATTCAAATTGCTATTTCATGTTAATTATAAGGATTAGTGGTAGCTCCTGCTAGCTTAAGGTACCTTAGATTGTTTCAAAGGTGGTTAGGTTTAGTTGAGGTAGGACGTACTTACAAGGTAACTCATGTTCGAGCGTTAGAAGCATTTACTAGGAATGACTTAAAAGTTGAACCAGGATCCATCAGAATTGTCATAGTTAGGTAAGGTTATAGGTATTAATTGAGATTCTAGGTCTGGGTGGTGCCTTTCTCGTATTTGATTATCTTCTCAAAAGTTCATGCTTCCGATCGTTAGTTGATAGTTAATTTAGTTAATCTCATTTTAAAAACCAAAACCAAATTCTTAAATTTTCCATTCTTACGTCCTAGGTTGAGTCTAGCTAGAATTGTATCCCTAGGGCTCGATAATATCGGTATTCCTTAGCTTTACTATAATCCGACTGGTACACTTGCATTATGGTTCGGTTAGTTTTAAGGTTTTTAGTAAAATTTAGGTGTGCCTAGGTCTATGTTTAGATTTAGGTTTTAGTAGCATTTTTAGGTACATTCCGAACACATCAAGTTTTTTGCGCCGTTGTCGGGGACACTTGGCAATAGCTAGATTAACTTAGATCGTTGTTTGGAAATTTTGAGTCTTTTAGGTTTTTCTGTGTCTAGAGTCTTAGCATTTCTTTTATTGAGTCTAGATTTCTAGGTTTTTTTTCTTATCTTTATTTTTATTTCTTTTTCGTTTTATGCCACACACCCGTTCGCGGGGTCCACCTACAAGTACATTCGTGAACGTTTCCGCGTACTTCACACGGAACTCGAAGCTTTTATCCTTTCCATCACCAATTCTAAACCATCCACTTCCACACATATCACACGCGACACCAAACCCATCCCATTTCCAGACCATACCACCATGGCGTTCCGTCAACCCGTCCACAAGCAAGCCAGCGCCGGCGACAACGATGCTCAGTTTGCCATCGCACAAACACACATTGCCAACACCGGAAATTGGCAAGTTCTGTCACACGTCATCAATGCACTCACAAATTCTATTCAATTCCATGGACGTTCTGATGAAGATGCATCGACGCATATTTCTCACTTCATCCGAATCTGCAATACGTTCGGACTCACGGGAGTCACGCATGACATCATGTATCTATGGTTGTGCCCGTTCTCACTCGCCTCTTGAACCGCCACTTGGCTCGAGACTCTTCCGCCGAATTCAATCGCCACCTAGGACGATCTGAAATCCAAATTTCTAAAGAAATATCATCCTCCAGCCAAGGCTGCACGTTCTCAGGAGGAAATCCACTCCTTCAGGATGGACCCCGATGAGCCTCATTCTGTTGCTTAGGAGATATTCAACACCCTTCTGGGTAGATGTCCGCAACACGGGTTGACGGATTGGGCTATCATAGAAAAGTTCTACAATGGACTTCCTTATTCTGTTCAAATGGAGTTCAATATTTTGGCTAGAGGTCACATGATGGAGAAACTGAGTATTCATGAAGAATGTTGTCGGGTCAGTAAAGCAGCAAGAGTATGCACTAGCTGAAAAGGGACACCCTGCAGCAGAGAATGGAGCAATGTAGCATCAATAATTGTCATCTTCTTTGTGCTCTCTTTCCTCGCCGCCATCGTGTGAGCGAGGTTTCTGTGGAGGTAGCAATGAATTGGGTCTCTAATCCAATGGGCCTTCGCGCCCTCCTGTAATACACCATCAGCAATGGTGGGCCACCATAAAGATAGCTCGAGGGCTGAGAAATCTGTGCGTTCCTCTGTGAAGATAGGTAGTGTCGTCTCAGCCTCCGTGTATAACCCGACTCTCCAAGCAAACTCTGCCAATGACAATCGCCTCTCCACGCCTCCAAGCTGGAATGTAATAGCTCGGTCGTACGAATAGTCCAACGGGAGGCCCGCATAATGGATAGTGGAGAAAAAACTCCAATGATAACTCACGTTAGACTGGGCAGTCGATATCAAATATACCCCTCCAAGCGCCCGTAATAACCTGCTCTGCTCTCTCCCTGAATCCCACGATGTCAAGGAACGGCCAGTCAATAGTCTTGACTGGACGAAACGGAAGATGAAGCAAACGGCCTAAACTCTGATATGCCTTAGAATCACGATGGAAACGCAACCACTCGTGTGCGTGTAGTGGAATATAGGCTGCTCCGGGTGCGGGTGCCTCGCCTAGAACTGGCAATGGCTCCATCATCGGTGGTGGCGGCTGGCGTGCGGCCGCATCCTGAATTTTGCGCTTCCTGGGCTTTTTCCCAGTCTGAGAAGAGTCTCCCTTAGCCATACCTACACATTTCTCAACAAATAAGAGTTAGAACAATGAAAATCAAGAGAAATAATAAGTAAATCGGGTTTCATACGGGTTAAGGATGAAAAATATAGCAAATCAATGAAATTTGGTCGAATGCAAATTGTGGGAATGGAGATTGAGTACCAACAATTTGCATTAACCAAAACCAACCAACCCGAATGGAACCCTCACACGAACCGCCCAGTTATCGTTTATGAAGTCGATGGTTCGCGATGAATGAGCACAACAGTTTAGAAAACCAGTGTGCGGATGTTTGTTTAAAGATTATGAAGTGAACGTCACATAAACTTGAATTCTAAACAATCCCAAGAAATTTGTACCGTTCTACGGACCATTGGAATGGAGATTGAGTACCAACAGCCCGCATTACGACACAAATTTCCTGAAAAACGGCCATGACCCGTTCGTAAATTGGACTAAACCAACACTCATTTCGAGTGTTTCAATCAATCACAACTGTCAATGGCAATCAGAAAGGCATCATCGGGCAAACAATAATGAGAAAAGTAATAACTAAATAAAACCTAAATGCACGGAAATATCTCATGGAGTAAATAAGCATCATAGCTTGAAAAAACACACAAGCAAACATCACAACAGGCTATATTTAATTAGCAAACTAAGCAAAAATCCCCAAAATTTCAATATCTCCATAGTTGTGAACTAAAAAACACTTACCTTTAACCAAATTTGTGTAAAATTTGTGATGGCCCGAGAGTAGAACAGAAATGGTGACAGAAACAGCTGCTGTAAAATTTGTTTGATAGAAATGGTGGTAGTTTCTGTGTAACACCGCAAGTGGAAGGAGGGTGGCTGTGAAATCGGACTGGTGGTGGTTGGGGGTTGGCGACGGAAGTGGTGGGGTAGTGAATGGGGCGGCGGTGGAAATGGCTGTTGATGTGACGAGGGGGCTGGGTGAGGGCGACGGGATGTGGGTCGCGGAAGGCGTGTAGATGTGTATAGAGTGGGGAGCCGGCGGCGCTGTGGTGGCGGTCGTGAATTGCCGAGAGAAGAGGGAGCAGCGGCGAGATGGTGGAAGATGGAGGTTGGTGGTAGTGGGGAGGGAGTGGAGGAACAGGAGTGGTAGCGGTGGTGGAAGGGTGGGAAAGAAGAGGTCGGCGGGTGGAAGGGTGAAGAAGATGCGGTTGGTGTCGCCGGTAGGGAGGAGTAGGGGCGGCGCTGTGATGTGGAGGAGGGTAAGCGACGGGAGGGATAGTGACTGGGATGGGGAAAATTGAAATTAAATTAGGGCAAAAAGGATTGGGGGAAAATTAAAATAGATCTTGATTTGTGAGCTCATGCGGGCCATCTGAGGTGTATGTATATAAAATATGCAGCCCGCATGACCTGATGCACAAGAAAAATTAAGACCAAACTCACCCGAATCAATTTTCGTCAATTCCGATCATCATCAATCATTATCAATTCATACCTGGGACTGTTTAGGACTTACCAGCAATGTCACAAACCTTTTTTTGCCTCAATCTTACCCGAAATAAGTCAAAAATGCCAAGAAATTGCATATTCGAACAAAGTCTTCAACTTGGCATGCATTTCTATGCAAATTATATCCAAATGAATCTGAATTCTGTCCCGGGTGTTATATCAAACCTGCAAAACTTAAAACCAAGCGTAAAATGGAAAATAAAAGCATAAATGAAGCTAATTTAACTAACAATCATGAAAAAGTCAAAGTTAAACATTAAAAGGTCAAACTAAACTAAAAAAACCAAAAGAACTAAGTTAACCTAGCAATCTACACGGGTTGCCTCCCGCAAGCGCTGAAGTTATTTACGAGTCGTCAGCCAGACTTGGCCCCGCAATCAACGCGTGGGGGCTTCCAAACGTAAAACAACCTTCTCGTTCACGTTAAGCGGACCTGCAAGATAATGCTTCAACCTATGTCCGTTAACCTTAAACGAGCTACCATTCTCACCTTCAATCTCAACTGTCCCGTACGGATATACGTGTTTCACAACGTGGGGACCGGACCATCTAGACTTCAACTTACCCGGAAACAATTTCAACCTTGAATTAAAGATAAGCACTCGATCTCCTGGTTTGAAGTCTTTCTTCTTGATGTGACTATCATGAATCCTCCTGGTCCTCTCTTTATACAAACTCGAACTCTCGTACGCATGGTTGCGCAACTCCTCTAACTCATGCAACTGAAACAACCGTCCTCTAGTCGCCTCATCCAGATCTAGATTGACGGCCTTCATGGCCCAACACGCGCGATGCTCAACCTCAACTGGTAAATGACACGCCATTCCGTAAATCATCCTAAAAGGTGTCATACCTGTAGGTGTATTGTAAGCCGTGCGGAAGGCCCACAATGTGTCATTCAGTTTCTCCGATCAATCCTTACGGTTTTTACCAACCGTTTTCTTTAAAGTCCACTTAATCCCGCGATTCATGACATCAACCTGTCCACTCGTCTGGGGATGATATGGTGTAGCAAGTCGATGCGTAACCCCGTAACGCTGTAACGCCTTTTCCATCTGCGCGTTGCAAAAGTGGGTGCTACGATCGCTAATCCAAACCTCACGAAAAGTTTCCTTAAAAACCTCACAACAACTCTCGCATCAATAGTGGGGAGGGCTTGTGCCTCGACCCACTTGGAAACATAATCAACTGCAACCAGAATGTACTTGTTCCCGCGAGATGGCGGAAGCGGCCCCATGAAGTCGATACCCCAGATATCGAAAATCTCACAAACCTGAATCTTAGATTAGGGCATCTCATCTCTCCGTGACAAATTACCTGCGCGCTGACAATTGTCACATTTTCTAATCATCTCAAACGCATCCCTGAAAATAGTGTCACACCCCAACCGACGGCGGAATTTACATCGGGGCATGATGATTGTCCAAATGCTCATGACACTAATTAAAGTCTCAATAATTATTCATTACCAAATTCCAAGCCTTACAACGGGTTCAACACACATAACATAGCATAACATATAGAGTTTGATTTAATTAATCTAGGTCCAAAGCATCCTAGATGTAGCATCAATCACATATAGCTCAAACATCATTTCCTGTAACATGTATAAAAATAGAGAGTGTCACCTAAAAATAGTTGGTGAGTAAACATGAGGTTAGAATACATATAATAGTTTGAAAGCGATTCATATGTCAAAATGTAGACTCTAGTGCGTACGAATAAACAAATATTGCATAATCAAACCTTCATGACTTGTGTCCGTAACTCGAAAGTTACGCTTAGCTTGAGTTAGGTTTCAATCACCCGAATGCCAAACCGGTCAAATTCAGGTGGGTTGTCAGTCCAATGGAATCCATTATTGTTACCATAGGCTTGTTTCTTAATGATCATGCTAGAATATAGACTTCGAATAGTGACAACATAGTTTAACATATAACATAGAAATCACACATAGACAGAGAATGAGATCGCATAGTTTGAAAAGAAAAAGAAAGAATGCGTGCTTGAATAATGTATACATGTTACATCCCAAAACTTGAAAAGGAAAAGGGATTATGAGTACTCACCTAATCAGTAGGTGAAATATGATAATAGCCCGAGTGATAGGAAGATGACCTAATCGTGTCCTAAATCCTATAAAGACACCTTAAGGTTCAGTGATATTGGTCAAGTGTCTAAGTCAACCATTTAGACCAGTCGGACCTTATTAAGTGAGTTAACCCATCAACCGTTGGTGATAATTATTTGGATTGATTAAAAGTATATTTATTATACAAAAATAATATAAGTATTTTCCTTAAAAGTGTAAGAACGTTTATCTAGAAAAACTAAATATACGTATTTTTTTCATTTAACAAAAATAAATATAAGTATATTTGAATATGCAAGAAGTTGTGTTCATCGATTCATGACTTAGTGACTTGAATAAAGGGTATTATTGTCTCAAGTTGCTTTAGTTATATAAAAAGCAACAAATATATACCCATCACAAAAGAAATATATATTTTATTAATAGATGATTTTCAAGAAGACTAAGTGTCAACTTAGTTTATATAAAATCCCATTTTAGCACAGTTATAATTTTTTTAGAGTGATAATGGTTTTTAACAAAGTTTAGTTAGTTAACGGAGATAATGAGGTTTGTTAAATTCAACGGACTTAACCGGGTTTTGTTATTTAGCCAACTTCACAGAATTTATGTGAATGCAGTTTAATATTTATGTGTCATTAAAAATTAGGTTTATTGAATCGCGACAACGGTTATTAATCATAGGGAGAAAAATATATATGCGTATAAGATTATTATTTTTCTTTCAAAGCTATGGTTGATCCGAATGCTTGTAAGAGGGTTTCATGACTAGCTCAAAATAATATCATAATAATTAAGAATGAACAATTACTCACTTAAACAAGGAGAAGGAAATATAGTAAGAGATGTTAAGTCCACACTTGAATCTTTCAATGTGGTTGATGAGTTCTTTTGAGACTTTATTTAGACGTGTGATTGAAGGATTTAATAGGTGAGTTTGGGTGATAGAAATTCATTCTGCTGTGAAAGAGGAGGGAGAATGAATGTGTTTTTGTGATATAAAAAAAAAGATGGAAGGAAGCTACTTGTGTATTTATAGAGTTATGGGAGTGTGAAGAGTGAAGTGTGGCAAGTGGATGAAGTAAAATATTTAAGAAATCTTTTAATGATTTTATTCCTTTTGTAATCCAAGTGGGGAGAGTTGTAGTCATCAGAATTTCTTATGACCATAAGATAATATATACATATATTCATTTTAGTTATTGGTAAAATCATCTGAAGTCATTTATTGTTGTATTAAAAGAGTTGGCTCTTGGGTATATGTAATGGCCATGGTAAAAATAGATGATTAAATTTGAATAAACAACTAATTCAAAATGTTCAGTAATAACTTATTTTGTATGTGAATGTCGAGATGATAGAATAAAATGAAAAGGTGGTTTAAGTTGCAAATAGACTCATTAATAATAATAATTAATGGGTGTGATTAAATAGGGAGTGATATACTCCCAAATACATACATACGTGAGAGAGAGAATTTAAAATGAGTTTTTCAAGTTTAAGTTCATGGCTCATTAATTGATCAACATAATTGAGTAGTGAGACTATAATTAGAATAAAAATATATAAAATTGAAGTTGAGTATAATAATAGTTCGTTTATAAATATCTAATTTATAAAAGGTTATAAAATTATAAAAACTTAGATTTACAAATCTATAATATTATGTTATCGCCATTATATGTTTTTATAGTTATCAAATAATATCACCATTGGTTTCGTGTTGGGTTAACTCGGATATGAACTTGGTATGAATAATAGTATATATATATATATATATATATATATATATATATATATATAAAATGAACTAAGAAATTATACAAAATTCCTCAACTTCCATTGCTTGAGTGAAAACTGAAATTACATGGATAATGAAAACGGGTGGGGTTACACATATGGAGAATACACGGATGTCACAAATATTCGGCTAGTAAAATCCCGACTCAAACACCTTCTTCGCGGTGAAGAGGGCTACGTAGTGTCCAACAGTCGGGCCCTCGTGACAATGTCTCAAAATCTGGAATGCCTCACGCCCATGCACGCATCTCCGAATCACTTAATCAGCACCGATGATGCGTAGCATCTAATGCATAAAATAAATAAATAAAAATCCCCCATTTAAATAAGTTTTTAAATTAAAATTATCAAGATTGGTGCTTAATTGTTTAATATTTGAATTATTGATCTTTCATTGGTTTTTTAATTAATATTTGAGAAATATATAATTTTCACATTTGAAATGGATTTTTAATTGAGATTAATAGAATATGATATTTATTGTTGTGTTTATTTGTTAAAGTGTAGGTGGTTGGATGGTGCGTGATGATTTTAGAAGAAAATAGCAATTTACAGAAGCGGAATCGGAGATCGTATGAGAAAGTTATGAGAAAAAGAAAAAGAAAAAAATAAATAAACGGCCCAGCCTGCTCTTTTTTCTTTCTTTCGGCCCAACTGAAAGGGTAGCAGCCCAGCCGGCCCAGCTGAAAGGGTAGCAGCCCAGCAGAAGAATCAGGCCCAAAGCAGGAGAAGCCTAGCGAGAAAAAGAAACAAAGAAACAAGAGGCCAAAGGGTTCGAAACCTGGACCTCTTCCTTGGCAAGGAATATTCTTACCACTGAGACAGCACCTATTGCTGATTTAAATCTGGTTTCTATTTTTTTTATCTTCTTCTCAGCCAGGCCCAGTACTTCGGCCCAGCTCACTATTCGCGACCAGACTCGTTTTTTTAGCTATAAATTCGTTTTTAAGCCGTTTTTCTAGGGGAGGAACCACGAAAAAACCCTAATAAGACCTGGAATGATGGAGGAAGATTAAAGGGTCAAGATTGGAGCTTTTTGGACCAAAGTTTGGAGATTTTCAATACTTTCGGTTATGATCTTCAATTAGGTTCTTTATTCTTGTTCTTTTTAGTCTTGTTTTTCACCATGTTCATATCAAAGATTTGATTTTTATCTGTTCTTTCCATGTTTAATGGCTAGTTTCCTTGTCTTCACCTAGATTGGATGATTCTTGACCCGTTTGACTTTCTAGTTTGACTTTCTGACATGATCTTGTGAAATTGCTCTTTGATTCTTATTTGGATGCTTTGGATGAACCTGTATGCATGTTTAGCTTCTGTTTTTATCGTGTTATGTGGGTTAATTGATGTGGTATGTAGAACTACAACCATTTATTAATTAACTTATTGTTAATCGGTTGACTTTTTGGAGTTTATTGATTAATACATGATCCGGAGACCTCCTAGATGATAATATGATATGGATTTGGGGCTGATTTTGTGTGTATCTACATGGGATAGAGTTGACCGATTCGTTTCATGTACTAGAAAATAGCTACGCATTGTTTAGTGAGTTAGGATGCTTATGACCATAAGATTCGAGCTCGCTTATTCGTGTTTAGAGTTTTCTAGGTCCCAGGATATTCATTTCAGAATCATTGCATGTTTTAGGTGCCATTTAGAGACACCTTTCTTGTGGTTTCCTTTTACGTGTGCGTTTAGTCCGCTTTGACCAAAGCGATTACACCATTGGGCAATTTTACATAGTTTTCTATTCGAGCTTCAATTAGGATTACCTTTATGATCAGGATGTGTCTATAGTCCTATTTCATTTTGGTTTTCATCATTAGTGGATAGTGATCGTGTTGATTAGTCAAACTAGGGGTCTTATTGGGTTTAGAGGATTTTTATCTGGGTGATACTTTTCCGCGACTGATTTTTTCTATATTTTTCTTTCGTTGTTTGTTTGTTTTCTAGCTGCATAGTTTATTATTTTATTTTTTATAATTAATTCTAAAAATCATTTTCATCGGTTAGATATTAGCAAAGATTCAGTATCGGGAGTCTATATACGCGTCCACGGATTGATATCCGATTCTTACCAATACTATACTGCATACGACGGGTTCACTGCCCTTGTGTGTAGTTTGGTCACTTGGTATTTACCATTATAAAACTTGACCACATTTTTATATATCCAAATTTACGCATCAAGTTTTTGGCGCCGTTGCCAGGGATGCATCAGATTCCGAGAAATATCCGAGCTAGTAGTTTAACCACTTGTTTGCTTTATCTGTTTACCTGTTTTTCTTTGCGTCTTTTTTTTAGCTGTTAGTTTGTTTTTCTTTTTCCATGTTTCCTTTTCGTGTTAGTTAGACTTTTATGTTAGTTTCTTTCCATTTTCTGTTTATGTTCCGTTGTTTCGTTGTCGTCTTCGTTGTTTATGCGCATTCGTCATCGTAGGAGCCGTTTTTCACCAGTTTCTGAACCCGAGAGAGTTTTTCATCACCTTCGTCGCATGCAACGAGCATTTTCGATGGCGAATCCACTAGAGAGACGTACGCTTGCTGAATTACGCGTGTCCCAACATCGAGGAGGTCTAGCCAAGTGTCATCCGACCAGCTGTTGAGGCACAAAATTTCCAAATTCAACCTCAGACGATTACCATGATTCTAAATTCTATTCAATTTGATGGGCACCCCAATGATGACCCGATGACTCATATCGCGAACTTCCTCGAAGTTTGTGACACTCTCAAACTCAATGGGGTCCTACCTGATGCTATTAAATTACGACTTTTTCCATTTTCTCTTCGCAGCGCAGCGAAGGCGTGGCTTCACTCTCTCCCACCCGGATCCATCACGACATGGGTTGTTTTGACGCAGAAACTCATTTCAAAGTATTTCCCCCCATCGAAAGTTGCTATGTTTCGAAACAAAATCTATTCTTTCTTTTAGGAGGATACTGAGAGCTTATACGAGGCGTGGGAGAGATTCAAAGAGTTGTTGAGAAAATGCGTGTCTCATGGGATTGAGCTGCATCAGCATATACAGATTTTCTATAGCGGTTTGCATCCTCTCACGCGACAGACAGTCGACAGTTCTGCTATGGCACATTGAGCAGTAAAACTCTCGAGGAGGTGCAAGATTTACTTGAGGAGTTAGCCTTGAATGGCTATCAGTGGTCTACCGCACGGAGTACACAGCCCCAGACGAGGGGAGTTCACCAGGCTGATCCCATTACTGCTTTGACAGCCCATGTTGAGGCATTATCCCAAATGATAAAAGGAATGCAGGTGAACCAGCAGCATGTAAAGCACTGTGAGTTGTGCTCATGACCCCATGACATTACACGTTGTCCTATCAGGGTAGCACCGATTTTGTCGAGCAGGTCGACTACATGGCCGGCCAGGCCCACCCACAACCCAACACGTATAACTATAATGTGGGGTGGCAGAACAACCAAAATTTCAGCTCGAACATGTCTGGTTTTCAGCCGAGACCGCCACCGAGGCAACAGGGTTTCTATGACCCAAAGGTTAGCAAAAAGGCACCGACAGAGGATTCAGGTTTGAATAATTTAACCGACATGATGTCTCAGTTTATCATGCAAAATGAGAAAACTTCACAGCAAAATGATCAGAGGATTTCGAGGACTGAGTAGGACATAGATGTGGTGGCCAAAGAGTTGAGCAATTTAGCAACTCATTTGCTTAATATGGAGAGAACCGTGGGCCAGCTCTCGAAATCAAATGAGAGAAAACCAGGAGGATTTCCAGGGAACACACAGTCATATCCTAAGCAATACGTGAATGCAATATTTTACCTGAATGATAACACCACTCCAGATCCAGAATCGACGGTCAGTGCTGAGCCAGTTGATGAGGAGAGTGATGATGAGATAGATCAGGAGATTGAAATTGAGTTAAAGGTTCCTGGGCAGGTGCAACCGAGGCTAAGCCCAGCAAGCACAGAACGACCCGAGGAACCAGTAGTGGAGAAATATGTTCCCCCACCTTACATCCCTCATATTCCCTATCCAGAGAGACTTAGGGATCAGCTTAGGGAAGAGCAGTAAGGGGAATTCATAGGCATGTTGAGGCAATTGCACATCAACAATCCTTTTATTGAGACACTTCAAAATTCGCCTAAGTACATAGATTTTCTAAATGACATGTTGAGCCAAAAGAAGAAAATTGAAAATGTTTCACATGTCATGCTCGGTGAGGAATGTTCATCTGTTATCCAGAACAAACTGCCACAGAAGCTGAGCGATCCTGGGAGTTTTACTATCCCATGTATTATGGGCAGTTTGACTGTTAGGAATGCTCTTGCAGACCTAGGTGCTAGCATCAATTTGATGTCATACTCTCTATTTAAACAACTAGACCTAGGTGAGCCCAAACCCACTCGCATGTGCATCCAGTTTGCTGACAGATCATTAAAGTTTCCACGCGGGGTGATAGAGAATGTTTTGGTTAAGATTGATAAATTTGTGTTTCCCATGGACTTTGTGATCTTAGATATGATTAAGGACACAATGTACCATTCATTTTAGGACGTCCTTTCTTAGCTACAGCTAGTGCGTTGGTGGATGTGTAGAAAGGCACATTGACATTGAGAGTTGATGATGCGGATGTGACATTCAGTGTCACGGGATCTACACAGCAGGAGAAGCATCACCGAGACGTTGTTAATCTCATCGGGATATCCACCCGATCCGCCGCTGGTTGTTATCAAGACAGCTGAAATATTGAAGGCCCCGCAAAAGAAGAAGTGTGGGGATGAAGCGAGTGCTAAAAAGACGAAAAAGCCACCAGATTTAAAGAAAAAGGCTTCAGGGAGTGATAGGTCGTGGTTAGTTGATGTGTATACCATGTATCTACATGATCGACATAAGGGAGTTGAGCCCTTGTTTGAGGAATGGTGTGTGCACTAGTCGGATGCAAGCAGATTTGGTAGTGAGGGAGGTCACATCCATGACCCAGGTTGACTTAATCGCGGGGACCGAGTCCGGCTGACGACTCGTTAATAAATTCAGCGCTCGTGGGAGGCAACCCGAGTACTTGGTTAATTTAGTTTGCTTGTTTCATGCATTGTTTGACTTTTTAGTGGTTTAAATAGACTTTTAGGTAGTTTTTTTTTAAATTTAGTTGCATTTTTTTCTTTTCTTGTTCCGTTTTATGTTTTTGTTTCAAGTTTTGTTGGTTTTTGGAAGCATGCCACTGTTGGAAATTGCATTGATTTATCATTTTGGTATTGCTTCGCGGGGTTTGTAGGTAACGCACAATTTGTGGACCGTGGGTACTCAATCTCCATTCTCACGGTCCGCAAATGTGCTTTCATGATATTGTTTCTTGTTTTTGAAGATACGGACCGTCACTTCATAAATGACAATCAACGGTCCGTATCAGGGTTCATCAGGCATGTGACTTTTGGTCAAAGCGTATCGTTCACTTCATAAATGACAAACAAACGGTCGCTTTTGGTTAATTGTTCACTTTTCAAAACGTTTAAAAATTATCAAACTTGCCCGGTGTCGAGACCCAATCCGCTTATAACTTTCACTTGAGTTGTGTTTTCTTTCTAGATTCATCATCGGACCACCATATACCTTGATTCGTCGAGAGTTGTTTCATGAACTTTGAGGATTTTGGACATATTGGAGGCAATTTTGGCGCATGTCAGTGATCACGGGAGTATTTCAGTTCCCTTTCCCCTTTATTTTGTCTATTTTAGCGTACATTAGGGACAATGTACAAATTAAGTGTGGGGATGGGGGTAAATTGAACTGAAATTGCTTAAAATTGGGAAATTTTTCAAATTTTCTTATCATATCCCCCTGTGTTTAGTTGAAATTGAGATTTTTGTCCATCTTATTGCACATGGAAGTGGGCACGTTGATGTAATTCATGACGTTTTGCTCGCCCGTGTATACAATGCTTGTCTCTAGTCAAAACCTTTTCTTCGAGTATCTTGAAAAGGTATTTCCAAGCAAGTGTTTTTCAAATAAAATCAATAAATGGGATGCTTCACTTTTTGAAACTATCGGATGGAGGATTGATAGCTTGCATCATATCGGTAGCCTTTATCCATCCGTTTCCGTGAGTTATTTGAGCCTAAATTGCCTTATATGTTACATTATTTACTCACTTTCGTTTGGTTGAGTGTTATGCCATCATGTGCTTTCGTTTTAGAACTTGTGTTGTTTATACGCGTTGAGATCATGAACTAAAATTGGGCATAGAAATGATAGAGGCCCTTGGATTAATCCCCTTTGATTTAGCCTTTTTCTTTGATCTTATCATTTTTCCTACCCTAAAACACTATCCCTTAGAAAACCCGTTGAGCCTATTCCCCTTTCGTTTGATTTTCCCACTTTTTGACTCATTTAGCCTTTTGATTAGCCTTTATTTTGTTCTTTAACCCTTATGTGTGAAGAATCCGGATTAGTTTATGACTTTGTGTATATATTTTGGTTAGTTTCTTCAAGTCGTATTTCGTGCCAAAAAAAAGTGATTAAGTGTGATTCTCCTAGTACTCAATCTCCAATCTAGGAATTCGTATGAAATTGCAAAAAAAAAAAATGAAAAAAAAAAAGTAGAGTGTTGTTCTTAGTTTATGTGTTCGGGTTAAAATTACCCGACTTTGTGTTATTTATGTAAATAGTTTTTCTTTTTGTTTGTTTATTAACTTTTTCGGATTTCTAAGCACTTCGCCACTTTCACATTCCCATTCCATACCCTGAACCCTAGCCTAACATTACAACCCTTAATAAAGTCCTCTTGATTTATGTTCGGTTTTATGTTATTTGGTGGAGATGCGATTTCGATACAAGCCTATGATAATGGGATGCATGTTTGGCCTTGAGTGATCCACTTAAATCGATGATCTTTTTAATCATCTATCCACTAAATTTCACCGAGTTGAGTGATCATTGTGAGGGGTGTGATGCTTGTTTGATTGAACCTTGATGTGTGTCTAGCTAGTAGGCATTTCCATGTTTTTAAATAAATGTCATAATTGCTTGTTGGATTATAAATCTTTTAAAAAGTGTAAATCTTGAGAATTGGTGATACATGTGGGCCTGAGTAGTTGCATTGGGTTGGGTGGACGTTACGTTTTTTATTGGCTTTATGGAAGTGTTGCATAAGATTTTGCTTGAGGGCAAACAAGTTTAAGTGTGGGGATATTTGATGCGTAGCATCTAATGCATAAATTAAATAAATAAAAAACCCACATTTAAATAAGTTTTTAAATTAAAATTATCAAGATTGGTGCTTAATTGTTTAATATTTGAATTATTGATCTTTGATTGGTTTTTTAATTAATATTTGAGAAATATATAATTTTCACATTTGAAATGAATTTTAATTGAGATTATTAGAATGTGATATTTATTGTTGTGTTTATTTGTTAAAGTTTAGGTGGTTGGATGGTGCGCGATGATTTTAGAAGAAAATTGCAATTTACAGAAGCGGAATCGGAGATCGTATGAGAAAGTTATGAGAAAAAGAAAAGAAAAAAAAATAAATAAACGGCCCAGCCTGCTCTTTTTCTTTCTTCCGGCCCAACTGAAAGGGTAGCAGCCCAGCCGGCCCAGCTGAAAGGGTAGCAGCCCAGCAGAAGAATCAGGCCCAAAGCAGGAGAAGCCTAGCGAGAAAAAGAAACAAAGAAACTAGAGGCCAAAGGGATCGAACCCTGGACCTCTTCCTTGGCAACGAGTATTCTTACCACTGAGACAGCACCTGTTGCTGATTTAAATCTGGTTTCCATTTCTTTTATCTTCTTCTCAGCTAGGCCCACTACTTCGGCCCAGCTCACTGTTCGCGACCAGACTTGATTTTTTAGCTATAAATTCGTTTTTAAGTCGTTTTTCTGGGGGTGGAACCACGAAAAACCCCTAAAAAACCCCTAATAAGATCTGGAATGATGGAGGAAGATTAAAGGGTCAAGATTGGAGCTTTTTGGACCAAAGTTTGGAGATTTTCAACACTTCCGATTTGGATCTTCAATTAGGTTCTTTATTCTTTTTCTTTTTAGTCTTGTTTTTCACCATGTTCATGTCAAAGATTGGATTTTTATCTGTTTATTCCATGTTTAATGGCTAGTTTCCTTGTCTTCACCTAGATTGGATGATTCTTGACCCGTTTGACTTTCTAGTTTGACTTTTTGACATGATCGTGTGAAATTACTCTTTGATTCTTATTTGGATGCTTTGGATGAACATGTATGCATGTTTAGCTTCTGTTTTTATCGTGTTATGTGGGTTAATTGATGTGGTATGTAGAACTACAACCATGTATTGATTAACTTATTGTTAATCGGTTGACTTTTGGAGTTTATTGATTAATACATGATCCGGAGACCTCCTACATGATAATATGATATGGATTTGGGGCTGATTTTGTGTGTATCTACATGGGATAGAGTTTACCGACTGGTTTCATGTACTAGAAAATAGCTACGCATTGTTTAGTGAGTTAGGATGCTTATGACCATAAGATTCGAGCTCGCTTATTCGTGTTTAGAGTTTTCTAGGTCCTAGACTATTCATTTCAGAATCATTGCATGTTTTAGGTGCCATTTAGAGAGACCTTTCTTGTGGTTTCCTTTTACGTGTGCGTTTAGTCCGCTTTGACCAAAGCGATTACACCATTGGGCAATTTTACATAGTTTTCTATCCGAGCTTCAATTAGGATTACCTTTATGATCAAGATGTGTCTATAGTCCTATTTCATTTTAGTTTTCATCATTAATGGATAGTGATCGTGTTGATTAGTCAAACTAGGGATCTTATTGGGTTTAGAGGATTTTTATCTAGGTGATACTTTTCCCCGACTGATTTTTTCTATATTTTGCTTTCGTTGTCTGTTTGTTTTCTGGCTGCATAGTTTATTATTTTAGTTTTCATAATTAATTTTAAAAATCAAATTCATCGGTTCGATATTAGCAAAGATCCAGTATCGGGAGTCTACATACGCGTCCATGGATTGATATCCGGTTTTTACCAATACTGTACTGCATACGACGGGTTCACTGCCCTTGTCTGTAGTTTGGTCACTTGGTATTTACCATTTTAAAACTTGACCACATTTTTATATATCCAAATCATACACATCAAGTTTTTGGATATATCCAAATTTACGCATCAACCGATCCTATAAAGATAAGGATCCTCCCAAATGTAATGTTTCAAGTCAGAAAAGAACTTCTTCTTCTGCTGAAACCCGTACCCTTTCTTCATGATCCCACTCGACAAGTAGTTCACAAAATCTGTAAAACATGGACTCTCATCGTCATCTCTCGCTTGTACATAATCGAGTAACTCATGGGGGAAATAGTCATTTATGGACATCCCCTCGAGTTTCTCATCATCCGTGTTCTCCAAACGCGAGAGATGATCGGCCGCCACATTCTCGGCTCTCTTTTTCTCACGGATCTCAATATCAAATTCCTGCAACAGCAGGATCCATCTAATGAGTCTCGGCTTAGCATCATGTTTACTGAACAGATACTTAATAGCCAAATGATCCGTATACACAATAGTCTTGGACAGGACAAGATATGATCGAAATTTGTCGAAGGCAAACACGACGGCAAGCAACTCTTTCTCTGTAGTAGTATAATTCTCCTGTGCATCATTAAGAGTTCGACTCGCATAGTAAATCAGATGAAAGTGTTGGTCCCTCCTCTGTCCCAAGACTGCACCCACTACGAAATCGCTCGCATCACACATCAACTCAAACGGTTGCGACCAATCGGGTGCAACCATAATCGGGGCGTTCACCAACTTGTCTTTAATCAAGTTGAACGCTGTCAAACACTCCTCAGAAAACAAAAATGGGGCATCCTTCTCTATGAGCTGTGTCATCGGCCTGGTGATTTTCGAAAAATTGTGTATGAATCGGCAATAAAATCCCGCGTGGCCTAAGAAACTCCTAATCGCTCTAACAGAAGTGGGAGGCGGAAGCCTAGAAATAGTATCAACTTTGGCTCGATCAACCTCTAGCCCTGCATGTGAAATCTTGTGCCCAAGCACAATACCCTCGCGAACCATAAAATGGCACTTCTCCCATTTAAGCACCAGGTTCGTCTCCTCACATCGAGCTAGCATCCATGCTAAGCTCGTCAAACACTGATCGAAGGAACTCCCGAAAACAGAAAAGTCATCCATGAAAACCTCTATGGAGTCCTAGATCATATCATGAAAAATCGCAACCATACAGCGCTGAAATGTCGCTGGAGCGTTACATAATCCAAATGGCATGCGTCAGTACGCGAATGTGCCATAGGTACATGTAAATGTGGTTTTCTCCTGATCCTCCGGTGCGATGGGAACCTGGAAATAACCTGAAAAGCCGTCAAGGAAACAATAATAACTGTGACCGGCTAAACGCTCCAACATCTGATCAATGAACGGTAGGGGGAAATGATCTTTCCTCGTAGCATCGTTGAGTTTGCGATAATCAATGCAAACTCTCCACCCCGTAATTGTGCGCGTAGGAATCATCTCATTCCTCTCATTCACTACAACTGTCATGCCCCCTTTCTTGGGCACAACCTGGACCGGACTAACCTAAGGTGAATCAGAGATAGGATAAATCAATCCAGCATCCAAAAGCTTCAAAACCTCTTCCTTCACCACATCCTTCATTCTCGGGTTCAGTCGTCTCTACCTCTGTATAACAGGCTTAAACTCATCCTCCATCAGAATCTTATGCGTGCAGAAAGAAGGGCTAAGCCCCTTAATATCCATAATCTTCCACGCAATAGCCTGTTTGTGCTCTCGCAACACATCTAACAACCAAGATTTCTCATCAACCGTCAAATCTGATGCAATGATAACAGGAAGTCTCGAATCCGTCTCCAGAAATGCATACTCTAAGTGGGATGGCAACTCCTTAAGCTCTAATGTGGGCGGATCCTCAACAGACGGTCTAGATTTGGCCCTCATGGTGTCAATAACCGCAAACACCTCCGGGCTTGTGTCTAATGCACTAGTCGCCTCACTAGTCACCTCACACGCAGTAGCAGCATACACACCAAGCTGCGGGTCAACTCTAGCCCAAAGCTGCGTATCCGAAACACCTGAATCACAAATGTCCTCGAAGTGATCACTCACGTGTGGCGTAATGGTGTCAACAAAGTAGAGGGTATCGTCCTGACCTTGAGGACGTCTCATCGAATCACGAATGTCAAAGGTCACCATCTCGTCCTCGACGCGTAAGTGAGCGTACCGCTGAAAACATCAACCAAAGCGCGTACGGTAGCTAAAAATGGGCGACTTAAGATAAGAGGCACGTTCTCGTCCCCATCCATGTCGAGGATCACAAAATCGATCGGGAACACAAATTTATCCACTTTAACCAACATATTCACCATAATACCCCTCGGATATTTGACCGAACGGTCAGCAAGCTGAATGCTCATGCACGTGGGTGTCGGCTCACCTAGGTCTAGTCTCGCAAAAACAGAATATGGCATTAAGTTTATACTAGCACCTAGATCAGCAAAAGCATTGCTGACAGACAAGCTACCAATCAAACACGGAATAGTAAAACTCCCGGGATCCTTCATCTTCTGTGGTAGCTTGTTCTGGAGAACTGCTGAACACTCCTCATTCAGTGTAACAGTCGACAACTCCTGAAGTTTCTTTTTGTTACTCAATAAATCCTTAAGAAACCTGACATACTTAGGAATTTGTGCTAATGCCTCGACAAACGGGAGATTTATGTGAAGTTGTTTAAACAGAGCAAGAAATTTGCTGTAATTCTCCTCAGCTCTATCCTGTCTCAAACGCGTGGGATATGGAACAGGAGGTGTGTAGACTCTCGTGGGCTCCTTGGGGCGTGCTGTACTTGCTGGGCGTAGCCTAGTAGGGTGCACCTGCCCAGTAACCTCAGTCTCAATCACCTCATCACTCTCAACTACAACCGGCTCAACAGTGGCTGGCGGTTTGGATCCTGTGTGGTCTTGCCACTCTGAGTGGTAATCGCCTTTGCTGTTTGGCGCGGATTTGTCTCGGTATTACCTGGCAAACCTCCATGTTGGCACTCTGACATAGATTTGGCAAGCTGGCCCATCTTTCTCTCAAGATTCTGCATATGAGTGCCCATGTTTCCCATTTCTTTCACAACAGTGGAGATATCCTGCTCTTTTTTAGAAAAACGCAATTCATTCTGCTGAGCATCTTTCTGAATATCCAAGGCTGAATTCTGATTCTGCTACATCATCTGAGCCATCATGTCAGTAAGATCCTTCATACCCGTATCCTCAGACTGAATCGGGATCTGTCTAGTGCTCTCAGGTTAGGGTTGTAGAAACCCTGTTGTCTTTGTGGCCGTCGTGGCTGAAACCCCGGTGGGTTCGAACTGCTTGGCTCCTGTATCCACCCCGAATTCTGGTTTGGTCTCCAAGCCTGATTGTAGTTATACTGGTTAAGCGGTGGGCAGGCCTGGCTAGCCATGTAATCTACCTGCTCTGGTAGCTCGGTACTACGAACAATGGGACAACTGGTAATATCATGAGGACCAGCACACAACTGACAAAATTTAACATGCTACCGAGTCTCCTGTGGCTGGCTCATCTGTCCCGACTCGTTGGCATCTCTTTCATCATCTACGAGAGCGCATTGACCTATGCTGAGAGAGCTGTAACGGGATCTACTTGATGAACCCCTCTCGTCTGGGGTTGTCTACTCGTACGCGTGGTAGACCACTGCGCAAGCTCCTCGAGTAAATCACGCACCTCCTCTGGCGTTTTGCTGCTCAGAGATCCACCTGCCGAACTATCAACTGTCGAGCGCGTGAGGGCGTTCAGACCGCCATAGAAAATCTGCACCTGCTGCCATGCCTCATGCAAACTCTCGGTGTCCTCCTGCACGAACGAATAAATCTTGTTTCGAAACATTGCGGCTTTGGACAGAGGAAAGTACTTGGAAACGAATTTATGAGTCAAAGAATCCCAAGTAGTAATAGAACCAGGCGGGAGGGACTGAAGCCACACCTTCGTTGTGCCGCGAAGGGAAAATGTGAAGAGTCTCAACTTAACAGCCTCCGATGTGACTCCATTGAGTTTGAATGTGTCGCAAACCTTAAGGAAATTTGAAATATGAGCCATCGGGTCATCGTTTGGAAATCCATCGAACTGAACAGAATTTAAGATCATGGAAATGGTCTGAGGCTGGATCTGGAAGTTGTTAGCTTCCACGGGTGGTCGTATGACACTAGGCTATGCCTCCGCGATGTTGGGACGAGCGTAGTCGGCGAGCGTGCGTCTCGGCGGAACTGCCTTCGGAACTGGAAAACGTAATGCCTCCAAACGTTGAAGTCTATGAAAAACCCTCTCAGGCTCGGAAAACGGTGAAAAGTGACTCCTCCGACGATGAATGCGTATAAACAGACGAAAAACAAAACAGAAAACAGAAACAGAACAGAAAGAAACTAGACTAAGCTAAAAAACTAACTAACACGTAGGTAAACACAGAAATAAGCAAACATACTAGAAACATGCAAATAAACAAGTAACAAAAGCAAGTAAATGGTCAAACTACTAGCTCTGAACTTTCTCGAAATCTACGCGTCCCTGGCAACGGTGCCAAAAACTTGACGTGTGCTGAAGTGTCTATCAAATATCGGTCAAGTCAAAAAGGGACAATCCTGAATGACTAAACACACGCGTAGGGCAGTGTACCCATCGTATGCTATAATAGTATCGGTAAATACCTGGATGTCAAATCCAAGGACGCAATGCAGGCTCTCGATATGCGAACTTTGCTAATATTTAACCTAAAATATTTTGGTTTTGAGAAAAACAAAGAAACGGATAAGCAAGTAACTAGAAATAACTAAGGAACAAAGAAACAGAATCTAAGAATGAAAGTCAATAATGAGATAAGAATCCTCTAAGCATGACTTCGACCTCCAATCTTACTAATCAATATGACAACTACCCCGCAAATGATAACTACCAAGGCAACCTAGACTATAGACACATCCTAGTTACCAAGGTAATCCCAAATAAAAGTCCAGGTAGAAAACTGAATGAAACTGCCTAATTGCCTAGTTGCTTCGGTCAAAGCTAACCAAACACACACGAAACAGGGATCACACCAGGAAGGTCTTCCTAAGAAGGCCCTATAACGTGAATAAATCTGAATCAAGACCCTAAGAACTTAGGCAATGCTAAACACAAAGCGACAAGTCAAAACCTTACGGTCATAAGTGTTCTAACCAACCAATATCTAGAAACCACCTAAAGTGCAAAACGAATCGGTCAACTCAACACAAATACATACAAGATCAGCCCCAAATTTGAATCATACAATCATGTAGATGGTCATCGGATCATGCATTAACCTAAAACTATAAAAGTCCAAGATTAACAATGAGGAATTTAACAATTTGGTTGAAGTTCTTCAATCCACATCAAATTACCCACATCATATGATTCAAATAGAAGCTAACAATGCATATATGATCATTCAAAGCATCCAATTCAGAATTAATAGGCAATTTCATCAAGTCATAATGAAAAGTCAACCCGAAAAGTCATAACATGCTTAAAATCATCAAATCCAAGTGATAAAAGAAAATCTAGCCTAACATCATGAATCTAAACATGAAGCAACTCATATCTGATGTAAACATGTCAAAATAAACAAGATCTAGGAAGAAATCAAGGAAGAATGATGAAACCCAAACTGAAATCTTCACTTTTCCAAGTTTTTCCTTCCAAAATCCTTGCTCCTTTGGCCTTGATCTCTTCAAAATCAATCTCAGAACCCTCAAAATATGTAAATGATCGAAATGGGGGAGTGTGTGTGGAGAAAAACGGCCTTAAATCTTTTTATAGGGGTTTTCAAGGGTTTTTCGTATCTGGCGATCGATACGGGCCATCTGGGTGTGAATAAATGGTGCAAGTGGCCCGTATAAGGAGCTCCTGAAAAAATCTCGCCCTACCTGCATGCGGGCTATCTGTGTGTATATGTAGCAGGCATGCTGCCCGCATAGCCCTGTTAACTGTAACTTTGACCAGACAATGTGGCCCATCTGAGGAAATATGAAGCAGGCAGATGGCCTACATGTCCATCAGAATCACAAAAAAAAAACTCTATTTTCTTCTATCTTCACCTCCGGATGCCAATCCGACTCCAAAGTACCTTGTCTCCAACCAAAATGAATACACGGCCGTAACCAACTCCTAAAATTCACATATGTATCAATTAAGCATCAGTTCCAACCAAAACATAACCAAAATATGATATAAATGAGGGATTTATTCATCAAAAATCATAAACAAGATGCTATGCATTAAGATCTGAAACAGTTCTGAAATTGAGTTGATACGGAAGATTCTTGTTCACCTGGGTGAACATGCTTCTCTAGTTATAGTCCATCCGGATAGTTACAGTTCATCGGGATAAATAGAGTTCTTCCGGAATATAAATAATAATTAACTGTTCCAGCTATGATAAGTTTTTACTTCATCCGGATGGTTGTAGTTCATCCGGATAGTTACAGTTCATCAGGATAGTTAGAGTTCTTCCGGAATATAAATATAACTGTTCCGGCTCTGATAAGTTTGTACTTCATCCAGATGGTTGTAGTTCATCCGGATAGTTAATGTTCATCAGGATACTTAGAGTTCTTCCGGTATATAATTAATAATTGTTCCGGCTATTACAAGTTTGTACTTCATCCGGATGGTTATCGGGATAGTTAATTAATGTTTAGCCGGTTATGATTTGATTTAGTTAGATAATTAAACTAGCTCGCTAGCTAAATATTTAATTCAATTGTAGGTTTGTTCTGCGACCGGATCACAAGACACTCCTCCATCTACATCAACAGCGTCCAGGCAAAACGTAAGGGTAACTATATATTTTACACGATTGTGTACTTCAATTCCCTTATAACTAATTGATATATGATCATTTAATTAAATACTGCATCATGTTGTCTTTAGGGAAAAAAAGAGACAAAGAAGTACTGAAGCAGCAGCTGGGGCATCAGAGCAGGAAGTGGTATATATAATTAAGGATTTGACAAATGGCTTTGACGTTATTGTTAATTAATATATATGTTACTAATCAGTTAATTACATGATGTCAATTTAAGAAAACAATAAGAGACATGCAAAATCAGTAAAACCTACAGCTCGTAAAGTAGCTCCTAAGAAGAGTGATCACTTGGAAAAACCAAATAATTATGATGCCATTACAGCTCTTATCGATCAGCCAGTAATCCTAGAGGTATATATATTAGTATATACCACAATTTTTAATTCTGTTTTTGAACTTAATAAATTAATTGTTAATATATATATATATATGCTATAATTAATATTATTATTATGTCACTTCTGATCAGGGGTGCGAAACTGCGACGTTGCACATGGAGGGGAATCCACTGAACTTCGTGGGAATGGCTAAATTATTACCAAAAGAAAAAGATGAGAAGATTCATGGAAGTCCATTACCTCCTGGTTGCCGTAGTATTACAGCTTATCAGGTCAGAAAGGGTGCAAAATATTTACCACTCCCATTAAATGATAAAAAATGCTTTCGGAGGTTGAAAATAAATATATTATTGCATGGCCGATGAACCGAATGATCCTTCATTCTAATAACACATCAGATAAATCACAGCCGGTTGATCATTCTACGGTTCAAAAAGTACTGGAACAACCACATGTAATTACTACATTAATTAATCGTATCCGCTAATTAATTAACTATATATATATATATATATATAGTCGATCTGATCGGTTTTATTTGTCATGTTTCCAGGTAAATAATGATTGGAAAAAGACCTCGAAAGTGTACTAAACACCAAACCAGCTGAGTCAAGATCTGATAAACAGAAAACTTAGTACACCGATCCAGCAGAAGCAGCTAATGAGCACGGACAAGAAATTATAATTAATTTATTATAGAAATTAAAATTTGATTAGTGTATGTTATTTTTTTAAACAGCATTTGATTAGTGTATGTACATTAATTTTTAATTATAATATAATTTAAGGTTTCTCTATATTAATTAATATGCAGTATAATTAATTGTAATTAAGAAAATATACGTGACCATATATATAATACCAAAGGCCACACTTTTTATATTTTAACGTGGCCGTTGTCACCCTTTGGTCACGCGTATTAGGAAAAAATATCTGATTTCAACTACCCTTTGGCTACTTTTTTTTTCAAATATATGTGGCTAAAACACAAATATATGTGACCATATAATACCAAAGACCACACTTTTTATATTTTAACGTGGCCGTTGCCACCATTTGGCCACGCGTATTGGGACAAATTGTCTGATTTCAACTACCCTTTGGCCACTTTTTTTTTCCAAATATATGTGGCTAAAACAAAAATATACGTGACCATATAATACCAAAGGCCATGTTTTTTATATTTTAATGTGGTCATTGCCACCCTTTGGCCACGCGTATTGGGACAAAATGTATGATTTTAGCAACCCATTTGGCCACGTTTTTTATAACATATGTGGCTAAACACAAATATACATGACCATATAATACCAAATGCCACACTATTTATATTTTAAAGTGGTCGTTGCCACCCTTTGGCCACGCGTATTGGGACAAAATGTATGATTTCAGCAACCCTTTTGGCCACGTTTTTTATAACATATGTGGCTATAACACAAATATACGTGACCATATAATACCAAAGGCCACGCTATTCATATTTTAACGTGGTCGTTGCCACCCTTTGGCCACGCGTATTGGGACAAAAATTATAATTTCAGCAACCCATTTTGCCACGTTTTTTATAACATATGTGGCTAAAACACAAATATACGTGACCATATAATACCAAAGGCCACGTTAAACAAACACATGTGGCCATTGGGACCCTTTGGTCACGCTTTCCGGAAGAATTGTTTGATTACAACAACAAATATTGGTACCCTTTAGCCACGATTCTAGGTTGCTTCAGCCACTGATATTGTAACGTGTCCGTAGGATACATAATGTGACGGGACCTTTGGTGTCGATTGAAATGGAAAAAATAAACGTGACCAAACACCTTTGGTCACGGTTTTTTTTTGTGGCCAAAGGTGAATTTGGACGTAGTGCATGTAATATTATATATATTTTAATTATAAATGAGTGGTATGTGAGATGATTCATACTGGTCATTTGGTGTACATAATAATAAGCTCAGTGTACAACTCTTATTTTTCATAACTCTTTTCCTCTGATTTCTCTTCACATTCAGAAGATCTTACTCTCTCTTTTCTCACTCAGTCTCTATCTCTCTCTAACAAAAAACGTCGGCGTAGTAGCAACTGTTGTTTGCTTTGTTGCCGTCGATCTGTTATGCCGGTTGGATGACTTTCGCGGTCGCCGTGTTTAATCTCTGGTGACCGGATGAGCGATGGTTGGTGTTTATAGTGTTTTGCGGTGGTTTTTGCCACCTGATTGGCTTCCGCCATCGTCGCCTCTCATCTCCTGTGGCTGGGTTGCCATCTTTGCAGTTTAGATGACTGATTGTCGTCGACTTTTTCAAACCCATTTTAGGGTTTACTCGGCGATGCCGGTACGACTAACCTTTGATGCCCTCTCCGTGCATGTTGGTCTATCGGAAGTTGGCTGGTGGTGACGTTGCTGGAAGCCGATCTTCACTTTGAAGCGACTGCCTTTAAGGCGTTGCTCCGCTGAATCAACGTCGATTTACTTAGCGGTTTGTTTGACCGGTGGTGCTCGGCGGTCCGTTTTTTTTCGGATGGGTTTTTCCCGGTGATCTGGGTGTTCTTACGACCGTTGCTTCGTTTTTGACGATTTTAGGTTTTTTTTTCGACCAAATTTCGGTCTCTCCTTTACAATTGTTCATAGTAAATGTGATGGTGTTGGATCTGATTTGTTGTGTTCTGTAGGTGTGGTGAACCTTTTGGTTCTCACCCAGAATGGATGTTGGATTTGACTTGGTTTCCTTTTTTCCTACCAAAAGAAATTGACACTGATGGTTTGCCGGGTTGCTATGTGATGGTTCTATTTACTATTTTACTTGAAATCTAACTGGTAATTTGTTTCTGCTTCAAATCGGCTCTATTTATGGCTATGATGATTGTTCTTCTTAGATCTGAGCCTACTTCGTGCTTTACAAATGGGTTTATGCTTTTGGACGCCTTCATCTATCGCCGTGATGATCATTCTTCACAAATCTGAGCCTACTTCGGGTTTTACAAATGGGTTTATGTTTTCGGACGCCTTCATCTATGGTCGTGATGACCATTCTTCACAGATCTGAGCCTCTTTTGTGTTTTAGGCTGTGATGACGATTCTTCACAGATCTGAGCCTCCTTTGTATTTTTACATAGGTCTTTTATTTTTTCACTACTGGTACAAATTTATGTATAAGTTTTGAAATTGATATAATTAAGAGAGTTTGGGCATTTTTTTTGGATTTGGAAGTAAGACTTTGATTTGTTGATCAGAGGTTCATTATTGACTTATTGTTGAATGTGTTGCATTTTCTTCAGGGATGTTGTTTATCTGCCCATTCTCTATCAATGTATGTTATGTTTCATTTTGATTTTAGAATGAGCAGATGATTTTTGTACAAACTGAAGTTGGCCTAAAATTAATTCATTGCTGTTTTGTTATCTTTTGTAGGTGATATTGCTTATGTGGGTTCCTAGCAAGGGCTTCTCAAAGGTATTATTTTTTCCCTTGACTATATGAACTGTAGTGATTATACTTTGGATTCATATTTTCTTAATGGGATAAGTTTTACAATTTTACAAATGGACTATTGCAAATAGTTGTAGTTTAAATTTGAAATTGTTTTTCTTCTGATTTATCATTTCAAAGGCTATGTAGGAGTGACAATTTTAATACTTGGGCTAGACATAAAAGTCTGATATGGATATTATGTATAAGTTTTAAAACTGATTTTATAAGAGACTTTGAATCTAATGTAGTTTATGGTTCACTTTCTATATAAGTTTAGGACTCATTTTATTAACAGAGTTTGAAACCGAAGTAGTTTATGGTTCATTTTTTAAGTCTTTAAGTGTTACACATATCACATTTGATATACTAGCACTATTGTGTTGTATGTCCTTTTCAGATTTTATATATTGATGGCGGAAGATCCATTCCCATTTATTTGGGATTATAATTAGTTTGATTTTATTTATTTTATATTTAGTTATTTTAAAATTCAAATAAGTTAGAGATTGTGTTTAATTTTAGGTTATCTTTCTTTGCAAGTTTCATGCCTATCTTTTAGATATGAGCCTTTATATTGTTGAGGATATTCTGGTTTGCATCAGTTTTGAGTTTTGAATAATATAGAAGAAAGAATTCTTCGTTCTAGTTGTTTCTCTGCTTAAATACTCGATATCCGACTTAATTTGCGGTGTGAAACTGCATCAGTTGGTATCAGAGCTCAGTAGACGATTCAATGGCAAGACCGAAGCCGGATTCCATTTGTTTTTCTCGTAGATCCGCCGACGGAGGAAACGAGGACCACTTACGGGATTCCCGGGACATAGCGGAAATCAAGAGGCTGCAACAACGAGTCTGGGACTTGGAGTTACAGCAGGAGGAACGCTATGAGGCAACAAAACCCGATTCGGCCATCTGGGATGACGAAGAAGGTTTGGAGGAAACCGAATCAGGTTTCATCGTCTGGGACGATGAGAACGATGAGGAGAATCCGATCTATCAAGAACCAAAATATGATGAAGACGGGATGATACCCGACACGGAAGAATGTTTCTCTATCCAAAAGTTTCTTGGATGGATTACTAGTGAAGATGACGACTCGGCGTTGGACTTCTGTGGCGACCGGACTGCTCATAGCTGTCATGAATTTTATTTGGATTTGAAATCCAAAACAACCAAGCCCATTTGCTTGGTAGGTGGCGAAGCTCAAGGATAAAAAGCATTTACATTACGAATCCTTTTTGGAAAAGGTATGTTTTTTGAAATTTTGCATATAGCTGATGAACATATTCCAGGGGCATTATTGGAAGATGGAGAAGTATTTTCTTTTCCAAAGCATGTGCAACATATAAAACCCTACAAGGAAGAACATGATGGGAACGACATAATTGGCTGCGTGGAGGACAAGAATTTTCATGTTTTAAATTTGGTAATTGATGATCGTTATTATATATATAAGTATCGTGGATCTGCATCTAAAAAAGTTATTCAAGCACAAGATTTTCATAATAGCATGGATGTGTGTGTAAAACTTACTAAAAAAAATAAAGATTTTTTTGACGTTCTCAAGACTCGAGGACGAGTCTTTTTCAAAGTTGGGGAGAAGAAGTTGGGAGGATCCGACAACCCGATAGACCCGGGACCTGACAACCCGAGTGCTACATGCCCGAAGCCGACCGCAACGACCTGTGAAGCTACACACAAAAAGGAGGTAATGACGGTATTCGGCAAAAGACGTCAAGATGTTCCTTATGACCCAGGTGGGCCTGAGACAAGAGGCAAAACTCGAGGACGAGTTTTTTTAAGAGGGGGAGTATGATGGCGGAAGATCCATTCCCATTTATTTGGGATTATAATTAGTTTGATTTTATTTATTTTATATTTAGTTATTTTAAAATTTAAATAAGTTAGAGATTGTGTTTAATTTTAGCTTATCTTTCTTTGCAAGTTTCATGCCTATCTTTTAGATAGGAGCCTTTATATTGTTGAGGATATTCTGGTTTGCATCAGTTTTGAGTTTTGAATAATATAGAAGAAAGAATTCTTCGTTCTAGTTGTTTCTCTGCTTAAATACTCGATATCCGACTTAATTTGCGGTGTGAAACTGCATCATATATAATCTATACAAATCATACTTTTTGCAGCTCAAGACAGGATTAGTCTGTAATGACGTCCAAAAGCATAGCAAACATAAAGCATACGCATAAACCATGCCCGTTAAAGGTGCATCTGATAAGAAAGTGCATTCGCTATGTTAGTTCACAATACACCAAAGACGAGTATTGGCTACTCATTGATGCAATGGTAAGTAACTAACATGTATACATCAAGTAGAATTGGTAAAACATCTATTCTTATTTATGTATGTTTTTCACATCAATTTTCCAGCTCTTTTTTTATTTTTTATCAACCTTTTCCTTAAATTCTGAAAATTTGTTCGGATTTTTTAAATCTTCTTTAAGCTTGATTATTGTTACTAATACCAAAGACGGGTTGTCCGTCGTAACACTCTTTGGTATGACGTTGCAGTGATGTTACGCTTATCTTGCCCTTTTAATATCTTATTGTATTTTGATGTTACGCTCATTTGGTTTACATTGAAGTTAAAGTTCTTGACACATGGGTTATATATTTCGTTTCTTTTGGTATTTTTTATATTTGAATAATTTATTTAAGATTTAATTGTCAACTAACATGGTGGCCCGTCGCGAGGCGCGGGCGGATCACTAACTCGTTCGAATTTAAGATTAAAAAAATTAAAACAGACGTCGGTGACTCTAAGAGTGGTATAAAGTGGTCGTAGACGTCTCGTCTCTGACATCACATCAGGGAGGGAACACGATCGTGTGACATAAAAATGTGGTCACCAATAGTGTTTGATGAAGTATCAAGTTTTTATTGGGTTTTAACAAGACCTCTTACCCATGGTCACCGGCACCTCTACTTCGATGGCTATTATGTGAAACAAGAAATTGAGACGGTCAAATTGTGGAAAAAGTGGATCAATTTGACTATTTTGAGAATTTTACCCTTCTTTATCACAAAGCAATGTCAAGATTATAATATCTTCCTATATTTAAACACATTTGAAGAAAAAAAAATCAGTTGATTAAAAATAACAAATTGAAGGTTTGCATAACTGTCACAAATAATCTAACGACAAAATAACATCTACGGGTAGATACAAAATCCTTCTTCCTTTATACAAAGAAACAGTCTCTCATACGCCAAGGCCATTTTCCGGGCCGTAAACATGGAGGTTGCGTATCTCCGGCAAGCCTTCCCTCTCCGAGCAAGCCTCATGGGCCCTTCCGCCGCCACCGTCTCCAACGCCTCCACCAACGACTCTACATTCGGCGAAAACATAAAACCGTACTCATCATCAACAAGAATGGTTCCTTTAATGCTAGGAAACCGCGATGCCATCACTGGTTTCCCAGCCATCATCGCTTCCATGAGCGTTAAGTCTAGCCCTTGTGGTCTAAGAGTCGGGTTCACAAAGATATCAATTCCGTTATAGAACCCGCGAAGCTCTGACGGGTTCATGGATCCCAGGACTATGACTTGGGACCCTAGCTCCATGTACCTTTGTTGCCATGGTCCGGACCCAGCCACAACCAAATACACATTTTTGTACTTTTTTATTAGTTTTGCAAAGGCTTCATAGAGTAAAGGGTGTCCCTTATCTTTCACTAGTCTTCCTGCCACCCCTAGGAGGAGTAAATTAGTTGCATTGTTGGGCACGCCAATTTTGGATCTGAATCTTTTCCCCGACTCGGGATCTTCGCGAAAATCATTCTCGTTTACGCCATTGACAATCACGTGTACTCGTTTATTCGGGATTTGGTACACGTCTCTAAGCATTTCTCCGCAGCTGTCGCTTATGGCGATATGATGTTGGTAGTTTCTAAAGAAGCGAATTTCGCTCAACACTTTGGGGATCATGACTTGTAGGCTCTTGTTAAACGATTGCGAGATTTGCTCATCGGGTCTTCGTAGTAGATCCTGATAGATGCTTGAGGAAACGCTCTCTAGTGCGATTCCGTGCCACGAGACTGCAAGATTAGGGATGTTTCGAGCTTTATAGTGAGGTAGGGCGACACTTTCTGTGTGGATCACATCAAAGGGGCGTCGTTTTTGGTTCTCGTCCTCGTATTGCTCCCACGCCTTGTTGTAGCGCCATTGGCCAGGCTGGGCGTCGTCGTGAAAATGCACGATGGGGGCGTTGGCGATTTTATTGTTGACTAAGCTAACATCTTGGTCCGGCGGTGAAGTGAAGATATGGATCTCGTGGCCCCGGGTGGCTAACGCAGTGTATAATGTGTAGGCGTGACGCTCCATCCCTCCAGGCGTTTTCCCAACCGGCCATTTCCTAGTGAAAACAGCTATCTTGAGGGCAACGGGTGGAGGGATGTGAGAGGAGAAAGTGAGATGGTTCCAGGAGAACTCTGCTGAGCGGAGGTCCCCGGAGAAAGAATGGGTGGAGGTGGAGGTGGAGGCGGAGGCGGAGGAGAAGGTGTTGCATATGGAGGAAGGAGGGGTGTGGATGAGGAGGAGGAGGAGGGCTGGGATGGTGAAGATGATAACACAAAAGAGGGTGGTGGCTAGGCTAGATTGGAGGAGGGAGCAAACAGGCCTCTTGGTTTTGGTGGTCGTGGTGAGGGCCATGGGGGTGGAGGTGGTGGTGGTTTGGGTCTTTTTTAGGGTGCTTGCTCTAGATTTTGTAGTTGTGAACATGTTTTTTTGTGTTGGGATGGGAATATAGAGAGGGGTGGGAGGGAAGGGAAGGTAACCATGCACTTAAACAATGTGGTTTTTGCTTTTCCAAGTGCTTTTCTCACGCTTCTTTTAGGAATTTGGATGTGTATTCTTGTGACTCACTTTTTTCTTGTTGACTTTTAAATAGATTTATATTTAAAATCCGGATTGCAATCGATTTATTCATATATATAATAATATTTAGTTTACTTAATCTAAAATTAAAGTTGAGGTGATAGCATGAAGTATTGACAAATTAAAGGTCAATGTTATGTTTTAGTATATAATATATAGTGGGATAAAAATAAATACAAAAGTAAATTTTTTTATTTTTTTTTTCAGTGGTCATGATTCATTAGTATTGAAATGGTTCCTAGAAGAAAGAATTCCTTCTACAGTTCTACTAAAGAGATCTCATGTCTTTAGTATATAAAGAAATATTAATTATCAATCATTTTCATTTTTTAGATCACAACCCAATCTATAGTTCGTGGTCGTCAAGTTAGTTTTGTGTCCGGGTGTAGATTTTTTTTTCTTGGGTTGTCAAAACTCAAAATTATCAATCTTAAAGTTTTCACATAAGATCAACAAAATTTGTTACCAAAAATTTAATATTTAAAAAATAAAAATGCAAACATTATGAGTGTTTATGGGCCTAAAATTGGAAGCGTTGAAATATTCGTTCAACAAAAAAATATTGAAACATTGCCCATGTGGTGTAGAAAGAATGAGTTTATATGTGATAATGAAGAAATTTTTGACTTGTACAAGTATAACCCCAACACTTATTATTTATATAATGAAAACGGTGATCATGCGTATTCAGCAATTAAAGGATGGATGCTTACACTTGCATCTTGTTGTTCCCCCCCTAATGTACCCTATTCAAACTAGCTTAAATGTTACGCAACCTTTTTTTTTCTTTTCATTTTGGTACCTTTTTAAGGACTTTCGACTATATATTAATTATATTTTACTACTCGTGCTTTGTCTTAGGGATAAGGCGTATATACAGTGACAGATTTAGAATTTTTTTTCAGTGATTGTCAAAAAAATTAGTAACAAATAAAATAAATAAATAAAACAGTATTAAAATTAGTTATCTTTATTCAAAGATTTGATAACTCTAGGCGCCTTGGATGCCAAACACAGCTAAAAGAAAATTATTTTGACAAACTCTAAAAGCTGCTAAAAAGAAGCGATTTTCACAAATCTTGGGGTGACTTAGAAAAAAAAAACAAACCTTGGGTGCCTTAATCATTCTGTTCAAGTAATTACCTATAAATTTTACAGTTTGAGTGGGTGACTAGGACCCACTAGGTCCTAGGTAGATCTGTCAGCACACAAGTAAATTACATTGCTAAATCGAAACATAAAGAGAACGGAAATAAAATAAAAAGATATAAAATAAAAACGCACCAAGTATCGAAAAAGGAACTAAAGGTTATGTTACACGAATCTACCTACTACAACACCAACTTTCCCGCTAATTGTATTGCATTTAGATACATTCATCTTGTTGGATATATAGTATTCGATCGTCGGATAATGTTAACATAACTAACGTTGTACGATACAAAAGAGTTACACATTGGACAACGAACAAGAATATTAATTTAATTAATATATTCACGATTTAATAATAAACTAGGTGGACGTTTTATTTGTAAAACGTAAGTAATTTAATTATGAGATAAATAAATTGGTTGTGGATTAATTTAATTATGAGATAATGGAATTAAAATATAATATATAATAATATCTATATCTATATCTATATCTATATCTATATCTATATCTATATCTATATCTATATCTATATCTATATCTATATCTATATCTATATGTATATGTATATCTATATATATATCTATATCTATATCTATATCTATATCAATATCTATCTATCTATATCTATATATAAATAAAAAGATGGATGCTGAGGTGGCATCACCACATTCATCCTCAGCATCAATTTCCCGCCTAAATGCCTAAATGACCTACACCTTAAAAAATCGTGGATCTAATCTCAAAGCCACGCGGATCTTATATTAAACCCGATCCAGAATATGAAACGCGTATAAAAAGCAAAAACCTAATTCATCTCTCATTCCACTGAAACAAGATCGATCTAATAAAAAGATGGATGCTGAGGTGGCATCACCACATTCATCCTCAGCATCAATTTCCCGCCTAAATGCCTAAATGACCTACACCTTAAAAAATCGTGGATCTAATCTCAAAGCCACGCGGATCTTATATTAAACCCGATCCAGAATATGAAACGCGTATAAAAAGCAAAAACCTAATTCATCCCTCATTCCACTGAAACAAGATCGATCTCTCCCTGGCGATTCGCCTTCTTCGTTCATCTCCTCTGTTGATCTGAAGCATCCTATCATGATCGCGGCGTCAGTTTCATCATTGCACTAAGATGGATTCCAGGTAATTTACATATTCTTGAAGATCTCACCCTCTCCTTCTTTGAGTCTCTCCATCAGACGGATTTTTTTAATCCATCCTCAAGAAAATCGTTGCCATCCATCGATCATAGATGCAACAACAATCCATCGATCAGGTAAACACATATCTTCTTCTCAAATCTCATTTGTTAAACTTTTCTTGAATAAACCCTAATTTTCATTGCTGAAATCGATTTAAATGCCTAATTTTTGAATTCGTTCCATTATTAGGCACATTGAATCTTTAATTATGTTCAAATTTGTATACTTGATCTCATTAGTGTTTGTAAATGATTTTGGGATATGCTCCTTCGTGTAAGGAAAACAAAGTTAAATTTGGACTTTTTGTAGATCAGCACCATTTTTTGTGTTTAGTATTGTTATTTGATTTGTTCAGTGTTGTTCTAACCCACTTTTACTTTTGATTTACTTAAAGGTATGTAATCAATTATCCAAATGTACTTTAGAGTTTGAAATACCAAATTAAAAACGTTGAAATCATTTTATATTTCTTTGCAATGATGATCTTTTTCATGTTGCTAGTAGATATATTGGTAGAGTGAGAGACACAAAAAAATGAGATAGCCATTACAAGTACATAATCGGGATTTTGGAGGTTTTCTTTGTGGCCTGCATATATGAATTTATTCCTGGACCAGTATCAAGTTGCCCTGCATTTCCAGTTTCCTTAGCTTCTTTTACATTCCTCAATATGAGTGATCGAGTGTCTTTATGAATAAGTATGTGAGGACTGCACATCAGAAGTCTACATCTCTTCTGATCACATAGTTAGAATATAAGGTGGATTTAGCCAACATCCATGTAAGTTATTTGCATATTGTCATAATTTATAATAAAAAGTTGCGTCTCAACATTTTGTTATAGGAAATAAACAACTGGTGTTTTAGGATCCTGGTTTATAGAAACATATTTAGGTTAGAGGTTTATATGAATTTGTGTGGTAAATCTGTTTTTAGCTACTTTTCATGTGTTTGGTTGGTGTTTATTGATTTCATCATTGTTTTTGGTATCACTTGATTGGTCTCTTACATCTTATTTTTATTGATTGACATCCTTTGTTATCGGTTCTTGATGTGTGGAACAATGGGTGACACTTGCTCAGTTTTCATTTCAAGTTCTAAAACTGTTGCATGAGGATTATGTTCGAAAGCGCTCTTCTCTTGCGCCTACATTGTCAGATGGTTGTAAGATTTGAGAATGCCTGAATCTTATCAACCTTCACCAGGTACTAAAATGATCTTTAGAGGTCTTTTGCATTGAAAACACAATTCAGAATTTCAGGCCACTTTTGGCTAAGCATTTCACCTGTTTTCTTTTAAGCGTAACCTAAATCTACCCATTCATAAATAAATTTGATAACGACTTCCTTTATAACAACTAAAGCAATGCCATTACTGGAACTATACCTGAGCACGAATTTGCAGCCTGCTATGTACCCAACACCAAAAAAGCAAGAAGTTCACCTGATGAACCCAGATACATTTCTACTTGGATGTGTGCATCATCATGACATGTGGTTAGGTAACTCAAAGATACAATATTAAAATGAAAATTAAGATTAATTTTAAACAGCTACAACATGAAGCTTTATTCATCTGTCCCTTAAAAGAAATATTTTTAAAGTTATTTACAAGGCTTATGTGTCATGAAACAAATTTATATGCACTTACCAGATTTTGAGCTATAATAGTGGGCTCTTTTATCCAATCATGCGGTTATTTATTTACTTGAATGATGAGTTGATGTTATTATGATTATATTTTCCTCTTATCACATGCATTATTTGCTATTTGGCAAGTTTCGGGCATATTGTACTTGGGGTATTGGCATATCAGATCGAGCCAAGTTGCATAGTCAGACTAAGAAAATTGAGGGACTAGAAAAGCAGGTTACAATTCCAAACCTATATTTCTATTTTAAAGTAAAATTAGAAGTTGGAAAGATTCTCCAAACCTATATTTATAAGTCTGTATTCTCAAATTTGTAACTTTTTTATATTGTCGAACGTAAATTTTTTTTCCATTTAATTCCGATTATCGAATTACATTTATTATAATATGTTAAATTTTGGATTCATTTTTTTTAAAACCTGTCCGTGCGTCGCACGGGTATCAAAAGCTAGTACATATATATATATATAATATATATATATATATATTTATATATATATATATATGTCAGAACTTATCTATATTACATTAAAATAGATATATGGAGAGAAACTTGAGGTGTTGAAAAATTAAGAAATGTATAAGAAGAAAAACATTGTGTACAACTATCTAAAGCTCAGATGTGTTAATTTCATAATCGGGTCCTTAATGTGGGTATTCTTCTTTCAAACCGGGTTCCATTGAGCGTGCTTCTCCTTTTCCTTTTCCGACCTAGAAACAAAAACAAGTACGGGAGCTTTTCAGAAAGTTCAGCGATTGCAGAAAAAAGTCGATTGCAGCGACTCCTACCATCGATCGCTCCTTCCCTATTTCCGGTGGAGTTCAGAACCCTTTCTCCCTTTTCTTTTGCAGTGACTCCTAATCCGACCATCTTTCATACAGATGTGAATCAAACACAAATCGGACGGTGCAACTCATTTGGAACCCTAATCCGAGGGTTCCTCTCATTTTTTTTCACGCGGATTGCTCATCAATTTGAATTTTTTGACGAGGATTGAGCCTAGGTTGAAGTGTATAAAGTCACAACAGATTCTTCTCATTTGCCACATTCATCAGCTTTCAATTTCACTCTTATTCTGGTAATTGGATTTGAATTTTTATATTTTTCTGTTTTTAGGGTTAATTTGAAGACTTGAATTCTTATATTATTTATAAATTGAATGTGAAAGGTGTGGATTTATGAAGAAATTGAACGTGCAAGGTGTTTAAAGAAATCAGAAGAAGAAGTTAATAGAAGAAACCATGTTTATAAACTTGTAGCTCTACTCAGTTTTTGTTTTTTTTCTTTTCAAACCTGATTGTCTACTATGATTAATTTTTTGGTGTTCAAACCTATGTGTTTAATCTGTTTGTCTAGGTCTATTGATGTCATCAAACATGTTTGTTTTAGGATGTACTGAACAATTTTAAGGTATATAACCTGCTAATATGCTAGACAATCTGTTTTAAGGTATATTCCAGTAGGTGCAAAGGAGTTTTTTAGTATAGTTTTAGTTGTATATGCCCTAGATCCTTGAGAAACAATATAACTTGATCCATCCAACTCCGTATCAAATATAGGCGAATTAGCTACCTTGCCATGCTCAAATTTGTCATTTACTTTCTTGATTTTAGTCTGATGGAAATTAGGAAATTGATCAAATGTGTTCTTCATAGATATTGACATTGAGTTCTGGGCATTACTAAAGAAGTCACAAACAATAGTAATTGATATGGTAGTCGGAATTCCATGCATTAGTAGTAGAGAGTGATAGGTAGGGGTGCCACAATTTTAAGAACCCTATGATAAGAAACTAAAGAACACAAAAGAAGTGGAGAGTTTTTTAGCTGTACCAGGAACATACTTCTTTGAGTGTTCTTGTGGGTTTGAATAAATATATAGTTATGACTTAAATACGTAGCCTAAAACTTCTTTGAGTGTTTTTAATGGCCAAGATCCTTTGAATGTGAGATGATATTAATGGTGGCCTGATTTTGTACTTCACACTTATATTATAAAACTACAAGGAACTATTAATATACAAGGTCAAAATGGACATTTATGATTAAAAAAGATAATTGTGTCCTTTGTATTAACTTTTTTATAGTTACTCTTTCTGTATTGTGTCCAAATGCTATTTATGACTTATATGAAAATCTACACATCAGCCTGCATTTGCCTTTATAGTGTTAGTTGGTCCACTTTTTTTTTTCATCATAAGCTTGTACACTTCTATAAGAATCAAAGTAATTTCTGCAAGTAAAAAGGGTTCATAAGCTTGAAACTTGTATAGACATAAGCTTGTAACTGGTTTGTTGTGTGTTATTACTTATTAGTGTATTTCATATGTTCTTGGTCCATAATCCCATAATTGCAATTATTTCTTATAAGTACGTAAATCATTTGTTGTTATGTTTGCATTTTGAACTAATGATCTTGTTCTTGATGTTAATTAGCTTGGTTTAGTTAGCATTATTGATCAAAATGGCATGAGTTGTTAAGTAGCTTGGTTTGGTTTAGCTAAAAACATTCTTATGGTTAAGTGGTTAACTTTGTTTACAAACTGATCAAGCATTTGTATTCTGCCCAGGTTAACTTATTGTTCTTTGTTTACACCTTCTTTGTATGTCTTCTTTGTATGGCTTGATATGTCTTCTTTGTATGATATAGTTTTTGATATGTCTTCTTTGTCCGCGGTTATTGGACATACTCTCCATTATCAATTCTTCCCATCTACAAGGAATTCATAGATGTCGGTTTATGAATATATGTATTCATGTACTTTTTTCTATTTGCTATACATTTCTTTGCATTATAACCTATGATCTATCAGATTTGACTACATCTAATGATACTGATTCAGTTGTTCCTCTCAATGAAACAAGATACCCAACTGATAAACATTTATGAGCTTTTCAGTTTGAAGAGAAAGCAAAAAGATGCAAGTTCCTCACTTAAGAGGTTAAAAGTGGATGAATCAGATGTGCCGGGTTGTTTTTTTAGAATCTGTTTGAATCACTTTCTCTTCACTTTTTTTACTATATACATTAAGTTTCTTGGTTTTTTTATTAACCTATTTCTTATGTGTGTGTTCAGGGATTTCTGCCACTTTTTGTTGTTCATGGTTTCTCTTAGTCAGTATTTGGTTCCAATTGTGCATCCATGTTCTAATGTGAAGGTATGCATTTATTGTGTTTGATATTTTGTTCAGGTTTTGTGTCCAATTCTGCATCCATGTTCACAATTTATCATGTCATGTGTTTAATATTTGCTTCGGATTTGTGTGTTGAGTTGCATATATGATTTACATGTGGATGCTTCAATAGGCAAGTCACAATCTGGATCCAAGAGAAAATTTTCAATTGCCATTTTTAAACAGGGGTACCTTATCATTTAGATAGAATTGGGTCTTTAACTTTTACCCCCAAAAGAGTATTATTTTTAACCTACTTTCTTGGTTGACCTCTTTATTTTACTTGAGCAAAAGTGTTACGTGTAAAAATGTTGATCGATTATGAGAAAGAAGAAGAACCAAAGAGAGAAAGAAAATCACTCAAATCATCGATCCTCTTCATTACCTTCATTCTGTGCTTAAGTACAAAGATTACTAACTAAACTATTATTACAAAAGACACCCCTACACTTTACCACAATTACATTCAAACCCCTACACTATTTAATACGTAACAATACTCCCCGCTTTTAAGAGTTCTTGACCTCAAGAACTACAAAAAAGTGTGGCACATCAAAACTAACAAGTAGTAGGAACCCAATTCACAGCATAACATCAGCTCTTTGTTTACACTCTTTTCACTCTTTGAAGTTGACCCATTGCTCTTTATTTAACATTGTAGCAGTAAAAATGTTCCATCAAGTTCCCACTAAAAACACTCTGCCACTGGATGTTAATCTGAACCATTTTGATTCGAATTCCCATGAACCTCAACCCTTCAGCAGCTCCTATTGCAGTCTTTAATCTTGTAGCTAACACATCCCATGGCTCGACCCGTATGGCCTTCCAATCCGTATCAATTGTGAACAAACTAAGCTTTTCTTCAAACGACAAGTCTATTTCTTCATAAAGAGACTTACTTCCACCTGTGGTCAAAATACCAACTTCATACAATCTTAAGTTTGCATCAGCATAATTTTCATGGAACTCCATCCAACACTCCATTATAAACAAATTATGCTCTTTAAATTCCAATGCAACTCCATTCAGATGACCATAGCTATAAAGAACATTCGAGAAAATAAGCTTGCTATCATCAGCTAAATAGAACCTTGTCTTTCTCCAATAAAAATAGACAGAAGCAAATTCATGGTTTGATGCACCTTCCAGTAACTCATTAAGATTTAGGATGGAAACAACAACCTTGAACAATTGAACCCATCATTGACATAACCAAAAAAATAAGTCGAACTCTAATGTTTCAAGAAAAGACACAACGTGGGTCGCTAGATGGCAGATTAACTAGCCGTCAAGGTCCGGTTGATGCCGGACAATAACAGCTGATATCATTTCAACTCTTCCCCCTAGCCTTACTGTTGGGTATTTCTCCCATGAAGAATTTACTGTTGGGTATTTCTCCCATGAAGAATGATGTAAATCCACTGGACTCATGCCACACAAGAAGTAAATCCCATAATGCAATGAGTTGAAAAACATATGATCCTTCCTTGGGTCAATCTTTTGAAAATTCATGGAGTCAAAACTACCTCCTTCATGATCACCAACGATGGAGAGTTTTGTGTCCATTACAAGAAAAATGGAAACTGCATCAAAACTTAAGATGTGACCAATGTGATCTAAAGTATCACCATCAGCAACCTTCAAGATCATAACGAATAATCTCATCTTGAATTTCCATTTGTGCCATAAGAACTTCCCTACTAATCTTTTATATTTCCATTTTTTCCACGTGTATATTTGGCTTAAACTACCCCAACTCCTCATTGCAAACAATGCCAAATGTAAATAAGGATTAAAGAATTCATAGTAAGTTTTGCCTACCTCTTCCCTCCTGATCTTCACATCTGCTTTTTGATCAAAGTCAACAAAATTTGTAATTCCCACACCCAAATTTCTTACTGTTGTATTAATTTGCAGCCTTGTTTGCATTTGATGTGAGTGTCGTAATACATCTACATTCATCCCATTCATATGAATGTACATTTCATTTATAGTTGGATGCAACTTATCATTCCATGATTCACTAATAGCCTCCTCCTCTTTATCAAGTGAATCTTTAACATCAATCCTAGATTCTGTATGTACTTTTATCACATCTTCATCATCAGTAAGAACCTGTTCATTATCCTTATCCTTCACATTTTTTATCAAATCATATCCATTACATGATTCTTGAATTTTGTTCCCAAATCTTTGAAGCATTTCATCGAATACCTTGGGTGCATACTCAATTCCTTGATTACTTTCTTTTATTTGTTGATTACCCACTTCCCTAAATCTAGTTGAAATAAAGCCTTTGTAAGAATTGATACCTGACTCTTCATCATCATCTGATCGCCCACCAACCTTGTTACGCTGATCACCCTTGCCGAGATCTTGTAATGTTTTTAGAATTTCTGCCAATTGCGATTTCAATTCATCAGATTCCTTCGCCGCTGCTGCTTTATATGCTTCCAATTTCAACAAACTCATGTCTGTCGCCGCCCCTAAACGCACCAGAGACGCCTCCATTTCTTGAACTCGGCGCTCGATTGATTGATTTTCCGTCATTGCTAACAAATCACCACCGCTAACTTCCAATTTGACCGCCGTAATCGCCGAATTGATGCTGAAATTGCACCGCTCAAGAGCGTTCCGAGGAAGGAACGGCTCTGATACCATTGTTACGTGTAAAACTGTTGATCGATTATGAGAAAGAAGAAGAACCAAAGAGAGAAAGAAAATCACTCAAATCATCGATCCTCTTCATTACCTTCATTCTGTGCTTAAGTACAAAGATTACTAACTAAACTATTATTACAAAAGACACCCCTACACTTTACCACAATTACATTCAAACCCCTACACTATTTAATACGTAACAAAAAGCTACTATTTACAGTATTCTAATTGTTTTTTAAATTTTAGCTTGAAATTAAAAAAGAAATTAACATGACTATTTTGATTTCAGTGTTGTATATGGCATCTTCATCAGGTATGGTTAGTCTGCAGCTTCTGTTTATGAGCATTGGGTTTTATGATTTATTGTTCTAAAGCCTGTTCTGGGATATGTAGGCGTGTTTCATTTTTGTTGGTTTGTTTTTTGTTATATGGAGCTTTGTAAATGAATCCAACGAAGAACTCCGTCATTGAAAAGAAAGCACACTTTCTAGAAATGTATCGAACACTTTCTATTGGCTGGAAAGCTGGAGACATCTCCATATATGGAGCTTTTATCGCCAACCCACTGGCCAAGCTGGTCCATGAACTTGCCATGCCAGTCCTGATGTCGTACGGGCATGTGCTTTGTAAACAGTCGATAACTAAGCGGTCTAAAACAACAGGTCGAGGCCTTACAACTGTCCATACTGCTGCCCTACAGAGGCAATTGTACCTTTAATATGCATTCATTGTGTGTTGTATGTTTACTTGTATTAAGGTATGCATACAAGTTTATCTTAACTTAAGTTTTTCATATTAGAAAACCAATTGTTGATTTTCTTTTTTAAAATTTCAGGTTATAATCCCACTTTCTTCTCTATCAAGACACGCATGAAGAATTAGAACTTGTGTTACTGTGACACTTGAAGACTATGGACTTGAAGTATATAGAACTTTTGTTTGCACTTATAGATCTTCCATATTGTGCTTACATGTTTGCTCACTCTGTATTGTTATGGATAGGTCCGGGTTTTGGCAGACAACGACCCTACAATACTTAAGGTATAATCAGATCGTACATCCATCTCCGCTTTATTTCTTGAACCAGAGAAGGGTACGTCTCGATTGACACCTCCACTTTTCTCTTGCAGATACCTAATCCGCAGGTACCTAATCCGCAGACACCTCCGCTTTTCTTCTTGCAGGTCTTGACTGTTTTTCCTTAATCAGGTTTTCAAATCGCAATGGAAATGGTTGTTTAATTGGGGTTGCATGTTTGATTTCTTTTAATTTTTTTTTTCATGCGGTTCATCTTAGGCTCTAATTTTGATTGATTTTGGGGCTTATTATTATTTGCTTCAATTTCTTCTTTTGGTCTCATTTCAATTAATGCCCTTCATATAATCATTCGATATCGAGCCAAAAACCGACTTTTTATCCGTTTGTCGTTTCGACTCAAACGAAGTGTCGTTGGACTCGTTGGATCGACCCGGACTCAGCCCGACCCGACCCGAGACCCGATTCGGCCCGAGAAGCCCAATGGGCCTACCGGCCCAATCTCTTTCTTTTCTTTTTTTTCTTTCTTGCGGCCTAACCCGCCAGCCCAAACCCTTCGGCCCATTTCTGTGACACCTCGTCCGAAACCCTAGGTCAAACCTCTTTACTTTGACTTTTAATTAAGTATTAATGTGCATTAACTGATCTGATTACTGTTTAAACTGTTAATTGCTGTGCCTGATTGTTAACTGATGACGTAAACCTAATCCCGCGTTTGTACTTGAAGCGTATACCCGTAAATTTCATATGGATTCCATAGATTAATCATGGAATTTCAATAACAAGAAAATAAATATAAAATGTATTTTTATATTTTATCCGGAACTGGTGTCGTACACTTGTATAACCGACACGGCAAACTGATAAGCGATCATATGTTTAAAACTATTTGGTTTTAAACAATCTGGACGGTCGAGCTTAAAACTGTAAAGAACTGACAAAACTGAAAACGTAAACCATAACACGTGTGAAAAACTGACTCAGACAGTTATTTTACTAAATAATAACATCTCAAACTGGAATCGTTGTCAAGACTTAAGCTAAACCTCAACCGTTAACCCCTTTGGGCCCAACTAGGCCCAATAAGCCTAAAACAATGAAACTGAACCCAAAACCTTGACCCGTTACATAAACTTGATAATCTGAATGATCGTGACGATCCACAAACCCAACCGATGCACAACGGGCCCGGGCCTCGAACCGGTGCCTCGTTTGGACCCGTACGGCCCATAATCGACGAACCGGCCCGATCCACTTTCCCTTTAAATGTTTATGCCCAATATAAATCCCAAACCCAATGGGTTAGTTTTTTTTTTAGATAATATTGGCCCACCAACTTTGCCTTAAATTTATAAAAATTGTCACCACCTTTTATACATTTTATTCTTATAAAAATTATCATGAACTTATATAATTTTTATACAATGTTTAAATATATAAGTAGTGGAGTATTTCTCTCAAAATATTAATATGTTTTATAAACATTACAATACACAACATATTTTTATAAAAATATGACAAACTCTTATAAAATAAAACCTCCTACATGTTGAAAATTTATAAAAACTTGAGTAGCGGATTTTTATAGAAAATTGTGGTGACCATCTTGTCCACATCCCACTCCTCCATACCACACCATTTACCTACCCTCCTTCACCTTTTAATTCTATGAGAAAAGAAACCCCACCAAACACCTCTGCCTTTTCTTTTCTTACGTGAGCAACACCTCCCCCCTCCCCTTTCTTTCTTTTCCGGCCAAACACACCCCCACCACCTCCGCTGGCTGCTGCCACAATCACCACCACAAACCACCTTTCTCCCTCCCTCAATAAACTGCCGACAACCCCCTCTCCCCTCCTCTTTCTGCTGCTCGAGAAACATCAACCACCACCACCGCTCGGAACCACCATCCTCCCTCTTTTTTTTCTTCCTCTCGGCAGCCAACACAATGCACCACCATTGTTTGTTGGACGCCTGCTGCTACTGATCGAAGCCAACCGCAGCCACTTGGGTTGTTGCGGGGTGCTGCCATGCGACCTTGCAGCTCCGCCGCTGAACTGCTGCCACCACCGCCGTGGACTGTCACCTTTTCCTTCTTCCTTCTCTTTCTCTCGGAAACTCTATAAACCGCCACCGCCATCTCGTGTTTACCGCTGCTGTGCACCTGTTGCTGCTGCTCGGAACCGCCGCTAACCGCCACCATGTCGCTGTTTTGAACCACAGCCGTACACCACCACCACCACTGGACTGCTGCTGTCTGCAGCTGCTGTGCAGCCGAGAAACAGCAACCACCTACTGTCGCTGACCACTGCTAGTGCTGCTGTTCGCCGGAGCTGTTGCTGTCCGCCGGAACTGCGGCTGTCCGCAGTGCTACTGCTGTTTCCCGTCGCTACTGCCGCTGCTGGCTGCAGCGGTACTGCCGTGTACTACCGTGTACTACCGTGAACCACCCGAAGCCACCACCTTTCCTCCTTTTCTTTCTCGCTTTAACTCCACTCTTTTGTGAGTCCTGTAAACCGCTTTTGTTCACGTTTTTATACGTTATTACCGTCCCAAATGAACCGTAATGTCTTGACAATCGAACCTTTAGAAATCCGAGCTTTTCTAACGTTCGAAAACACCTAAAACTAATCTCTTTCGTTTTCGTTTTAAAACCTTAAGATTGCAAGCTTGGATAATGTGAGTTTTATGTGGTTATTTGATGATGTAAATCCATGAAAATTAAGTTGTTATTACTTGTTAAGTAACCATGATCATCCTAAGTTTTTAACGTAAAGGTGTGGTGTTTTGATTTAAAACAATAACACATGACTTAATTTCATAGTTAAATGGTTTAGTTAAAACAATTAAGGATTTAATATATACTAGCATGATTAAATATTGGTATCATCATATATTAATATGTTAAAAATGATTAATGTTGCTAGGATGGTTAATTGTGATTTCATGGTTAAACATATTGGTTATGAGTTAATATGTGCTAATGATGAATTATCATATACTAGAAATGGCGTTAGTGACACTTTTGAACCAAATGAACATTAGAAAATGTTACTTTAATTTTTGACATAAAATGATGACTTAGGAACATTTTAAATGAATTCTTATGGTAAAATATCAACTTTAGTAATTTTATATAAATTACTTGGATAAATATAGCCATAAAATGTCACCTTGGAATTTATTATATAAAATGGACACATTTTATAAAAATATAATATCTAAATACACAAGATTTAAATGACTTGTTTAGATTTTATGAAAACGAAATGGATAAAAATATATAAAAATATATTTTATATCAAAAATGATAAAAGAACATATTTATGTCACTTGACATAAAAAGTATAAATCTTGGTTTTTATACAAAAGTGAAAATACTTGACTTTCTATAAAAGTCTTTAAAAATTAAAACCCTAGCTTTATTTAATAAATAAAGTTATTTAAAAATGATTTTATAAAAATAAAATCAAAAGACTTATAGAAATTATGAAAAACATATTTTAAGCATTTTTTAGTATTATAAATAAATCAAAATAATCAAAACGTTTTAACCGGATCAAATGTTTATTTTTAAACTTTTGGAATAAACGAAATCTTAATAACAATTTAAAACGTCGTACGACGTAACGAATCGTAAATAATTATTTCCGACAAATAATTATTCGTATGAGTTTTAGAAACCCTAATTTGATTTAAACTCATCATGATTGTTAATACTAATTATTCTAATAATAATTATATTTATATTAACATGGAAACCCTAATTTTCCTAAACATAAGTTAAATATTAAAATAACATTTAATATTTATCTACTTGTGTTAAATCATTTAATCTCTAACTTGTAATAATTTGATGAAGTTATTCCGACAAGTTAGAATAATTATTCGATAAAAATTGTGAACCCTAGTTATATATATTATAACTTAACGCGATTAATTATTCAATCGATCGAGTGAACTTAAAAATAATAATAAATATTATTATTTAAAACGGTGTTTAATACTTGATTGAACTGGCCTCCATGATATGTGATCACATGCTCATTACTTGTATTCAACTCACATAAATGCCTTCATATGCGAACATTAGCATTTACTGATTTTAAACTGATTAACTAACGGCTTTTCAAACGCTACAAACGGGATTATACGTCAAGACTTGACCGGTATCATTTGGGTAACGTTCGTTACTCCAATGATTATGTGGACCCTTATGCATATTGTCTTATGTTTTATTAGGACTTTACGTGCTAGTTGCCACTCGGTAATCCATCGTCATCACCGAATCATGTGAGTTTCACGGCCCCTTTTCTTTACAACTGTTTTACACTTACGGGGGAGAAATCATGAACTGATAAAATGCTTTTTACTTAATGTTATGATTTACCTGTTAGCCGTATGACTACATGTTCCATTCTGTATCCCAAACAACTGGTACTTTATCGTTATCAACGTTAGTACAACTGAATCCCACTATTAATTGAATTCGATTAGTTCTGCTCGAAACGATAACTAGTGAATAGATCTATTTGGGTTGACAACCCTACCCAGGTTGGTAGCTCCAATCCTGACTTCGTATATTGTCAAGGGGTACACGTCAGTTATTCTCGCATGTTCGGTATTCTTGGGATAGAATGCCATGAGTGGGTAATCCGTTAGTATTCGAATTTGAGGTTCATGGGAGGATCTTACAACCACGACAGTAAACCAACGTAACATTTAAGTATGCCGTAAACTGTTATTCCAACATACTGTAAACTGTTTTTACAAACTCATCATAGAATCATAAACCTGTGAATCTCACCAACTTTATGTTGACCTTTTAAGCTCATGATTTCTCAGGTATCTAAGCTTATCATGGAAGACGTGCAAATGGGGCTTCACTGTAACTTTCGACCCTGCTTTATCGGAGTCGTAGTCCCGACCTATCTTAAATAAATTAGCTTTATGATTTCAATATCAAACTAAGACTTTTATTCAAATGTAAGACAATATCATTTCACCACGACTTTCCGCTGCAACATGAATGATATTATGTTTTAAATGACGTTTGAATTTAGTAGAAGTTGTTCTGTATATCTGCGACTATGATTCTATCTCGCTCACACCCAATCCGTTGACCGGGGTGTGACAGATTGGTATCAGAGCCGTGGTTATAGCGAACTAGGTTAAACAAATAAACAAAAACCAAACCTGGACTATAACCCGCTCCGAAGCTACCGTTTGCACGCAAGACCAATTCCTTATCATATTGGTTACGTTAACTTATGCTTAACATATATGAGTTATTATTACTGCAACTGGTACATTTATATCTTTATTAGTGTTACCAACTATGTTCTCTCTTGGAATATTATCGCAGAGATGACTCTCAAAAAGGTCATCTGCATATCTGATTCCTCTGGAAAAGACATAGTCGTGTCTGAGTACACACCTTCCCCTGAGGACCATGAACTGTCTAGCCTAGTGCGGGACATTCTCACCGTCGGTACTGCCTGACATTCCTCATTACCATCGAGTTTTCTAAGACCATTGTGACCCCGTCTCTCAGACGACTCCTCAAACCACCCAATTTCCACCGTTGCCGCTGGCGGTGTGACCACTGCTACTGGCAACATTTCTGAGATATCACGAGCAAGCCTTTGGGGTGATCGACGATGAGATCACTAGACTCCCCACCTGGACCAATCTGGCGGCACTAGAGACCCGTCTAGCCGCCGTGGAGCATCACCAGGCTGCCACACTAGGTGCTATGGAGTCGCTGCACGCTCACATGAATGGAGTCAACATGGCCTACACCGAACTGTGGTTCGCCAACGAGTCCTTCCAGACGAGAGTCGCTTACCTTGAGGAATTCCCTGGGCGAGTGTTCTGTTACATGAACCTCATTGCTCAGATCACCACCACCTTAACTATGCCCTCTAGACCACCTCTCTCGATAGCTTGACTAAGAATCTAGACTTTTGATCCCTTCTTTTTGCAATGAAAAATATTTATATATTTTGTTGTGATGGGACTGCGAGCCTAGGACAAAGACTTATCCTCTTTTGACTATCGTGTACTCTATCAGTTCATATGATGGTAATGGAAACTAGTATCATGATTATTATTATGATTTTCATGTTTAGTATGGATGTTACTATTGTTGCTGTCATTATTAATGTTACATATTCGCGTATGTTGTTCCCCTCTGCTTCCTGTTTCTTGGTTGTGCTTGCGCACGTCATGTTTTGGGTATCATGGATGTACGATGTGACAGTTATTATCGCACATGTAATAACTCCATCCACATATAATCTAGACTTTCCTTTATGTTGATATTAATAACTTAAAGCGAAAGTATGCCGCCTATACGCCGAGCCACCAGAAACGCTTCATCTCCTCCGCCCTTGAGCGCTGCTGAAATCGAGGAATCAATTGCTCAACGCGTTGCTGAAACCGTCGCTGCTACTGCAACCCAACGTCACGCAGACGATGGGGGTGCGCGGTATGAACGAATTAACCAAGGTTAGAAAACACCAAACTACAATTCCACCAGATTGTGTTCAATGTTTTAACCTAACGTTCTAAGCCCTCGTGAATGTTCATAAAAGGACTTTATGAATTAAGGCCTACACCTTTTAGGGGTTCCGTGAGCTGTTCACCCTGTCCGAAGAACCGTTACGCCGGTACAACACCCCTATGCTCCAAATGCAACCTACACCACACTCTCGGTTGTGGTAATGTTACTGTAACATCTTCAAGGTTAAAAGACATGTAGCACGCGATTGTCCAAATCGCACATGCTACAGTTGCGGGAAATGGACCATTACAAAGGAATGCCCGAAGGCGAAGAATCAAGATGCTGACCATGCTAGAGGAAGAGCTTTCGTGATCAATGCCCGATACGCCCGTCATGACCCCAACACGATGACGGGTACGTTCCTGCTAAATATCTATTATACCTCTGTTTTATTCGGTACAGGTGCTGATAGAAGCCTTGTGTCTACCGATTTTAGTCAATTACTTGAAATCACCCCTGTTGCCTTAGACACTAAGTTTGCAATTGAATTAGCAAATGGAGATTTGATAGAGACCGGAGTAATCTACCCAGACTACCCGCTGACCATTTTTTTCAGCATCGACTTAATGCCCATTGATTGAGGAATTTTTCTATGTAGTCATTGGAATGGATTGGTTAGCAAAGAACCATGCAGAAATTGTGTGTCATGAGAAAATGGTTGGAGTTCCATTAGCATATGGCAACACTCTGGACGTACAAGGCAAAAAGAGTGGAGCCGAACTAGATATCCTGTCTTGTAGGAAAGCACAGAAATTCCTCCGCAAGGGATGCCATACCATCCTAGCTCATGCCACTGAGAAGAAACTGAAAGAGAAGTGCATCGAAGACGTTCCTATTGTCTGCAAATACCCGGAAGTCTTCTAGAAGACTTGCCAGGCTTACCTCCAACACGACAGCTAGAGTTTCGCATTGACCTAACACCCGGAGCCGCCCTCGTTGCCAGGTCCCCTTACCGACTGGCACCGTCTGAAATGAAAGAGCTATCTAGCCAACTGCAAGAGTTGCTAGATAAGGGCTTTATTCTTCCAAGCCACTCCCCGCGGGGTGCTCCCGTGTTAATTGTGAAAAAGAAAGATGAAACATTCAGGATGTGTATCGACTACCGAGAGTTGAACAAACTGACAGTGAAGAACCGTTACCCGCTTCCAAGGATCGATGACTTGTTTGATCAACTTCAAGGATCATGCTTTTATTCCAAGATCGATCTCAGTTCGAGGTACCACCAACTCCGAGTTAGAGATGAAGATGTCTCAAAGACAGCGTCCAGAACACGCTATGGTCATTACGAGTTCCTTGTGATGCCATCTGGTTTGACTAACGCACCAGCCGTATTCATGGATTTAATGAATCGCGTGTGCAAACCATACTTAAATAAATTTGTTATCATGTTCATCGACGATATTCTTATTTACTCGCGTAATAAGAAAGAACACGAAGAACATTTGAGACTCATCTAAGGACTGCTGAAGAAAGAAGAGCTTTACGCGAAGTTTCCCAAATGTGACTTTCAGATTCGGGAAGTACACTTTTTGGGTCATGTGATCAACGACCAAGACATTCACGTTGATCCGGCTAAGACTGAAGCAATCAAGGATTGGAGTACTCCCATGACCCCAACAGAGATTCGTCAATCCTTAGGTCTCGCTGGCTATTATCGCCGATTCATTGAAAATTTTTCCAAGATAGCCCAGCCACTCACCACCCTGACCCAGAAAGATAAGAAGTACATCTGGGATGATAAAACTGAAACTGCTTTCTAATTGTTGAAGCAAAAGCTTTGCAACGCCCCAACCATATCCTTACTTAACGGAGTCGATGATTTCGTAGTATACTGTGATGCTTTGCATCAAGGCTTGGGTTGCGTACTAATGCAGTATGAGAAATTCAAGGCTTACGCCTCTCGACAACTGAAGATTCATGAGAAGAATTACACGACTCACGACTTAGAACTTAGAGCCGTTGTCTTTGCCCTCAAAATCTAGAGGCACTACCTCTATGGGACTTGGCGCGTCATATTCACCGATCACAAGAGCCTCCAGCACATCTTAACCAGAAAGAGCTAAACATGAGACATTGACGATGGTTTGAACTGCTTAACGACGATGAATGTGAGATTCGTTATCATCCGGGCAAGGCTAACGTTGTAGCCGATGCTTTAAGAAGGAAGGAACATGCCAAACCGTGTCGTGTTCAAGCATTAAGAATGACCATGCACTCGAACCTCATGTCACAAGTTCGTGACGCTCAAATCAAAGCTTTAAGCCAGAGAATATGGAAAATGAATGCCTGCATGGCATGGAGAAACAACTGATTGAAAAGCCTGATGGAACCATGAACTTTTTGGATAGACTATGGGTACCTAGCTTTAGAGACTTGAGAAGGCTAGTGTTTGATGAAGCCCACAAATCAAGATATCCCATCCACCCAGGGATCCAACAAAATGTATGTATAAAGGAGTTATACTGATGACCAAATCAAAAGGAAAAATCCAGACCTTAAAAAGGTACGTTGCGTAGTTATGTGATAGATTGTCATCACGGAAGACAAACCTAGGCAATGGTTGAGACAACCATTTTCCACTCGCCGAGTTTCCTTATTGCAATAGATATCGCTCGAATATTCAAGCCGCCCCTTTTCGAAGGCTTGTATGGAAGAAAGTTTCATTCGCCCCTTCGCTGGACTGAAGCCAGTAACAGTCAACTGACTGGTCCAGTGATAGTTCATGAAACTACTAAGGAGATCTTTCAATTTCTGAACCTTCCAAAAGCCATAGGTAATCTCCAGGAGAACTACGTTAACACTCGACGCGAACCCTTAGAATCTATAAAGGGGTTCAAAACCTTTTAATGGATTCTGTCTCAGACGGAGGTAACTAGGCCTAGAAAACTAGGTATGCTTAAACCTCATCGGTCCCTTGAGATCCTGGAACGGATTGGACCAATGGCCTACACACCCATCTTGTCTAGAACCTATTAGGATCTTAGACAGCGAGGCCAATAGACTGGAACCAAACCGCATTTCCATTATTGTTATCGTTAGGAAACCCGGTAATCGAGGAAGATCCCGTCCGGTAGCGAATCAATCTAAACTTTTCCATAAGCCATCTTGTCCCCGATACATTTCATCTTCCGACAAACTGAAAACTCAAGTATGAGCAAAGCTTAGGCTGATCATGTAAGGCAAATCACAATTGTGGGTGCACACATAATTGTAATTTGGACTGCATGAAAATCCTGGTAGAACCCATTCATGAGAAATCCTGACTTGTCCAGATACCTTCATACTCAAAACCTCGTTCATCCGTGTGTCAATCCTCATTCTTTTATCAGACTATTGAGATTCATCTGCCGGCAATCGTCGCAAACCCTTATCCTTTAAAGGGTGACCGCGTCATGTTAAAAGTGTCACCTTGGAAAGGTGTCATCCAGTTCGGCAAACAAGGAAAGCTTAACCCTCGTTACATTGGTCCATTTGAAATCATTGAGACAATCAGACCAGTAGCTTACCGTTTACGCTTTCCCGTATAGCTATGCAGTTTGCATGATGTCTTTTACATTAGAAATCTTAAGAAATGCTTATCTGATGAAACGTTTGTCATTCCACTTGACGAAATTCAAGTTGACAAAACACTTCACCTTATTGAGGAACCTGTCAAGATACTTGACTGAGACCCTACGAGAACAAAACATAGCCGCATTCCCATTATCAAAGTGTGCTGGAACTAATGGCGAGGTCCAAAGTACACTTAGGAACCCGAGGACCAAATACGTCTGAAATATCCTCGACTTTTCGGAAACGTCACAAACAACCAGTGATCATGAACTGAATTTCAGGACGAAATTCTTCTAACTGGGGGAGAATGTGACACATCGTCCGAAACCCTAGGTCAAACCTCTTTACTTTCACTTTTATTAAGTATTAATGTGCATTAACTGATCTGATTACTGTTTAAACTGTTAATTACTGTGCCTGACTGTTAACTGATGACGTAAACCTAATCCCGCGTTTGTACTTGAAGAGTATACCCGTAAATTTCATAGGGATTCCATGGATTAATCATGGAATTTCAATAACAAGAAAATAAATATAAAATGTATTTTTATATTTTATCCGGAACTGGTGTCGTACACTTGTATAACCGACACGACAAACTGATAAGCGATCATATGTTTAAAACTATTTGGTTTTAAACAATCTGGACGGTCGAGCTTAAAACTGTAAAGAACTGACAAAACTGAAAACGTAAACCATAACACGTGTGAAAAACTGAAAACTATATCTGATTTCTGAAAAACTCATGTAACTGACTCAAACAGTTATTTTACTAAATAATAACATCTCAAACTGGAATCGTTATCAAGACTTAAGCCAAATCTCAACCGTTAACCCCTTTGGGCCCAACTAGGCCCAATAGGCCCAATAAGCCTAAAACAATGAAACCGAACCCGAAACCTTGACCCGTTACATAAACTTGATAATCCGAATGATCGTGACGATCCACAAACGCAATCGATGCACAACGGGCCCGGGCCTCGAACCGGTGCCCCGTTTGGACCCGTACGGCCCATAACCGACGAACCGGCCCGATCCACTTTCCCTTTAAATGTTTTTGCCCAATATAAATCCCAAACCCAATGGGTTAGATTTTTTTTAATAATATTGGCCCACCAACTTTGCCTTAAATTTATAAAAATTATCACCACCTTTTATACATTTTATTCTTATAAAATTTATCATGAACTTATATAATTTTTATACAATGTTTAAATATATAAGTAGTGGAGTATTTCCCTCAAAATATTAATATGTTTTATAAACATTACAATACACAACATATTCTTATAAAAATATGACAAACTCTTATAAAATAAAACCTCCTACATGTTGAAAATTTATAAAAACTTGAGTAGCGGATTTTTATAGAAAATTGTGGTGACCATCTTGTCCACATCCCACTCCTCCATACCACACCATTTACCTACCCTCCTTCACCTTTTAATTCTATGAGAAAAGAAACCCCACCAAACACCTCTGCCTTTTCTTTTCTTACGTGAGCAACACCTCCCCCCTCCCCTTTCTTTATTTTCCGGCCAAACACACCCCCACCACCTCCGCTGGCTGCTGCCACAATCACCACCACAAACCACCTTTCTCCCCCCCTCAATAAACTGCCGACAGCCCCCTCTCCCCTCCTCTTTCTGCTGCTCGAGAAACATCAACCACCACCACCGCTCGGAACCACCATCCTCCCTCTTTCTTTTCTTCCTCTCGGCAGCCAACACCATGCACCACCATTGTTGGACGCCTGCTGCTACTGATCGAAGCCAACCGCAGCCACTTGGGCTGTTGCGGGGTGCTGCCATGCGACCTTGCAGCTCCGCCGCTGAACTGCTGCCACCGCCGCCGTGGACTGTCACCTTTTCCTTCTTCCTTCTCTTTCTATCGGAAACTCTATAAACCGCCACCGCCATCTCGTGTTTACCGCTGCTGTGCACCTGTTGCTGCTGCTCGGAACCGCCGCTAACCGCCACCATGTCGCTGTTGTGAACCACAGCCGTGCACCACCACCACCACTGGACTACTTCTCTCTGTAGCTGCTGTGTAGCCGAGAAACAGCAACCACCTACTGTCGCCGACCACTGCTAGTGCTGCTGTTCGCCGGAGTTGTTGCTGTCCGTCGGAACTGCGGCTGTCCGCAGTGCTGCTGCTGTTTCCCGTCGCTACTGGCGCTGCCGGCTACAGCGGTACTGCCGTGTACTACCGTGAACCACCCGACGCCACCACCTTTCCTCCTTTTCTTTCTCGCTTTAACTCCACTCTTTTGTGAGTCCTGTAAATCGCTTTTGTTCACGTTTTTATACGTTATTACCGTCCCAAATGAACCGTAATGTCTTGACAATCGAACCTTTAGAAATCCGAGCTTTTCTAACGTTCGAAAACACCTAAAACTAATCTCTTTCGTTTTCGTTTTAAAACCTTAAGATTGCAAGCTTGGATAATGTGAGTTTTATGTGGTTATTTGATGATGTAAATCCATGAAAATTAAGTTGTTATTACTTGTTAAGTAACCATGATCATCCTAAGTTTTTAACGTAAAGGTGTGGTGTTTTGATTTAAAACAATAACACATGACTTAATTTCATAGTTAAATGGTTTAGTTAAAACAATTAAGGATTTAATATATACTAGCATGATTAAATATTGGTATCATCATATATTAATATGTTAAAAATGATTAATGTTGCTAGGATGGTTAATTGTGATTTCATGGTTAAACATATTGGTTATGAGTTAATATGTGCTAATGATAAATTATCATATACTAGAAATGGCGTTAGTGACACTTTTGAACTAAATGAACATTAGAAAATGTTACTTTAATTTTTGACATAAAATGATGACTTAAGAACATTTTAAATGAATTCTTATGGTAAAATATCAACTTTAGTAATTTTATATAAATTACTTGGATAAATATAGCCATAAAATGTCACCTTGGAATTTATTATATAAAATGGACACATTTTATAAAAATATAATATCTAAATACACAAGATTTAAATGACTTGTTTAGATTTTATGAAAACGAAATGGATAAAAATATATATAAATATATTTTATATCAAAAATGATAAAAGAACATATTTATGTCACTTGACATAAAAAGTATAAATCTTGGTTTTTATGCAAAAGTGAAAATACTTGACTTTCTATAAAAGTCTTTAAAAATTAAAACCCTAGCTTTATTTAATAAATAAAGTTATTTAAAAATGATTTTATAAAAATAAAATCAAAAGACTTATAGAAATTATGAAAAACATATTTTAAGCATTTTTTATTATTATAAATAAATCAAAATAATCAAAACGTTTTAACCGGATCAAATGTTTATTTTTAAACATTTGGAATAAACGAAATCTTAATAACAATTTAAAACGTCGTACGACGTAACGAATCGTAAATAATTATTTCCGACAAATAATTATTCGTATGAGTTTTAGAAACCCTAATTTGATTTAAACTCATCATGATTGTTAATATTAATTATTCTAATAATAATTATATTTATATTAACATGGAAACCCTAATTTTCCTAAACATAAGTTAAATATTAAAATAACATTTAATATTTATCTACTTGTGTTAAATCATTTAATCTCTAACTTGTAATAATTTGATGAAGTTATTCCGACAAGTTAGAATAATTATTCGATAAAAATTGTGAACCCTAGTTATATATATTATAACTTAACGCGATTAATTATTCAATCGATCGAGTGAACTTAAAAATAATAATAAATATTATTATTTAAAACGGTGTTTAATACTTGATTGAACTGGCCTCCATGATATGTGATCACATGCTCATTACTTGTATTCAACTCACATAAATGCCTTCATATGCGAACATTAGCATTTACTGATTTTAAACTGATTAACTAACGGCTTTTCAAACGCTACAAACGGGATTATACGTCAAGACTTGACCGGTATCGTTTGCGTAACGTTCGTTACTCCAATGATTATGTGGACCCTTATGCATATTGTCTTATGTTTTATTAGGACTTTACGTGCTAGTTGCCACTCGGTAATCCATCGTCATCACCGAATCATGTGAGTTTCACGGCCCCTTTTCTTTACAACTGTTTTACACTTACGGGGGAGAAATCATGAACTGATAAAATGCTTTTTACTTAATGTTATGGTTTACCTGTTAGCCGTATGACTACATGTTCCATTCTGTATCCCAAACAACTGGTACTTTATCGTTATCAACGTTAGTACAACTGAATCCCACTATTAATTGAATTCGATTAGTTCTGCTCGAAACGATAACTAGTGAATAGATCTATTTGGGTTGACAACCCTACCCAGGTTGGTAGCTCCAATCCTGACTTCGTATATTGTCAAGGGGTACACGTCAGTTATTCTCGCATGTTCGGTATTCTTGGGATAGAATGCCATGAGTGGGTAATCCGTTAGTATTCGAATTTGAGGTTCATGGGAGGATCTTACAACCACGACAATAAACCAACGTAACATTTAAGTATGCCGTAAAATGTTATTCCAACATACTGTAAACTGTTTTTACAAACTCATCATAGAATCATAAACCTGTGAATCTCACCAACTTTATGTTGACCTTTTAAACTCATGATTTCTCAGGTATCTAAGCTTATCATGGAAGACGTGCAAATGGGGCTTCACTGTAACTTTCGACCCTGCTTTATCGGAGTCGTAGTCCCGACCTATCTTAAATAAACTGCTTTATGATTTCAATATCAAACTAAGACTTTTATTCAAATGTAAGACAATATCATTTCACCACGACTTTCCGCTGCAACATGAATGATATTATGTTTTAAATGACGTTTGAATTTAGTAGAAGTTGTTCTGTATATCTGCGACTATGATTCTATCTCGCTCACACCCAATCCGTTGACCGAGGTGTGACAGATTGGTATCAGAGCCGTGGTTATAGCGAACTAGGTTAAACAAATAAACAAAAACCAAACCTGGACTATAACCCGCTCCGAAGCTACCGTTTGCACGCAAGACCAATTCCTTATCATATTGGTTACGTTAACTTATGCTTTACATATACGAGTTATTATTACTGCAACTGGTACATTTATATCTTTATTATAGATACTGTTATCGTGGTACTAACTATGTTCTCTCTTGGAATATTATCGCAGAGATGACTCTCAAAAAGGTCATCTGCATATCTGATTCCTCTGGAAAAGACATAGTCGTGTCTGAGTACACACCTTCCCCTGAGGACCATGAACTGTCTAGCCTAGTGCGGGACATTCTCACCGTCGGTACTGCCTAACATTCCTCATTACCATCGAGTTTTCTGAGACCATTGTGACCCCGTCTCTCAGACGACTCCTCAAACCACCCAATTTCCACCGTTGCCGCTGGTCCATCTTCCCTTCCGTTCCCCATTTGGGCCTCAAGCCCGTTTCTTTTCTTTCCTTTTGGGCCTCCGGCCCGGTTCTTTTCTTTTCCCCTTTTCCTTCCGGTCCGAGTTCGAACCCCTTATCCCTTCTTTTCTTTTTCTTTTCCCAGTTTCCTTTTCCCCCTCTCCCATTCGGTTCTAACCGAAATCCTCAACCAAGTCCCTAACCAAACTAACCAATCCTCCTAACCACTAGTTGGATGTACACTCTAATGAGCACATGTCTAAACCACCTTGTCATCTAGATATTAAACAAACTTGTCTCAATTAGTACTAACAAACACAAGACCCATTGGATAAACACATTAACCACTTACACAAGAGACAACCTTGTCTCCCTAGCACCACCTTGCTCCCTTTTCCCTCCTTCTTTGAGCCGGTTCCTACAACCATCAAACACCCCACTTTCCTCCATTTTTCAACCACAAATACAAGAGAACTCAAGCCAAGTTCACTCCTCCCTTCTCTTCTTGTTCACGATTCAAAACCAAACCGAACCCCTCTCTCGGTTCATTTGAGCCGCAACCCAAGCCCACTAGACCACCTTTTATAACACTTAGGTGGTGTTTGTTTTTCTAAAAAAGCTCTTTTGTCCTCTTATGTCTGCGTCGCGCAGACCACACGCAGACATTTAGTTCTGCAGACTGTTTGTTTTTACGAAGACATTTCATTAAAAAAGGTCTGCGCGGGCTCTTTTTGGTGCAGATGTGGCTAAGCCACTTTTAACATCTTCTAACATTCTCTTTAAACTGGATTTTCATTAAAAAAACATTTTTAAACTGTTTTTTTAAAACATTTCTAAACATATTTTTTAAAGTACTTTATAATTTTTTTTTATAAATCACTTCTTAAAAAGTTTTTTTTAGAGTTCGTTTCTAGAAAAACTTTTTAATATTTTAAACAGCTTTTAAAAAACTTCTTTAACCAATCATTTTTTTAAAATGCCATTTAAAAAGTAAAAAAATGTTTTAAACAATTTTTTTTAAAACGTTTTTAAATTGTTTTAAAAAAAATCTTTGTAAACAGTTTTTTATAAAAGCCTTTTTCAGATGTTTTTTTTAAAACGTTTTAAAAAAGTTGAAAAAATAACGTTTTTAAAAGAGTTTTTATAAAAAATGTTTTTTATAAACTATTATTTTAAAAAAACATTTTTAACAGTTATTTTCAAAAAAGAATATTTTAAACAACTTTAAAAAAATTGTATACAATTACTAAAAAAACGTTTTTTAAAAAGTTTTTTTTAAATAAAAATTTAAACCGTTATTTATAAAAACGTTTTGAAACAGTTATTTAAAAAAAAGTTTTAAATTGTTTAAAGACGTTTTTAAACAATTTTTATAAAACAGTTTTCTAAATTATTTATAAAAGAAAACTGTTTATAAAAAATAATTGGTTAAAATATATAGAAAGAAAATCAAAAGGTTTGAATGGTAATTATCTATAAGTTTTAAAAACGGTTTATTTAAGTTTCAGTTTATTTTAGCAGTCTGCAGAAGTTAAAAACCAAACACTCTTCTTCTTATAGACCGCAGAGGTTTAGTCCACCTCTTCTCCTACAGATGTCTGCAGATGTGGTCCGCAGACTGCAGACATTTACCCTCTTAAAAAACAAACAGCACCTTAAACATCTCATTTCACACTTAACCATTTCAAAGAGCAAACACACACTTTTCTCCTCACTCTCTCTCTTTGCTCTCGGCCACCAAGAGAACCGCCACCACCACCACTTTTCACCATCAACCACCACTCCATCTAAGCTTCAAATACCTTCTTTGATCAAGGTAAATCATCTCTAACTTCTATTCCATCATCTTTCTTTCATTTCTTCTTATATTCTTTCATGAATAACTCTTCTAATCTTTTGTTTTCTTGTCAAAACTCGTGATGATCCTTTCATTCTTTCACCATCTTCTTCCTAATCAAAGATCAAGGGTGGGTTAGGAGCTAAACTTGGAAGCTTAATCAACAACCCATCAAGTCATTACCGATCCGGTTTAAGTTTAAGTGAGAAAATCTCCTTCTTTTCTTAACTTATTCCATGATTTTATCCATATAATGTCACAAGTTCATGTTCATGATTTGGTCTTGATTGTGTTGTTAGATGACTTACTAGAAATCTTGTGTGTTAGTAGCAATTTGTGCCTTTGATGGAAACTAGAATATTGTTTGAACAAGTTACATGGAAAAATGTAAACATAAAATGTATATCATGTTAAATGCTTCATATTTGGTGACAAAGTTTATAAATCAAATTTAACATATTATAAGTTTTGAATGTTTTAGTATGTTTCTTAAACCAAACTTGTCATAAAATGATTTTGGAGTCATTATAAGTGTTGTTGAGGATTTATCCATGAAATTTCAAAGAAATATAAAAATATAATTTTTATGATATAAATATCAATTATTATCATGAAAATTAAATGAAAATATTTGTGACCAACAAATGACCATTTAGGACTTGTGAAGTATGATTTAGGGCTGCCAAAATTGTTTTTCAAACTTACAAAGTGATTCGGAAGTTAAACACTTGAAAATGGAACAATCGGATACCGTAATAAGACTTTTTGACGAAAAATATAACTTATTTTTGAATAAGACTTTGGATCTGGTCCAGAACATAAAACATGCTCATTTTGACATATAAAAATGTTTCCTAAAGTTCAAAAGTGGAATAACGTGTTTTAGAAGTAAACCGGACCAAAACTGTAACTTTCGGTAACTCAAAAACGTAAATTTTACAAGTTAAACTCCCACCGGCACACTTGGCAACCTAAGACACTAAACCACATTAAAACAAGTTAAACCACATTAAATTTTACAAGTTAAACTCCCACCGGCACACTTGGATTTCCATCACTGTCATCGGCTAATAACAGTCGAGACTTAACCTTGAACATTGGGTGAATTATTCACTAACCCACATTACTAGGCTAAAGTTCAACCAATCATATCTGTCAGTCCATCTTCAAACAAGTGAGTCTTCATGGCCCCTTTTACATTTCTGTTTTCTAACTTGGGGGAGAATTCAACGAATGCCTTTCAATTTCATTTTTGTCAGATATTATGATAACTGTAAGAAGTATTGATTACATGTTCTTTTCATATCCCCAAATCTGTGTATTCATGTTGATTCATGTTATATGCCTAAGTCCCACTATTAATTGAATTCAATTAGTTCATTCGAAACGATAGCTTGTGAATAGATTTATCTGGGTTGACGACCCTGCCCTGACTTGGTCGCTCCAGTCATGACTCCATGGTTATAGTCAAGGGGTACATATGTTAATCTGGTCATTCGGTGTTCTTGGGGAAGAACATCAGGAGTGGGTAAACAGTTAGTTTTGAATTCAAGGTTCATGATTGATCCTTACAACATCAGTGTCAAATATAATAATATCTTGACAGGCTAAACATTTTCAAACATAATTTCTAACAGTTCTAGTGTCATAAAACCTGTGAACTCACCAACAATTCTGTTAACTCTTTTTAAATTCTTGAATTCTCAAGTGATTAGAGACTGCAACTCCATGTTTTTCTGTTCCGATCCTGCTTGTCATATCATGGTCTGTCTGCCGTGTGTTCATGCATTTCATTTTGGAGATTTAGACGCATCACACCTTAGGGTAGTTATGTTTATAAATCTCATTACATTGTCTTTTGAAAACTTTATCATGTAACCACTACTTAATTTCCGCTGCCATGGTTTTAAATATTTAAATAAATGTTTGAGACTTATATTTCGAAAGACAAATGGTTAATTAAATATTCATTTAGAAGTCAATCATTCCTAACCATGACCATGATGCCAAATCAGTCACATGCCCACATTCAATCATTTCTCGGGGTGTGACACCATAATTGTAGAAAAAATAGAAGAATGCTTTGATGGGTTTGACTTGAAAGAAAATGAAACATGTGGATCAGTTATGAGGCTTACATACAGATTTAATAATAAAATGGTCTGACTTCTGCTTTAGTTTGTGCTTCTATTGCACATGTACACATCATAGGTGCTTCATTTGTTTGTTATACTCTTTCGTTCTGATACATAAATTTAAGAATTTTATGGAGTTACCTAGGAGGTTACGATTTTCATAGTTATTTTCTTTCATTCTAATGCTTAATTTTTGTATTGTACAGGTATTTTCTTGTGATTCTATCATCTATTGTAGCACTATAAATTTTGGGCTCTGATGCTTCTGCTAATACATGAAAATGGTATCACAGGTATTTTTGTTTGATTCTATCATCTAATATATAGCATTATGAGTTTTGGGGTCTGGTGCTTCTGTTGAAACATGAAATTGTGTAAGCAATTTCATAGTAATTCATTTTGCAAATGAATTTTTAGTTCAGAGCCTAACTTGATAAGTTTTGGTTAGTTTGACCGAATTCATATTAATCCAAGCTGTTGATTATCTTTTGTATAATGCAAGAGATCGACATTTGATATTTATAGTTCCTCGCGTTTGGTTAATCTGGTAGTTGGTACGGATGCATCAACAAAACTTTTGTTTCGTATAATTTGTGATGAGATTCAAAGCATGGGTGAGACATGCTACTATTAAAGTTGTCAACAATAACCATAAACACAGATCATGCACTTATGGTATGTATATATATACTGCAGGACAACCTAATTGATTATATAGGTGGGTCAACTCACCATTTGTATTTAGTTGTTAATGGATCAGTTGCTGTTTGGAATCTTTAGAAGAATTCTTATATTATGGTCAAATTGGAAAGCCTAGACTACATGTTACATTTCGCGAATACATTATTTATTTTGCAAAGCGTCAACCTGCGATACTAGGTCAGATTATACATAAATTGCATGCTTTTTTAGGTCATGTCCCTTAACAGTTCTGGTTGTAAAGGATTAGGTTTTCCATTTTAGATTTCTTTGCACGTAATACGTTATGTTTCTATGTTCATTTAGAGCACATAATTTATGTTATTTAAATTAGAGCACATTAGTTCAAGGTACTCGGAGGACTCTTTGATTTGTTGTTTCTACTATACGGTTTTTGTAATGTATTTATTGCAAGTGTGTGAGCACACATTTGTTTCTCACTGAACTAAAATATAGTAATACATTTAGTCAGCTAATATTTTCTTTTTAGTAAAATGAGGCTAATATTGTTATATGAGAATTGAGTTTCTTGATAGGTTGGAAATGAGGTGTTGGTAGGGGTTAACTATGGAGCGATGGGATTGACAGTGGGGGAGGTTATGGTGGTACTGGTGGAAATGGTTGTTATGATGGGGTGTGCATTGAAGGTGGTCTTCCCTATGGTGATATTGATTTGCCTTGGCAGCTTGGTAGTGAAGGTGGAAATGGTAGCACTACTGACTCAACTACTGCCGGTGGTATTTTAGGTTTGTGCAAGTCAGCCAACCGGTTCTTTTTAATTTAATTCATCTTATTTTCCATAATTCACGATTTTTTTTGTGTAGTAATTGGTTTACTGGAGCATCCAATATTGACTGTGAGTGTTGATGGTTCACTTACTGCCGATTGAGGTAATTATGGAGATAAGACGACCAATAATCCCTACAAATTATTCAGTTTGGTTGGCGGTTATGGCGGTGGATCTGGTGGAACGATTCTTCTGCTCGTAAACACTCTGTCTCTTGGTGTATCCGGAGTTCTTTCAAGTGATGGAGTTTATAGTAATCCAAACGGAAGTGGCAGTGAAAGAATCCATTTCCATTGGTCGCACATTACAGCTGAAGATGTATATCAACCAGTTGCTAATGCTAAAGGGAACATATCAACTGGATTTGTGCCTCACTTCTTTCTTCCTGCTTTTATGTGTAATCAAATTTAATAGGAAAAATATACCCCTATGGATACAAACATGAAGTTGTGCCTTGTTTTCAAATTGTCTTTCTTTAGCAATATATTCATTAAGAGAGAGGTTGTATGCATTTTACATAGTCTTTAGAACCTTCTCCTTTTTAACTAAATTTTTTGGCAATCTTGAACCCACCTTTCTTTTCGATGAGAATAAAAAGACAATTATTTTATTCACGAGTAAAATAGAAACAAAAAAGAGTTAATTTGACAACCACAAATTTCTAACTAATTTTTAGAATGTTATATTATACGGGAGAAGTGGTAACGAACATATTTTTGTAGTATAAAGAAATGAGCATGTTGAGAGGCATGATAAATGAATACTAGGGTGTGGTAAATTTAATATGTATTATCATCTTCAATATTCTCTTAACGATCTTTTTTGCTGTATTTATTTTATAAGTTATCTTATATATCCTCTATGTTTTTTTCTTATGTTTTATGCCATCTTAAAACATGCTATATTGTGTCATCCATTTGATAAAAACTCATAGCAATGCACGGATATAAATGCTTATACATATACTACTTCGGTATTATATTATTACGTTAAGTACAAGCCCACGATTCATATATTTATTAGCGCTGTGTTTTCATCTTCATATAGAATGATCATTTTCTGTTTATATTGTTAAGGGTTTGTGTTCTGACTTCAATTGCTGCTTGACATTCATATTCTGATTAACCAGGATTTTGAATTTGTTATTTGATTTATATTGATTATTGCTAATCTCCCATCCACAACTAACCTCATGTTCTGACTTTGGTTTGCGTTCTTTTTAATTTTATTATTTAATAGTAGCTATTACCATTTATTAATAAATTGTCGTCGGGTCGCATCATGCTAACAAAAGCGAATGCCGCGATGTGAATTGTTGCATTGCCATAACACGCGAACAAATGACGATATTATTTTTATTCGTTTAAATATAACAACTATACTTCATTTATAGATTTATATTTTTCTATTACATAGCTAATCATGTATCACTTAGATTTTTTGTTATCTAAATTTAATTCATACCACACAAAGTATTTTCTATTACATAGCTAATCATGAGTTCAATACCTGATGTATATTCAACTATTTCATTTCCTCTTTATTCAAAGCTAAATTCATGACTTCCGTACACCTATAAGTGTCTAAATTGTTTTACACAATCAAATAAATGTTAAGGCTGAATCAGTTGGTTGTTGGTTGGGTTACTCATCCGTAGCATCGATATTACTTGATTCATTGCTATACAATGTAGTTTGTTGTGCCGCTGCAACGCGCGAACAGAAGACGAATAACATGCTATAAACTGTCGCCGCCGCAACGCGCGGGCACATGGCTAGTATATATATAGGTTTGGGAATAAATATTAACCAACTCTTAATGAAATAACCAATTAACCTCATCTTGTGGCTCCAAGCAATTAATCCAAGGGTTGTTATTAATTTGGTAGTTTTGTGGCTCAAAATCAAATAAGGACAATATAGTAAATTACTCACCCCTCTCTTCTTCAATCGTCCCATACCTAATTTTCATTTCTGTAAAAATATCTAAAATCTCCGCCCCTATTTTCTTACCCGCTAAGCCTACCTAACACCCCACCCCTCCATTTGATTTTTACGGCGACGACGAAGGCCACCTCCTCTTGGCTTCCCGACGAAGGCGACCTCCTCTTGTTCGATTTACCCCGATCGACGGTATTCTTTGATTTCATCTTCGGCGACGACCAGGTATGTTTGTATTTCAAAGGCTTATAGGTATTCTTTGTGAGGAAGGATTACGATTTTGACTTTGTCTTTTTGTAATTTTTATGATTTTGAAACTAGTGACTTTTGATGAAAATCATCGCTTTGGATAGATGTGATTTTTTTTTTCATAATTAATTTTCAATTGGTGTATATTACTTTCAGGAAAGTTTGGTTTTCTTCCTTTTTTTTTGCATTTGTGTTGATGCAGAAGTAATTTCTTTGTACATTTGGACTTATAATGTCAAAGAAAATTAAATCCGGTTTGTATAAATTCGGTTTATATAATGTTGAATTTGTATTGTTGATGTTCATTTTAATATCTAATTAATGTTAAATGCATCTAGAGATTCATGTGTTCATGGATGTTATTTGAGTTTTATTATTAGTGATGTTAGATGTTGTAACACTAGTGCTACATTGTACGTCTGAGATATTGATGCATTTATAGTTTGTAATATATGCATATGGAGTTGTACCTCGTAGAAACATCGATGCTACTGGTTATCAACGTATAGATTTAATTTTATTCCTTGTTAACAGTTATAACAATGATGTTAGTGGTTGTAACACTAGTTCTAAATCTGACGTATGAGAAAACGATAATAAAAAACGTCGAGACTATACTTGAATTAAAGATAAAAATGCGACGAGTTTAATGCTGCAATTTTTAAAGGTTCTGTTTGAGTTTTTTATTTTTAATTATACTACTTTAAGAATCTAAAGGTTCTGTTTGAGTTTTTTATTTTTAATAAAAAGACTTAAGATGGTTTTAGATTTGAATACATTTGGCCATTTGGGATGCTTTCAACCTATTCGAGACCCAATTGACCTATTTGACCTTTTTTCCCCTCTTCGGTCAAACCTTTGGGTAATGGGTCAAACTGGTTTGAGTCGCCACAACTTGCGCTGTTTACAAGCCAAAACGAGTCTGCTGGGTCAAACTGGTTTGAGTCGCCACCAAATTAGAGCTCCTTTAATTCAAAATGCTATATTAAAATCCTATGAATAAAGGCAAACATTAGATTTCAAATGGTTCTTTTTCTGATAGGTTGGTCGGGTTGGATCTTGAATATTTAGGTCTGATCATGACAAAATAAAATGGTACTTTTTATAGGTCTTTTGTAGCTGACATCAACTTTCATTGAAGACAAAAACTAAAACTTTAAGCTATCTTTCATAAGGTACAAAGGAATGATATTCAAGACAGTATGAATCTAAACAACACTCTCAATTCTCTACTAGCATATCATTTCAGTTTTAGTGAGTGCTATGAATCTAATTCTTTGCTTAATATCTAAGCATAACTAGTCGGCAGGCCCGTGCGATGCACGAGCGGAACCAATGGTTGCTATTATATAACTGATTGCGATGCACGGGCTTGTTCGGATTTGGGAAAATGTTATCACTCTTTTGCCGAATTGTGTGCTCATCATGGCCTGTAACTTCTTTAACTGTTTGTTTACTTATATATAACTGTAAGTCAAAGACATGTTCATTAGGAAAACATACCATAGACCGAATAGCTTAGTCAATTTTGAAGGAATTCAGATTGTATTAGTCTTTTTAAGTGTTTGCTTGCTAATATAGAACTGTAAATCAAAGTCATGTTCATTAGGAAAACATACCATAGACCGAATAGGTTAGTCATTTTGAAGGTTTGTTCTTAAAATAATATAATTTAGAGACAATCAATAGTTAAGCAACCCATATTCATTAATTAAGTATTAGAAGTTTTAACAAATTTGTTTGCCAAGCAGTAAGTTAATAGAATAAGACTACAATAAAGGGTCACATATTGAGCAGAAAGTTGGACTCCATGCGGTTATCGATTTGCTGCGCTGATGCCTCCGCATCCCTGCGTAGAGATTGAAGTCTTCGCAGCTGTGCTTGTTTCGTACGAAGGGCATCAGTAAGCATGGATGCAGCGGCATAACGGAAGGGAGAGGCATCCAGCCGAAGCACAACGTCCAAAACTTGGTTGTTCTCTGCTATCCGTTGTTCAACCACTTGTATGACGGCCGATAGTTCACTTATGATGTCATTGTGGCTTGCAATGAAAAAATTCTTCACATAATCCTCCATTACCTAAGAAGAAATATCAGTAGCAATTAGCATTATGCATAATGTTAGAGAAATGTGTTGTGTAATTGTCTTCTCATCAATTTCCAAGTAATGAAAGAAACAATTCCTTTCATTAACAGATTAAGCAGTAGACATAGTAATATCATTTATTTACTAAAGTTTATGAATGGAGAGTTTGTTTTTAGGACCAAACGTACAGTATGTAGAAAATCATTGGCCAATTTTGGTTGTTCTTTTAAAGGTAAAATAATGAAACAAAAAATATTTTTCCGTCAGACATATGTTTATGGATTGCATAGACTTTTAATAACACTAAGTTATTTCCAAGAAAGTACGATTAAATATTCTTTTGTATTTGATATAACATGTTAAATGTAGACTGAGATCACATATGAAAAGATAGTTGGTATATAGGCATAGAATTAAACGGTACATGCAAACACAAATAATATATAAAGTTAAATTACGTTCACAGATGAAGGAAAGATTACTACTTTCACAAACGTAGTGACTGTATGACGTAGAGAAATTGCTGGGACGAAAGTGAATATTATCAGCGTCGACATAAGTCTGTAATCTCTTACCTTTTTCTGTTGGAATGGTTCTTCTTACTTGCCGTTGGACCACCTGTATGCAGTAAGATGTGCCTGCAAAGATGAAAACCAGATTGTTATTTTCTTTGTAAGAAGGTATTGCATGAAGACGATGAACGAATAACGTATGCCTTACATTTTCCCGGTGAGAGGAATGTTGTGGATTCCTGACGGTTGTGTAGAGGGGAGTTATAGGCGGGGACTGAAAGGGTGTTTTTAAGACATTCGTTGTTTCAGTTCCCGTATGACCGTTTGTTTGCCGGAACCGTTTTTAACGAATGGGATGAAAACCCAATGTCTGTATTGGGTTAAGAACGGTGGCCAAAATTATAGGGCCTGGGCCTGGGCCTGGAGTTTTAGAAGATCTTCAGAGGGGCAGTTGGGCACTCGTTTACAACCCAAATTGTTTATAAATGATTTAACATTTTGTGATAGAAAGAAAGTATTATATTAAATAAACGATTAAGATAAGTTACTTTGTAATAGCTATCTTTTTCATTGAAATAAAATTGTGGATAACCGGATGCCAAATGGATGTTGATTTTGAACCTTTTGAGACCGCGACTCTTGCCAACCCTTTATTCCCATATGTTTCATTGTTAAACATATTCTGCCATCCCATTAGTTTTACCTGCTTAGGTGAACTTTTCTTATGGGATAAACAGAGTATTTGAAATTGGGCCTTATATTCCAGCATATTCAATAAATCTTGACCAACAATAATAAAATTTCAGAAGGGAACGTCTAATTACTTGAAAGGATTAATGCTCCTGTTTTGTTATATGATTGTCGCTGCAAGTTTCTTTGTACATATAGATCCTGCATGTATACATGAGTTTCTTCGTGCATATTTAGTCATGAACTTATGATAAATGCTTGTCATAAGTTTGTTGGAAACTGAATTACTTTATTTCTAGTTTTGCAGAAGATGTCCATCAATATAATATTATGTAACAGGGTGATATTGCACCGAAAGACCGTGGTGGTTGTTGTACAATGCTAATTCTAAGCAGGTCTTCATTGTGCTAGAATATGTAATTTCTTTAGGTACATGGTTATGGTTAAACATTAGTGTTCCTTTTGTTTTGTCTAAATTAGTAAACATTATATGTGAAGGCCCCATATTATAATCTTATAAAGAACAGCATGTGACAAACATAAATTAGTAGTTGATTTCCAGTACGTGCCATCGGCCAAATTTAGCAACATACCATATACATGGTATTAGTATGAACCTGAATGGTTTAAAGTGAGAATTAGATTGTAGGTAAAATAGTTATCGGTTTAGAACCATCAACACTATAGCATTCATAATGTACGATATGCCCACAAAAGTAAGTTAGAAGTTGTTTTAAGTTTCACAAAGTTGGTTGGGTTAATGACATAAGAAAGCTTAACAGACATAAAACACGATGGCACCACCTCTATGGGCATGGTCCTCGTGAAGCTCAAACCGTAACAGCCTGTGGCGTGGGAGGCCCGTTAGCTGGAAGAAAAGTGCCCAATCTCCTCGCATTCTTAGCCGAGGATGCATACCATCGTGCCCCGTCCAGACAATTTTCACAGAGAAGTTCACCAGCCCAAACTTCAGAATTCCTTCATTGCCCATGTGGATGTTGTGCTTCCGGAACAGTGCTTTTGGGATTGACTGCAAAAGGAAATTATTATTCTAATGTTGAAGCAACTGTTAATGATAACCATGCATTTTAAAAAGCAACAAAGCAGTTTTCCCCTTAGTAAAAGTACAAGTAGGTGGGTATCCACGTTATATGTTGACAGCTGCTTGAAGTAATGTGGAGCGTCATCATTATGAACGTGTGTGGGCATGGACAGTGGACAGCAATGCTCGGGGTCTTCATACAGCGCCATACCCCAGCTGTGGAACACAGTAACTCCACAGTTGTGACTATGGTGGTGGTCACTTCCAAGGTGTGTAAAAAGTACCCATTTCCCTGGTTCAATCTTGTTTTCAATATAAAAGAGGGGCCAGTTTCGGCCACCAAGTCCTACTGGAAGTTGCTGCTGTGTTTGTGGGTCGGTTTGTAAAACGACATTGACAACGGCATCCTATTTTGACGCCTGGAGTTTTACTGTATTTGGACCTAATCTTGATCTCGACTGCGGGAACTCTATGGGTACAACCTATATGTTAACAATGTTGAGTATTAGGAAACTACTTAAAGGGGCATAACTTAATAGGGGTGGAAAGTTGTATTCTTTTATATATTTTTCTTGGGGTAAGCAAAGGACGATACCGTGCGGAAGTAAGTAGTTAGCATAATACGACATATTATTTTCCCTCCATGATTAACGGTAGATGAGGTTCAACAGGCATTGGAAGGTGTATATTATGCAGACATCTGGGTTACCGGTGTCTTGTTTCTTTCATTACATATGATATGCGTGAAGTATCATGGGTAAATATGAAAGTTAGAAGTTTCCTACATCTATACATATATGTTTTATGTTTCATATAATTGAAATTGATTTCACTTTAGAATTGTAAATTATGTAATTGTAGTTTCTTTTTTAAATAGTAAATATATAATTAATATGCTTTTGAAACTTCGTAGATGTGTTATTATCTGAGAGTACCTACTTCATGTCATATGCATGCCATCCAAATAGTAGTAGAAAGAAGTTACTATGTTAAGAATCGTATGAGAAATGAAACTCTCTACGGGAAACAAAGTTCGCTGACCTTTGGTTCTTCTGTTTCATCAGCAGGCTCAACCTTCACCTTTAGAGCGTCACTGTGAAGGTTGTTTGGTATGAATTTTGTGGCAAACCGGTGTGGCAGCAGCTGTGGTCAAAAAGGTAAGCCGTCATATTAGTAACCACCTACGTAAGTGTTTTAAAAAAGTAGCGGATAATAGCGGCGGTTAATGTGTTATGTGTCATGGAAGGGGAAATAGAACCTGTGTATGGTATGATTTGTCATCTGCCTGGATGATACAGGAGTGAACAAACTCGTGCCCATTTAGCCTCTTTCTGATTTCAAGACCCTCTTTGTTGAATGCAGCAACATGAAGCTTGTCAACCTTCTTCCATGCGAGACAAACCTTGTGTATACCACGGTCAATGAGTGCATCTACAAAATCCAACCATGTGGCGTCTTGAACCTCCCACACATCATTACCAAGGTAATTAATATTGACTGCGGATTTATTTTTCCGGTAGTCAACCAGGAAAAGTTGTGTGCAGGTTCTTGGCAGTTGGTAAGTGAAGGGGACGGGGAAAACCTACATAAAAGTATATAAGTATGTGTATACTATAGTATCTGGTAAGCATGTAACCTTTTATAAGAAAACTAACCACTCCACGCGGTCCTTCACCTTCCGGGATAAGATCAACCACCAGTTTATAAGGCATCTGCAGACAATTAGAAGGTACGTCATATTCGTGTCATATAGTTATAGTGGAATCAGGTAAAATGTATAGGATACGCTACAAAAATTGAAACTTTATAATTAAACCGATTCAAGTAAGGCAAGGATATTAAGGAAATACAGAAATATAATGGCAGTAGAATTTTAGATTACTCTGTAGTGTAGCCAGTAGGCACCGAATGCTATTACTATAGAACCACCTACGGAAACTTTAAATTCTCTAACTGCTTGCTAATTGGTACATTTATGCGTTTCCCGTGAAACTTTTATGATGATGCTGTTTGAATGGATGGGGACAGGCAGTCTTCTTTCTGGGTACATAATTAGTTGGTCGTGCTAGCGCGTATAGAGGGCGACCGTGTTGTAACAATAAGAACAGGACATAGAAAAACACACAACATGTATGTAGTGCTTTCGTCATCCTAGGCAGTGATATTAGGTATACAGTTATTAAGAAACTCACATCGGATCACAGTTGACAAATAGTAACAGAGAGTGGATCAGGTGACTATATATTATTTGTATTAAATTGTAAAGTAAATGAAGGCAGTTATTTAGACGTTAAAAGCGAAATCGTACACGTTGCCCACTTTAATAGTTGTTGAAAGCCCCAAAAAGGAAGAAAAGTAGACCATCTAATACAGAGAAGTTTTCTT